>CM074552.1:2168333-2796250 GCA_037305995.1 Sclerodermus sp. 'alternatusi' | reverse complement strand
TCCATTTTTTCTTAATTGCCAGAGAGATAAATTGACGCCGAGTTCCATCGAGTCGTGAGAGCGTGGAAGGTAGTTCGCGCACAGCTGGAAAACTCGAGTCTACTCGCCAACAAATTCCGACCAAGTCGCCCACGGAGAATTATGTTGCTGCGCATTAAGGTATAACGCGGTATAATGGCGGGGGTGGGAGAACAATAGTCGCCGTGCGCTTCAGCTCCGTGGTAGGTGTCGGTAGGTTTGTTCGCGAGTTGCATTGTCATCGGGAAGAGTATTCTTTCCGTATCAGTCTTGTTATCGTCTTCTACCTCGGCAGCGTTCTATCGGTAGACACTGCGCGGTGGTTTCCTGACAGTTTTCCGAGGACTCTTCGGATCCCCCGCCCCCGGCTCCCGTCTGGCCAGGACAATGCCCGGGGGAAAGTTTCCGGCGTGCAGACATGCGAAATCAGAACGGTCGGACTGGCAACGGTAAGGCTGACACTTTATTGCTATCGCGAATTGGATCCGTCGCACTTGCACGCGCACACACACACACACACACACCGTGCGTACACCCACACGCTCGCCCTCCTCCGTGTTTGTCCACTGTGCACGCCCGACACTCGCTGCATCACAAAGGACTGGCCGGACCCTTGGCTGCCACTGGCCAAAGGACAGCCGAAACCGGATGCACGTGCACACAAGATGACGCAATATGTATACCGAGATTGGCTAGATTGGAATAAAATTGGGAAAGGGAATAGATAAGTGCGAATGGTCATGGGGAAGAGTCCCCCATGAAACGAGAGACGACAGCCCGCGCGTTTCCCATGAAAATCCCGCGAGGCAGAGCCCTGCCCTGCGCGAAAAGAATGGGGAAAATAGAGTTCGAGCGGCTATAGGCGCAGCAGCATCTATTTCCTAGCGAGTGTTTGGTGAAATCAATGCAATTTTAACGGGAGCACGCGGGTACGGGCGGATGGAGGCAAAGCAAACGTAAATGGAGAGACTCGAAGGGAGAGAGAGCGAGAAGAGACAAGGAATGCAGACGTGTGAGCAGACGCGCATGCAACTACAGTCACAGGTAAAGGAGTAGGCGAGAGGGCGGGCAGGCAGGCAGGCAGGCAAGCAGACGCTTACAAACACAAACGCAGACGGGTGCTCACACATAGCCGCGTCTTTGCGTCTTGGAGCGAGCATATTGCGTTAACGCGGAGGGTGCAAACAACCCTTGTCCTTGCCCTCCACTTCAACTGGCGCGTTTCCCCTCTTTGTCTCGCTTTCTCTTCAACAGGCTTGGAACACAGCCGGGTTAATAATTAAAGCGGTAAAACCGCTCGTTAAATCGCCGTCCACGCGTCCGGAATCTCAAGTATACTCGGCGATATCGTCGCATTAACGAACGACACGACTTCGCCCCGCGACTCCTCTCGCAAACCTCGTGTACTACATATTTCTCCGACGTGAGTGGACTTCCGGAAAAAGCGAAGCTTCCTCGAATATTTACTGGCTCGCATTACCGAGTAAAACAAGTCGTTCCGGCTGCTTCTCGCTGCGCGAGATCAATCGTATGGGGAAGGAGGCGGTCGCTTAGCGCATCAATTTTCATGGGAAACTCGGGCAAAGCGCGCGTCGAAACTGGGCAAATTTCCCGCTGTCGAGGGAAAACCACGGCAAAACCTCGATATTGTCGGTTTCCACTAGCGGAAGGAGTAGCGCGCGCTGTCTTAATCTGTTTATGAGACTCGAGAAAAGGAAGCGAGAAAGGAGAGAGAGAGAGAGAGAGAGAGAGAGAGAGGAGAAATGGAGGAAGCAGACAAGTAGAACTGGAGATGACAAGGCGGACGCGCAAAGTTCTGCGTGATTAATGCGTCTTGTCGCCGTAAGTGGAATTAAAGAGGTCGGGAAGATGCTCCGGCCAGGATCGAGGCTCTCGCGAGCTTTCAGCCTTACCGGTTAAGGCCGCCAAGGGGCTGAATATTTGATTGAAATATTACGTCGGAGCGTAAGAGGGGGTAGTTCGCGTGCCTTCGCAGAGTGTCCCACCGACGACGGGGGTGTCAGTGTCGTGGGATGATGGTGGTGGTGATGGCGGCGGCGACGGCGGCAATAGCAACGGAAGTCTGCAAGCTCTCGACACGCGATGCTGACAAATCTATTGCCCTCCTCCTCGTCAGCTACCACTACCCAACCCCCTTCGTGAAATTTTCACCACACCCCCACATCTCTTTCATGCCGCAACTACTTTATGCTTCTTGCCCAGCACTCCTCGCCCATATTTACCACATTTCTCACGCTCGCTCGCCACACTTTCCCTCATGCTAAAGCTCGAATACATAAAACACGAATTAGGGCTCTTTTAAAACATTTACTCCGCTCTAAATCCTTCGAAAGATTGTTCGAACACCCACTCTGCTCTCTCGGTGCAATCCACGTACGCGCGCATACGCGATGTATCGATGTGGGCACGCTTGTACGTCGGCGTTTATTGTTTCGCGACTTTATTGTTCCAAAGGGATTTCTTTATCACATTTTCACATTAGTAAAACAAGCCAGTAATTTGGGATTGCTGCGTAACTGGAATTTTCAGCAGGGTCTGCAATATCTGTTAGCCGACTTGCTAGAAAACTAAAGGGAAAAAGAAATTAATGGTATTTCTTGCCTCGCGTCTGCAAAGTGTTCGCTTGGTGGTGTATATTGTTTAGTAGTAGCCACTTTCCTAGTTTTTACCAAAGTATTCAATTTAATTTCCGCCGGCTCGATTTACCTGTAAGGCTACCAAGAAAACAAGTCCTATGTCTACGTGGTGGGTCCTCGTAGCATTAGTCAGGGGTGAAGGTAAAGTTGAATCAAAGCGAAAAACTCGTAACTTTTGCTCCAACTACGTGGGAGTCCCTAGGTGGAAAAAGGAGAACCCGTGGCATTTCCTTATTGCACATGCAGAAGACAAAAAGAGGAGAGGAGGAAAAAGGGGGAAAAAAGAGAAAAGAAGAGAGAGAAAGGAAAGGGGAAAAAATGCAAGAAAACCCTCCCGCGAAAGTTGCCTTTTACACGAGGCACGACGTGTTACGCGTTCTCAACGTTTTTCTCCTGCAAAAATTTTTCAAGCTTTGCACCGGCCACGTGTTCCTTGACTTTGCGAAAAATTCTTTCATTATCCTGAAAAGAGGAGTTAATGTCAAACGCGTTAATGAACTAAAGCAACGTGAAAAGGCAGCTTGGAAGAATTGAAGTCTGATGACTACATTCCGTTTGTGAAGTGGAAAAATACAGAAAACTCTTTGCCTTTCGGCCGCCAGTGTGCGTTTTACAATGTATTCATAAAAGTTGATGGTACACGGTATTACGGTAAAAATTAACGAGACGGAAATTCATCGTATTCAATTAAATCCTTCCAATACGATTCGGCAAATCGAGAGGCTATCAAAAATAAAAGAGTACGTTTATGTGGATGATAATTTATAATAAAAAAAAAAGTGAAAAATGCAAATCGCGCGTTAGCGTTTTAGTTAATGCAGAATCGCTCGTAAGCATTAATTGCGCGGAAGAACAAATTCATTGAGCCAGATTAGTATACGTATACGCATGTACAGTGACTAAAAACACTGGCAAAAATTATTACCAATTATAGCACACCCTTTTTGAAATTAGAGACGGGGGAGCCCAGGCCGCGATACGAGTATCAATTAATACAGTGTAAGAGTTATCGTCGTGTTTCCCACACACAAATCCTATTATTCTATTTGTAAAATCATTCTACATCAAAGGATTATTCAATAACATAATGTCGACGGGGTACTTTTAATGGCGTTCATTTTAAATCCCCACCTTTCAATTCTACTTTGGCGAACCTGCCATAAAATCATAATACCAACGAGATTTTCATAATTTTTTTTTTCGCGCGAGTCCGACCCACGCTGTTTGCGCTATTTACGACCGCGCGAGTATTCCCCGGGAATAATGCTGTATTAGTTTAGGGAACGCGAAAAAAAAAAAAAAGAAAAAAGACAAAAAAAATGGTAGCGATAATAAAGTTTCTTTTGAAGTGCGGAAAAGCGACAGGCGTGCGACAATTACGCATAGTGCGATCGCGGATAATTTTTTTGCCAATGATCCGGGGCGTTATCAGCGGGATTCCTGCATGACTGCGCACTTTTAAAGGTTGCCGCTTTGTAGCATCGCGCATCGTGCCGAATCAACGAGCGCGCCGGTCCACCGGAATAATACAGGTCTACACCCACCGCTGTGTGCGGTGCAGGCATAATTTCCGAATAAATCATTCTGCCCTTTCAAATTGGCTCTCGGTCTATCGATGAAGCGTAACGTTGGCATAATTTCGATATAAATAAACAATGTTCCATCCTCTAATATCCACGATAGATCATAAAGTGCACAGTCTTATAATTAACCGCTGATGGTTGGATCAGCAACGAGTCGACTATCAGGAAAGATTCCATTAAGCGAATGAAAATGAATTGCCGTACCTTCGACAAAGGGCCGACGACGATCCTCCTCCTCTCCTCCTCCTCCTCCTCCTCTTTCTCTTCCTCGTCCTCGCTATCAATTCTTTATTCGCGTCCTCATTATTGCAATCGTTATCGCAACGTTCATATTTATTCATGCGATTGTACGTCGATAATAGCAGCGACAAATGCTGAAATTTATGCAATATTCCACGGCAAGTTGGCTGAATCGTCGAGCGCGTTACTTTTTCGCCAATGAATTTACGCGGGAGGAGGACATCGTTCGATCGAACGAACGAACGAACATTAAGGCACGCGTTTATTTTTATGCGCGACACAAAGCGAAATATTTGATTTTTACATTTAATCGAGACAAACACTTTTCTCCTCATGAATAATAGCGGCGCGCGCGTTGGTGTGGGTGGAGACCGTGTGCATGGATTCTCATCGAACAGAAGTTTGTTCTGCACACACATAAGTGTATGGATAGATGAACGTGAGAGGGCGGGGGTGGGCAGGCCCGGAATTCAGTAGAGTGACTGTCGAGAGGGGACGAGGGTAGACGCTCCTTAAGCAAACATTTTTACGCTATTACGAGAATCCGAGAGTGGATATTAAGCAAACGCTTGCAGCTTCGGGAACAGTTCAGGCGCCGTTCTTATCGATCCATTTCGGTAGGAAACGGGACTTGAACCGAACGCTTAACGCGCGACTACGTCGATGAATCGTCCGATGTAAATTACTGCCGTCGGCTTAAACATTGACTCCATCCTGACGAACTTAATAATCTCGCATCCGCGAAATTTCAAGGAGCGTTTCCTTCAACCTCGTCCTCGTCGCGATACGCTTACGCGTGCGCTCGCTCGAAACCTCATCGGTTCTCCGGCAAAATCACTTTTTCCCCTGAAATATCCGATCCGCGAGAACTCGCGATCGACTCGCGCATCCGTGCCCCCTGAATTGGCCCGTAATTTATGTGCTCGCCAAGGTGTGCATGTTGCAAAGAGCAGGTGTCGTTGCAATTTTTCAGTCGGCGATAAGTGAATGTCACGATAGACCTGGCCGCCAACGCGACGATTACGATTATAAGAAACACTGGGGTGAGAAGGACGGAGTCATTAGAGTTGACGCCGCATCACGAAGCACTAACTTGCTAATTTATGCGCTCTCGTAAAACTTGTGGCGTGCCTAAACATACTATTCGTTCAGTTTTCCCTATTAGGCCTCGCGGGGCCAGTTAGCATTTCGCCGGGGTAAAGACCGCTAGGAGAGGAGAGGAGAGGAGAGGAGAGACCTGGAGGGTGGGGACGTTCGGTTTCGAGAATCGCGTCGCTTCAACTGGATTTTTCTTCTGGTAGCGAAGACGGGGAGAAAATGAGAGTGGAAGAGCGGGAGGGAGAGACGCAAGATATGCGGTAGTAAAGCCAAAATAGACTAACGAGCGAGAGAGAATTGTCGACTGTATATCGCATAGTCTCGGAGCCGTTCGACCATGTACGGGCAGCAGGCCGAGTGCATACGTGGACATAGCAACCTGGGGAATGCAATTATATTTCCATTTGTGCTATATGGGACAATAGTTACGAATGTCGGCAGCCTAGAGGTGCGCGTGCGCGCCTAATTCGCTTTAAAAGCAAAAAACCTTTTTTTGCCGGCTCTATTAAGAAAGGTAGAATCCGATAGAGAGAAATTCCACCTCTCGAATTTAACAGGGCTTTTTTACTGCAATTTTAATGACCGAAGCTTTCGCCAATTACACTCTGTAGCTCTGTAGCTCATTCACGTTATAATTTATATCGAGTCACTTGCCTTTTCCTGTTTTAATGGAGGAGGAGGAGGAGGTAGAGCAGGAAGCGAAAGAGAAAGAGGGAAGGCTTCGGAAATAAGAAGAGAATGCTTTTTGTTCCAGCTCCCTTACTCGATGGAATTGGACTACGACGTGGTGGGCGTTTCAGGCGGAGCATCCTCCGGTATGATGGCTTTATTGCCGCCGAAAGTAAACGTATCCGCTAGAGGAGAGGTCCCAGTTACCCTCCAGGTCTTTAGGATCAGGTTGCCGTGCTCGGGCCTCGTTAGCGCGGAAATTCCTTTGGCGCTCAGGCTCAACGTCACCGCTCCACCCGGCACGAGATACAACGACACGATACTCGTCTTCAAGAGGAACAAAATTTGTCTTAAAGGCAGGTACCTTCCCCCCCCCCCCTCATTATTCGATCGCAACCTCGCTCGAGTATCCTGATTTTGCTTTGCACACGTCTCTCCTGGTCATGCGCGCTAATAATGCTAATGAGAAGATTAGCCACACGCCAGATTAGAAGACGCGAAAGGAAAACTCTGTAATTCGCGTGCGGCAGAATGCGAGATATTTGCTTAATTAGCATTTCAAAATGGTGTCTTGTACGTTTCCCGAGGCGTGTAAGAAAGTGCGTGCGCGCCAAGTATTGGCGTCGCGACCAGACGCTCGACGCCCGACGTTCAGCGTCGGTTTCGACGGCTCCTTGCACGTCGGTACAGACGGGTAGTGTCAACGTCCGTCGTCCGGTAGGTTCCATAGCCGTCGACGCCGTCGACCTGTCGATAATTACTACGTTTACGTAATAACATATTTAATTAGCGCGTTTATATACTCGCTTAATACCAAATACCTTCGTTACCGGGGTGCAATTTCGACGTGCCATAGAAAGACATGGGGGTGGCAAGTATTCGTTTCTGCGTCGCCCTTTCAAACGCAAACTCCATACAGGATTTATGCGCCGCGCTATAACGCGCGGTATAACGGGGGCCACCATCGACAATAGCGATTTGTGATTTATCGAACAAGGATTTCGTGCCGTTGCATACGCGTACCTGTAACTCTCCCCTTTTCTCTCTCTCTCTGTCTGTCTCTCTTTCCGCTATCAATGACTTTGCATATTCAGCCACTGCTTCTCTATGCGCGGGTAGCCACTCCGAGTATCCGTATTCTAATATTCCCTGTGTGTTATCTTTTGCGCAAAATTATTACACCGCGTAACTCCACTCTCATCGCGTACGAAAACATTTTTCATACTCGCTCTCGAAATAGTATTGAATCGCTTTAAACCAGACGAATTTCCCTACGATTTAATGTACCCGCTGATTAAATACGGTAGCTTTTGATATGTTCTTTGAATACCACCCCGTCGACTAATTCTCTCCAGCTCTCTCTCTCTCTCTCCCTCTTGGTGGACCGAAAGTCATCAAAGATGAAATATGCTAATTTCCCGAGCACGCAAACACTCGCGTGCCACTTGCACTTGCGTGCGTACATACGCCGAAATTCGCTCGCGAGGTTTCTAATCGCTCGATGGAAGCCACTACAGCGAGGATTCCTGATTTATCGAACGACCTTCTGCTCTGACGCGAAATCGATGACTTTGCATCCGCGACGCGTCAGACTGTGTCACGAGAGAGTTGTTACGAATGATCGCAAGGCCGGAAAGAGCGAGGAGAGCGCAGGAAAAAATACGAGCTTTTCACAGCGCAATAGGGGATTTGGGAAAAATTTGGCTAAAAAACTAAATTTTCAGCTTTTCATCGAGATGCGTAGCTGCTATTGCTATTGGCGGATACAGTAAAAATACTTTCGCGTGCCTGTGTCATCGAGCCTGACGTGCAGAAATTGAAGAAAATCCCATGAGCGAAATATTCGGCAGTTTTCACGCTGAAGGGGGTTGGGGGTGGAAGTGGTGGGCACATATCGATCATCGCAAATCTGTCTCGCGAGCGTAAATCAATCCTCCTTGATCGGTGGCCTAGCAATTTTCAATTGGCCAGCGCCATTGTTTGCGTTTGCTTCATTGTTGACTGGGATTCGGAGATGGCGAGCTCGACGATGCGACAAAGTGCGTTCGTGGAGGGTGCACAAAAGGTGCAAGAGGTGCATTCGCGAGTTCCATTGTATGTCGGCTTGGTGTAGGCCGCTCGTTCGGAAGTTGGTAGGAAGCTCGTACGTGTAAACGGACGGAGCCAAACACATTCGGATTGCTAGCCGACCTGGACATGTTTATGTCCCAGGGGATTGCGGGGAGCAGCGCAGGAAGCGAGCTGACAGCCGAGGGATCCGGTTACCAGATGAGGTAACGGTACAGCGAAAAGCAATCCAGCAGGCACAATTGAATCTCATCGAGGGATGACGCGTTTAACGAAAGGAGGAGGATCGCTGGTGGGCTCGGGAAACCCTACGTCGAAGATCAAGAGGTTCGACCGCGATAACTGTCTTGCCCAGAGCAAAAGGGGAGTGGTTGAGGGTTTGGATTCGAGGAGCTCTCTCGACTAGATTTCCCACTAGGTGATTTCCAGCGTGCGTTCTACCTTAACCGAACAGATTTCCTTCTTTCTCGAACTTGATCTTCGCTCGGCGCCCTTTTCCAGAAGACCCTAAGATGCTTTTGTCCTTGAGAGGCTGCGCGTCGACGAGAAATTGTCCCTGGTCCACTCGAATATAATCGAATTTCTCATGAGGTTTCTCTCGTTCCTCTCTCTTCCTTTTCCGCTTCTTCCTCCCTGCGATCCAAGGGTGGGAAGAGAAGGCTTTGAAGAAAAATTACAACCGCGTAAATAAATCCACGACATTGATAGACGCTCAAACATAATTCGTGAAATCCGAATGTTGACTTTAACTGGTCTAGACGTCCAATAATACCGTCCGATATAATGGATTGCTCGTGCTGGAAGGAAAATTCAGCGGTGCTTATGTTATTCTTGGGGAGACGGCGTTCCTTCATAGCTCCTCCCTCGATCGATCAATTATCCTATTTTCCTATTGCCTTAAGGACGCATCGACCACCCCCGCACGGGAAAAATAGGCGATTCGTTCGACCAGCCTAATGGACCGTTCTGTGCGTTCCAATGTGCCACGGCTCCCCGTGCTACGTTCGACGAGTGAAATTAAAGTAAACGAAGAATAGGGATCGAAATGGGAGACGGCGGGGGGTGGGGACAAGGATAGTAATTCTCGAGCGACCAAAATGATTCATGAATCGCGAAAATAATTGCGCAATCTGTTCGGGTTACCCATAGCGACTGAATCTTGGAGGCGAGGAAGTGGGACAGCCAGGGAAGTGGTACGAAGTACGAATCAGGGAAGCAGCTACGTGGAGGGTCAGCCTGTTAATCCCGTGAGACTTAATTCTGGACTATCGTAAATCTCGGTTAAGGTCTGTTTGATAGCGGCGGATACCATTGCCTGGCGGGATTTAACTTGGATACACCGCGTGGCCCTTAACATCCTACTGATTCCGCGCCAGTCCTTCCAACCGCCAAGTTTCTCGCGCACCAGGCAAACTTTAATCGGTCCCGGGCGATTCTCTCCCTTGAATTCTCCACTCTTCACTTTTTCAGCTGTACCACGCATCGAGCATCACGCGATAAAGAATATCAGTCGGCGGAGCAAAATTTCCAGCGAGTGAAAAACATCGAAAGTCAAAATTTCACCATCACGGCGAAATGCAGTTTGACTCTGCTCGCTGTTAATAAGACGTTTAAGAGCCGTGGAGTCGAGAGTAGCAAAGGATGAAACGAGCTGCTGGCAAATAAACAATACGATATGTCCGAAAGAAGCTGCTGCAACGTGGTTTCGAAGGCGGCCAGGAGTCCGTGCGATTTATTTAACTTTTTCTCTAACCGTTTCCTGTGCACGTCTCGTCGCATTCGAGCAAACCCCTCGTTCTCATCCAACTACTTTCTGCCTCCAGAGCTTTCCAGCTTCGCGTAAAGCTCATCTACCTCGGCTACGTTATTTATCCTGGCGAGTACGCGACTAGGTTTCTCTCTCTCCTGGATGAATGACGGAGGAGGGAGGGTAGGAAGGAAGGAAGGAAGGAAGGAAGGAAGAAATAAGAAGATGAAACATCGGGAGAAAAATGCAGGTCCCATTAGGGAAAACATCCTGCTTTCGGACTCGGACTCTGAAGATCAATATTCCTCGGCTTCGCTTCAACCGTTTCGACAGATTTTCCCACATCGCTTCAACCTGAAAGAAAATGAAATTTTGAAGCTGAATGAACGGTTCGCGAAGGATCACTCGAAAACAATTATGCATTGGACAGACATTTCTCTCCGTATTGCCATTCATGCCGAGAGATCTCGGCGCTCTGCTAAATTTAAAGGAAATATTCGTATTTGCGAGTAAGGCGCTTTATTACAAAGGAAGATTACATTTTATAATGCATCTTTTATTGTTATTTCTCCGTGTAACTTGTTATAATAGAAAACGGATCCTTTTTCCATTCTTACCGTACATTAAGCGTCTTTGTTCAGAGGAGAGTTTTCAGTTTCTGCGCAAAATTCATTTGACTCCTCTGCGTTATTTATCTCTTCGAGGCTGCGGGCTACACTTTCATTTTCTTCTCTTTCCTAAGGAAACGAAGTAGACGCAACGAGCAAAAGCGGGTTGGGAAATGTTTATTATACCGTCCGTTGCAAAATCTCATTAAGAGGTACGGCAAAATGTGTATTTACTTTATTCATTTGTCATTACAAAAGAATCGATTGATCAAACAATAGCGTTATTACTCGTGTAATGGCATTCATTTATTTATACCGCTTACAACAAATCATGTTTAATATCACTTTTATATTATGATTACGATCGAACATGCATTTTAAACAAATGTATGCTGCACGACCAATCGAACTTATTAATTATTACGATAAATTAGGCAACGAGTATCGATAATATCAAGAACACGAACAAACACTTTCACCTCAACGAGGGAGGATTTCACTCCCTACGCACCCACGCAATATCGTCGCTAGTGCGCCACCCGTGAGTGACACTGCCACGTGTCAGAGAAAATAAGTAAATTTAGGGAAAAGCACAAATATTAATTATTACGCTCGGTAAATTTGCTTTACCGCTATACCGCTGGAAATTGTAGCGCACCCCACAAGTGCCACGCCTCGTCGATGAGCCTTTTTTGTCGAGATAGAGAGAGAGAGAGAGAGAGAGAGAGAGAGAGAGAGGAAGGGAGAGACTCAGAGCCAAGTCATTGTCCGCTGAAAAATTGGAGGTAGAAAGGGCAAGGTTCGGAAGGGAGAATCGGAGAAACGAAGGAATACCACATCACGGTTAGCAGTTGACGCGGGGAAAGGGGAAGTGACTGGGGAAAACCAAAGACAGTTCGGTTATGCTCGAAAAGTGTTAATGGTTCGAGTACAGTGGTTGGAAGGCGGGGGCTGACAGGGAGCATGTAGAAAATTCATTTGAAAAGTAGTCGAGGTCGTAAATAACGATGAGCCGGAGAAAATGGAAACGCGCGGCATCGTCTCAATGAAAATGGAATCTCTCGCGGGTTTGCGGGTGGATGGGATGGGATGAGGTGGGATGGGGCGAGGGGCAGCTGTGCTAGGCGGAAAAGTCGTCGTTTGCGGTCGAGCCGTGGGCCAACGATCAAAGAGAGCTCTCTTTGAGCACCTTCCACGGTTCGTCGATCTCGCTCATTCGATGGTCCCGCGATACATATAAACGACCATCGATTGCTGCCTCCGGCTCTTCGATAGAATCGACTCCAGCAGCCAACTCGAGTCGGAACCGAATGGATTGCCCGCACAATCCGCCGACCCCCACCGTCCCATCTCTGCCTTTCCCTCGATTTCATGCATACATTTCAACATGAATTCGCGAAAAATATTCGCGGCATATGCCATAACACATGGGCGAAATAGCAGGCTCTCTCGTATTAACCATCGCGCAGGTCGATTTTATACCGGCGTTCGCGTTTTATCCGAAACACATACGTTCCGCGAAATGCGGAAGGAGCTTTATGCGTGCCGGGGCTGCTTTTTCCCCGGTGGTGGAGCTGTTACTCCCGTCGGCTCTCTCACGACTGTCTCTCGTTTTTCAGGAGTGGAAACACCGCCGAGGAACGACTCGGTCAGATTGGAACCGGGACCTCTGGTCAATGGAGCTGGTGCCCTGTACGTGGCTGCCACGTGTGCGTGCGCTTTGATTCTGGTCGTGGGTAGCGTCGCTAGTGCTCTCTATATCCGGAATAGCAAGGCCCGCGTGCAGGAGTCACAGTAAGTTACTCGAGAGAGAAAGAGAGAGAGAGAGAGAGAGAGAGGAAAAGATATTGTCTCCCTTCCAGTCCTCCCCGCCCCTCCAGAGAGTTCCCTCACTTTCAGCTGGCTCGCTTGTGCGCGATTTTTCTCCTTGTAATTTCACGCGTTACGAATAATCCGAGCCGAGGCGACTGGGAGCAATCTCATCTAGGAGGATCGCGCGAGATCGCGAGAAATCTCAAGATGTACGACCGCGGCAGGACGCGCCGTACGCTCCTACGTATCGCCAACACGCATTCTCATTTTCATGCCGAGTCGCTCGAGTGAAAAGTCGTCGACGCGTGTTGTCAAAGCGTGAGCGTCGACTTGAATTTTCCATAGGATGCGGCGGTACAAAACCGCTACGAAGGAGAGAGAGAGAGAGAGAGAGAGAAAGGGGGCGCAGCGCGTTGGGGCAGATTTCCACACCCCCGCGGGAAATTCAGCGGATAAGCTGGATACGAACTCGGCCGAATGAAATATCCTTTCAATAAGCTCGGTGATCCGTCGGTCGCTTGGCGCGCCAGCCGACATTTTATTGCGCTCTTCTGCCTGACGCGATCCCAACGATTCCTCCGGGAGAGGTACAACTCCTTCAAGAGAGATAAAACACGTTTAGAACAAAATGCGCTGCTCCTTACAAGCACTCGCTCCTGCTACTTGCATCTCCTTTATCTTTCTCCGCCCCGACCTTCCTCGCTATCTTGCAAAAGGACATTCGGAATCTGCCCCCACCCTCCTCTCCTTACCTATACGGTTCCCAGTTTCACGATGAGTGTTATCCTGGGAGAAAATTTCTTAAGGAGCGCATTACGAAAAATTTGGATCTCTCGCGCGAACCGATTTTCCGGGAAGCCGACGGACTTTTTACGAAATAATTTTCTCGATTTTCCATGAATATAGAGCCCATGTACAAGATTGCATATTAAAGAAATAGTTTATATGGAAAATACACATGTCACGAGAGACGGTCGCATTTCTATTGCTGCAAAGCACGAGGGAAATTAAATTTCAAGAGAGTTGTACGAGTTCTGCCGGAGTTCCTGACAGTGTATGATGGCAAGGTCTTGCTTTATGCGAGGCTGTTGTAATCTTCCGACGCTGAAAAATAGAAAAAAAACCGAGTGGCTCCGGCGAAAGATGGTATTTTTTAAAATCTCCTTTTTTTCAGTACGCTCCGCTTCCCGCCCCCCCCCCTCTCTCTCTCTCTCTTTCTCTCTATTCTATTTCACCTGGACCTTTCCTAGTTCGAGGGTTACGAGACTTGGTATGTTTTCATCGCGCTCGAGACTCGTCGATATGAAAACGATGAAGGGAGAGGTCAATTTGCCTTATTTCGCGATAAAGCGGCTCCAGCGTCAGCCAATAGTCTCTCCCGGGATACATATATTAGCTCTTTTGAGTCTCTCCACCCTCGTAATACGCAAAAAACGAGTCCGCTGAAGCTTCTCGCAATTCCCTCCTTCTCTCATTTCTTCCCCTCCTTGAAATGTTTCTCTTCGTAAAATCGCGCCATGGAGGGTGGTGTCTCTACAAATCACCGCACTTCGTTCCAAGAGTAATTCTACGAGGGTACATGCGAACGAAAAGTCTTTTATCACTTTTCGATTCGGTGTTTTTTATTTTTCAATTTTACGGGTTTTTTCTCGGTATAATTTTCTCGATTATCACTGCCCAGTTCGATAAATAGACTTCTTTCGCTAAACATAATCTTGCTGCAACTGTGATTATCTTGAACTCGGCGAAAACAGTCGAGCGATGCTGTGCATTCGCCAAGCCTTGACCGAGAATCTTGGGATTTTAATTAATTAATTTTTTATACCATACTTCGAGCCAGAATAAGTAGACTTCCTTGTTATACGTTTATTAAAGCCTGGATTAAGGAAGTAATTAAAAATTTATGACTCGACAGATCTTAGAATTTGTGTGAAAACGTTTTTTCAGCCATCTTCTCGATATTAAAAAGATAGTCTGCCGTTTACTTTCTTTTACGAAATAAGTAAATCAATGCGAAATCCTTCCATTAAAATTCATTCTGTTAGGAAAATATGGTAAAAAATAATATGCAGTATTCGGTAACGATCTGACGGAGTATGAAAAGGACAAAAAAAAATTCCAAAAATCTACGAATGTAAGCATCTGTTTTTCGACCTGTTTTTCTAGCAAGTTGCAAAGACCGATTTACATGCGCGAAGCGGACAATAAATCCACGGAAATATTTGGGTATCCATATCTCGTCCGAGACCCCTGCAGTGTCTTAACTTTCCTCTCTTTCTCATTTTCACTTTCTCTCTCTCTCTCTCTCTCTCTCTCTCTCTCTCTCGAGTTCTTTTTCTTCTTTCTTTTCATCCATACTAATTCTGCATGTAAAAAGGGGATGAACCCTCTCTGAAAATTTTTGCCCCGCGGTCAAAGCGGTAATTTCACACATTACACGAATTTTCTGTAGATTCAGAAAGAAGAAATAAGCACTTGTATACACACATTTGGCTCCTTTCATAAAAAATAAAAAACATTCCTAAAACACCCAACAAAGAATACTATGACGTTTATTTGGAAATTACAATTTTTTCCCTATCCTATTTTGACGAAATAGGAAAATTGTATAAATACGCGAATCTCTTTATTCGATTCATTTTATATCAGCTATTCTGGTCTGCCAGATATGTATATGTTCCTATACTACTGTATTGTTGATAACACGAGATGGGGATGAACGTTAGCTCTACCGGATTTCTCGGCTGAAAATATAAATCCTACGGCGAACCGAGGGAGAAACGTAGGAGTTTTTTGTCGAAACGAATTCATCGCTCAAGATGACATAAAGAGTCTAAAATTGACTCTCTGTGTTCTTGAAATATGATAATACACCTCTTTTGCACTGACATTTTATATTTTCCTTTAAATGTACGACTCTGTTTTCATTTATTTTATATATTCCTTGTTACACGTATCAAATTGCGAGTCGTTACTAGTATTTGTAGAACAAAATTTTAACCTTCTATAAAAAATAGAGAAACATATATTCCTACTGTATTCATAGTTAGTTTCGTTTTCATTCGAGCAATGATGAATTTTTCTGAGATAGCGCGCAGATTCTTCTTTATCATTCGTTTGAGACAACGCTGCTCTACTACCCTGAGATAACTATTTTTTCTACGTCCATCTACATGCACTTTATTATTTCGCAAGAATTACAGCGACTGCATTTCCTTGCGAGAGATCAGCGCATGCTTGAATTAATTATTTCCGTTGCTTTTTCCTAGTTTTCGTATAATGTTCGTGGAACGTAGTAAAAGACAAAAAAAATATTACTTCCAGCAGACTCAAGAACTCTGCTGCCCTTCCATTTTTCTGAGAAAAGTGTGTGTGTGTGTGTGTGGTCGATGTTTTTTTAGAAAAAAACGCTACACGCGGACATTCTGCTTCTTATGCTAAATTACGAAAATAAAAAATTAACCTCAGAAGGCAAACTGGTTGCAGGAAAAATTTGAGTAAGCATTTATTTGACGGTCGAGCAATCATTTGTAATAATAAGGAAAGTTCTTGCGAAGAATTAAAAAAGATTAGCGTTTACCCCCTGCTAATAATTTAATAGCCCAAGGGAGTAACTCATATCCGGTGATTGCCCAAAGCTATCCTTATTGCAAGATATTACCAAGTTTAGCGATAAATCTGATAACGAGTTATTGCCCCAAGGTATTGGATTATTCTCGGAATATCCGGCGTTGCTTTTGATTCTCATAGAATCCTTGTAGTTCTGACAATAATTACTCTTCATAGAGTAGGTTCTGAATAATGTTCTTCTTTCAGAAAAACCTTGCCTTGCTGCAGCTATTCAGCTGCTGATACCGGTGGCTTGGCCAGGAGTTCCGTCTTAGTAAGGGTCGACCCGAGGCCAGGAAGCGCCAATTCCGGAAGTTACGCGACCATAGCTGACCTCGAGCCACTTTACGCCAGGCCGTGTGGTTCCAGGGCAAGCTATTACGCAGCTAGTCACGTTACACATTTAAGTCAGGTGAGAACCACCCGCGTGACGTTAAGCCACCCATCATTTTAAGCACCGATATTTTAAGATCCCATCATTTTTCACAAATTTCACATTTAACGTGATAACTACCAGACGTTTAACATCGAAAAGTACCAGAGAATCGTTGGAGCGGCAAATTGATTCTTATCATAAAAGAAAGGAGGGATGGAGAGAGGGAGAGATGGAAAGTTTCTGAATTTTTCTTAAAACTGCTTGAAGAGTTTGAGTTTTCCAATGGTCCAATGGAGTAACCAGTTTTAGCGAAGCAACGACAAGGGATGAAACGAAGTTTGACGAATGCATTCGTTGACGAATCCAATTTTCCATGGTGTCCTTCCCAGTTTATCGTTCCTTTTTAGACTCAAGCTCAGTCGCATCTTTTGCCACCGGAAGCGGAAACTGTGGAAGACGAGGCGTCTCCTGCCTCGTCTTAAATCGCCTCCCTACGTGTAGACGCGCTCTAAACTTTATCGAGTTTTGTGGTCGACCAAGCTGTTTTCCACCGTCGACTTCCTTCTCTCACTCTCTCTCTCTCTCTCTCTCTCTCCCTCTCACTTTTCTTCCGCTTTTGCTTTTGCTTCCGAAGCCCCTTAAGCTCTTTATTCAGCTATTCCAAGCCCAGCAGTACCGACCTACGGCAGTCGTTGGTACATGTGTACAAACCTTTTCCTCTATTTCAGACTTCCCCTGCTAGCAGCAACTATCCGGCTCTTCCGTTCTAGTTCTAAAGGGCAAACCGCCTTCTATCCGCGAGCCCTTGCCTCCTGCGAGCTAAACCTCGGTTCGTTGATCTCTTTGACCACTCGAATATCCATTCCCCCACCCCCGCAAATCATTACCAAAGCGTTGCTCTACTTCACGCTACTACACAGTTTTACCTCCCCTAGCAGTCCTACAACAAGTTTGCGAATCGCCAACCATCGTCGAGTCGCACACCGAAGTTGCACTAGAAGCGCGTTGCGCTTTCTCATCAATGGTCAAAAGTCGATCAATAGATCGATCTTCGCGATCGCCAAAACGGAGTTTCGTCTCGCCGAAAGAATTTTTTAAGAAAATACAGAAAGATCCTGGGCGGGAAAACTGGAGAAAAGGAGAGTGAAAGATCAATAGCGAATAGCGAAGAAATTGGATGGACTCTATCTTGGGGGTTGATTGGATTTTGTTTGGCAAGTTAATATGCAATGGTAGCGAGTGCCCGACGTTAATTTCGTCGAAAAGAAGCGAACCGGATCTCAGCTGCTGCGAGTCAGAGAGAGGAGGAGGAGGAGGAGGAGGAGGAGGAGTCGAGCGGGAAATAGGCTGTCGGAGGACGTCGAGAACGTTACACACGCGGTTACCTCGCTTCTCTCATAGAACCCTCCTCAGACGCGGGGAAACAAGAAGAGGAACGAGAGAAGCAAGAGGGAGGATGGGGAAATGGCTGAGCGAACGAGACGAAACGACAAAAGGGGCTGGTGGAGGGAGAGCTGGAAGTGAGTCCTGTGATTGTTTCGGCTTTGATCTTGGATCAATTTACCGGGTATACGCGTGTGCCCACCTCCCGATGTCGTATCTCAAAAGCACCTAGAGCTCTCACGGTATGTCTACGTTTCCTTGTGCGTAGAAATACAAGCTCGTATGGGTGTGGGTTGAGTCTCCTGAAAACTCGACGTCTTCTCCTCGGTGAAGGAGAGTTGCTGCTGCTGACCCACACACACACACACACACACACACATGTGTTCTCCTTAGACCCTTTCCCTTTCGAATCGAACGATGCGAGTAATTTCAAAACGCCTCGGTCCTCTTGTGAAACGATACGCTTGAGAATTCACTGGCGCTGCGGAATCCCCCTCACCCCCACTCCCACCCCCATTTGCGAGACAAGGATATCGATGAAAAATGTCTTGGTATCGATCGTTTCTATTCCCGATCATCGTTTCCCCAAATTCATCGAGAAGCGATTAATATAAATACTTGTATCGCGTATGCGATATATGGCGCGTGCACGCACACACGCAATTAGCTCGTGAATTTAATTAGTCGCCATCTACGTACGCGGGATGGTAATATCGTCTGGTCGCGCTAGTAAGCTTTCACCTTTCGTTTCAATCGGCTTAAATCGAAAATTGTATTATTAATTTAGCTGACGGAATTAAAACTCGCGTGCCGTCCTCGTGCGCACACGGTAAACACGCGGCTCCGAAAATGAAGCTTTTAAAGCACCTTCGGCGAGGCCCGAACTCAACTATGTTTGACGAGTCTCCCTCGATAAATAAATCGAATTGCTAGTTTGTGTTCATGGGGAGATGAAAAAATCATTATTGTGGAACAAGCGAAACGCGACTGTTCGATCGAGTCGTTAAAAAAAGTGTGTCCCAGTAGCGACATTTTACTCGCAAATAAAAATTGCCGAGGAGGAGAAGGAAGAGGAGGAGGAGGCGCGTTGCTAATTTCGTCTATAATTGAAATCTGAAAATATATCCGAGGAGTTTTATTTTTAAAACGGGAGCGTGCCAGGATAATGCGAGTGAAAAAAAGTTGTAGCGCAAACGAGCATCGGCTGCGGGGTCCATTGTAGGTTTCTGGATCGAGAGGGGGAGAGTAACGTGGGTCGGAGTTCACTTTTGCAATAATTACAGGCCTCGATAAGCCGTGGAATTAAGCGTATTTGCATTTTCGGGGTCGGGGCTACAGGGTGGAATCTCGTAAATAATTTCGACCAAGGTCCTAGATCCTTGCCTGCTGCTGTTGCTGTTGCTGCTGCTGCTGCTGCTGCTAGCTGGGCTAGCCCTGTGTTGTTCTGCGCCGTTGAACGAGCATTGCTCGACGTTGCCGCTCCCTTTTCGAATCAACTACACACCGCGACGTAATTTTCCTCCTTTGTAGCGATATTTCTAAAGTACTTCGAATTGGTTTTTTAGCGCGCTTTTCTATTTTCTCGGTGCCGGAGCGCGGGCACGCGCGCTCAAGTATCGTGTGTGTACACACCCTGTGCACCCACCCATTTCTGTCACAGCGTATATTTTAGTACGCGCGCGGTACCAAATGGAAAGGGAAGGGCCGGAGGCAAAACTCCGTAAAATTGAAATTAATGAATAGCCCCCTCCCTCCCTCCCTCCTCGCGAGACCTCTTTTCCAAGCCCCTACCTGCTCGAGGCCAACAGCCCCTGGCTCTGCAATGGGGACCAATGAAAATCCATTCTGAAACAAAGAGGGATGCGCCTACGAACGGCATAACGATACTAAGGGAAATTTAGTCCTTGGGGGGACTTCCGGACCCCAAACCTGCCAAATAATTCTTTAATGAAACCTCTCCACGATGTGTTTCGCTTTATGAATTATGCGCTTTCGTGTGTCGGATATCTTAACGACGTTAAACCGTGGAGCCCGGGGATTGAAGCGATGACGCGTCATCCCTAAATATTCCACGGACAATTACAGAGGGGGAGGGAGGACGATAGCGGTCGTTGTCATTCGTTACAGCAAAGCCCTTTGTAATTGTTTCGGATTTCCATCGTGATTTAATGGCCGTCGTTTCATCGTGTCCCATTAATTGACGAATGATCTCCTGCCAAATCGTTTAATTAAATGAAATTCCTTTTTCTCCTTCGCAGAATACCGATCCCTGTGAGAAAGCTAGGGCATTAGCGGTCTCGAGGTCAGCGCTTTACTGCCGTAATCTCGTTCAGGAGGGCACTTTCGGTCGCGTTTACAAAGGCACCTTGGATCTCGCTGGACGTGAGCAGGAAGTCATTATAAAGACTGTTACGGGTAAGGAAAACTATGTCAAGTGCACTGGTCTGCAAAGTTGCAACTATATAATCACTCGTGCCGTTTACCCGCTGACTCATCAATTATGCAGCGGATAGGCAGACCTTTCGAAAAACTTTATTGAGAAAACAATTGATTTTCCTGGAAATTTTCCCAATGGCAGAATAGACGTTGAAAAAATCCTTATCGAATCCTACTTTATCCACCATGTTGAAAAAATATGGTGGATGGCAAGATCTATCCAGACTTGATAAAACAGAGAGTCGAGTGACCATCGGTAGGTCTGTCGACGATTATTCTGCGCGCGCTTATCGCTCGAACCTCGAGTAGCTGATTTTGAATGTCCAAAGAGGATAAGCCTACTCCTATTCCTTGAATAATGAAAACTGTCATCTTTCACACGACAGAAGTCGCCTCTGCGTATCAAGCGTCGCTATTGGTGGTGGAGGGTTCGCAGCTTGCGGGTTTGGTTCACGCAAACATAGCTTCGCTGGCCGCTGCTTGTTTGGATAGTTCCTGTCCGCTACTGGCATACACGAGTACACCTGGAGAACTGAACCTGAAGCTCTATCTTACCGACGGTAACCATCATCCAGTCACCAGAGATTTGGTGCAGGTCGGTGCGCAAGTCGCTCGGGCCGGTGCCTTCTTGCACGGTCGAGGTCTCTTGCACAGGTAATTTCCTACGAAACTTGCGTATAATCCTGCGCAAAGAAACACGCGAAAAGTCAGATAAGAAATTGACAGAAAAACTGTACAAATAATTGCTCAAGATTTTTATTTAAATGATTTACAAACAGAGAGTAGTACGGAAATCCTCTCGTTCGAGAGTCTTGCATTATGTTAATACCAGTCAGTGCTCGAGTATTAATAATTTATATACCTTCGATAATGCTCTTTCAGGGATATCGCAGCCAGGAATTGTTTAATCGAACCGTGCAGTCTTCGAGTGCGATTGGCCGATGCTGCTCTGGCCAGGGATCTCTTCCCTCAGGATTACCATTGTCTAGGAGATAATGAAAATCGCCCCATACGCTGGATGGCATTGGAAAGTCTACAGCACAATCAATATAGCACAGCTACCGACGTGGTGCGTTATCCCGTTTAGGTTTTGAGAGAATTCCTTTGAATCTCTCAAAAGAGAAAATCAATAAAGCAATATAAAGAGAGAGAGAGAGAGAGAGAGAGAGAAAATAAAAACAAGAAAAATTGTCTCGTCCACGAGATTTTAACGTTGGCCCATTATTCTTTTAAAGTGGTCCTTCGGGGTTTTCCTGTGGGAGCTCGCCACGCTTGGTCAGCAACCCTATGTCGAAGTGGATCCGTTCGAGATGATGGCTTGTCTTCGAGATGGATATCGTTTGGCCCAACCACGACCTTGCCCGGATGAGCTGTTCGCAGTCATGGCAGTCTGCTGGCTCGGTTTGTCCAGGGACAGACCCACGATGCCACAACTCCTTGCCTATTTGCAAGACTTTCACGATGCACTGGGCGGATTTATTTAAGCTAGCGAACGAGCGCAAAGTCCACTCGATCAGAATCGCGTACCCACGTAATTTTTCTGGTATCGCGTTGGGACTTCGAGGGCCGGCGCCCCCCGACACTCGGATTGTAAAATAAGAGGTGGACGGGGACGCTCTTCGATAGGGCGCTCTCCTCGTTCGAAACCTATACGCGAGAAACCCGATAAGATCGAGTGGAAAGCGTTGCTCGTTATCGATCAAAACATTCTTATCAATCAAACGGAAAGTATAGCGAGAAATCAAACCCTCTGTGGAATTGAAAACCACTGCCGCCCATTTGCGATACTTGACCGTTTATCCTTGGTTGGATATCTCTCTGTGTGTATCCTTTGGGAAACACGAAGAAAGTTTATTGGTTCTTTTTTCATTGAGTTTCGAAGGACGAGTTTCTAGTGGTTTCTCCACTGTTTGCCTTCGCGCCATTAACGATCGCTACTCCTTCACGACAATTATCGCGAGCGAGTATAGTATAGACCAATAATGAGGAATTCGTATGGATATATCCGTCCACGATAGTTAAACAATTTAAAGCGCACACAGCAAAGAGAGCTTTCGCTAGTGTACACCGTGAATACGTAATAGACAAAGCCACACTGCCAGGCAAAGCTCGGCGCGCCGTACGTAGGGTAACAGCAGCAGCAGCCAGAGTGCAAAGGTCTCGGTGCCTCGCCTTTCCGAGGAATCATCCAATAACGACGATCATCGACGATCAATTTCCATCGAGTTTTCCGGAGTCTCCCAATTTCTTTTCGAGATCCTCCAGAGCTCGAGTCGTTGTCGAGCCGTGGATTCTTTCTCGGCGGAGGCACTACTACTCGCACACGCTACGCGCACACTCACACACAAACAGACACATACGGCCTCGCTCGTTATTTATTATTCATTAACAATCACGGGATTACGAAACCGTAGATAATCGTGACCGGAACGACGGAGAGAGCAGAAGCAAAGCTCGGAACACTTAAGAATCCTATTGTCGTATCTGACCTTCGGTAGAACACACTATTGCGTAAATGGGCGGTCGGACTCTACGTACTTATAGTTATGTACCTATATAGCGCTACGATACGAAAGTCATTTTGAATATCCATGTCTTGTGAGGCTAAGCATGAAACTTTTTTGCGATCATCTCCGCGATAAGGATGATACGTTGCGCAATCGGGATATTAGCGGTACTTATCTCTCCTCCGGTGGGGCTAGCGGGGGTCTCGAGAGCTCCGAAAGTGGAGCGACTGTAAATACGAGGGGGCGGCGGTGGGAGAAGGAGGTTTTCCGAGGAGGAAACGCAACGAGCAGCAGAGACCCCAATTTTTCCTGTACTTTCGATTCCATTTTTGACGCGTGTGGTTGCGCGCCAACGTATCATCCGTACGGTCCGAGATGTCATTATCACGAAAGATCCATATAAGCACCGCTCGTGCTGGGAGTGGAGCCGTGGACGGCCGCGACAGTCTTTTCAATGTACTCGGTGTTTAAGTGTCGCATGTTCCTGATTACGACCACTAACTTTTTGCACCCCTTTCTCGATCTCCTCCCCTCGATTTCCGAGGAGAAAAACCGAAAGAAAAAAGTCTGGGGCGAACTCGGTAGATTCGCCCTTCTCGTACTCGTACTACTTATTATTATCATCGACGTCATTTCCGCTATTACTATTACTACTATTTAAACAACTATCGCTCGCTACTATTAACTACAACGTTATAGACTCATTTATTTAATCGAATCGTCGACTCTATCTCGTGTATATCTAATATTCGTATTCCTTAATGTTTTTCAATGGAGGAACAGGGTAGGCTAGTGCTGCACATACTTTTTCGCTGTCAATCTTTGCGTGGATCACGCTTCCTTTTCCACGCACGTACGTATTTCTCTGTGTTTCTTTATCGCGCGGAGTGCTTTCACTCCCCGCGTTGCAAAAACGCTGCCGTGGGCTGGAGACTGGAATCCGAAAGGTTCGATTTCAGCCCCCATTGTCCCGCGGACCTCATCGAGAGGATGATTCCAAGACACTGTAAATACCTATAGCGAATAATAGTGGTACGCCAAGTAAGTTGATTTGTGCAGATTCTATTATTTCCTACGACGATTTACGGCATTATTTTTCAACGGAAAATGAAATATACGTGTTAAAAAAAAAAAGAGAAAATGAAAGACAAGGAGTTTGCACGAGTGTTTTATTTCATTCCCCCACCCCCCTCCCCCTCCCTCAGTTCCTTCGGTAGTAAAAAGGTTGGCATGTTAAAAATTAGGGAAATCAGGGTGGGACGGAGGAGAGAAGAGAATAGGAGGCGAAAGAGGTCGAATTTTGATTGGTATGCGCGTCGCGTGGTAAGCGCGTCAGGGGAAGAGAGAATTCTGATGGCGTGGGCCAAAATGGCGGTGAAAAAGCGGCGGAGAGAGGAGGAAGGAGAAGAAAGAGAGTAAAAAATGGAGCGGCGTTATAAATAGAAATGTCTCGGGGTGCAGCGTATCGGACACAATGTATCGCAGGTAACTCGGCCGCGCTTGACGAGCGTTCTCCAGCGTTCTCCAAAGGTACCACCGAGAGCAGCAGCACGTAGCTCGAGCAGAGGTAGGAGACCCTTTCTAAAATCGCGGGAACCGGCCAGAAGCGACGCGAGGGCTCGCGTAGCGGGTCGCGGGGTTCGGGGCACGCGTTATTTCCTAATCCAACCGAGAGAGAAGCGAAAGAGTCGACCAACCGACCAACGAAAATGAAAGTGACGGAGAAAGTTGGAGCATTGTTACGAAGCGTAAAGCCCGCGGTGTGACGTGGCAGCTATGCCTCCACTCTGAAAGAGAGAGAGAGAGAGAGAGAGAGAGAGAGAGAGAGACACCACCGTAGGATTCTGAATTGCGTGGGCATTTTCACAATTATTCCACGCGGTGACTCTCAATGAAATTTATGAAAACTCTCTTTTCCCTCCTTTTAGGAGAAAGAGAGAGAAAGAGACAAGGCGATCCCGTAAAAGAGAGCGATATCACACGGCAGCGATTTATCGACGCGCATTCAATTTACGTATTTTCATAATATGGAGAGCCAGTCGAATTGGAGCGCCGAACCACCTATGAACTTTCTATTTGCGAGCGACCGCTCCAGCTTCGACGCTCGGAACCAGGCGTGGAAAAATGAAGATGCCCCCCATCGGAGTGATCCGAGTGGCGATGACGCAACCAACGGCACACCGTCGTCTCGCGAAAGTTCAAAGAAAGCATCGATATCCTTTGGGTTAGAAGGTGGAGAGGGGGGTGGGGGGTTGCTCGGTGAAAAAGTTTCGCGCGACAAAGGAACGCGCTGGAGAGGAGAGAAGGACTAATAGCCGAGCGGAAGTCACGATAATGCCATATGTCGAGTTCCCCAGCGACACGGTACTTTCCATCTGTCAAAATAGTCGACTATCGCAACGTTCGTCCTTTGTGCCCAGTGATGGTCGGACGGAGGACGACGGAACTCTAGGCAAGTCCCGAGAGCGTGTGAAATGGCAGAAAGCCTCCTCTTTTTCTCCAGCCCTCTCTCCCTCGAGGAATCCTCATCCTTCTCCTCCTCCTCCTCCTCTCGCCAATGCCAAGCCACCTCTCGAGGAAGCAAACGGCTTCGCTTGGACGCAATACTCATATGGGCGACTACTGATTAGCTTCTCTCGAAATTCCGCGGCGGAGCTCCATCTTGCCACGTAACTCTCTCCGAGAGTCAATCGTTTCTAGCGAATTAACTGCGGATTATTAAGTAATACCGGTTCTCTCCGGCGAGTGTCTAACGATATTTCATCCTGCTAGGAATTTATCGCGCGCGCGCGCGCGCGAGCGGGGTGGATGAATCCGGTGGAAGCAAAGTCCGACTCGTGTTTGGAATTTCGTGGGATTTCGTAGGATCCCTCGGCTCTTTCGCAAATCGGCTGTTTGTCAAACGCGAGAGGATTCCGCTTGAATCGGGCTAGAATGAATTTCGACGAATAACATTATTCGTCGCGTATCGTCGCGAGCTTGGAGCTCCGTCGGTGACGCGATCAGCTTACCGGCGTGCAGGAGGCGCCGAACGAAAGTGCGAGGCTTACGTAATTTCGTGCACGGGACATTCGAGCGCGCGTCCGGTTAGCAGGGAGCGAATAGTCCGCCGAAGGGAACAAAAAAGGATAGAAACTCAAGAAGTTAATTACATTGTTTTGCCGAGACACGCCAAGCACGGACAAAACGTCACTTTCGTTTCACTTTTTCTACCCTCCTTCACCGACGGCAGCGTACCCGCCGCTCGAGCTTTCGAACGACTCGAGCGTCACCTTTTCCTCTTACCTCCCTCGGGATAAGACGCGATTCGCGAAAGCAGGCTCGATCCTTGAAACGGACGATTGCCCCCTTGTCCCGATTTCACGGAGAAAAGGAGCCGACGCTCGAGGGTCCTCTCGAGTACGGGAAGGGCCCGGGATCGTTTCCCCTCGAGTATCGCCGCCGTCCGAAAAGATAGCGCGCGCGATTATCGCGCTCTCCGGTTAGCCGGCGCAAAACAATCGCGCGGTACTCCTCGAAAGCGCAAACCGCGTATGAGTCGACCAGTCTTTAATCGGAGTCGGAAAAACTGGTTCCTCCGGTACGCTCGGCGGGAGCTGGAAGCATCGCGAATCAACTAGCTCGCCGAGGGATAATGCGCGCCGTGTCGTGTCGTGTCACGTCGCGTCGCGTCGTATAGTACCGCGAGTGTTTCGCGTCGACGGAAAACTCCTTCACGCTTTTCTTCGGCTTTTCTCGACGCGAGGGGTGGGGAGAAAAGAGGAGAGGAGAGGAGAGGAGAGGAGAGGAGAGGAGAGGGAACGAGCAACGAGAAACGCGGGTCGATTACGCGTAGGCTCGGGAAAAGTAGATTGACGTCGATAACGGGTAAGAAGTAAGAGAGCACCTGGACAAACTTTAATTCCTTAGCCGGGTGCCGCCTAGTGGTGGCGATTGAGCGAGCGGCTAGGTTAGTGAAACACTTGGAAAGGCGGCTCAAGGCTCGGCTAGCCTTGGACGCGTTAGATTGCCTAATATTCATGCTCGGAGCAGCGCTGCGTGCCGGTGACACGCGGCGAAAGAGATGTGCTCGAAGTCGCTCGCGGGGCTCTTTCACGAGATTCAAAGTTCGCGAGCGAAACTACCCGCTGCTGGGAAGAGTCCGAAGTCGTACCGCAAATCCGCAAGGCCAGCGGAGTTCCTACGTCATTTCCGACAGTTGGCAACCGCTTTGGCGAGCGCAGCTGCTCGCCCCGCGAGCGAAGTACATCGAAGCGTGTCAACCGCGTACGCAATTGCGTGCAGGTGCGAGCTCTCCGCGAGCAGCGGCGTGTGTCCGTCAAAGATCGGCGAGTTTCGAGAAGCGAATCGCGCGCGAAGCGTCTAGCCGCGATTCGCGATTCGCGCAAATCGGAGGACCGCGGAGCGTCGCTCGAGGGTCCGAATTGGGCGAGTCGACGAAAAGAGGAGAAGGCGAGGAGAAAGAAAAAAAAAAAAAAAAAATCTCTCGCTCTCGAGGAATCCGCCTGCTCGGCGGAGAGTTTTGCAAGAGCCTCGAGGAAAAATGCTGGTGGCCGGCGTTAGGCCGGAGGAGAGGCAGCGGGAGGGGGCGGGCTGGAACTCTCGCAGGAATCTCCGGCGACGAGGACTTTCGTCGAAAGGTTATTCTCTATCGTTTCTAAATCCATCTAGCGCTTGACCTTGGGCCGCATGGCGCGGCTGTACTTTCATCGAAAGCGGCGGTGGCAGCGGCGCCGTGTCGACAATCGATGCGATTTCCAAATTGTCAGCGCTCCGCTGGAAAAAAGAGCCGCGCGGCGGCGTTCACTTTCTAAGAGCGGCGGCAACTGTTTAACCGATCGCCCGTTACGAGAGTACGGCGTTGGCAGAAGGGTTTGCGAAACGTTTCTGCTATCCGGAGAGAGACTCGTGTTCCACAGCTTATCTTGTGCCAGTGTAGCGCGACGCAACGAGCACCGGCCGAAAAGCAACAGCGAAACTTTTCCCGAGAGCCCACGCCACGGGCTCCTCTCGCCGTTTCCGCGATCGCTCGCGTCGCGAGAAGAGTCGCATGCTCGAGTGGCAAAGGTCAGCCGGCACCGGGCGACCCTAAATCACACACTCATTGTAATCGCCGCGGGGAAGCGGTCGACTCTAATAATACGCCTCCTCGGCCGCTCGAGCTTCCATAAATATCCGGGAAAATATCCGAGCTCGGAAAAACGTCCGGCGTACACGTGCGCGCTCGGGGAGTGTGTGAGTGCGTCGTGGCCGCGTCCGTGAGCGGTTATGACATAACCGTGTAATGCATGCGTTTAAAGGAGACCGTCGAGGAGACTCGACGAGCTCTCCCGAAAGCGGGGGAAAGCACTGCTCACTTTCACCATTCGCAAACTCTTACAATGTAACACGCGCACACGCAAGGCCCGCACTTGCGATTCTGTGTACGTGAAAACGTGAGAGACCTCGTATCGCTGTGGTCGTCGTCGTCGTCGTCGTCACCGTTGTCTTTGTCGTCGTTGACGTCGTTCGGATGCGATACACTCGCGTTTCGTCCCGGCGTTTGATGCGATGCTCGACGTGCTCGCGCAACGTGGACCTGCATCAACCTTGCGCAATCGAAATTCGAGGAGTCGGCGGAGATCCTGGTGAAAAACAGGCGCCCCTCGTCCTTTCGCCTCCTCTCGACGCGTTTCTCCGAGCGCCGCGAGTAGTCCAGTCGAGTTTTTCTCCAACGAAACCCTAACGGGGCGGTTCGCGGGAAACCCCCTGGGTGCGGCTGCACTCCGAGGAGAAAACTCGACATACCCGAGAGCAAGTATGTGTATGTGTGTGTGCGTGTGCAAAAGATCATCGAGATCCACCGTATGCTCGATCGGAAAACCTTTGAGGTGCGACGGCAAAGGTGAATGCGCGCGCGCGCGCCTTCCAGTTTGCATCTCGATTGAAAAATCAAGTAGTATTACTCGCGAAATTCTCAGCCCCCGTCGGATCCCCGACTAATTCGAGCCCTAATTTTCTGCTTCGCAGCTGAAATAAAATACCGAGGAGTACACGGGCAGCCGGTGCGGGGCCTCGGCTTTCCAATGTGAAGTCCCATATGGAGTAGGCCGAACTGAAGAGTGGTGTGGCGTTTTACCAGTCGAATTAGCTTTGACCCGGTTTTCTCGGTAAACCGAAAACCGAGGAATTACATCATTAAGGAGCTAGCGCTCGACCGCATAATAGTATGGTGGCTCTATTACTTCATCGGACTCTCGCGCGACTCTTTCTCCAGGTTTTCCTTTTCTCTTGGAAGTCGAGTCGAGGAGGGCCGCTGAGTAAGAGTACGAGAGTCGGGGCCGGGACACGGCTGCTCCATCGCGAGGCACCGCGTACCCCCGGCTATACGTAAAGTAAGGCGGGCACTTTCGAATTGCATAACGGCAGCCCGCGCCTTCGTTCGGTTATGTCAGAAGAAAGCTGCTGCCGAGAACCTGGCTGGGAAATGTGGGTAGAGTCCGCACCACGTGCGTTCGTGTACGCTCGTGCGTGTGCGCGTTTCGCTATCGCTACTCGCCTGTTTCTTCTCTTCTTTTCTCTTTTCTTCTCTTTCAACGGTTATAAATAAACGCGCGCGAATATATGGAGTATGGCGCGAGCACAGGGACTACTCGGCTCCTCGGCTGCTGCTCCTACTCGCACCCCTCGACCACCGAATGTTCCACGCGCGCCACCACCACCACCCATGCGCTCCGCAGGAAAACACAAAGGCAAATCCTCAGAGAGTGCCACTCGGTATTTCGAGAGACTCTCCCTCCCCCAGCCCTCTTGCCAAACGAGATTCTCCTCGCTGCAGGCCGCTCCGTTTGCTTTGATCCACCGTTACGCAATTTTCCCCGAGTTGTGCTTCCAATATTTCACCGAGAACCTGACCCGCCGCTAGCCGATAATTGCACTCGAGACACTTGCCAGCCTGCAACCTGCCGGAGTGTGATCGGCTAAATAAACAAAATGCTTTATACCGCAGTCGAGGGTTCGCGAGGGATCGAGGAGCGCAAGTCAAATAAGAGAGACGAGACGCTAAACTGAGAACTTATTCATCTCGGGGGGATGATCGATCGTCGCGGAATCCTCTTCGGCCGGAGGAAGGGAGGCGTGGAGAAACCCGATTGGAGCGACTGGCAAGTGCAATATCAGCACAGCGCGCAAGAGGGGCAGCCGAGCGGAGTACCTGAAATTCGATTCCCTCGGGATACCTGTTGGCCCCGTTGCCCTGTTGCCCTAAACACTATTAGCCCCCCGTGGAACGAGTTTGTGCCGGGGCCCTTCGACAAACGCGCCCCGAGACGGTTTGCGTCAGTGCCACGCGCCACGCTCTGATTTACGGCCGATTTACATTTTACTTTCGGCCTTTCCACCCTTGGAACGGCCGGAACCTCCGGTGCACTTTCTTTTGGGGCCGCGCCACACCGCGCGATCCATTGCCGTGTCTTAACTCGGCTTGACACTCGCAAACCTTACCCGGACTTCTAGCTGAGAAACAAGGTCAGTGGTGCAAAATATTCACGCACCTTGTGCGGCCGACAAAGCGACGCTGCTTTTTCCGCCTACCCTCTTCTCCGAAGAAAGGGGAAAGCTTTTGGCCTTCTGGTACTTTCGGGTGGAAACAAACAGCCGAGAGAGGAGTCCGCAACCGGCGGATTCCCATCATTCACCTCGCGCGCAACTACGGATGGAAATTGCTCGATTCTTTCGCACTTGCACGCGTGCATTGGCGCACAGGCGTGAATAGAAATGCGAGATACGCGTCCTTCGCGACGGACAACACTTTTTTCTTCGCGCTCCATTTTTTCTCTCTTTTTCGAAAAAAAAGGAGAAAAAAAGAAGAAGAAAAAAAAAGAGAAGCTACTTATCGCTATCGTAATATCGTCCGCTCTGCAACATTATTCCTTTCTGTTTTACATTTCCCCCTGTCACTCGGAATTAGCATTAATAATAACACGGTGAATGGAATTTTAAATAAACATGTAAATTGGAGGCAATTTGCAGGCTCAATCGGCAATATCATTAACCGTGCGCGTAGGAGGAAATATTTTATAGTCATTGATATAGTATTTCGCGGTAGTGGAGTGCGCGTAGCGCAGTTGCAGTAAACCGCTAACTAGTTCCTCGAGAGAGGAAGAAGGAAAATGGCGTTAAAGGAAAAACTGTAGCGCGGAGCACGTGTACGCATAAGAAATTAGTCCAACGTCATTGTTACACATCCAGCATGTGGCACAAAGTACGAGCGTGTTCACGTAACAGAAAACTAGAAAGTAGAGTAGATAAAAGTAAATGAGGAAGACCAGTCATTTTGCACGTGGTGAAAAACGTCATTAAAATGATAAAAGCTGTTACAATGTCTTTATCGCGATTCTTCCACCTATGTATGCGCCGGCCATTTACGTAAGCGCTTTCGGATGGCGTTATCGTTGCCGTTCGTGTTTCTTCTGGATTTTTTCTTCGTTCGCTCGCATGCAAAGCGGCGGCGGCGGGGCGGCGGCGGCGACGACGGTCCGACCGGAAGTACCGAACCATCATCATCGTCGACGCTTCTCGCCGCCAACCATCGCCGCTCGTTTCTCGCTCGTTCGCGAGTAGACTTTTGTGCGCAACTAGGAAAACTCGCGCGTTGCTAATCCAGCAGCTGTGAGAATAATCCAGCGGCGGAGGTTTCCGCCTGCAATGAATGGCGCACGGCAAATATTGCCGCGTGCTTTCTTTACGCTGGTTTGCATGATTTGGAATACGTTACGAAACACCATGGAAAACGGCCAGGCTTGTAATGGCCGGTGGTGTGCGCGAGCAAAAGGCAATTCTCAGCGATCGGGCTTTTCTGGCAAAGAGCGCAAACTCCAAGGGAGAAGCGCAGGAACCACCTGTGGAATTTCAACGTGACACTCTCGCATCGGGGAACCGATTCGGGGAGAGATTCGGCGCGGAGGGGAAGTACGAGAGAAACGTGAGCATTATGCGTGCTGGTGGCTCGCGATTGTCACGGAAATAGGTCGCAACGCCAGTGCGACGCTGCTCGGGAGAGAAAAAAGAATCGTGCCAACCACTTTCCCTCTCTTTCTCCTGGTGAGAAGGTGTTGCCGTGACTGGCCATGCCCGAGTATGCGTAAGCACGCGCACACGTAAATCCATGAAATTACGCGAACGGAAGGGACTCGTGTTTACTCGCCTTCGGCGAAAACGTTTCTTTGGCCGGCGCTAGTCTCTGAGACACGCCAGGAGAAAATCTGGACTGCTCTCTCTCTCTTCCTCTCTCTCTCTCTCTCTCTCTCTCTATCTTCGTTTCTCTGCCCTCTGTCCTCTCTTCCTACTGTCCCTATCTCTTTGGGAAAACGCTGATAATTTGTCACAGTGACGAAATTCTCATAAATGGAGCAACGATCGTCTATCGGTTTCACGGAATTCCACCACGCCTTATCTGTCCGTCGCGCGGCTACAGATCGCGCGAAGGAATTCCATGGAAAAGCTTCCACTAGTGCCAAGTAGAAACTCGGCACCCGAGATACCAAAGCTTTCGCTGAGCGCAACCGGTCCACGAGCGAGTCCGACGCGTTGCCTCGTCAAACGTGGAAATTGCGAAGGAGATTCTCGCGGGGGAGGAGGGGGGGGGGGTTATGCGGAGGCGAAATTGAAAAAGTTCCATAAACGTTCAAGGTCGCGCTGCGTTAAGCGCATGCAAAACCGGACGATGAAGTTCGGTTGGTTTGGAGCGCGGAGACAAAAGTGCGTTTGTGCGTGCGTGAGCGCGCGCGCGCGCGAGTCGTGCGACTATCGCTGAGCCAGCGAAGTGGGTCACAGAGTTGTGTCGAAAAGAATCGAGGACGAAATGGGTCAACGCCGGAAACGATGTCGAAACGACGAGCTAGCTCGTCTAGCCGCGCGCGCTTTCTTCGCGACCTTCCATCCTCGTCTATAAATAGGCGCGCGCGTGCACACACGAAACTCGCTGCCGTATACGCGCACCAGTTTCCACACGACAATTGTGCTCGGTCGACATTTCGAAAAATAGGTTGGCGCCGTGAAAGAAGCGAGAAAGACCGGCGGCCGGCCGGCCACCCGCGCCCGCCCGCCGTCATTGTCGAGCCTTTTACGATTCGTATCACTGAAAATCGGCCCTAAGGTCGCCTGGGCCTTATCACTCGCGGCCGATACGCCAAGATATTATTACTGGAAACTCGTCGAGCGACAGATAACAGCCCGGTTTCGTTCCACGGGGAACCTTGCGCGTGGAGGCCGAGCAATTTCCTCGCTCGGCTCGGAAAATTGGAGCGGTCGTTAAAAAAGCGAGTCGCTACCTTCACCCATCCTCCAGCTTCGATTTTTCTCAGGCTCGTCGCTGGAGATCGATAAGGACGATCCGTCGCTGTACCCGATAAACATTGTCACCGCTTTGTCATGCAGATGTGAGATTCTCGTGACCTGGCAGGATAATCCGTGGCAAGTGGCTCTGCCAAATGCTCGAAAGATTTCTAGGTGCTTTCTTCACGTTCTCCCTCGTCTATAAATATGTATGCGGTCTAATAGGAGAACATTTGTGCAATTGTCCGTCGGAAAATAGAGCGATCTGCCCTACATGCGAGATCGTTTCGTGTCGGTGGAGTTTTGTAGTTTCGGGGGAAAGGAAAAGAAACGTCGGACGAATGCAGTCGACCCAAAAAAGGAACGTCTATTTTTAAGCTCGTCCAGCGGTGAAATAGCAAGAGGGAGCGCGGGGGCGGTGAGGCGCTTTCCGGAAAATCGCCGATGCCGCCACTAAAATTTCCGAAGAGTTCACCCAGCGTGGAGAATCCGTGCACTCCGCTCTACCTTTTTGCTCCACTTTTGCAACAACATCGGCTGCAAAATCTACGAAATATGCGGAGGAGCAGGAGGCGGACGCTCGGAATCTTTGAAAATCACGCGCATTAATAAATTTCTTTTATTCATTTCCCTCTCGCATGCACATGTCTAAATCGGCCGGCGCTGTTGAATAAAACAAGTTTCAGCTTATGATGTAAAAACAAGCGGGGGAAGCGAAATGACGGAGAGTCTCCCCGAGAGACAAACTTGGAGAATCTCGAGAGGAGGAAGAGGAAGGAACGCCGTCGAAGGATCTTCCTTGCATTTATGGAGTTCCCCTGCTTCTTCTCCCGATCTAGGAGAACGGAACGGATCGGGTCGGGTCGAGTCGGGTCGGATCGGATTGGATGGGACCGGAGCGGGCGCGCGATCGATTTTCACAAGATTTCGACAATGGGTGTAGTGGGTAAGAGCAGGCGGCGCCGGAGAAGCTGGACGATTCGTCACGCGTACCATATTTCTAGTTTGTCACCGGTCATAAAGCTATAAAAAGTAACGCGTGTAAATGGTGCTTGCGCGACAAATTCTCATGGTTAACGGCGTCGGTTGCGTTTAGTTGCGACAGCGAAACTACGGAACGCAACGGAGAGGATTGCGACAGGGCATCGTGGTGGTACGCGTGGGTGTGGAGGAGGAGGAGGAGGAGAAGTCGGAGCAGTCACACGGAGAGCCCTTTCGCCGAGTCGCCGTGACCACGACCTGCCCTTTGACGTTCGCATCTCTGGGCACTGGGGGACTCGGGAAATGCAGCTCTGGATGAAAATGCGTGCGTCTCTCCACGCGTACTCTCCGGACGCCGCTGATGGTCGCGACACTCTCGCGACGGGTTCGCTCGCGCGATTAACCCGAGAATGGCATTGTGCGAGATCTCTCGGCCGCTTAATCTTCATTTATTATGCGCGCTGCCCTTTGCTCCACTTTCTTTATTCCTCCGTCCCACAGCCCGCGCGCCTGGCCTTCCTCGCCGTCCCAGGCGTTCCGCGATGGAATTTATCGAACGAACTAACGCCGCGACACCCCTCTCTGTCGCAATTTCCCCGTTGGTTCTATAATTACCCCGCATTTTTTCCAGGCGCTCCCTACCCTAAAGTTTCAATGGGTCGTTTTCACGAGTCGCGCCGCTACGTTCTTTTCCGAGCGACTCCACCAGGACCCTTTCCCATGGTCGTTTGTCAAGAATGACTCGACACCCGGAACCGGAGGATTGCCCCGGAGGAAATGGCCCCCGAAGAACATCCATTCTTCTAGCGCAGTCCTCGCCGAGTGACGCGGCGACCCCGTGCGATGGAGATTTTATCGCGCGGCGCTTTGTCGATTTAATCATCTTTTCTTATTCATTTTCCGTGTCGTTGTACCGGCTTCTTGCACCTCGCCATTATATCCTACGCTTTCTCCATTTAGTTTCATTTCCTAATTAACAGCTTTTTGTCTCCGAGCTCTTCAATCGTAACTGAAAAGATTAAAGCCAATCAATTGAACCGACCATTAAAGTATAGCGCAACCCGGAGGAGTAAGCAAGCAGCGTTTGCCCGGAGAATAAAGTGCGAAACGGCCCGGCCATAAATTCCTCATCTACGTCACACGTATATCGGAGTCGGCAGGATGAGTCGCGCCTTGCAAGTCCTTTGCTCCAAGGACGTAAAAGTAAGTCCTGCGAGAGGGAAAAAAACTGGAAAAATGCCCTCCTATACGTCCAGCGGCTATACGTTTTACTGCAAAGTGTTCCAGGAGCTGCTTTATTGCCCTCTTCCCTCGCTTTGTGTCCCGACATTTTTGATGCTACACTTTTCGCTTTTAGGATCGCCGAGTGTTTCCCCCAAAGCCGCTAAAACTCTCCCCGAAGGACGACCCGTGAAAATTTCCATCGCGCGCCAGCCGAATGGATGCGCCGTGGATGTTCATGTAACAGACTCTCTAATTATATCGCTGATATAACCGCGAAAGTGGAAGAGGCGTGACAATTGCATCGCGCGCTAACAGTTATCACCGAAAGAGAATAGTCACGTTCTCCACAGAGAATTATAATACTCGGCGGCTCTTACTATTTTTAGATCGAAACGAGGTTGGCATTGATAGTCGCTTGCAAACCATATGCTTCCGAAAGGATCTCCAACGAGATACGGCGCAGTAAATACTATCTATCTACCGAGTTTTACTACGTTTGCATTGGTTATTGTTATTTACGTAACGAGACAGTTTTAGCGACTCGGCGAGAAAGCCGAGGGGACGGTGGTGGTGATGCGCCTCCACCGTCGCTACCAACCGCCATCGCCATCGCAATTCAGAACCATAACGCGCGGAGGAGTCGATCGCGCGTCTCTTCGTCATCGGCCGATCGTTTCGCCAGGGTCGACGGAGGAAAACGTACCACCACCATCCCGCCTCGCAAGAAAGGGCTGTGCAAAAAAGGGGTTCGGAGCTGAATTCTGCGAGTAGCTCGGGAGGAGTCGCGACCTTAACATCTCGAGAGAAGAAACGAGAGCGTCGTTTCTAAATGCGTCGTACCCGCGACACTCGTTCTCAGAGCCTATTAACACTGCGGCGAGCTTCGACATCTCGGCGTGCGCCGCTACGTCCGGGCCGAATTAACCTTGTTTCTCTGAGCCGTTCGCCCTGAAAATTGTGTCAGGCTGCGTTAAAGAGGCCGGACCGCCCGCCCGGAAAGTCGGCGATTCCTGCCAATTCTCGGCCTCGCGTTCTCGTCCCCTCCCCCCGTGCGCGGCCTCGAGTCTTCGCTCGGAAAGCTCGCGCTACTACCCCGAGGGACCCGGGAGCTCGCTGGGACGCGGCTGGAAAAACGAGCCGATCTCGAAAACGCGGGATTAAACAAAAGTATCCATTATTCTATTTCCTCGCGCGAGCTAGTTCCAATTACCGCATTAGCCCGGCGCGGCGGCGTGTGGCGGGCACGTGTTGCTGCGGGACCTGGTAATTGGTGCACGGAACGATTTTAGTCGAATTGTCTTGGCAACATTGCATTAAGAGTGCAAAAGCTGGTAGTCACTCATAAGCGGCAGATGCTGATGGTCGACGACGCTGGATTCGCTTCCGTGACAATTTGTCGCATGTAACCACCACCACCACCACCAGCACATGTAACGAAGAGTGCAGCAGCGCCGAGCGAGGAACGTTACTTTAGAAAGTGGGCCACAGGAAACGCTTCCTGGCCTCCTCGAGATAGCAGCGAGGAGTCCACGGAAAATCCGGGGGAAAGAAGCCCTGCGGCGAAATTACAAATAATCTCGCGACTAATCGATCCTGGTCTAAAAGGCTCTTGGTCTATTCTCGCGCGTCGCTCGTGTCTCCGATACCTTGTCCAAAGATCTCTGCCTTTGGAATAAGGTTAAGCTATTGATAAGTATCGATCGTCGACGACGATTCGTCGTGATTGGACCTCGTCGAAAGGTTGGACCTAATTTTAGGCTCTATTTACACCTCGCGCGGAGACTTCTCCCGTGTGAAACATTGATAAGTTTATCGAGCATGGTATGCGGGGGGGGGGGGGGGGGACGAGAGGAAATAGCCGAAAAGAAGCACGAGCGAAAAAAGAAAATCGTCTCGAGACTATGGTACGGAGTTTCGCTCGGGGACTGTCCGAAGATGGAAGTTCGAAGTTTGGTGAAAATGGTGAGGGTGCGCGCGCGCGCGCACGCGCTGGCGTTCGCGCGTATCTACGTACACACATAACGTATAGCGGTTGGCATAATTTCGCCATGGCGTTCAAGCGGCTCGGCAGCAGTGGCGTGCGTTGCGTAATATCGACGGCGGGCGGCTCGAGAGCGTCGACGAAATGAAATTGAAAGTAAAGCGAGCAGAGGCGAGCAGAGGCGAGCAAAAGACAAGCGAAGGTTCGTTGCGTTGTACGGCGATGCTGACACTGGACGACAGTAACGAACGCCATCGGGAAAGTTGCGCCGGCCTCGGTGAAGGTGCAGAGCTCACGGCGCAGGAAAGAGGATGCCTTCCTGTTCCCTTCCTCTCCTCTGCTCTCCTATCCTTCTTTACTCTTCTTCGGAGGAAGTGCTCAGGAAGAAACCGTACACTCTCTTAAACTGTCACGCTCGAGTAAACGTCCTCGACTACGCTACACTCTGCCCAACTATTTCCATCTTCGTTCTCCTCTCCTCTCTCTCTCTCTCTCTCTCTCTCTCTCTCTCTCTCTCTCTCTCTCTCTCTCTCTCTCCTCTCTCGAAACCGGTCCAGAAGTACTCCGATATTAGCCCCTATTCCGGACGCCTCGTAAATCTACCTCGAGTTTTTTCTTCCCCCTTTTTTCCCCTCCCTCGACATTGTCGATGTTTGCCCCGGACGACGCGCGTGTCGTTTTCCCGCAAAACGGGGCGGGAAGGCCAAGGGTCAATTCGGGGAGAGACGCGCGCGATTTTCCACGCGGAACGAGCGGCAGGAAAATTCCGTGAAAACGTGCAAGAGATCTGGGCGAGTCTAGGCAGATCTGGTTCATCCATTCTACGAAGCCGCTTGGTTGGCCAAATGGTTGGCTCGGAGCCACTGATTGCACCTTAGCGGTCTCTTCCTAATTCTCCGAACCTTGCTCCCGTTTCTCCCTCCACGTCCGGATCCGTCGCGCAAATAGACTCATCTCGCGAGTCTATGTACTTTAGAGATTTCCCCTTTGAAAAGCTTTTATCACCTTAAGAGAGAAATTCTTCGCAAGACTGCTCCGCGCGTCCCGGGGAGTCTCGAGTTAAGGACGGAGGGTGTGGGGGCAGAAGTACAAGCGGAAGCAAAGGCGGAGGAGAGGAGGTCACACTGGAAATTTCAGCGACGATATCTTAACGCGCGCGAAAATGCGAGCTCGCTGGCTCGCTAAAAATAATGTCCTTGCCTCGGCTTTCTCCAGGGGCGAGCTTTATATTTCGGCCTGAATTCCACGGAATTCTCCTGCAGTATCTCGCGCGATTTCGGAAACTTTTGGCTATTCTTGCTTCTCTAAGGCACTCGACGACGACGACGACGACGACGTTCACGCGCAGTGAAAGGTCGCGCCGCTATCGCCGGAGCGCCGAAAAGGACGAGGAAAAAAGTTTTACGATCCCATATCGCTAGGAATAGTAGCAGGAAACTGGCGGAGTGTGCAGCCTCAAGGAGACTCGTAAAGAGATTTAGAGTCGAAGCTGCAGCATTAGAATTCTCACGCGCAGCCTCTCGGTTCTTCTGCGCAAAAGCTCCCTCCGTCCCGTCAAAGTCCGTTTTCACTGGCACGGTTTCACGCGCTCGAGATTTCCAATGCAATAAAATAGCTCGTCTCTATCTCGCAAGAGTTTTCCTTCTCGAGTCTCTCCTCTCCGTCACAGCCGCTCCTCGCAATGCGAACGAGAAGCGAGCAGGGAGGTGCGAGGTGCGAGGTGCGAGGTGCGAGGAGTGTATACCCTTTAACTTAAACCTCGTGAGAGCCAGTCGAAGGCCAATTTCTAATCCCCTTTAAGACTCAAGGATACCGAGAGAAACGCTCTGCTCTCCGTGTGTCTCGAATGACCGGGGCTCGATGAAAAAAACCGGTAGAAAAACAGCGAGAGGAAAAGTTAGGGAAACGTGGAAAAATTGGCCTGGATAACGCCCGATGGCGAGATGGTTTCTCGGTAGGGGTGAAGAAAAAATCGAGGCAATCTCAGCGGGAGTGCAAGCCACTTCCTGAAACCTAGTCGACGTCTGAAAGGAGGAAAAAAAAATCGAAAGATGCAGGCCCGGAAAGGGGTGAGGCGCGTAAAAACTCTCATAATCTCGCTATTGTGACCAGTAACGGGCCAAATAATTTCGAGTGAGTCGCTCGTAAACGACCTCGTAAACGTTTGTAATGCCACGACCGTGGTTTCGCCTTTCTCGGGCTAACTTGAAAAAAAGGGTTTCTGACCATAGGCTTCCGGTATCCTCCTCGAAAATTTTCAAATCCCTTTTCGACTGATTTTACGACCCGAGGAGTCGCTTGCTTTCACAAATGTGACTGACCTACGTTAAGCAATGGCAAACTCGACTCTGTTCCACTTGATCTCGCGTGCAAATAGATAATATTATCACCCAATTAAAATTATCAAGCGACAGCCGTACAAGCAAGGAGAGAGAAGCGCTAAATAATGAAAAGGGAAAAAAATCGTGAAAATCAATGAGGAGGGGAGAGAGCGAGAAGGAAAATAAGAGATGGAGAGACAACTCTCTGATCCTAATTGATTTAGGATTTTCCTTGCTTCTCTTCTTCTCTCCTCTTCTCTCATCTCTTCTCTCCTCTCTCTTCTCTATTTTCGACCTGTTATTTTCCACACTCGCCCCGATACTCTGCCGGACTATTTTTGCCGAGAGCCTGTAATATTTGCTGTTTTTGCGCGTGCATCTAATTTTATTGAAAAGCTTATATAAGTAAATGACTGTCACACACAGAACGACCGCTGTCTTTTTCTTTCATCTTTCTCCCTCTTCTCCTCGTCTCCATCTCCTTTTCAGTCTTCTTCCTCCCACCACTCCCGGTGCCTCGTCTCTCTCTTTCCTCTTTGCTCTCGCGCACTCTCCGTGCTCTCCTCAGGGCTGCCACGAACATCGTTTATGGCCATGTCTAAGTTGGCCGAGGCTACATTTTACGGCGTTTCTGTCTTAGATGGTTCTGCGGTATCTGTGTTCGCTTCTTCTATACGCCGCTTCAAGGTTGAAGCTTTGTCGATCGCTATTTCACAAAACTCTCAACCCCTTTTTTATCGTGACTCGCTGAAAAACTCTGCTTTGTTCGAGCCAACTTTCACGCAAAACATTTGTGCGTTGCTTGTATATCGCATAGAGATATACTCGGAGAGATCGAGGAGAGACGGAACCCTTCGATCTTGAAAATGCTACAAAGACAAACCATCCGATTGCCGATCGTCATGAACGAAAGTTAGCAGCGACTGGACCTTCGAGACTTTTTTTTTCGTCGATCCGACGAGCATCCCCAAAGTCGTCGAATCCTCTCTGATTCTTACGTCGCTTTTATCGCAGTTCCAAGGCTGACGATTCAGTCTGGAAAAACTCACCGATCGTTTTTACTCGCCGAAAGAAAAAAACTGCGAGACGGCGAGGTTTTCGCGAGACGAGAAAATCTCCTGAAGAGATAGTCGCGATTAAGCGGGCGCCTGGTAACCTCGTGCTCGCGACGACGAATTTTCTTCCAAACCCACGGAATCGGTTCCAAGTCTATATTTAGAGCACCCACGCGCAAGAAGGTCTGGCTTGCGCAATTAAATTTACCGGAATAACTTGACGCTGATTAATGCCGTTCAGCGACAATTGTTTCGAGTCCCCGCCAAAGCCCAAGGCCCAAGGTCAGGCCTGAGCGAGGTTACGGGGTTAAAACGGGGCGGCGGCGGCGGTGGCAGCAGGGATTTGGCGAGTCCCGCGATATTTCCCGGAGTAGGGAAAGCCTCGAACGGAGAAATTCAGTCGGTTCTTCGGCGGCGCAAGGAAAATTGCTCAACGGCGCCTCCCTGGTACGTGAGAGTGATAAGTATCTGCCCTCTCCCGTAAACTATTCTTCGCACCCGCGTCTCCGCCCCCGCCCTCGTCCCCGTCCCTCCCACCATCTCAGCCGTTTACTCGGCCACCTTATCACTGACACTTGACGCGTACCTCACGACGCCTCCATGCGCGATGCTCTACTCGTGCAGAAAAGTCTTGCTTCAATTTCTGACCGACCCAATTTCGTAAGAGAACACGCGCGCGCGTGCACGAGTATGCAAGCACGTACATATGGGAATGTGCACGCGCGTGCAATCCACCAACAGACTGACGGTGGTGCGTCCTGCGCGCGATGCAGCTGCCTGCGCGCCTCAGGATCGTCCGATTTCCCGGTCGTTCGATTTTCCGATCGGTCGATGCGCGTGCACGAGCGATCGCGGGGAACTCGCGCGAGGATTCCACTAGCATTTTGGACAATTGGCGAGTCGCCAATTGGAGATTGGAGTTTCGCGAGGAAACTCGCGGAGAAAGCGGAAAGCACAGGGTGTCCTTATCGGTCGATATCTCCACGGAGTAATTGAAGAAAAATGTTGGATTACGCAATATGTTGCGCGCGATAGTGCAGCAGCGCCCAGCACCGCTGGCAAACGATGAACGCGCGCGCTCTCGTAGGTCCCGAGAGCTGACGCGCGTAACCGAGAGTTCACTTAAACCATTAGAGAAGCGTATAAGCGCTTACTGTGTGTAAGTAGGCCACGGTGCTTTCATACGATAAGGTTTTATCAAGGCTTACGCACACCTTTGCCCGACGAGCCACTTCTCTCTCAAGTTTTCTATCTCGTGGTCGTTCGCCTCTTTCTTCCTCCCTCTCTTCCTTCCTTCCTTCCTTCCTTACCATTTTCCTTCCTGTTGCATCCTCCCTACTCTTGGAGGGAGAGACGCGGCTGCTCCATCTCCTTTTCCTAGTTTCATCCTTCTCTTTCGTTCCGCCTGACAGAAAAGCCCTCCTCGACGCGAGGAATTCAGCACACTCCGATAAAAGCAACCGTCCATGAACGGATATATAGATTACGCAGCTGATTTTCCGAGACACAAAGAACTTTTGTTTTCGCTCGAATTTCGGTACGCTTCTCCCGTCGTCTCGTCTCGAGATTCGGGGAGAGGAGAGGGAAGAAGAAGAAGTCGTGGAAAAATATTCCTTCCGTCGAGTTTAAATTTCAAGTTGCTTCCTACGTACACTTGTTTCTCGTGCACTCCTCTGCTTCGTTATTACAGAAAACTTTCTTCGTTGTCCCCTTTTCCATCTCTCTCTCTCTCTCTCTCTCTCTCTCCCACTCGCTCTCCCTCTTCCTCGGGATATTCTTCCGCCCTTCTGCACTTTTGTCTACGTCGCTCGTATTATTTCAGTAGCGGCGTCGTCTCTCTCCACTCGTGGCTTCCTCCCGTTGCCCCCTCGCATGATAAAGCCCTTCCCACGCACCAAGGCGATGGGTCTCTAAAGGCCGCGAGAGCGTGAATGAGGGGATTTCATAAAAGCGAGCTCGGGCCCCTCTCTCCTCCTCTCTTTCTCTCTCCTGTTCTCTTTCTTTTCCTTCGAGCAAAGTACGCGCGTCTTTACGTACCGTCCGGTGTACATCGAGAGAGAGAGAGGGAGAGAAATTTCCTCGAAATCCTCTCTCTTTCTCTCTCTCTCCGCTGAATAATTCGATTACAATTAATCCCGCAAACCAGTACTCCCTTTTACTGAAATCTACAATTACGCTAGTATTCTTGGAATAGTTCTCTTTCTGGGTTACGTGATATGTGTCTTTCCACGGAGGAGAATTGTACAAGAGAATTGTAAATATTAACTGTTCTATCGCGCGCATTGCCAGAAATAGATGAAAAACATGTTTTGACTAGGTTGCGCAATGGACCTTTTGGGCAAGGTATGAATGTGGGTGTGCGCGTTGTCAATGGCCGACGATGCAACCTCGTTTGAAATGGGATTCAGCGCGAGAGCAAGGGTAGAAAACAGGAGCAGGAGCAGGGGTAGGAGCGGGAACAGGTAGAAAGACCGCAGGAGTCCGTAGGAATTTCTGTAGTGAAAGGGGTAAGTTTACGATGGATCCTGGAGCACGCCGATCCATCGTTGACCCTTATTTATACCTGTCTGGGTGATCGCCGTTTATGGTTCCAGTTTTCTGGTGCCAAAGGGTCCCTCCTGCTCTACCGAAATTATCTGCTGCTTTCGACAGTTTATTGGTGCGTTTGCTCGTAGATGACTGCTGCGAACAAATCGTTCGAAACAGTTTAACGAGGAAAAGAGGTTTCGGAGAAGGTTTCCCCGATGCTCCCACGATTCCATCTCAAGGTTGACTCTCTCCCCCGATTGTTTGCCGGAGAGGAAAACCCTCGGAGAAAACTCTTTTTACTTTTGTGTACGAGCTCCCCGATGATCTCTCCAACCAGACGTTCGACTCGTGCCAGACCAAGGAATAATTGCAGCTTCCACTGGTACCCCTCATCCCCCCGCGCTCGATTACGCGCGAATCCTCGTGATTCCGTTTGCGAGGTCACTCGGACAGAAAGCTCGTTCGGCCTAGGAGGGCTCTAGCTTTTCTCAGCCGATCCGATTTGAGTTACGGCGGCAGGTTGCTCTCTGGCATGGCTCACTTTTCTTACGTTAGGCATAATTTGTAATTACGAGAGAGCATGTCGAGCAAGGTGTATGATTATGAGGCTCTTTATGCCGGTAATGGGCTCTTAGCGGCAAAGTGAAATGCTTTAGTTTGGGGCTATACTTAAAATCGACACTTACGCCAAGGCAAGAGCACACCGAACACCTGTTTACCGATCCGTTTTTGCTTCATTGTCGCTGCCCGCCTAGACGCGGGGCTATTGCGCGCCGATAATAGAAAAATAACCAATAACCATCGATAAACGGCAGACGCGTGATTTTCACCTGCCCCTGTCCATCCCCTCCTCCCTACAGAAGCCCTCGTGGCCCATCGCTCTTATCGGACGGCGATTACACGCGTTTCCATCCGCGATCGCTTCCACATGTGTGGCATCATCGGGTCGAGCATCGTAATCAGCGATCTCCAACGCGGGAGGCTAATGAGCGTAGGTGCGCGACTAGCGTCAAAACGCCAGTGAAAGTCAAGTGAAGATAATAGCGGCGATATCTGAACGACGATGCCGATATCCATCGCGACGCACAAGCGGACCGTCCATTATCTTTGGACAGCCGCGGAGAGAGAGGGAGATAATACGAGCTTTTATTCGAAATCGGGAAACTTGGTCAGGTGTGGCCTAGTAATCGAGAAACTACGTTCTCGATTTCATCAGCGGTGGCCGATCGACGGATCCTCTCGACCCATCGACGGAGGCGGAACCGGAAGATCAGGCGAATTAGACGATCGATTGCTCAGAGGCGAATCGTTTTCGACTTTTTGCGCGGGCGAGCGTGGGGTGCCGCGGAGATTTCCTCCATCTACGTCCCTGGACCGCATCGACGCGTTAACTCGCTGTATAAACAACAATGCAGAGACCTTGAGACCGCAATGGTGCAAGGCATCGAATGTAAAACGTTCACATAACGTTATGACATTACATAATGATCCGTAATGCGGCTGCAATGCTGGCGAGTTTGCAGCGTTCGGAACCAGGTGAAAGATCAGGAACGTCGAGAAAAAAGCTAGCCTGCGCCTGCCTGGTGCTCGCCCGTGCGCTCGCGCGCTCACGCGCACTTGTGTGTGGGATTTAATAACGTCCGATTCAAGGCAATAAAACGCCGCGCGATTAATCGAGCGTGCTATTAATTGGAGATTGCAAAGTCGTCGGGGAGGTGGCGAGCGGCGACGAGGACCCGGGGAATAATGGACCTCTCGACGCAAAGACGCCGTCGGCTCTCCCCCCGGGGGGGACGAGTGTCGGGGGAGAAATGGCCCTTGATCGTCGGCGAACTTGCCGATACGGACGTCGATGCTCGATGGGATTACCCACGTGTCGCGGAGGTTACGACACTGCTTCCAAGTACTAAGCAAATACCAAGCTGCTTTATCTTCACGTGATCCGGTGCGTTGCGGCATGGGAAATGCTTACGTGGAACCGGCGAACCTCTTGGCCGTGTCACGTCGATTCTCCGGAGGATTTCGTAAACGGGAAATTTTCGAGCGATCGCGTTAATTAGTCCCGATTCCGCGTGCTATTCCAGTTCTCCTGTCCATATTGAACGCAACGTTCCGCGGTTGCAATATTACCGGCGCTTTACGAGCCTCCAAATGTTCCTGCCAGGAGGAAAAGGAAAGAGAAACGCTGGGCTTGCACAATTTTCTTAATTGGCTCGTTATTTTGCGTAAATCGTCAATGAAAGGCGCGTGCGCGCGGGCGCACGCGCGCCTGTGCGCTCCTCCCGTGCCGAAACTGCCGCAGCTTCCGCCTTGTCCACCTTGTCCGCCTGACTCTTTTCACTCGTCCGGGGACGACATTGCTCGTGCTCCGGATTTCTCGCTAGAAAGGACATTCTCCGATTCGATTCAACTTGGTCCATTCAATGGATTGCCAGGGGCATTTGACGCCGATTCGACATCGAGACGTCGATTGCGTAACTGGCGCGCGAGCGGATTTTTCTCATTTTCCGCTGCGCGGGAACGCGCACGCCCATTGTCCCGGAAAGTCGCGCTATTCACGGGCACGTATGCATTTTCCTCCTGCGAAGCGCGTGCGTCGCGAACAAACCGAACAAACCAGCCAGTGGACGAGATGAAGAGAGAGGAAGAGAGAGAGAGTAAGAGATGGAGCAAAAGTATACTTATCCGACAGGTATACTCGTATATACGAGTACGCGTGTTTTCTTTCTCGGAAAGTCGAGGTCCCCTCCATTATCCGCCTGTGCTTCTCAAAGAGAAAAAGAGAGAGAGAGAGAGAGAGAGAGAGCTCGCGCGCTCAAGAGAGACAGCCGTCTTATCCGATACCATTAAGGCGAAAATGAACGGTGTGTTTTCCGACGCTCGCCTTCCGCAAGGCGGGTTCTCCTCTACGTAGGTGGGCCGCTTCGTTATTGTCGCGGAATTGCGCAGTTCAGTAATTAGCGTATTCAGCGAGGAAATTAATCGACGGATTAACCGAGGCGAACACTTTTAACCGATAGGACCCGCGCCACACTGATCTTACAGAAATATTCTTCTCAAACTAATATCGCGATTCTTCAGTCTAAAATTTTGAAATAAATCAAAGTAATTTTTTGTTAGCGAGGGGTGTGGGTTAATGTAAATTGTACTCGGGTATCTTTGGTTTCCTTTGAAGCGTCACCATCGTCGTCGTCGTCGTCGTTGTCGCTTCTTTCAGCCGCTCCACGTACTAAGTAGAAGGTTACCGTATGACATCAGACGCGCCATTACTACATTACTTCGTTCTCCACGATGATAGCACAATCGCATTTTCTTCTCTCGGCGAGAGTTACGCTCGCCTGCGACGAAGCCTCCTCTCGGGCCCGCTGAAACGCCGCATACTCGACGCAGAAGCGAGACTCATTGTGCTTGAATCTAACGCGGCTGCAATTATGATACAATACTGCCATTCTTCGGTAAAGTTATCCAACAATGAAACGCGATTAAGGCAAAACGAGAGAAGCCGGCGATGAAAAACAGTGCGCTTTTCCTGCCGTTGGAATAGCACTGCCCAGGTGTTTTCCGATTACGCGAGGACCGCCTACCTGTACCAGGGCAGGGGCGGACGGGGGGAGAGGAGCTGGGAGCCCCAAGCACGACGGGGGTCAGCGGTGAATTCATCAAAATGCAAATGTTAAATTAGCTGGAACCGAGTCTCTTTTGTTTTCGGGAGTGCATTTCTTTTGTCTCGTATCACCGTGTGCCGTTTCCTGGCGAACACACGGCGGGAGAATGCAACAAGTTGCCACAAGGTCAAGCTGTGACTTTGCAGCGGACGCGCTGTCTCTGATTAATTATCGACATCGGCATCGGCGATTCTCCGATAATCGATTGGCCAGTTTTTGCCGCCGTCCCCTCCGTTTATCGGCGAACTTCGCGATGGGAAAGATTTTCCAACCCCGAGGACCCGTCGCGCAAACCTTTCCACGTACCTCCTCTCACCCTCCGTCTCTCCATCGAAGCTACTCTCCTGCAGCGATTTGGCTCTCAATGAACGACCCTCTCAAAATTTCAGGACTCTCTCGTCCATCGGCGAATAGAGCAGCTGTCTCCTCGCGAAACAGCGCGGAGACACTTGCGAATGTGGAAAGTTTTCCACGATTCTTCGTGCGTCATCCTTTCGCGTAGCATTGTACTCGATACGATTGCATTGGTAGTGGTGTGACGGTGGTAGTGGTGGTGGTGGTGACAAAAGACTTAATGGACAACACTGTTATTGGACTGTGCGAAAGAAACTTCCACGAGAGTCGACTGGTCCACGCGCCATTTCCCTCCAGAGCAGTTGAATAATTTCTTGAAATCTCGCGAGTTATACGCTAAAGCTGATTATGATTCGCGAGAGGCGGACACTTGGTAATGGCCGTAGCAGGAAGACAAAGTACTAAAATGACGTCTCCTCGCTAACGAAGGAGGCGGTGAGAGCGTGTCTTTTTTTCCAAGACCTTGAACACCGCATAAACAGCACAGGCGATCTATAATAGCGCGCAACGTCCATTTTCCCATTTTCCGAGCCGCTGCCGCTGCCACCGCCACCGCTGTCGCCGCCGCAGCCGCAGCCGCCGTCATCGCTATCCTCGTTGCTCACGGTTATCACGGTTATCCGTCTCGGCGTGTCGCTCGTAAAAATTTCTAAGAGAGAAAGAATCGTTCCGAGGCGTTGAGCCTTGCTCTGTGCGAGACGATCGAGTTCTGGACTGTAACGCGTTACACGTACGCGCTGCCAGGTCCCACCAATTTCATTGTCTCTCCTCTTCTTTTCCTTGTTTTTTTTCGAGAAAGCAGTCGAGAAAGTATCGGGAAGATACGAGAGAATTTCTCTCTCTCTCTCTCTCTCTCTCTCTTTCGAAGCATTCGAGGGAACGAAGATGATCGAGGGGGTGAGAATTCTAGCGTTGGAAATTAATTAGTTACGGAAGGGAGAAAGAGAGAGAGAGAGAGGGGGGGGTGGAGAGATAATGGATTTTCGAGAAGCCGACCCCGACAAGAAAGTGACGTGCGAGCTTTTCAACGTCTGCATCCACTCGGGTAGAAACGAGGCTCGAGGCTTCGAGTACGCTTGCGCGCGCGCATAATCGCCGGTTGAGAGGAGAGCAGCTCGTTCGTGGCAAGTGGAAGTAGAAGAAGTAGAAGTAGAAATGCATGCGTGAGAGAGCGAATGGCGGGAGAGGCGTGCGCGCCTAGTTAGCGTGCGACTTGCTATGCGACTTGCAACTACGAGGAGCTGCAACCTTGAAACTGGCCAGCACCTCCACCGTCGTCGGTACCGTCAGCGGCAGCGTCGCTCGGTGCCGGTAGCCACGGTGGTGGCAGAGGCAGAGGCAGAGGCACTGGGAGCCACAACCGGAATCACCAACTGCAAAATACTGTAACTCGGAGAAAGGGAAAAGGCGATGGTGTGTTGGCGGAACGGCCGAGAAAAAAGCTGAGAAAGAGGGGAAAGAAAGGAAGGAAGGAAGATTCCATCCTTTCCTTTTTCCTTAGACTCCGGGACTCTTCTCTACGCCAAACTCCCCGAACGGCAAACCGGATTCCCAATAAAAGAAGCTACTACCGCAAAATGCACCGGCGACCACGATCTAACCTACGCGGCTAAACTGGATCTCCATCTTTTTTTATCTGGATTCGCACTCGCCGTGCGCTCCCATCCTTCCCATTCCATTCCTACCTTTCTCCCTCTTTTCTCTCATCGTCGTCTTCTTCCTCTTCTTCTTTCCATTTCTTCTCTCATTCTCGCATTCTTCTGCTTGCAATGTTACCGCGGTCCCTCGCGATTCCAGAGAGGAAAAGGAGAGACGCCGAACGAGCGAAAGGGCCGAGAGGAGGAGGAGGAGGAGGGCAGGATGAACGGAGAAAAAGGCAGAGAAAATAAAATCGAAGAACGATACTTGGGAGAAAGACGCGGAGTGCTGTTGCGCTCGAGAACTCGCGAGGTTCGGGGAAAAAGAGAGATGCGAGGGGAGAGACCATCGTCTCTCGCTAAAGACCAAGTGCCCCGGGGGTGTTCCACCGTAATTCCTCGAGCGTTTCAAAGGATTTTCTGTTTCGCACATCATTATGCTAATTTCCTTAGAAAACTAATAGCGTACGCGCACAATTTGTTTAATGTGTACACACGTAGTTTCGATAAAAGCCACACACACGCGCGCGTACGAGCGTAACCAGGAAAAATCATTACTATTTTCTCGATTCACCGAAGAAAACGGGGTAAATAACAAATGACGAGAGTGTCAAAAGAATAAGTAATTTATTGTTACGGCCGGGAAAGGCGCGCGCGCGCGCAGCTGAGGCAGCGCTTTTAAACGAATTGTGATTTGCAGGCAGAAAAAGAATCTGACTAATTATAACATTATGAGTCACGTAATTAAAAGAATGTCTGGTCTGATAAGAGTGCGTAGATAGTACAGCGAAAGTTCACGTATCGTTATGACGTTTGCGATTTGGACAGCTGCAATCTGCTTAATGAGAAAAATGTTCGCGCACGAGACTATTCGTTTGTCAACTTGTTACCGCATCGAAACACTGATAATTTCCGGTTCTCCGCGCATGTAAATAAAACTGATAAAACTAATGACGAGCCTCTTTCTTTCTTCACGAATGATACACTTTTTTCCTCTCTGTACTGCTGATAACTCCATATTTATCGGGCTTTTTCACTGATCTCCCCCTTCTTTTACAAAGGAATTACGAAAAAATATCAGAGACGAGCGGCGTTCCGTCGACGAGCTCGAGAGAGCGCTTGGACAGCGCGAAAACTTGTTTAATCTTCGCGATTCGAGCGAGGATAAAATAGCCGCTAAAAGAAAAATAAGGGGAAAAAAGAAAAAAGAAGAAAAACTGCGATGTTTAATAAAGATGATAAAAATGTTGCTTCGAAGAGTAATTGAAAGGTAATAGGCGGTTGGAAATACGAGAAACAGTCTATGTAAGAGTGGAAAAAACAAAGTGTTTAATGACACGTATGCCGCGACAGAAGAGGACCTTGCAATCCTCTCTCTCTCTCTCTCCCCCCCTCTCTCTCTCTCTCCCTCTCTCTCCCTCTCTCTCTCTCTTTCCCTCTCATCTTTCCTCTCTTTCTCGTGTGTAATGATAAACAGCCGCGTGTTCCCTGCAACGATTACGTAAGGCGCTTGGCCTTCTCGACGCGCTTTTAATTTAGACCGCACCATAAATAAATAATACTATCGAGCATGATAATTCGCTACTCTCCAGTAGCGGAGATCGCGAGCTACCGTAGCAGAGAGAGGACCAGTTGAATTTTTTCCTCGAAATAGCTAAAATTTCGAGAATAGCCTCTCGTCGTACCTCTCGCGGATACCCGAAGATTTTCAGGTTTCCCAAGACAATGCAAGGCTCGGCGATTGCTTCACGGTGTTAAAATGCGGAATAACGATGTACAAACCGCAAAAGTGTAACTCGCAGTTTTTAGGAAGGCTTTCAGCTGGAAACCTTTGACCGTTCGCTTATAAATTGTTGCGGCCGGCGCATCGATCACGCAGCGGCTGCAGGAAGCGTGTTACCCGCTCGAACGCTCATATTTGTCCAAAAGGTCACGGATTTCTCATCGACCGTCGATTAACTTATTAGTCAAGCAGTTGACATTTTTCATTCAAAGAAAATAAGGGCAGTGAGTTATGTAAATTTGTCTCGCTCGGTTATTCCACGAGGTTCCTCTTTTCCGGGCCGAGTGAAATTCGCCTGCTTGGCCAAAAAACAACGAACGTTATAAATAAATCGACCGAACCGCGGACTTTCTCCGCAATAATCAGCGGTGGCTTCTCGTCGATGAGGAGGTAGGCAGGCAGGCAGGCAGGCAGAGGTAGGTAGGTACGTACGTAGGTAGATAGGTAGTCAGGTAGGTAGAGGTAGGTGGTTGAAAGCTTCGATTCCACTCGAGTGGAATTTCCTTGAAATTTTCCGGGGAGGGAGGCGATCGAATTAAAAAAGAGGAAGACAAGCTCGCGCGGGAAGCTGGTGGATGGTTTCGCGCGCGTAACGATCAGCTGTTTCTCGACCTCCTTCCGCGCGAGTGGCCCTCGAGCGAAATTCGTGGAGCGCGCGCGCGCGCTAAATATAGCGGCGATTGGCGCATCCCCCCGCGAATCGCGCGGCACCCACGACGAAAGAGACGACGGCCGGATGCACCTCCGCGAGCAATAAACCATGCGTGCGGGGAAGTCCGGGCAACCGATAAACATTGAGAGAGTCGCGGGAAAAGAGAGAAGCTAGGAAGTTGGAGAAGAGAGGAGAAGCCGAGAAAGGGAAAAATAATAAGACGCCGGTGAACTAGATCGGAATAAACTGGCGGCAGAAACGCCCACGAGCACGAAAGTACAAATTCTTTCATCTCGCGGCGGCGGCGGCGGCAGCGGCGAGCGAATAGATTGTAAATATTGCAGTTGCAGTCGCAGCTGCGCGACTTACGTAAACACTGCGGGGCGAGTGCTCGCCGAAACTTGGCCGATGCAAATTGCGGTGACATTTGCAAATTGTACGGAATGTAATCTTGCCGAATGCGGCCAATCGCGCGAACCCTCACCGGGGTTTATCACGGCGATTTCTCGAAGTGGCGAAGTGGCGCGAGGAAAACCTACCAATTTCGAGCGGATAGCGCCGCTGTAATAATCGGCGGAGCTTATTTACGGCATTAAAGGAGAGCCGCGGGGATCGGGGAGCGGGGAACGAGGAATGGGACTGGCAATGGACACAAAAGTGATCCATTTGCTCCATTTGCTCCATTTGCTCCATTCGCTCCGTTCGCTCCGTTCGCTCGACGAGGGGCCAATGAAAAAATTCCAATCGGCCTGGAACGAGGCACAAGCTGCTATTAGCGAGCTATTTTTTCCGCGTAGCGCTACTGGAGGCCCGAGTGGAGCCACCAGGCTCCAATGGTGGCTTCAATGGTAACAATGAGAGTGCCGTTACATAAACGCCAATAAAGAGGAACATAACTCTTTCCTCGAGAGTTCGAAAAGGCTCGGCGCGAAACGGGAGCGACTCGCGCGAATTTCCCGATCGCTCGGCGTTTCCAGGTCTATCTGCTCGCGCTAACAGAACAGAGAGTAGAGCGGAAGAGAGCGGAAGAGAACAGAAGAGCCCCCGTTGCTTGGCGATCGTACGCATTTTCCATGATTACATCATTGAATCGTTTCAAGTTCGCTCGCTCTCTCGAAAAGTGCCGAGTCCCGCGGCTGAACTGGAGCAACGATTCAATTCCTTTTTGTCGAAAGGTCTTGGCGTCGTGCTTCGTCTGCATAAACCGATCGAGTTACCTCGTCGGCGTTGGCCGCTTGTGTTTTCGAAAGAAAGCATGAAGGACAGGGGGAGACGGTGAGAGCTGGGAGAAGCGAGGGGGAAGGAAGTGGTGGAGGGCAACATGAGCTCGCGCGAGAAGAATGGGCGAAAGGGAACGCTGGAGAGAGGCGAGAGAGCGTCAAAGAGGAGAGGGACTGAGGGAACGAGAGTGTGTGAATCCTATGTATGATTGAGCAAGAGAGAAAGAGAGTGAAAGAGGGAGAGAGATGAAAGAAACCGACGTTCGGTCTGGTGGATCGCGAACGACCGAAGCGACGGAGGCGCAGGCGCATTCGAAAGCGCGAAAGAGAGAGTGATAGTGAGAGTGAGCGAGAGGGAACGATGGGGGAGGGAGAGGGAGAGGGGAGAAGGAGAGAAACGTCATTTAAGCTGAAGAAAGAAAGTTGATGGTAGACGGGGGGAGATATTACCATGGGGGCAGAAAGAGAGAAGCTGGAGGAGATATATCGTGGACACGGGAGGAAAAGGCTAGCTCGGAGAACGGAAACGCGAGGAGGGAGAGGGAGCGCGGATAAGCGAGAACGAGGAAAGATAGCGCTCGAAAAGGATGGAGCGAGAAGGGAGAGGAGAGCTCTCGCTCCATTCTTACGTATTACGTGCACGAGCGCAGCCGCGTATTACACCATTGCCGAGACAAAGAGCCTCTCTATTCAGTCGCCAAGTTTGCCGGAAGGAGACGGAGAATCCTTTTGCGGCCGAGTGTGGGTGCATTCCTGTACAGGCGGCATAATCGTGTGCGGAAACTCATTCGCAAAAGAGAGAACGAGGATAGACGTCGTCGCGGAAGAGGAAGACAGATAACGCGGCGAAGCATCATGGCCCAGTGAAACTAGAGATCGGAGAGAGACAGCGATCGGAGTAAAGAGTGAAAATAGCGCGATAGAGAGTGAGAGAGAGAGAGAGAGAAAGGGCAGAGACGGACGAACCGAAGAAGGAGGAGGGAGGGCGGATCGAAAACGAAGGCAAAAAAGTTTAAGGGCGAAGAGGGAATTGAGAGGAGGGTAGAGAGAAGAGAGAAGAAAGCGAGAGCAGAAGGAGAGAATAAAAAGTATCCGCGTGCTGTTATCGTCGTTACTTTTCTCGCGCGCGCGCACAAATATGTGTATTGCGGCCGCAGCTTGACGGTGATAAGGTGGACGCGCGCACACGCATACGCACATACACACGGATCTAGCTGCGTCCACACCTCGAGCAAGAGAGGCCTAGGCAAGAGAGCTATTTGTAATGTAATAGTGAGAGCACCAGTGGGGAAAAGGAGAGCGCGCCAGTGGTAGGTGGTGGCTGCAACGGTAGTGGGGAATGGCGGAGAGGTGCCACTCCACGAGAAACCAACACACTCTTCAAACTCCTCTACTATAATCCTTTACACACCAACGCGAGCCTTCCTCTTCCCTTTCCTCTCTCCCTCCACTCCTTTTCTCTCTTTCCGTGTCCACTGCGCGAATACTTCGGATCTTGTTTGTCCTAGAGAGAATAAGAGACGAAAAGAGAGCGAGAGAGAGATTAAGAGGGAACCTTATGGACCCGCAACCCTTCCTGGACGTGAACCACGAGAGCCTCGTGTTCCACCTGGCCTCTTCTGTACCCCCCCTTACCCTTTCCTCTCCCTCCTTTCTCTTTCTCTTTCCCTTTCCCTTTCCCTTTCCCTTTTCCTTCTTTTCTCTCTCCCCCTCTACGCGCTCTCCTTCATCATCGCAGTTCCCAGCTTAGGCCGATGTCGTCCTAATGGTCGATCGCGCATTTCAAAAAGTTTTCGCGCGCTGCGCGTATCGCGAGGTTGATAAAAATCCCAAAGAGTACCAAAAAGAAATATTTTTCAAAGAAGATGCAATTATGATTACGCTGTCCGCCCGATGATTACACGAATTTAAGAGTTTTTGTACAGGAACCGGAAAGAGAGAGAGAGAGAGATTCGAATAAGAAAAGCGCTCGTACTCTCGCCCCAGGAGTCCAGGAGCAAACGAGTAGAAGCATCGAACGCGCGCGTCAGGGAGCCATTGGTGCCCGGCATCATCCGAACGGCGTAACCATCACCATCGCTGGATCATCGGCATTAGTAGCGTCGTAACCACCAGCAGTGATAGCAACCGTCGCAATCGGTAGATACACACTAGAAAGCCGACGTGCCTCCACCACTACGAGTAGCAGCAGCAGCACCAGCACCACCACCACCAGCGGTACTACCACCACCATCGCCACCACCACCACCACCACCACCACCAACGGCACCACCACCACTGGTTGGTGGTACTACCACCACCACCCAGCGCCTCCACCACCTCTGCCTACTGGCCAGTCTACCTCTCTCCGTTACTCCACGCTTACCTAGGAGTAGAGAGAGAAAGAGAAAGATCGAGAGAGCGAGCGATTGCAGGAGAGAGAGAGAGAGAGTGGTCGAGGGAGACGGAGATAGGGAAAGAGAGTGAGAGAGAGAGAGAGAGAGAGAGAGAGAGAGAGAGAGAGAGAGAGAGAGAGGAGCAAAGGCTTTGCGCAAAAGTTACGACGGAGCGAGGAACAGTGAGACACACCGCGGAGACCGGAAGAGACCCTCTCTCCTTGAAGAAGTCCTCCGCGAGAGCGCGCGAAAACCGACGTCGCGCCTCTTCGGTCAGCCTGTGTCTCTCGCTCTTCTCTCGTGTGCGCGAGCGTGTCGAGTGCCGTCAGAGCGACGTTGACGACGTTGCTCCCGTGTGGACGTTTCGCTGCTACTCGTCGCCGACGAGACCGCGTCCGGGCCACGTGGTCAACTTCCGGATTTCGCAAGAGTGCGCGGTTGCAAGAGAGCAGGGCACCGTTTCGCGGAGTAGCCCGCTCTCTCCCCAGGTGGAAAGCAGCGGGAAAGCGAAAAGCTCCGCGTCGACGGAGAGCGACGTCTTCTCCCTAGTAGTGTGTGTGGCGCCGGCCCGTTCGGGAACCAGAGCAAACGGACGCACGTGCTCATCGACAGCACGTGCTTTCGAGAACGCACGTGATCTCGCGGTGGAGCCGCCTGGCCAAGGATCGACGAGTAGCCAACAAGGTGGACGAACGAGGCATCGAGAACAGTTGATGCTACTCCCTCGCGAATTTCACTCGGCTCTTGTAGACGCCGCGAGGAGCGGAGGAGGAGGAGGTGGAGGAGGAGGCGGCGGGGGAGGAGGGGGAGGAGGAGAAGACGCGCAGGAGATACCTCGCTCGGGCAGCACTTGGTTCCCTGGCGGCAGGAAGGGACGCAGGGATCGCGAGGGAGAAAGGCAAATCGGGAAAGCAAATAGAAGGGATCGCGCCACTAATAATAGAAAGAGGAGGAAAATCATCGAGAAGAGAAGAGGAGAAAAGGAGAAGCTCCGAAGCGAAGAGCAAGTTGCGAGCGTTCGCTAGCTCGTGCGCTCGTGCGCTCGCTCGGTCGCTCGTCGTTCGCTCGCTTACGTACCAGCAAGAGCGAGCTGCGTGGTTGTGTAAGAGCTGAAAGTAAAAGTTGAAACCGCCGACTTGGACTCGGAGCGCGTGCAGAACGCGTAAAATCCGATCCTGCCCGTAGGTTAGGCACAGCCAAATATCGCTGAGGCGATTCTGCATAAAGGCATAAAGCGCGGCGGGCATAAAGCAGCTCGCGCGCCCGCACATTTTATTCTCGTGGCCACCCCCCCATCCCCTCCGCGCCTCCGCGATAACCGCGAGGTGAGGTGGTGCTGGAAGTCGTCTTTCGAGCGGCACTGTTTGTTTTCGGAAGCCACGGGCCCGCCACGGGAAATCGATCTCCGGTGAAAATTCGGCTCTTGCGTAACGAGAGTCGCTGCGCTACTGTGTTGCCCCCTCTCCCCGCGGGCTACCCCACTCCTGGCCGTTATCCGCTCGTCAGTGGCGAGGTGACGAGCATGGACGAGCAGATCGACGATAGTGACGGGAAACGCGCGATCTGACGAAGCCAGAGAGAGAGAGTCGAGAAATGGAAGCGGCTGGATACGCGCTAGTCGTCGTCGTCGTTGTCGTTGACGTTGTCTCTTTCTCAGCATCGAAACTCGAGCATTGTCCAAGGTCAAACCGTGCGCTGCTACGGTAAGCCACTCTCCGCTTCCGGAATCGAGAGTGGTTCTCCCGCGCGTAGAAGTCCCACTTGGAAGTAGTAGACAGTAGTAGTAGTAGTGGTAGTAGCGGCAAGAGTAGCAGCAGCAGCAGCAGCAGCAGCCTCGATCCTCCTGTCGAAAGTAAAGAGGATGCTCGTGGTACATCGGATTCCGAACGGTCCTCCGCTAACCACGAGTTCACTCCAGCGAGCGTGAATCCTCGATCTTGGCTGGCGCTCTCTCGCGAGCCGCGCTTTTACCGGCGAGCGCGCGCGGAGCGTTTCGTAAAAGGGATTACAAAACCAGAAGAGAAAGGAGACAGAGGCGGAGATTGAGATTGAGGGAGTAAGAGGGAGAGACAGAGGGAGAGAGAGAGAGAAAGAGAAAGAAAGAGAGAGAGAGAGAGAGGGTGGAGGAGAGCCAGCGGATAGACGGCGAGGGAAGGGTAGACGAAGCGAGATAGGAAGTGAGAAAGAGAGAGAGAGAGAGAGAGAGAGAGGGAGAGAGAGAAAGGGAGAAACGAAAGGGGAAAAGGAGAAAGAATCGAGCAGCGGAGAAGAAGGCGACTCTCCCGGCATCTGCCAGCGACGTCCGAGGAGGCGCGTCCGAGTGCCCGAAGGATTAGACAACCACGCGGTGTTCCGGATCACACGCGCGGGCGCGCGCACTTTATAGGGAAACAACCGGAAGACTCGCTCGATCCCACGAGAGTCAACGGGAGATTAGCGGGACGTCAGTATTTTTCGCATTGGAATTAACCGCATCCTCCCTCGTCTCCGCGACGACGAATCGACGACGAACTTCTGTGGAACCTGGTGCCATCATCGTCCTTGTGAATATCACCGAGTGATCTCTCCCCAGTGGATGTTTCAAGTGCAACGCGAAACTCGAGGGTCCGGTGTGTCTTCGCAGTTCCGAGTGCTTTTCCCTCTGTCCCGCATTCCGCGAGTCCTTTCCCCGAGGAAGTGTCACTCGTCAAATTGGATTTTATGGACCCGTATTGAATATATTTCGAGGAGTTTGCTCTTGCTCTTTCGCTCGCCGAGGACCGGAGTTCTGCGCGTTCCTCAACCAGGGTGTTCCGGGTGGACAAGGAGTTTCCGACTAGAAATTGCCCATAGGCCAGTAATCGGTGGCAGGCCACAAGACGACGAGGACGAGGACGAAGAGGACGAAGAGGACGAAGAGGACGACGGCGACGACGTTGACAACGATCGACGACGAGGACGACGAGAGTGGCACTCGCGTGAGCGTGCGGTGCGCGGACGGAATTAAAAGTTCGCTTAAAAAGGTTAGCGGGATAAAAAAGGCTCGCGCGCGAAAGGATAAGAGAAAGGAATAGAAGCCACCTCCGAGTCCTTGAGAGTATCCAGCGGGTAAAAGTGCCGTGGCGAAGCCAGCCGGTTGACCCTGGACAGCCCGGAGCAGCCGCTGGAAAAAACTTCTCCGAGCCGTCGTCGTCAGCGTCTCGACGCCGTCCGATTTCTTTCTCCGCGGGGAGAAACGCTGCGAAAGAGAGAGAGAGAGAGAGAGAGAGAGAGAGAGAGAGAGAGAGAGAGAGAGCTCCTCTCTCGCTTCCGGAAAACGTCGGGTTGATTTTCGCTCCCCTGGATCTCGATACGCGAGAGGAGCATGTGGCCAAGGAAGAGCAGTGCAAAGTGACAAGTGGCGGCTCTCGTAATTTTCGCAATCCGTTCGCAACCCCCGTCTCGAGCGCGTGCACCCCCTATCCTCCACTCGCACCCGCACCCTCGATCCATGATCCAGTGTTTCGATGTATGTGAAGCGGCAGCTGTGCCGTTCTCGTCGTGCAAGATATCGCGGCTCCTTGGCTCCTCGACTCTCGGAGATGTCTCCTCGTGACTCCTCGAGAGAGTACTAAGAGTAAGAGTAAGAGCAAGAGAGCACTCTCGCGACGACGCCGTATCACTGGGATACCAACGCAGCTACGTTGGACAGCACCGAAAGGATAGAAACTTTAAGGTAAGCCCGACGACGCGCGACGACTCCTCGATCCGCTTTAATCTCGGCGAATCCTCGCGAGCGAGGAAATTGAGGAAATTCCCGCAGGGAAGGAGAGCCTCGGCGATAATCATCGAACTTAACGAGAATCACCCCTAAGACGGATTACGCAGTCGCGAGTAAAATTGAAATTACAAAGAGGCTGCTGCTGCTCTGCTCTACCCCTTCCCTCCGTTGTCAGCGGAGAGCCGGAGGAGAGCTTAGGTGATTTTACGGCTGTTTTGCTTTCATCGCCGAGCGAATTGCTAGTCGGCCGGCGTTACTGCGGACGATAATGAGGCAATTGCCGGAGCAACGATGTGTCAACATTCCTCGCGATTGCTAGCGAGAGTCTGTGCAAATTAAAGGAGCCACGTAATTCCAAGCAAAAAGCGCAGTTTTAGTTTAACGCACGCACGCACGCACGTACGCATTAAAGGGACGCGAATGTTGCGCGCTCGTGTTGCACTGGCGATGAGAAATGCGAACGGTTCACCATAGGTAAGAGTGACGATACCGGTGACAGTACTGCGTTCCCTATAAAAATGATCCGCTGATACTGATATTCTGACATTTATGACAATCGATAACCGGGGGGAGGGTGGGAAATGTTAATTCCTTTACCGCGCGACGACTCTCGTGGCAATAGCGATAAACCGGAATAACAAGAACGCCAGCGACAATAGCAAAGGCAATAATGCATTTACGTGCATGGAAACGGAAAGATTCGACGGATGGAAATAAAAGTGAATGACGAAAGTCCTATAGAATATCTGTGCGTGCGTGTGAGCGTGTGTAGGTCTGCGGACGACCCGCTTATATACGTATTTTGTTATCACAAATGAGCGAAGATTCCTGTCGAGCGTATTTCAAGTTCAGCTGTGCAGCAATCACTGCGAGCGCCGATTACGTAATGATTTTTCAGTAAAAAACAGCAGTGCGCTCTCCGGCGAGCCGAGTGTAGTCATCAATGGCGCGCGATGACGGATCATAAAGAAAAAGCGATCTCCAGTCAAGGTCGCGCATCGAAAGGAGTCTTGCGTTCGCCATTTCGTATTCACCTGGCAATTATCTCTCGAACGCATCCGTATTGTGCTCTCCCATTCCTATTTATTTCTCCGTGCACGCGTGCGTGTGTGCGTGTGCATGCGCGCGCGCGCGCGAGCACGCTTACGTGGACGCGAGTACCTGTATGTCGCGGGACGTAACACACTCTCGTACAATGCGATTTACAGGCTTCTCGGTGGCGAACGAACGCATTTCCATCCGACGCAAATGAAAATTATCAACAACTTGGAAAGGTGAACCGGTCTCGATAGAAATTTCGGATCCCCCTTTCCCCCTTTTTTTACTGCACCGTTGCATCAGCCGCTTATAATAATGTTTTCGAAAAATCCTGTTTCTCCTCGAGAAGATCGCTCGCCGGCAATTTACGATCCGTCCAGGGAATTTCACCGATTCCCATTCTCTCGTCATCGATCGTACCTGGGAATATCGTAACACAGGGGAAGGAAGCGTATCGAACGCGCGAGCACTAGGTGTCTTCTCTTATCTCGTGTAATTACAATAATAGGTACTCACCGTACACGCGCCGAATGTTTCAATGACTAATCTATTACCGGTGAAAAGTATCTATTGACACAAGATAAAACGGGTTTATGGATGGACTGTGCGTGCGTGCGTACGTGCGTGCGTGTGTGTGTGTGTGCAGGTATGCGCGCGCGATTAAAGTCAATTAATGACTTAAGCTAAGCATGAAATTGGCCGAATTAAAAGGCCATCGATGCTGACTGTTGACTGGGCAAGCCTCTCTCCTTGGATTTATTGCCGAATGTTGCTCGAATCTTATGACGAATCCATTTCCCTTCCCATCCATTGTTCCACGAGCGAAACAACTTTAATAATCAAGCCTGTGTGGAACGATTCGATTCGATTTGTGTATATATTCATTAATTAACGATTCGTTTGACCAAATGCGGAAGCAAATCGTGACTACTGGACAATTAATTAGCAAGAAAGTCGATAATGAGCGATCAACCGCACGATAGACGATATTATCTAACGAATACAATGTCGAATCTTGTGACGTCTAGCGATATCGATCGCTTACCACGATCGATACGTGATTGACTAGATCAAACGTGAATCACGTTGAATCAAACACGCTCTTGCGTAACGCGAATTTACGTTGCTCTTCAGAGATTCGCCGATCCTATAGTTTAAACAATTTGTCGAGAGCCGATAAGTCCAGCTGGTTATTCTTAAACGAAATAAATTCCCGCGCCAGTCGCGATTTCTATTTACACTGAGAGGCCGCGTAGTAAGCTGGAAACACGTGGAGTACGTACTCTATCAGCGCACGAAACGATAGCCGCGCGATTATCGTTAATCGAGGCTATTCACACAGATAACGCGGGAGAGATCAGTATCGTTTTCACGAGATTTCAAAAGTTTTCTTAGGAACCTTCACCTCTCGTAATACCGATGATTTCTCGGAAGACAGGCGAAATCACGAAACGGCCTTAATCTTTGATAAGAAAAATCAGCGTTGGTCAACCTCCTCCGAGTGTCGTCACGTTTCGCTCGAGCGGCCCGGGCCGAAAAAAGTGAGAAAAAATGAAGGAACGACTCGGAGTTGGGGGGGGGGGGAAGGCCAAGTGTGAAAGGGGAGGAGGCAAAGAAAAAGGCTAAAACGCGAATGTGAAATGCGACGGAGTGAAAAGAGAGCGCGCGCGCGGATTCACTTCCCCGTGGGCTCTCTTATTAGTCGAGCAAGTTCTCGAAGACAAGGCCATACCAATAAGAGGTACGGCAGTACTCACACGTATTTTTCCTAATCGCATTAGATTAGATCTCAACGTAACAGTCTCTGACTGTCTTTCCTGCGCGATAAAGCAAGATAACTCGCGTACCATTCGTCCAAGTCTCTTCATCAAAATATTTTTAAGAACTATCCACACGCGTGCTGAATATCTCACGCTGAACATTTTCCAGCTCAGATAAGAAAAGGAAAACACTAGGGACGACGACGACGACGATTGGCGTTTCTTAAGAAAACCAGACAATTCTCCGGTTGAAACAAGGCCCCCTTTATTCACCTTCTCTATTTATCATCTTACCTTCTTTCCAGACCTCTAAATCCACGCTTCCCGTCTTTCCCTTTTTCCATCCTTTCGCGCGTCACGGGTTTAGCGTCGACCACCATCTTCTCGTGCGCTCGAAGATCCTCGTGAAATCCACCGCGCGTTGCCGGCTTGGTATCTCGCACGCAGCTGATATGACCTACGCCAACTTGGCTGAAAATTCAGCCCGCTAACGAGTCGAGCCAACGAGAACCGAGAATACTAACCTTGAACGTTTTCATCGGCTACTCACGCTCTTACGTTCCTGAAAACATGATCGGCATTTGCGGAGAGAGATCATTCGTTCATTAATGGTTGATTCTCGTCGCTCGGTGTACACCTGTTGTCTAGTTGTTAGTCAGGCCGACGTGGAAAACGTCGAGCAGAGTCGTCCATCGGTGTAGCGCGAGGGAGAGACAGCGATTGGCTGGTAGATTCAGCGTTGAGGAACGCTAAATGAAGTTGCAATTAAGAGAGCTAAAAGCTGCTGGCGGCTGACTGTGCTTCTCAAGGCCTCGGGCTTCGGCAGAGCGTACTTCCGCTTCTGATTAGCTTCCTCTTTTCCCACATCGTCCTCTCGGCCTTCTCTCGCTTCCTCCCTCTCTCTCTCTCTCTCTTCCTCTTTCTCCCTCCCACACTCTCCCCTTTCTCCCCTGCCCATTCGCTTTTTGTCTTCGCCTCTTTTCTTAGCTTCCCCTCCGAAGAATCTCTCCTCGCTCGAGCCTCCTCCTATCTCTCGAGTAGCCACCTTATCTCGTCGCGTGGGAATTCGCGCATGTGCGATTCGCTCCATGCCCGAGGGAACCTCTCATTCTCATTGCTTTTCTTCCCGTTTTCTTTGTGTCCTTCTAATCGCCGGAATGTATCGGCGGGCCTTCGTCTCTCGCAAACTTCGGCCGGACTCGGCCGAGGTGCTCCGTTCTTCGCTATTCGCGCTATTCGCCGGCATGAGTATCCACTTCCTGCTTCTCACACCAAGTCCAATTTCTCGATCCCTGCCTTCTCCCCTCCTCCCCGTTACCTCTATGTCGAGACGGAGCGTGCAAGGCAATATCGAAAGGGAATCGCCGTTGCTTCTTTTCTCGCTGCTCGACGCTCTAACGATTCCTGTTCAATAATCATTAGGGCAAATTAGGGTTAAACCATCGAGAGTCGATGTGGCAACATGATTTATGAAGGCTACTTTTTCGCTGCAATTAATGCGCGATAGAAACGTTCCTTCGAGTCGTCGTCCGCGTGTACCGCGTTCCGAAATGTTCCTCGGTGCATGCGATAAATCATAGGAGATTCTCCTTTGCCGAATAGCTCGCGCGATTGCGCATTGCTCTCCTCTTTGAGTTTCCAAGGAGGCACAGCGCCGCTTTGCCGTCCTCTCCTCCTCCCCTCGCCCACTCATACCCTCGGGAGAAAACCCTGCACGGAATCGACCAAACAATCCGTCGCTCCGCGACAAAATAGATCGTGCGATTTTAACGGTCCGGACTAAAATGTTTCGCTCGCCATTCTGCACTTTCACTCTCGTGAACGTGCTTTGTCGAATAGGCATTTACGATTGCGCTATACGATGAAATTTCTGTGCCTGGCGATTTCCGATAAATCTCGAGGGGTCTCCGTCGGATAATCACTCGTGGTTTTCATTGGGAAAATTTTACTTTTTTCGACACGCGCTCGTGGGATAGAATCCTCTTTATCCTGCAAATCGGATGAGATGGTTTGACTTTTGAAATGGAGATAGTAGCCGTGGCCGGGCGAAACCGACCGACCAACCAACCAACCAACCAATCATAGACGTGTCCTGTGATCTTCGTGAAGTAGCTCCCTCGTATTTCCGGCCGCTGGCGGAACTCGTCTGACAAAAAAGTCGATAGCGCCTTGTCCATCCTGGATACGTAACTGTTTATCGAGGGAATCTCGAAATCTCCCATGATGCAGGAATTTGAATTTGAAACGAATTCCATAAATCCGCTTTGAAGGAGGAAAGCTTTGAGACAAAGCGTAATTCACTTACATCTACATAACTATAAAGTCAGATCATTCACGGAACTTCCTCCACAAAACCATCTCGCCCACTCGGGAAGGGAAACTTCTGTTACGAGACGAGTGTCGAGTATAGTGTCCAACGGTATAACGCACCGTTTCCATTGACCGTTTCGTTTCTATCGTTCCTTTCAACTGCAGAGGGAAATTATCGTAAAGCCGATAGGAACGGTACGGAGAATAGTCGCCCACGCCTGTCAGGAATTTGCGGTAATAACGAGCGTCTAGCTGGAGAAAATGCTACGATCCACGCGCAAAATTTAAACCTTTGGCCGGTTGTAATTTCGCGAGTACGGGCTCTGGGAGAACGAACGAACGAACGAACGAACGAACGAACGAACGAACGAACGAAAACAAACGGATGAACGAACGAGCGCGCGAACAAACGAATGGGGTACGTCAGAAAGGAAAAGGACGCGATATTCTTTTGGAAAGTCACTGGACTATTTTTGGAGTAGCGCGTATCTCTGCACGCGCGCGCGCGCGCGCGGTGAACGGTAAGAGTATCGAGGAATATAAACGAATAAATTAGGAATGGTTTGTTTGCGCGATAATCCATTTGAGAAAATAATGTAATCGGATCGTAATCCCAGAGGTTGTTGTGCAAAGTGCGATCCGTGTGTCGACAAGTTATACCTACGTTCCTGTCCTGAACGGGCGCTCTCCGAGAGCGCCTGTGGTATTTTCCTCGGTTTCTACCCCGTTCTGGCTCGTGGCGATTGTAAATCTTGCGCTGGGCCCCCGCGGCTGAGTAAAGTGAGTAACAGCGAGTAATAGCAGCAACGAGTATACCTCCGCCAACCCTTTCTACCTTCCCTTTCACTTTCATCTATCGTGAGCCGGTACGGACTCTCGAGGCCCCTGCAGGACTCGGCTGCCGCTTGCTCGCTCGCTCGCTCGTTACTAACTTTGGATACCTACGTAAACGCTTCCACAGCAGAGCATTTAAAAATCTGTACTCCGCACACTGCAATAAACGGCTCTCCGCCGAGGTGGCATAAATTAGAATCGTTCTGAATGGGGGACGACCGATTCGGGGGCTGAAGCTCCTGTGGCTGCCTTGGCATTTTTCTTTTGCTCCCTCTCCGGTCCTTCTTAACTACCCTTCCCTCTTCCGCGGACCACTTACCACTCCAATTCGCGGAGCCATGGAGGGAAGCCTAATAGCCTAATGGCCTAATGGGGACGACGACGACGACGACGACGACGAGGACTGTGTTGCGCTCCTAGGAATTTGATTCGGACGCTAAAAACAGTCGCACCCGTGGAAAAGGAACTCGCGCAGCCGGACTTTCCACATAGCCGCGTGCTCGAATCGGGATACGAACATTTAGTGACCTCGAATGTGACAGTTGAAAGTAAAGTTTTTTTCTGCTGCCCGGTGACTGTCCGAGTGACAAGTTCGTTGCAACTCCGCGTTTCACTATGCACGCTTATGTCATAGAAAAGCGTTGCAAGGTAGAGAGAACCAGCGCGCGCGGTGGTTCGGAGGAATGGAGTGTGTACAAACAGCGCGCGAGTCTATTTACACCTCCGATAAATTATGCTCGAGCGCCGGGTACCGGGCTTGCCGCTGGCTTTTCGTAGGACAGTGAAAGTGTCCTAATTTTAAATGCTACATGAAAACGAACGACAGCGACGACGACGACGACGACGACGAATGCGTGGCGGCCGTCGAGGCCCGGGTGAAAATCCTCAACTGCGAACTCTACACGACAATTGATCGCGTTGCTTCGGACTATATTTATGTACGATTATCGATCAGCTATAAAAGAAGCGTTGACCGAGATACCACAAATAATCCCTACGCATTACTCAAAATAGCCGCGCGTCAATGGAAATATCATCTCTGTCGCGATAAACCAATGAATCTCCAGCGGAATAATAAATCGTCGTCGTCCCTACCAATTATTATTAATTGTCCGATATTCTATTCGCGCGATGCCCCGATAGAGGAGTTGCGGACAAGTTCATCCGTGACGGAGAGTATTCTTGTTTGTTCGTTCCTTCGTTCCTTCGTTCCTTCGTTGGTTAGTTACACGTGATGCGCTCTTCTCCTCCCTCTTCGCTCTTCCTCTCCCCGTCTCTTTCACCGACATCTGCATCGATCTGATAGTCCAATCGGTGATATCTCTCCCTCTATCTCTCTCTCTCTCTCTCTCTTGCTGTGTGACGGAACTTCTTTAATTATTTATACTTTAGAAATAACTGGGGCTCACTTGGCTGGCACTAGCGCCACGTGTCCACTTGAGCATAGAGTTGTTGGAAGCAAACAGCTTTCTATCGGAATAGATTGATTCCAGACTTGGAAGCAATTTTCCTTTAGAACAGTCATCGTAGACGTATCAGAATAAGCGTAATCTCGAAACCTTGAAATGCAAAAATACTCGAACTTGTATATGTCCACGCAGATAAGAATTATTAGCAACTTTAATTGTCCGTTCGTCGAACCAGCTTTTTTTTACTTTTTAGTAGAGCCATGTTGCCACTTTGCAATGGTAACGTCTCATTGTAGTCGGCAATTTAGTTGCCATTTGCGTAAAATGTCGAAACGTAAAACCCGTAAAAGCGAGCCAGTACCTTGAATGTTGAGTTTTGCATAAACTCAAAATGACTCCTGGAGTCACTGACGTAGGGATGTCGATTGATGTTCGAAATACGACTATACTTTAAATAGGACTCTCCGAAGAAACTCTTTTCCTATGCTAAGAGAGTGCCCGTAAAGTAAGTGTCGAGGACAATTATTGCTTTACGTAATTGTATATTTACGAAGCCTCTTGAAATTCTCCCATTTCGCGAATGAATCGCGTAGGAAATGGTTTTACGTTTTCGTTCAACATATAAAAACACTCTTTAAATATACCCAGGCCGATGTAATTTCTCTTTTGCTATTGTTACACGCGCGAAAACAATCGCGCAATAGTCCTCTCTGCCTCTTGTGTGACAGACTAATCATCCTCGTTGCTCGTTACATCATACCGCCAACCGGTCGAGCCTAATGCCGAATTTCGCTTCGTTCCCGATCACGAATGGCATGATCGCTGTTGCACTAACTCTCTTTCCTCTCTTTTTCTTTCTCTTTCTCTGTCTCTGTCTCTGTCTCTTTCTCTTTCTCTTTCTCCTTCCTATCTTGTATCCAGTCGTAAGAGATTATTTCATTAGAAAAGCGGAAACTTTGTTGAAACGCACTCAACTTCGATACGATAAAAATCCCCTCTATCTTACATCTATTACACAGGGGAAAGATGCGAGTACGTAAAATGATTGATATTAGTTGACAATGTCGTTGTATAAGCAAGCTTAATCAGTAAATGATCCTGCTTTTATCTCGCTTTATCTTAAACAAGCAGACTTTATACATCTACATTAATTCCTTCATCGATGTTAATATATATGTATATATATATATACGACAATATTATTACATTATTATTATTTGTTTATTCGTTGGTACAAGTGCGTTGGAGAAAGAAATATTTAAATGATTTTCGGTGGCTGGACTCGTTCACCTCGCGAGGTGTAACAAAGACCTTCCATTGTCAGAGAGGTGCAAGTTTTCCTCTTACTTTCTTCTCTTTTCTCGCTTTCTCGTTCGTGTAACAGCAAGCGTGCTCGTGTGTTTTCGAGAGGTTCGTCATTTTAGCATTATTCACGATTCGCTGTATTTTTCGCTTACGCGAGGCAGCAGGGGAACGAGGGAGAGGGAAATGCTGAGACGGAGAAAGAAAGAGCGGGAGAGACGTGCACTCGAGGATGTGTGTATACACACATTCGTGACAAGTCCCCACCCACAATGTGAGATCATTGCGATTACGTAAGTGGTCGCAGTGTGGATGCGCATAAAAGTATCGCATGGCATGGTACACGGCTCTCTAGCGAATGATACAGTCGCTCGCTATATGCGATGTCACATATCTCCACGTGACTTTTTGAGAATTTCGAGGGGAAAGAGTCAAGACCAAGGTTGCCCCTTGAACGGATAATAAATCAGACCAATTTTTTCGAGGAACGCCCAAAGGATTCTACCGGCACTTCTATCTCCGAGCCGACAGAAATAAATCACCGATTTAACGGTCACCTTGTATAATTAACGGAAACTCTGCACAGGACGGAGAAATAAATCTCACTTCGACGTATTACGTGAACCGAAAAAAGTACTGGCAGAACGACTAATCGCCGCTGAATAATGAATTCCTTCGCGCGCAACAGGGAACGTGCCATAAATCTCTTTGCATCTGCGGCATTTCAGAGCGCATAATGAAGATATTAATTAATTGGGAAGGACGGGGGTGTGTGCGTGCGTGCGTGCGCGCGAGTGTTTGCGCGACGCAGCGAATCTCCAAAGCGCACAGTTCCTGCGAGTACCGAGTACCGTACGACGGTGGTGCGCGATGGCGGGTTGCATAATATTTCGAAAACTGCAGTAACGAGTCGGAAGTCATCGGTAACTGCCGCTGTGCTCCCGTCACGACTGACCAAGCGTGAATAAACAAATGGATAGAGCGATAGCTCGGATCGTCGATCCTCGGGACGCACGCGATGACTGCAGGTATCCGCGAGATTTCTTTTCCAAAGCCGTCGCCGTCGTCGTCGCCGTCGTCGCCGTCGTCATCACCGTCACCGTCGCCCCGCCGGGTAGACTCTCGACCTCGTCACCGCTTCCGATCGGTAGTGTAACGGTGCAACCGAGAATAACTCAAGGTTACTCCGCCGCTATTGTACGAACTCGTTTACCGATCGTGATCCCGAGCTTGCTCGAAAAGCCTCCGAGCTATTTCGGTGAAGCTCCGAAGGGAAAAGACCCCCTCTCGCTTCCAAAAGGGAAGAGACTCCGTCCGGCGTGAGTACCTTGCGCGCTACAGGTACAAAAGTTCCCCGCTGAGAAAACAGCAGCGGCACGCGCGCGCGCCGTCGGATGGAAGAAGTTAGTTCTGTCACTTATTAATAATTGACGCACGTAGGAATCGCATAAACATTTGCAGATATTTTATCTTCGCCACCGAAAAATAACACGCGCCAAAGGAAATTAATGCACCGGTGCGCGTCACGGGACATTATGGTTTCGCGATAAATCAAACGGCACAATGGATCGTGAAAGGGGACGTCATTAAGATTTGAGAATGCCCCGAGATATGGCGGCCCGAGGACTACGGGAGTAATAGGCGCTGTCGCTACGCTGACATAAGAGGCTATACGCCGATATAAATATAATTCTAGCGAGCGTTTCGCGACATTGACGAAAGCATCGGCGACGGGAAAATTACGTGCGACAGTTATCACCGTCGTCGACGCATGGCTATTTCGAGAAAAGGGAGTCGCGGGGGCTCTTGGTCATTGGTAAACGCGCGCCACCGGTCCGTTACGACGAAGAGAGACTTGGACTTTTAGCGGAACGTCGCTCATCATCCTCGACATTCTTCCTTTCAGCCTGACTCATTTCTATGCGTTTGCAAGGTCGAGCCAAAAGCAGTGCACTCGGATTTATTAAAATATGTCTGCCTGTTGCTCGCTGCCTACTCTGCCTGTTTGCCTGTTTGCCTGCTAGCTTGTTGCCCGTTTGCTCGTTGCCTGCTGCCTGCTGCCTGTTGCCTGTTGCCTCTGCTTGTAACTCGGCCACGACGCACCGAGCGTATGCAACGAATCACTCTCTGACACGGCGTGGCTATGATCGTGCCGTGAAAAACTTAAAGTATGCAACCTTCTGCTGGTTTGCGCTATTTAATAAAGAGCAGATGAAGTTACGCGCTGTCGGCGCTCCAAAAAAAAAAACTCCATCAAAAAAGCTTCCTTGCTCCGTGGATTTCCCTGAGAAAATCCAGTTCCCTCGATGGCGCGCAATACGTTCCCGCGGAGAGCATTTCGCATGAAATCAATCTCGATTCTGCAAAATAATTTTTTCCTCGAATCGCACCTGGAATAAAGCAGCTCGCGATTGTCCGTCTGAATTACTATCTAATGAATAATCGTCAATCTCGTGAGTAAGAAGTTGTTGCAGAAAGAATGACTAAGGAAGGGGGCGAGGAGGGAAGGGGATGAAAGAGAAAGAGACAATCACGTGAAAATTCGTGTCCCGAAAGGTACGCGGAGGTATTTGAGGCAAGCAGCGATTCGTGTGGATGTGGCGAGTATGCCCTTCGGCTCCGGAACGACAAAGAAACGAGATAGTTGCTCTCTTTCTCTGTTTCCCCTTGAGCTCTGCGGCGCGGCAGAGCAGTTAGGAGGGAGCGGAGGAGTAGAGAGAGAGAGAGAGAGAGAGAGAGAGAGAGAGAGAGAGAGAAAGAGGGGCGCGGAGGGAAAGGGAGGAGAAAAACGAACGTGTTGCGTAACATGTACGCACGCGTGTCTCCCGAGCGCGTGTGCTCCTTTACGTAGGTGTATGTAGATCTTCTAGGTAGTGAAAGGTCATCCGTTTAATAGCGCTCAATCGCGATTGCATGCGCGATCGGATCTCCAGTGGTCGCGGTGACTAAGATGTAGAGACATCGGATGCCAGCTAGTTGGCTGACTTATTCGCTGCCATATCTCGCGCGATGCGCAGTAAAAGGTGCAGAGCGCTAGACTTTGACATTGAACCGATCGAAATCTCGATGCGACCGTCTCCAACTGGTTTCATTTATAGTACTCGCGCTCCTCTCCAATTGGAGCAGCCACGCGTCGCTCCAAAATTCAACACGAGATTTCCTAGTCCTCGATCGAAAACCTGTTGCACTCCGGATCGAGAACTCCGCTGGGTCTCCTCCCTCCTCTTTTTCTCCTCCTCCACCTTCCCCCTTTCTCCCTTGCAGTTTGCTTTCCGAAATTACGTAAGGTTCTCTCGCGCGCAGCTCTTGCGGGACCATTGAAAACCGAGGTGAGAATATCGATGCACGGAGAGTGATTCGCGATGCGCAGTAAAAGGCGCGGTAGACTTCGACATTGAACAAATGGAAACCTCGATGAGACGGTTTCACGCTGATTTCATTCGCTCCGTCACGGTGCATATCGTTCTTTTGACGTTCGCGACATACAGGAAAAAATAGCGGGACTCCCGAGAGCAGCGGGGCCCGGGAGAGGTCGAGAAGAGAAGAGAAGAGAAGAGAAGAGAAGAGAAGAGAAGAGAAGAGAAGAGAAGAGAAGAGAAGGGAAGGGAAAGCCTGCCACAGCCTCGGGCCAGGTGACGACGATAAGCCTGGCGCTAATCAATCCCGACAAATCGCTCGGTCCCGCTGCTGGTCTCGACACACGCTAATGCTAATTATACTAATCAGATCAAACGATTCTTTGCTCATCGAACGTAATCGAGCACTCGCTCGAAAGATTATCGATTAATTGCGAGTAACTCTGTGTAATTAGCGCGATGAAAAAGCGATAAAGAATCGGCGATAATCGACGCCTCTCCTTTTGGAGGAGCGAGGGGGTGGGGGGGTGCGCGCCGTTTCCGGAGTATCTCGAAAAGTGAACCGACCAATGTACAATCCATTGTTTATCCACGACCAGCGGCCACGATTGACCACGATTGGCCACGATCGGCCACGGCGAGCGCCACTTGCGTAAGACTTTCTTTCTTTCCGACACGATGCAAGAGGGGGTCGCGGGGAAGGGGTCGGGCCTTTCCCGTTTTATCAGAGCGCGTAAAGTCGCGCGCGCGGATTTGCCGTGTTGTAAGAGTCCGACGTTCACGCGGACGTTGAAGTAACTCCGGAGGACTCCTGGATTTCCTTCGGTTTGAGAAATCCGCGCGGGGAAATCTCCGCGGAGTTTGGAGCACTACTACGCGCTGGTGCTCCTTCTCGTGTCTGCGAAAGGAGACACGCGATGCATGAAATGTTCGGCGGCGCAGATCGCTTGTAGCGATCGCGTATTCTCGCCCAGGACAAGGCTGCCCTTTGGATTAATATCGCGGAGGAGGCTTGACGCGACGCGATGCGATGCAATGCAATGTGCCACACCGAGAAGGAGAGAGAAACGGTTGTCGCGTTACGTAAGAGAACGCAGCGTGAAGACGCGCGTGTCATGGCATAAAGGCCGATACACATGCTGCTATTTACGAGCGTACGTGTAACAAGGCTACAAACGCAATAAGACGCGCCACGCTCAAGTGACAGTGGGGAAAGAAACGAGAGAAACGAAAGCCACCGCCGCCACCCCTGCCACCGCCTCTTCCTCCTACCAAAGTAATTGTAATTGTGAGAAAGAAAGATCCGACACATAGACGGCGCGGGGGCAAAGCGAGCGGGAGAGAGAGAGAGGAAAAGAGTGGGAGTGGGAGACTTCTTCCAAGGAAACTTTCACCTTTCCTCAAAGTTTCGGGTCTTGCGCCAATATTTCTCCAGGAATCCCACTCGTCGTCGTAGTCGTCGTCGTCGTCGTCGTCCAATTCTCAATAGTCCGTGTGCTAGTAGTGGTGGTCGCCGCTCGCGTTGACCTTGTCGGCTTCTCCGGGGGAAGGGAAATTTTCTGCTTTTTGGCCGCAGTTTTCGCGGCAACGAGTGCGACGGAAAGAGAGAGAAAGAGAGAAAAGTGGAGGACGCATGCGCAAAGCTAGCGTGCCCTTCGGATCAACAATGATGGAGCGTCTATTAGAGGAGACGATTGTTCTTATATAATGAATGGATCATGTAACTAGCCGCTTCTCGGACTCGCTCCAGGGCACGGGAGAGTGAGGGAAAACTGTGAGAGAGAGAGAGAGAGAGAGAGAGAGAGAGAGAGAGAGAGAGAGAGAGAGAGAGAGAGGAAGTGAAAGAGAGAAAGAGCGAACGAGGGTAGAGGACAGAGGGGGAGGCTTCTCACGGACGCACGAGCGCACCGTATGTTGCGCATGTACCTGTTGTGTCGGATGTGCGTCTGTATGGGTCCGCATGGTTGTTGCTTGTATGTTCACGTACCAGTTAGAGGCGGTCTAGGCTCGATATGTAAGTGCAGTTGAAAAGGCTTTTTACTTTCTGGCCTTGAACGAAATGTATCCGGCGACTCGGCGAGCACCGATCGGAAAGGGAACTCGTATGTCGCTCCCCCATGTGAAAACGACCTGCCGTTCCGTTTGATCCCGCGCTATTTTTGGCCTCTGCTCTCCACCGTCGTCTGCCATCGCGCGCCACGAATCATTCGCGGTTTATGACTAATCGCGATTAACGCTATTAGGATTCCACGATGGAATTCCTCGGGGACTTAATGATCCATGGAAATTCACCAGGGAAATTCTTGCTCGAGGGATGTCGAGAGAGAGAGAGAGGGACACGCACATATACGCGTCCGCACACGGGTATACTTGACCCCGTTTAATCGTCACATTTTTCCTGAATCGTCTCTTATTTAAACGAATGGAAGGAAAAGTATTAGAAAATCCTATTGCTATTGCTGCTGCTGCTGCTGCTGCTGCTGCTGCTGCTGCTGCTACTGCTACTGCTGCTGTTACTACTACTACTACTATCGCCACTACTACTTCCATCATTGTACAGTTCCGAAAGAAAACTTTCCGATGCATTTATAAGCACATATATGCATCGCCGGTAGCTGCTAGCTTTAAGAAGAAAGTAACAGTCGTAACTGGCTGATTTATATTTTACGATTACCTGTGCAGCGCTCACAGTTAACTCGGTACAGATGTGTAGTTCACTGGATCTTGCACACGTTCGACGTGGTCTTACTAATAAAATATAGCACTGCTATAACTCAATAAAATTTATCATGCCATTTATCACCGTGGGCAACGAGTGTGCCAATATCCTGTCGCTATTTTATTCCTGAACGATTTTCTCCTAGACAATTGGACTATCTGATGGGAAATAAGAATGTCAATCGTAGCTCGCGATGCTTCTAAACAGACGCTGACATTTATTCCGATAAGTTTCGCTCGAGCGTGCTCCAGATTTGACTGCGAAATCACGTGGTCTTAAGAGAATCTCGAGCATCCAGGAGAAATTCATCGAGGATTCGCGAAACGCGAGTTATAAGGGAACGACGACGAAAGAGAGGAAAAGAAGGGAGAGTACGTCACAGTCGACGGAGCGATGTGCAACAGGGAGAGCGTGAGAGGCCATGTGGAAAATGGCAATTCGAAATCGAGGAAAGGTGTGAGTCAGAGGTTTCACGAGTGTCATAACCCTAGTCCCTCCCGTACATTTTTCATCGCGAGTTCGGAGGTTTCGATTTGACCAAAAGAAAACTACAGTCCATCCAAAATCAATTTTCACCTTCGCAGTTGATACTCGGAGCTCTGCGAGTGACGCGGGTCTCACGGGTGTTGTCGTTACATTCTTCGCGCGGTACTCTTGAGAATTCCGAGATCCCCGCGGCAGTTTTCCTTCTGCTCGGTTTCGCGTTTGGTGAACTTTAAGGATTTTTATCGGATGGAACCGCACCGAGCGGTAACAGAGAGTCAGAGAGAGAGAGGGGTAACGCGCAGCATCCAGAGCAGCATTACTACTCTATACACGGGGCATTATCCGCAGTGGCTGAAACAAGTGCATCTCGTATCCCCATAAGAAATGGCCACTTCCACGGAGAGTTACCGTCTCTGTAAGTTAACGACAAATACCCCGCGATCGTTACAGGAGCACGAGCTTTACAAGAGTTTCGTCGAGGGTCGTTGCTTTTCCCAAGAAAGAGATTTTCTTCGTTTCACTAGAGCCGCTTCCGATCGAATTTGCGGTAAGACGCGAGATCGAATCGCATCCGCGCAAGGTTCCAGCCCGTTCCAGGCGAGTGATTTGCGATGGTCGTGCCTACGCACGAGCGGACCCGATGAGACCGCGAAACGCTGCTTATTCAGACCAACGAAATACAAATGGGTCCACAAAAAAGGGAACGGAAGCATTCGGGCTCCATTACTGGTCCCGTAACGAGTTCACTCGACGTGTTGCTCAATTCGTGCGCTGCCACCGCCACCACCATCACCTCTACACACTGCTACTATCGCCACCATCACCACCACCACCACCGCTTACGAGATTTCTGCCTGCTGCCTGCTGTCTGCCCTCCCGCCTCTTTTACTCTCTCGGTCGTTTCGCCTTAATCAGCACCGTAACCCTGTCACTATTAATTTCGCAGCTTCATTTTCTATAGCAACTCTGCGACAAACATTACTTCTCCCTTTTAACCGTTCATTAACGTCTTCATTAACTCATTTGCCCGTATAAGTTTGCGTGACTCCGGTTCTCACGTTCGCACATTCGATGTAATTCTTTCTCCTTTAACCTATAGGACGTGATAGGGGGTGGGGAGGGGAGGGAAGGGAAGGGTAGGGAATCGTTTTACCATTGTACGCGCGCACGGTTTTCCATTATGGTATAATAATTGGTACGTGAATATTTTTAGCTTGGGACACTCTGGGTGCTGTGTAAACGACAGTAGTTTCTAAATCAAGGCATTAGCCTCGCTGCAATCGGTCGTTACACGATTTCCAAAAGCACCTTGAATGAAGTGTTACTCACGGTCTTGTTCAACGAACCGATAAATTCACGTGATCGATTGTTCGATTTCTACAAAACCTACAATTCGAATCGCGGATTGTGCCAGGTCACTTTGAAAATTTGTCCTTTTTCTGCGAGCGGGCGCAAACTGTTTTACGGCAGAGGCGAGGCAAGAAACGCAGCTGTCTTAAGGATAAAACATTTTTACTCGTTTTCATTGGGTTTCGGGAAACGCGTCGTTCCACACTACCTCGAGAATCTCGCTGGAATTTCTTCGACGGATGGAGGGTACGAGAGGGAGAGGGGAGCCGGGTTTATAATCCTTTAAATTATTCCTTTGGAAAAATCACGAGTGGATTAAATTCAAATCGATTCAATGTATTCTTCGATAGATTAGTATTCATGAAAATCGAGACACGGTTGCTCGATATTCTGAAAAATTAGCATCTCAAGAAATTCTAGCATATGCAAAAATTACGCGACGGTGAAAGCAGCGGAGGGCATTGCTTGCTGAAAGCCATTGGAAATCATATTTTCTGCTTAATTGCGTTTCTCGGAGAAAAAGGAATAGAGCTACCGTGGAAGGACGGGCAAGGGGCGAGGGACGGTGGTTTCGCGAGCGCAAAAATTTCGCGATACATCGATCGCCGGTAGTTCCAGTAGCGCTCGATATCGATTCCTCGGAGGCGATCGCCAGGTTTTTCGTCGTTCCCCAGGCCGGGCTTCGTCATCGAGGCTCGCACTTTAATTTCCAGCCTCGACATTTGTGTAACCCAGTTTCGCCATTGTTCGATTCAATGGTAGATCGTAACGTCCGCTATCCGGATAGGAGATTATAATGCTCGCATGTGTGTGCGAGTGTGTGTTGGAAAGCCTCGCGTGCACCTTCACGCGAGCATACAGATGCGAGCGAGCTTGTGTCGCTCCCGAGCATAATCGCGCGCGTGTGTGGAAGCTCGGTGACAGAGAGAAGGGCAGAAAAAGCGCGAAAGGCAGAAAGGAGAGGCAGCGATCGCGCGCGTCATGCGCGCACACACACACACACATACGCGCGTTCGCGCGCCTAATAAGACCGATAAGCGAGCCAACAAAATGAAATCACCCGACAAAATTCACGAATTCACTGACTTTCTCTCGTTATCTCGAGGTCTTGACCCCTCGAACTGTGCACCAGCATACGTTCTCCCATTGTTATCAGACTCTCGGCGTTTCGCTTCCCGGTTTCTGGGTCGAGCAGACTAAATCTGCCGCGCCGCCGTCTTTTTACTGGGTTAACGATAAGATTCAAACGGGGCCCCGACGTCCTGCTGCCAACTTCGATATTCAAATAGAATTAGATTGCATCGCATTAGCGCTTCTGCTGCCCCTTTCTTTGTGAGTGGAGAACGCGTGGCGCGCGGTGGGCTGAGGCGAGGGCGCGGGGTTAGGGACGAGGGGGAGGGGTGAGAGGCGAGGGGCAAATTGTCCGTTTCTCGACAAAAGACTTTGTCCACTTCGCAATCGTGCGATGGAGCAAGCGCTTTCTTGGCGAGCACCGATTTACTCGAAGATCGTGGCCCTGCTACCAAGATGGGACAAAAGTTCAGGCGCGAAAGACAGTGATCGCGTAAACAATGATAACCGCGAAGCACAGACGCGCGTAATAATATAATAGCGGCAATGACGGTCGCACTCTTGTTTGCATCGATCGGATGCAATAGACAGGGCAGCAGCATCATCATCATCATCATCATCAGCAGCAGCAGCAGCGGCAACTCTCTGTCTCTAGAAATTGTTCGGGAGATTTCATTCCATTCTTTCCATTGAAAATTATCGCGCGTTCACCAGTTGACCAACGACCTGACGACGAATGAAATTCCTCTCGATTGAAATTCGAGCGGAAACTCGGCGGATTCTGCGCAAGTACCTTGTCGGAGGTGTGTCGTGGATGCTGTGGTATTACCAGCGAGCGTCAATGAAGGCACTTAAAAAACGAATGGTAGTTTCTCCTTACCGACAGTTGAATGTCAAGGAGCGCGCGAACATGTTCTCCGTTTCTCGCGGTCTCTAGTAGTCCTCAGATGGCGACACTTGCCGATGACTCCTAAGCGAGTAAGAGGCCAGGGCAAATTGCATCTGTTGGCAGGCAAGCAGGCAGCAGGCAGGTCCCCTTCCTGAATCCCTGAGACTCCAGCACCACCTCCACTTCCAGTGGATAGTCCCGTCTGTCACCCCACCATGTAACTACGGCAGGCCCCGCCCGACGAGTCTTCAAGGCCCAAATAGAATAAGAAAGAAGGACGTAAGCGCGAACGTAATCCAGTCAGCCGGGCACCGATTGACCCTGAACTTCAGTCCGTATGCTGGTAGCAGCAAGCACCCAATAGCCAAGCACTTGTGCGCGAATACCCAGCAACGATTTCCTTATTCAGAGATTTTCTCAGTAATATATCGATGACGAGCGATTACGTATGCTTGCGACGATCGACTCTGTACCATAACTCTTACCGAAGGACAGAAATTCTTTTTCCACTTGTACCTCTCTCCCCACTCCCGCGAGTTCCTATTCTTCTTCGCGTGCAGTTCCGCCTGTTTCTTTCCCGTTTTGTCATTCTTGGCAATAACTCGTTCCTAGCCGATTATCTTACTTTACATTGTTACTGGAAGCTGCTTAACTAGTATTCCTAGAAACACGAAATGAATATTCTTACTGTGCTAGCGTGAAATGTTCGAAAGGAAGTCGAGAGCGACGAGGAAACTCTCTCCTCTCCTCTCTTCTCCTCTCCATTCTCGGGAGATACTTCTCTACGAAAATATCTTTCATCGTCTATCTATAGTTTAGGAAAAGCGATTGTTAAATTTGTAGATGTTTGTCGAGAAACATTCCGCCGTTGCTATCTTCAAGGTTGTCTCTTATAAGCCCGTAATCGAGATAAGCTTGCAACAATCGTTTCGCAGTCACGCTGCAAGGTTTTCCTTGAACTGTCGTCTCCGGTCTAGCAGTTTTCTATCTAGCATCGAGTCACCGCGTCCTTAAAGTCTATTTTCACGGTTTCTCCAAAAACGGAGACACCGCGAGTTACCACTACTACTGCTACCACTGCTACCAACACTGTCGAACGATCGATCGATCGGCTCTGCCTAGGAGAGTCCATTAGGAGACGATTTCTATTATGTGGAAGAGTGCAAGCCCGCACCGGAACTCTTCTCGCCCTCCGCCTAACTTCTCCTCAAGGTCTCCTCCCTTTCCATTTTAATTTCACTCGTGTTAGATTCATTCGCGCAAGGTCGCTTTGATAATCTCCATTGCTGTTACTCGACAAATGGCTTATATTTTTAATGAGAACTTTACTATATTAAGCTGCATTATGCGATTCATACGCATAAATCCCTGGCTCTTGCTTTTTTACTGGGAAAACAATTATAGCAAGTATCTATGCAAAAACGTATTACCGCTGCCATTGTTGGCTAATGGTGTAATATGAAAAAGGATTTCTGCGTAATGTGCTTAATGTTCTGAGTACTATTGCGTTCACCATGATTTGAGGGAAAAAATTTCAGTTTCACTCTTACACGCACATAAGTTTTCGGTGTGAAACTCATTGTATCCGAAACATGCTTGACATTGCGGAACACGTCGATGTTTATGGCATTGGTTTCATAATATTAATTATACTTCTGCTGCTTGAGAATATAACGTGAAACCAAACTTTCTCTCCTGAGACTCCCCTTGAGAAACAACTATGAAACGCTCGATTAGCTCCTGCATTATAAAATGTTCGGTAAACACACTAAACTTTTCTGCAATTTACTCTAGAATATATCCATCCACATCTATTTGTCTATCTATATATATACATACGTATATGAATATATCGATAATTATAATGCATACACTTAACGACGATGCAATGAAAGGAGAGAAGCGAAGAATTCGCTGAAACATGGACAAGGCGAAATTAATTTAAAAAAATGTAATTTGGTCATAAAAGAGACTCATGGCTCTCCGTAAAAATCCACTTGATATTAGATCAGGGATACGTGGGAATTTATCCTATCTTTACTCGAAAGCAATCATCTCGGCTAATTGAGTTTAATTAGAGAGTTATATCATTAAGGATATAGAAAGAAAAAAAAGCATGGTTACTTTAAGGACTCGGCTAAGCAGAAAGATGTACATGAAGATTATTTATATAAAAGGATGATCTATACTTTATTCTAGACACGCGTACTCTGATGTATTCTAGATGTATACTGACGGCCTCCTGACACTGCATTATGGGAAGCATCCCGCGACCCTGGCCGCTGAAGTTGGGGCCTGGTACAGCGGTGACCGTCACGTGGACGTGACCCTAGCGTGCGACGATGGATCCGTTGTAAGGGCTCATCGAGTTGTTCTGGCAGCAGCTAGTCCCCTTTTAGCTAGTCTTCTTCGCAACCCTGCATTGGACCACGTGGTCCATCTCTCTGGGGTTAGGAAGACCCAGCTTAATCACCTCCTGGAGTTCCTCTATAATGGAGAAGCTCTCATACCCGTAAGTATATCGCTCCCGATCTATCTCACGTCTGTCATAGCACGTAATCTGGATCGTTCAATGTTTAAATGTCAATGCTTGCAGTCAACGGAACTCACACCATTGAGGGAACTCTTCGAACTCCTTCAAATCAAATCGGAGCTTTTCGAACCGAACCAACCTCAGACCTCTAGCAATTCTGACCCCGATAGAATACCCACCCCTCAACCCTCGGACGGTCAAGAAAGCTCCAGCTACGAGTCCCAGTATGACGGCAGGTGAGCAAAAACTCCAGACCAAGGAGAGTTCTCCTCGACGATTCCTCGTCGATTTCTCGCGCATTAACAAGATCGCTCTGATTTCGCAGGCAATCGAACAATCCGGCCGACTGCTGCTCGGTATTGATAAAAACTGAGGGCTGTGAAGAAGAGCCGGAAGTAGACGTGGAGGGTGTCGAGGGTGAGAGTCTAATAATGGACAATAGAGAGAGTAGTATAGAACCGCCCAGAAGAAGGGATAGCTCGGATCCTGTGAATCTCAGTCTCAACTCCGGAGCCTCTACGACGAGTGAAAGCTCGCATGACGTAGTGCACAGGTAAGTAGAGAATAATCTCGATGATAGGTACCCGAGACGAGCGACGAATAATTTAACGAAAAAACCCGTTTGTCGTTCGCCCCGGTAGATCGGACAAGCCGCTGCTGGAAAGGCGAGAATCCTTGGAAGAGGCTGAGGAGAGAAGGAGACAATTGGCAGCACGCCTGGCACTGGGCTTGGAACCTGGAAAACGGAAACCCGATGAGCTACCTCTGCCGCCTGCTGAAGCGTACGTTGTTACCCCTCACCGGAAACGACGTCCAGGCTTTCACAACGCCCCCGCGCAAAACCCCGCGTTTGTACCTTTCAACCCTGGCTTCGAAACGCCAAGGAGGCTACAAGCACCGCACCCCCTGAGCGTATCAGCACCACCCTACTTGGTAAATAGAGCTTTACGTACAACTTCACTACGAGAGTACGAGTTTCGCGATCGAAGGGGAAGTCGTGTGTTAATCGAGCGAATTTTTGATAATTTTCCAGCAGGACAGATCGGTGACTCCCCCAGGAGCGTCGCACAGGCCACCCAGCGCGGATCCAGCGTCAGCGGCTGGCTTAGAACCACCCTGGGGTTCCTGGACTTTACCTCCTGCCCGAGCACCACCGCCACCGCCCTCTGACGACCCCCCTAAATCGACCCCCGTGCGAGAGTATCGGTGCAGTTACTGTGGCAAACAGTTTGGCATGTCGTGGAACTTGAAGACTCATCTGCGAGTACACACGGGCGAGAAGCCCTTTGCTTGTAGACTTTGCGTCGCCATGTTCAAACAGAAAGCTCATCTACTGAAACATCTCTGTTCGGTTCACAGAGGTGTCATAGCAGCCCCCGACAATACTTTCACCTGTTGCTTCTGCTCGCTGAACTTTGACAGCTTGCAGGAGCTCATAAGGCACTTGTCGGGGCCGCACAACAATTTGCTCCTCAGCAAAAATCTACACGACTAGCGACAAGGTTAAAGGCCATCCGGTGCTGAACATCTCGAGTGTACCCGGTTTTCCTCCTGCCTCTGTGATTCGACTATGAGACCATCCAGTGATTCGTTTTTGAATCACCGGAGTCTCTACACCGGCAGCGAGACATTTTCTTCCTTCCTGGTGCGCAAGGTTCCGCTTTCCGCTTTCCGCTTGCGGCCTAATGTCACGTGCTCATCGGCACGGTGGTACCGGGGAGGGGGAGGGCAGTACACTCGAGATGTCGAAAAATGTGTCCAGACCAAAAGAAGAAATCACCGTAGACGCTTTTAAAGATTTATGTACATTAGTGATGGTATATATGTGTGTGCGTGTGTATATCTATTATACACATATATGTATACATATGTAAAAGTATCGTTGTGCCGAAACTAAGCACAGCTTCGGCAGTTTGTAAAATCTTTAGCTTAATCTTTTAATCCTTTTCTCTCGTCGAGATTTACGAAGCTTGAATTTAGTTTTCAATGGTCTGTGATATAAGATCAGAAATTCTCCATTTCTGTTCTTCCTCGTTGGTCAAGAGTGTATCTCTGTTCGTCGTGCCTGTAAAAGTAGGTTGTGTGCACTTTTCGAGTATTAGCTGAAGACAGTAGTGGCGATACACTGAAGAGCTTTGCTTGCGTGTCATTGTTCTCTTCGCCCGAGCATACATTTATAAAAATGGTACGATTGTATTCGGAAAGTCGCGTGTTTCGAGTAAACACGGTGGAGAATCAATGATACGACAGCACCGGTACGGCCTTTAATCGTTTCTCCTGTGTCTCTAGAAAATTGTTCGAAACGGAGAGTTTCAAGATGAGAGACAAGCTGGCGATAAATAATCGCGCAAATTAGCAGAAACCAATTGTGACTCTAACAAGCATATAGATAAGTATGTGCTTTCACACTTCGCCCATGTAAAAAACGTTGGGTGTTGGGATGTAGTAACGATGATTTTGGCAATGGAATTAATGATAGAAAGAGGAGGATGAAAATAGACGAGAGCCGAATAGGATTGAAAAAATATATATCGCGCGCACGCGTCGTTAGTGGCACGCTCATCTCATTTAAAGCGATTTGTAAAAAAACAATTTTAGAAGGAACGCGTCTCTCGTCTACCTCAGCGCACAATCTCACACGCCTGTAAATAATGTTATATAGGAAAGCGCGCGCAAATGCAGAAGTAATTATTTATTTAACACTTGTAAAGGGACCAACCGATTTTCCACCGATTTCTGTCGTAGGTAGATTTAGGTTTCCTGCCCGCCAATCGCCTCGAACAAATTCTCGTACAGAGCTGAAAATTTCGTTTCCAATGAAAACGAAATGAAAGGATAATAATTTAACGGATAAAAACGGCCAACAAGATACAAGGTACAAATTGAAGAAGGACCGGCGTGCGCGTCTCTGCACACTTTTAGAAAACGAAGAAGTTGATGTTACACGCGCGAGGACTTTATTCTTATAGAATAATTATAGGAAAAATAAAATAAAAAGAAAAAACTAATAAAAAAATAAACGGGACGCACGCGATTGTTTAAAGGAGAAAGAGAATCTTCCGATCGCGAGTAACCTGGTCCGCTTCAATGCTATTTTGATTGTCTTTGCATAAATAAAGTAGCGATATGTGATAGTCTATAGATATTACATAAAAAAAAGCCGTTGCTATTTCATCCCGTACAATTGGTCTTCCACTCTGTCGTCTTCCTATTTTTGCCCCCTTTGCTGTCTAATCTCACTCTTATCCTGGAATTTATCAGCATCTCAGCGACACGAGTGCCTTGTTAAATGGGTCCAAATTGGTCGATTGGGCAGTGATTTCATGTGTTCATAGAATATAAGAGACACGTACGCGTTTAAGGTTTAGAGTACACGCTGGCTTCTATATATATATATATATATACATATATAGATTATCCTATATATGTATATATAGGAGAGGAATGTTATATATATATATATATTACACGTAGCAGATTTAATATCACTTGAATTAATAGAAATTTAGGTTTAGCCAGGTCGTTGTAAGTAGTAGCTTCTTTTTCTTAAGAATTTTCGTTGGCGCAGGACGTCAGATCTTTTAGATAGGTGTTATTACCTAAAGTGCCTTGAGGAAGGGCCTCGACCTCTCTTTTGCTCTACGGCTATACGCAACCATCTCGACATCACTTCAGCAAAGAAAAACTTTGGCTCGACAGGAACGAAGCGCCACACACGAATTACATTCCATATACATAAATGTAGCTTTAACATTCTCAACGTAGTCGATATTGACAAGCAGATTGCGTAAAAGTATTTGAATTTCTTCATAGTAGTCTTGTATTCCGCAGCAGAGTTACACCAAAGATTATTTCATAGGATCGTTGTTATAGTAGGAGAAGCAATGAACTAACGTTTAAATATCGATCCAATCACTTTCATTTCATCCGAATTTTGTACAAAATAAACAAATTCTTACTCATAATAAAGGAACATTTTCCATGAAGAAAACTCATTTCCAGAAACTTTCATCTCATTGTCAGTCGGTAAAGGAACGATGGCCAATAATGAACGCCAAATTACCGGAGGTTTGCCTGATTCTCGCGAAAATAAGCAAGTTAAATGAGAGTAACAGCGAGAATAGCGAGAATAACGAGAATAACGAGAATAGCGAGAATAGCGAGAATAGCGAAAATAACGAACCGTCCTCTTTGCATAATACCGTAAAATTTCCAGAAAAAAAGTCAACCTACTTCTATTATATTTGTATTACGGCATATTCGTAGATCTGCTTTACCATTTGTACGAAAGGCAGTCGGAGACGAGCTGAGCTTGCTCCAAAGTTCTCGTGAAGAGGAGTGGTTGCGGTGGTGGAGGTGGAGGTGGTGGTGGTGGTGTTGTTTGTGATAAGGAAAAGAAAATAAAGTTTCTAGTTAGGAGTAATACACGTATATAGTAAAGAGTTTCTCCGAGCGGAAATAACTCGAGATGGTAGCGCTTGGCTATCTCGTTGGTCCGTTCTCCGGCAGTTTCGTCCGGTGAGGCTAAAAGATGGTGGGACCTGGACGAGAACGAGGAAAATCGGAGCAGACGCAGAGGTCAAAAGGGGTGGTGTGTGCGCTCTCGTAAGCCAGGCAAATACACGGCCAGCACAAACAGTGAACGTAATGTGATACTAAATGATAATAAATAAAGAAATAAAGTTTAATTATTATTTAGCGTGCGACGCCTCGGCGCGAGACAGTAACGTGGCTCTCGAGCGGACGATTTCAGAGGAGATTTCGATTTCAGAGGGATTCGAATCGTTTGAGAATCGAATCGTCTCGTCATCGCTTACGAGGAGAACCGATCGTTGTTACTCAAGAGCCGCGCCACTTAAATTTAAGCGGGCCAGCAGCTTCGCAGAGTTTTCTTCCCCCGTCCCAGCCGACACATCTCATCGGTTCCCCTCGACCCGTCTCTTCTGAAGCCGTAAGCGCATTAGGTTTACGCGTATCGATTATTTACCGTTAATTCATTACCTTATTGTGCATATGTAAAGCACACACCGACGCCCAGATGTTGCCTATCCTCGATCAAATTCTCTTTTCCCACCAAATTCGCGCAGCGACGGAAACACATTTGCTGTATTCTTCCCCTTGTTCTTCCTCTTCTCTTTTTTCTTTCCTTCGAGTCTCATTTATTCGATTCGCAAATATATTTGGACCGAACTTCACGAGGAACGCGATGAATCTTTGCAAGGAAACGTACAAATCATCCTGAGAGATCGTCCAACGTTTCGTTCTCCTTCCAAAGATTGGATTCGCTGATTACTCGTGAGGCTTCCTACTCTGCGCCGCGGAATTTTTACAGAATTAATCTCAATAAATCAATGATCTTTCACGCTCCAACGCTTCCGGGACTTTTACTTTTCCAAATCTCCGACAGTCCTTTGCTATCTTGTTTAGAATCAAACATCTGGGCGAGATTCCTAGATTCTAAGCATCTTCCGAATGGAGCGCGTGCTCCTCATGCTTTCTTAGTGTTCATAGTTTTATGAGAAAATAAATTAATTGAGAGAAAAAAATACGAGTACTGATAGATAATTCGAAACGAGCGGAAACGGTAAAACGTTTACTGCCGTTCCATCCCTCCTCCACGATATCCTTCTTCATTAGTGGACTCATTGCAGTAATTAAGAACGTTTAATAACCGGTTCTCCCCGATTTTTCTTCCATCATATTTGCTTACCGCGTGTTCCATGAACTCAGCATATTTCGCATATTTTCTCATTTTTCCGCGCCAGAGAGGAATTTATCCTCGATGGAAAAGGGGCGACTCATTGTTTGTGGTTTCACCGAGTATTGCCAGAAGAGGCCGGCTTCTTCATGGTGACTAACGGTTTTGAGTCTTCTCGTTTTTATACAAAAAAGAAAAGTCACGCGAGATCCGTTAGAGGTGGGCTACGTTCCAACAAGGCGCAGTAAATATGCTAAATACTCTGTCCACGGTGTCGATTGCATAATTATACTACGATAACTAATCCTCGACCCACGTTCTCCAAGACACTCGACATTATCAGATAAACTTTTTTTTACGGGGTATATCAATTAGAACTCCTCAGAAATACTTTTTTTTAGGTCTAAAGGAAGAGAGCACATTTTGCCGTTTGAAAATCGGTCCACTAGTTTTTGGAATATTGGCTTTTAAAGTTGTGACAACAACATTCCAAAAGCAAACCTTTCATCTAGTATTAAGTCAAACTAGAAGAAAAAGTTAAAAAAGCTATTTCACACTTAACTTTCATATAGTTTAGTTCAAGCTAAAATGATTCATGTGCATAAGTCCACAAGTTACCCTGGATAAGCAATTTAAAAAGTGCTTCATACAAATAAGACTTGGTTTTGTCAAACCCTATTAATAAATAACTCCATAAAAGTTTTTCATACTTAACTACCTTATAATAGAGCTCCAGATAAGTTATTTTGTGTATATAAACCCCCAAGTTTAATTGGTTTAGTTATTTATAATGTATTACCCATAATTAAGATTCGTAAAGCGAACACTTCATCTAATATGTAGTCAAACTATGATAAAGGTTAAGAGAACTTTTTCACACTTGACTGTCATAGAGTTTAGTTTATCACAAAATGATCCATGTACATAAATCCACAAGTTACCCTGGATAAGCAATTTAAAAAGTACTTGATACAAATAAGCTTGGTTTTGTCTAACCCCATTCATACTTTTAAACCAGTAAAACCAAAAAATGTATAGTTTTTCATACTCAACTGCCTTATAATAGAGCTTCAGATGAAATATTTTGTGTATATAAACCCCCAAGTTTCATTGGATTAATTATTTATAGTGCATTTCACATAGTTTAGGTTCGTAAAGCGAAACCTTCATCTAGTATGTACTCAAACTAGAAGAAAGGTTAAGAGAACTTTTACACACTTGGCTGTCATAGAGTTTAGTTTATCACAAAATGATCCATGTACATAAATCCACAATTTATCCTGGATAAGCAATATAAAAAGAGTTTCATAAAATTAAGGTTACTCGAACACTATGCACACTTTAAAAATCTGTACAGAAAATAACTGCGTAGCAGTTTCTTATACTCAACTACCTTGTAATAAAGCTCCTGATGAAATGTTTTGTGTATATAAATTCCAAAGTTTAATTGGTTAAGTTATTTACAATGCATTACATATAATGAAGATTCGTAAAGCGAATCTTTCATCTAGTAAGTAGTCAAACTAGAATAATGGTTAAGAGAACTTTTTCACACTTAGCTGTCATATAGTTTAGTTCAAGTCAAAATGATCCATCTTCATAAATCTACAAGTTAACCTGGATAAGCAATATAAAAAGTGTTTGATACAATTAAGATTTGGTTTAGTCGAACCCTAAGCATACTTTCTACTCAGTATAGAAAAATACTGCATAGAACTTTTTCATAGTCAACTACCACATAATAGAGACCAAGATGAAATGATTTGTTTATATAAAACCCCAAGTTTAATTGGTTAAGTTAGTAAGAATACACACAAGATGATGGGTCTGCTTTACGAATCTTGCTTATGTGTAATACATTGTAAATAACTTAACCAATTAAACATGGAGATTTATATACACAAGACATTTCATCTGGACCTCTATTATAAGACAGTTGAGAATAAAAAACTTCTATGCATTTATTTGCTTTACTGGTTTAAATGTATGAATGGGGTTCGACAAAACCAAATCTTAATGTATCAAACACTTTTTATATTGCTTATCCAGGTTAACTTGTAGATTTATGAAGATGGATCATTTTGACTTGAACTAAACTATATGACAGCTAAGTGTGAAAAAGTTCTCTTAACCATTATTCTAGTTTGACTACTTACTAGATGAAAGATTCGCTTTACGAATCTTCATTATATGTAATGCATTGTAAATAACTTAACCAATTAAACTTTGGAATTTATATACACAAAACATTTCATCAGGAGCTTTATTACAAGGTAGTTGAGTATAAGAAACTGCTACGCAGTTATTTTCTGTACAGATTTTTAAAGTGTGCATAGTGTTCGAGTAACCTTAATTTTATGAAACTCTTTTTATATTGCTTATCCAGGATAAATTGTGGATTTATGTACATGGATCATTTTGTGATAAACTAAACTCTATGACAGCCAAGTGTGTAAAAGTTCTCTTAACCTTTCTTCTAGTTTGAGTACATACTAGATGAAGGTTTCGCTTTACGAACCTAAACTATGTGAAATGCACTATAAATAATTAATCCAATGAAACTTGGGGGTTTATATACACAAAATATTTCATCTGAAGCTCTATTATAAGGCAGTTGAGTATGAAAAACTATACATTTTTTGGTTTTACTGGTTTAAAAGTATGAATGGGGTTAGACAAAACCAAGCTTATTTGTATCAAGTACTTTTTAAATTGCTTATCCAGGGTAACTTGTGGATTTATGTACATGGATCATTTTGTGATAAACTAAACTCTATGACAGTCAAGTGTGAAAAAGTTCTCTTAACCTTTATCATAGTTTGACTACATATTAGATGAAGTGTTCGCTTTACGAATCTTAATTATGGGTAATACATTATAAATAACTAAACCAATTAAACTTGGGGGTTTATATACACAAAATAACTTATCTGGAGCTCTATTATAAGGTAGTTAAGTATGAAAAACTTTTATGGAGTTATTTATTAATGGGGTTTTACAAAACCAAGTCTTATTTGTATGAAGCACTTTTTAAATTGCTTATCCAGGGTAACTGGTGGACTTATGCACATGAATCATTTTAGCTTGAACTAAACTATATGAAAGTTAAGTGTGAAATAGCTTTTTTAACTTTTTCTTCTAGTTTGACTTAATACTAGATGAAAGGTTTGCTTTTGGAATGTTGTTGTTATAAGTTTAGAAGGCAATATTTCATGAACTACTTGACCGATTTTCAAACGGCAAAATGTGCTCTCTTCCTTTAGACCTAAAAAAAGGATTTCTGATGAATTCTAATCTATATATTTCGTAGAAAAAAGTTTAGCTACAAAAATAGGCAAATGGAAAATTTTGTTCGACTCAATTTTGTCAATTTATTTTTAAATTCTATTAAAATTGGAAGGATACCAGAGAGCAAGGAACGACCTAGTTTTATCAGTACGACACAACAATCTAGAAGAATGAATTGGTAGAATCTTGCTTTTAAAACTGGTTGTGCCCGCGCGTGTTCTAAATGCGTTTTTTTTATATCGCCATAACTAGTTTCGCCGTAAATTCATATTCTTTAAATATATTGCCCGTGAAATATATTGTCGCGAAAGAATCCGAATTATCAAGGCCAGAAAGTCATTAAGGTTTCATCGAACTTTGCCTGACCCGTCCGACGACTTTAAAAGAACTATGCTCTTAAGCTGGAAGTACCGTTGTCAAAGGATTGCATAATGGAGCACCAGTTTCTTGTTTTTCTCCGAAGCATCGTTGGATACCAATGCGAGTGGACATCTTGCCAAGTATCCGACAGTAATATCATTGACCAATGACCACCAATCCTCTGGCACCGGAGCCCCGAGGTACGAAGAGTACCGTAAGATCCACACGTGGGGCCCAGAGGGGGCAAGTGCCCGGTCAACGCACCTGCACTCCCTGCTTATTATATATAAGACAGAGGGATCGCTCGAACCACACGGCAGATCGTCATCAGCATGTTCGGAAAGATTGTTCTTGCTCTTTCGGTCCTGGCTTTGGCCAGTGCCCAGATTCCCAGCTTGGGTTTCTGTCCAGAATATGTTCCAATGGTTAACTTTGACATGAACAGGGTAAGTTCAGCTTCCACTTTAACTCTCTTCTTGCTTTTTCTTCCAAAAAAATCTTGCAAAAATCCATGTTGTGCAAAAGGACGATGAGAAATTACCGAAAAACTTCTTTTTTGCAGTTTTTGGGAGTATGGTACGAAGCTGAAAGATATTTCCAATTATCGGAAGTCGTGTCACGATGTGTTATGGCCAATTATACCAAAGGGTCGGATGGAAAGCTTCGTGTGAGCAACGAAGTTACCAACAGATTGTAAGTTTCAATCGAGCAATTTCTAATTAATAAAGAGGGATTCAGTGCTGATAATTAATGATGGATCATTTCGCGATAGCACTGGAATCAAGAGAATCCTGGAGGGTGAAATTAAAGCACCAGCTTCCAAAGCAGAGGAAGGCAAACTCCACGTTAAATATACGACCATCCCTCTAACACCAGAGACCAAATATTCTGTGCTCGAAACAGATTACGATACTTATGCTGTTATGTGGAGTTGCTCGGGTATCGGACCAGTTCATACGCAAAACGCTTGGGTCATGACCAGAGAACGTTTGCCACCAGGAGAAGTTTTGCAAAAGGTACGTTCAAATGCAAATCACTGAAAAGCGAATATTAAAATGACGAAGTTACTCTGACTATAATCGTATATTCTGTTACTTCCACGGTAGGCTTATGGAGTTTTGGACAAATACAAGATCTCCAAGACATTCTTCGTGAAGACCGATCAAGAGGATTGCGCTTACTTGGCAAGCAACCCTCCAACAGCGATAAAACCTGAAGAGAACGCCGAAAATCCCGAGGTAGCGGAATCCGAAGAAACAAGTGGAAACACCAGATCTGTTATTACTCCTGACGCACCGGAAGTGATCGTCCAAACCAGGAAGACTGAAACCGCAGTTCCTGAAAAAGAGTCCGCGGTACCCGACGTTGCCCAAGTACCGGCTGAAGCTGCACCCGAGCAACCCGTAAAAGCAGCCCAACCCGTAAAAGCAGCCGAACCCGTCCCTGAGTTAATCCTGAAAGTAGCTGATCAGGCAAAGGAAGCTGAGAAATCACCGCAAGTTTCGGAAGAAGTTACAAAGACCGACTAACTTCTTCCTTCCCCCCCTCCCCCCCATAAGATCAGTCTTTAATATTAACTCGAAAGATTTAAGAGGCATTATTTCTCCGGGCATATAGAAACTAAATGTGATTGGGTTTCGAATCAAAGAATCAGGCTTGTAGCGGTTTCTCCTGTGAAACCAGTCTCGCCTATTATTTAATAAATTATTCGCTATAAATTCTTGTGCTTAATTCTGTGTTATAGGGATATCGAAGTATTATAATGTAAGAGCTATGTACAAACTTGAAAAAAAAGAGAAAAAAAATAAATTGTTACATAAAAGTGTTGTTAAATCAAAATGTGTTTTTTCTTCAATACCCAATAATGTTAGAAAGATTACTGACGCTTCGAAAAAAGTATTGCGCTCAAGTTATTGATGATTTGTGCCAAATTGGTTCCTTCGCGCTGTAAACAACCGATGTAAAGTGTAAACAAAATTAATCAGGTCGTGTAACGGAACACATTTTACCATTTACACGTGGACCTCGTCTCGCTTTTCATAGTCCACGGCCGAATAGAGAGAGTTTTTTTCACCATACTTCAATGCATTCTCATTTCCTCAATAACCGATTTGTAACGCACGATAGTAATATTCGAATCGAGCGAGGACGATGGTTCCAAGTGGCCTTGATTTCACAATGCAGCCGATATAAGCACACGTATTAAGTTTTACCAGATACGAAGCCAATCTCGGTAAAGGATCGTGGGTGTATCGTAGAATCGGGTACCACGATAAAAAGATCGTTCTACGAAATCAGACTCGAAAGCAAGGGTAGAATTGCAGAAGCAAGACGACGATCCACGTCCTTCCTCGTAATTCGCGCGGTAATTATGATCGAGTGAAAATGGAATATTCAATGATGATGGGAGCGACAGGGAGTTCCCCGTGAAGTAGCGGGAGGGGGGTGTTGGGTTTCATGCGGTCCGCGAGGTTAAGTTTGGCGGAAGTTGGGTGACCGATCGTTCGCGATTGGCAAATTTGAGTCACACTCCCGGGTTTCTTGAACCGCGAGCGTACCGTTAGTGACCCACTAACTGACTGAAGACCGAAGGCTGAAACACCTCTTTCGGTCGTATCCTCTCTGTCTTTACGAGCGCATCCTCGTAAGCCAAAGACGCGATAGCAGGAAGACACCAGTCACCAGCGAACAGTTCACCGTGCTAGAAGTCGTCCTTGCACACACCCCTATCAGCTTGCCGATTGACATTCGTTGAGTGTCCTCGTCCTGACTCTACCACGGTCAAGGCCACCAGGTAATTTAGCTAAATCTTCCAATTCCACGCAATCCGCTGGTTATCTCGTTACCTATGCTTTTACGAAAATCTTCGTTTCTCTATCGCATTCTTGTGCTGCTACGATAGTCCGCTGTCTCGTCTATTCTTAACGAAGTTCGGTGTCAAAGATGAACAGTGCGTTGCAGGCAAAAAACATTCTCTTCGGATCTTGAAAATAGATCGTGGAAAACTCCTTTGCACTCGCCCCACCACAATACTGCTATTTGTCTAGTTTTTGTTAATCGAGCGATGAATAAGTTCCGATGACGAGGAATAAAATTGCTCTTAAAGGAGATCTATCGCGTTGCTGCTAGCAGTGAGCTCATACGCGGACATTATGACGCGTTTTGTTGATTCAAGTATTTTTGTCAACAGCAGAATGTTGCGGATTTTCCTGATCTTCGTGATGGTGAACGCCATCAAGGCGCAAGTGCCTTTCTTGGGTACTTGTCCAAATGTTGAGACCATGCCGAATTTCGAGGTGGACAGGGTGAGTATCAAATTCAAGCACGCTCGATTATGTAGAACATCAGAAGTGCGTTTAAATATTTGCATATCGGTGCTCCGATGCATCGTATAATTAGAAAGCTGTATTGAGTAGCCAGAAAAGAGTCAACGGAAACCGTTACTAGTTTCATCTGTCATATAATATCCGGTATGCAAGAAATTGTATCACTCAAACGCAGTAGCGAGTAATTTTTGCAGACACGTATTGCATCTTTATCATTAAGCAATTTCTTCTAATCCCTAGTATCTGGGAAAATGGTACGAAGCTGAGAGATACTTTGCCTTTTTTGAATTCGGAGGAAAATGTGTGACAGCCAACTACAGTTTAAGTGAAAATGGTGCTATCAAGCTTGTCAATAAACAAATATCTTCCTTGTAAGTGCACGATGATAGTTATGTCATTAATCATTAGACATTTTATGGTAAATCTTTGAATACTTTTAATTCAGAACTGGAGTAGCTTCTAGTATCGAGGGTATTGCAAGATTAATTGGCAGATCGGATGATCCCAAATTATCCGTCACTTTCCCGTCATTACCAGTGCCGCTCGATGCACCGTATTGGATTTTAGACACCGACTATAAATCATACGCAGTGATTTGGAGCTGTACGAACTTTAGCGTAATTAGGTAATGTGTATTCAAATTTTAATCTAGTCCTTGTTTTTTGTAGACTTTTGCCACTTACTTAAGCAGCGTTATATTGTACAACATTGCTTTATGATTCTTTTAGTATTCGCAACGCTTGGATATTAACAAGAGAGACAAAACCACCGGTTTCAGTATTGGAGAAAGCTTATCAAGCGATCGATAAAAATAATATCAGTCGCGCATATTTCATTCGCACAGATCAAAAGAATTGTCCAGATACCCATTAAATGTGATCTTCATGCACATAAATCAGTCACGTGCATTACATCTTGAACTTCATTTAATTAAGAAGCTATTTATTTCAATTTGATTATGTATATTTTACTATTAGTACACTCGAATATTATTTCATTTAATATTTAATTATTATTTATAATTGAAACTCGTAACCATGAACAATTATTAAATTAGTCTCAGGAATATTTAATATTTGTTACATCGACGAATGAGAGAGAAGTTATAAAATTTCGTGATCTCTACCTGTGCTTCTGCACTAGGTCACGAAAAAGATTATCCTTTATAGTTTTAGCCATCTGGTTGTTAAATTATTATTTATATTATTGTTATTGTTAAACGATGTATTCTATGTATCAGCGATTACGCAAGTAAGACGAACTGAGATAAGCATACATTGCATGTATAAAAATGTAAAGATTGTGATAATTAAAATGTATTATCGAATCAAGAAATTTTGTCATGTTTGTATAACTTATTAAGAAATAAAATCCTTAAGTAATAAAAAGATTTTCATTGCATGGTCGATAATCGAGTTTCCTGCAAGAAGCAGTTACTTACCTCCAATAAGCAGTAAAAGTTTTCTCGTGTTCCTTTACCACCATAAGGTATCGCTTCTGAGAGTACGGGTGTCGGTACGAAACGCGAAGGTACGCTGAATCGAATTATACAAATTGTCATGTTTATTGATTGCAAAAAAATATGCGAAGAAGAGAGCGAGTGATCGTGGGACAGTTCAAGTTTTATTGGTCCCAGCTAAAGATTAAAGCTCGAAATAGCACGAATGAAATTTTGTCCAAACACAGCACGAGACAACTTTGCATTGCGTTTTCTCCCACGTTAAAAATGCAAGAATGACGGGTGCCGTAATAAATCGTACTTGGCCACACAAGCAAATAAATCGGACAACAATACTGTTAAATTAAACAAATAAAGAAAGAAGGGGCGTAGTCGCGTGTAGCCCTTAGCTCAGTCGCGTGTCGCCTCTATAAACAGACACCATTCAATTTCCGACCTGTATGATATGTATGTCATCAGTGCTGCATTGTGCATCAGAAAGGAAGATAGCTATAGCTCGGTGGAGCCCCCTCCTAAAAATAGGATCGTAGGAAAAAAGACGGCAGGAAATTTCTATTCGTCGCGCGCAAAGTACAGTACGCGCAAGTAGCGTAAAAATTCTCGTTTTCTGAAAAACCAAAGCACGCATGTAAAACCCCCAAGAACTTTGATAATGTCACGAGACGCGTGGTGGGACACCACCGAATGTAACTTAGCGACTTCAGGGACACCGTATCTGTCCCCGGCTGTACCTGTTGAAATTTATCTGCAGTCATTTGATCTTGTACTCTCTCGTCGTTGCGGGAAAAATAAAATAAAATAAAATGAAAAGTATCGAGAAAGAAAGAGAAAGGGGGAGAAGTAGTAGAGGCAGCAATCGACTCTCGGGGTCCGTACTCGTATCTCCTCGCAGGGCCTTCGTTTTTGAGAGGCCCTAATAACAGGGTACATCGAGGCTAAACAAACATACACGCCCCTGGCATCTCCTGCTGAAAGAGTGTACGAGGAGCAAATGGAAAAGTGCAATGTTCAACCTCAGCACTTAACAATACGAAGTAAATCCATTGGCTGTTGCAAAAATATAAAATCAAAGGCTCTCCGTAGCGAAATTAATTTCACCGAGAAAACGCGATATTAAGGACGAAAAACGATATTTGTCTTCTGCGCAAAAACTAATTATCGAGACAATAATTTTTCGCTATAAACATTTTTTTCCACATCCTTTTTTTTTCAGTTTGCAGAATGTGCGGACAAACGAACAGAAACGAAATGTTTTCGTAACGATGTATTTTACAAAGGAATGCATTTTTTCGCTCAGCTTTTCACGTTTTAATGAAAATTACTCGGCAAACAAAATAAAATTTAATTTATTTCGCTTCTCCCGCGCGTAGCACGGATCCTGCGAAAGACAGTAATGGATAGAATAGAAGCGGTATGTTTTATGTAGCGACCTTACATAGTACGTAATTTAATATGAGCATACACGCAGCACACAAGTGAAGATCTAAACGACATCAAGGAGTTTCTGGACTTGTTTCTAGTACGTGCAAAAGAGCAGTGAAGTACTGCGAAGTACAACGAGCTCAGGGGAAAATAAGGTTTTGACTAAAAAGACGCCACAAGCAGAAAAGGAAAAGAAGAAGGTAGACGAGGAAGGTAGATGAGACGAGAGGCATTCTGGTTTGTGGGCACAGCCGCTGCCTGCAGCCCACAATTATGATAATAGCTCCTGAGTCCTGAGTCTTGTTAGGCCAACGTGCTGCAAACTCTTTTATCTGTATTTTCTTATTTTCATACTCGCTATCCATTGCCCTCTTTCTTCCACAATTTCTTCCTTTACTCGCGCCCCTTGACCCTGTCACGAGATATCATTCAAGTTCATTCCGATCAAACCGCAACGGCAAGCCAAACGGGGCTTCCAGAGAAATACTCTCGGAATCTAAATGACCGGTTGTTGTGCCTAAGCAACTCGCAAATTACTTCAGTGCCGCGCCATGCCAGCCGCAATAATAGATTCTGTGAACAGTACGAGCGACTGGACCAGAAGAAAATTCTATCGCCTCGAGATAAAACTTGCAGTTTTCGAGGAATCGATTCCTCCTCGATGAATCCGATCGAAAAATCGAAAGTATTCGGCTCTACGGAGCACAGGATGTTTCGCGGAAGAAAACGGAAGGGAAGGAACAAGTTTCAGTTTTATGGGTAGATTCTTGCGCGCCAGTCACTTCTGTCACGATCCAAATGTATCTGCACTTAAGCGGAAGCAATATGCGATGAAAAGAGTTGAAAATAGCATTGGCATGCACTGCACGGAACTGTACAGTGTAAGTGCAAATAGCCGAGCACGTGTCGTGGCTGCAAAGGTGATACACCATAGGAAACGTAACACACTTTTAATCCGCTTTCAGCATCGCCGGGCCTTTTAAGCGTCACAGAAAGCGTTAATTGGAAACTGCGCCGCGATCAAGCAAAGAAAGCCTTTCAAAACGACCCCCCGCACGATAACGCCTGCTTTTTCAGGGCAAATACGTCGCTTTTCTTTTCGTACACCCGTTGCGTGTGTATACACGGTGGCATTTGTCTCGGCAAAGGATGGCTGTATTGCGTATTCAGCTGCGAGCCTCTCTCCTCTCCTTCTTTTTCTCCTGCTTCTCGCTCTTTTCTTCTCTCTATTTTGTTTTTTATTATTTTTGTTTTTTTCAAAACAAGTTGTTATACAGCTCTAAGTACGTATTATTACGTGCAGCCGATGAAAAACGAGAAGAGGAAGGGAAAGATCGATCGATAATCGATAGAGAGATTTTATAAGAGATAATTGCACTTGGAACTATAGACGAGTGCAATTACAAATATTGAGAACTTTGCAGGTATAATCTCTTAATATCGCGTAAACCTGCCAAGGTGAGATCCGTGACGAAAGAATTCTCTAGCTCTTAAGAGAAGAGGGGATTCAAATATTTGAGTACGAACCCTTGAACAAACCGGAGCTTATTTCAGAAGGTACTACCGAAAGTAACTTTTCAAATGAAAAATAAAAGTAGCGATTCTCGCGGGGCGAGAAATATGGCTGTTTGCCGAGATTAGGACCGACAAAGAGTCTGTTTCTCTCTCCTCGACTCTTCCTTGATTTAAGCGAAGCGACTCGTGTTTGCTCTAGATTAGATGAAACTCCACTCCACTGACAAAGTTTATTCATGGTATCTAGGATACGCGGTAGAAATTACGGCATTGTGCTTGCGAATCTCTTTGTGGAAATTCCGCAGAGGTGTTGCCCGTGCTTGTATTTAATTGAATTTGGAATTTTTCACAATAACGAGCCGCGAATAAAACTTGGGGAATGTCTCGGGGTAAAAAATCGTGCGCGTGTCTCGGAAGGCCACACGGAGAACTCCCTGCCGAGGATAATCGGATAAATAATAATGATCGCAACCCGTATAATCATTGGCATTACATTAATTAGGCATTGACAAATAAGGTAGCCGAGGGGGTGGGGGGGGGGGGGCGAGGAAAGAAAGAGGAGGGGAAGAACGGAACGGAACGAAACAGGTCCCTCCGAATTTAAATCTTCGGCTCGCTCCCTGATCTAAAATGGGCGGATGCTGAAACTGGGGGTTAGTGCGCAACACCAGTTAGCGTACGAGAGTAATCACGCTAACTTTTTTCTCCGAGCATTTATCCGCTTTTCAATCAACTGCGAATTTGCAAAACAAGTCTTATCCGTGTGCTGCCTCTGCCTTCGCTGGTTCCTCGTCTCGTTTCTTCTCTCTCATTCTCTTTCCCTACGGTGGTAATAACGGCGTTCGGTAATCAAGCACGTCCAGGTCGACGAGAAAAACAGGAGGAAAAAAAAAGAGGACCGTGATTCAACGAGACTACGTGGGCGTTCTTGCCACCCATCGTCAACCTCGAATTATGCAGATAAAGGACGAACGCTCGAATCTTATTTCATCCCCCGATATCTCGTCGCGTATCAAAGCAACATCTCGCATTATCGGACATTACGCGTCCAATTGCGCGAGACAGCGTCAAATCGATTCATCGCGTATTTCCCGAAAAGTATTAAAGGTGGAGGGGAATGTTTCGTCGTAACGCAACAAGCACACGATCTCCCTTCGCGACGTTACTAAACTTACAGCGATTTTTTCTCAGCGGACGAGAGCCAAAGGATCAGCCCTCATCCTCGCCGACATGGAAGATATTGCACGGCATCCTTGCGACTCCCCTTCCGAAATCTACCCTCCACCCCCCTACCACCCAGCACCCAACAGTCAGATCGCGCAAATTGAATATCGATCGATCGAACCATTTGCGATCGCCGTATACATCGCGAAATCATCGGCTCTCCTTGGAAGAAACCAGGAGATCATCGACATCGCTTGGACAATCGCAAAATAATTGATAATTTCAATGATTGAGAATAGCGCGATTAATCGTAGACGCGTAGCCTCAGAGTCGATGGGCAACATGGGACATTGGTAGTGGTGAGACGGCACGTATATATGGGTTCTTCGTGGGTGGAATTCGGGCGAGATCGGATGGGTTCGGACGGTCTCGGGTGGAGTAGCCTGCGTCGACCCCGGACGACCCATGGCGGCCACAGCACACAACTGGTTGTGGCTTTCACGAGGCAACTACGCTGCGCGCACAGCACGCGCGTTTTCTTTCCTCTCTCTCCTCGTCCAACAACTCGCCCCTCGCTGCTGCTGTTGCTGCAGCTTTAGTCGCGTTCACCGCGCCTCCTAGTCACATTCTCCGAGGAAATATCGCTCCCAGGAAGAGCCGGTTTACGCGAAAACACCCCCGGGAAGTGCGCGAACCAGCGGAAGCGGCCGATATCTTTGAGAAAAGACGCCCGTTCCACTCGGGGAACTGTCAAAGAGGTCAGAGACTCGGTGCTTGAGGTTATTCCCGTGTCCTCTCCCGAGGCCGCACGCCCTTTCCAGTCGCCTCTGCGGGCTGTACAGGCTGTACAGGCTGTACTGTGCTAGGGAGACACGTGTATCGCTCTCGGCAGAGCCGCAACCTGGCAAGACGGGCCAAGTACGCACCTCGAGCACGGTAAAATGACTTAATCGAAATATTTCGCTGGAACGCGCGGAAATCTCTTTGTTGCTGTTACTACGATACGCGGGCGGACACGTGGTGGTCGGCAGGATGTTGTCGAAATCGCTGCCGCTGCCGCTGCTGCTGCTGCTATTCACCCTCGTACGGCCAGGTGCAAGTTTCTTCAACCTCTTCCTCAGCCAGACGGAAGTTCGCAAGTTAATGGGTGAGTAAACACTCGAGGGATTTATCTGCCATTTAATATTTTTTTCAGATCGTCTCTCGTCTTGCCTCTAGTCTCTCTCTCTCTCCGTTGTTTATTGCTGATTAGCATGATTTATCGAGCGAGACTTTGCGCTCGCCGCGTACCGATCCCCCGATGTATTTTAAATTTTAAAGAGCTCGGCGATGGTTTAGCGCTAAAACGAACGTCCTTGACCGAGCAGCAGGGAGAGGAAATTGCCGATGCGCCTTCGCGCGAACGTACTCAAATTTTATAGGAATCCTCGCGCACTAGCAATACACTTCCCGATTGCCGATTGCATCAAGTGCACGATTAGTGTTTTAATCTAGCACGTGACACTGAATAATCGTCGGTGTCCATGGTTTTAGGTGTGCACGGCTTCGAACTGTCTGATGAATAATTATTACCTCGCCGCCTCGTTCACTTGATCCGAGAGTAATTGAAGTTTCATACAGCTCGACGTATAATAATCGCTTGTCGATAAGCTTGACAGAGTGTTGACGCGTTAACTGTTTAATATGTAATTAACGTGACCCAGAGTCCCTCGCGGAACTTTAAACTTTCAAGCAGTTGAGGCAAATTCACGCAAATTACCGCTGTAAAAATGATAAAACGCCCTTCGCGGATATATGCGCTGCACGTTACATCAATTATTCCGCACCTCCCTCTAATGAAAGATCGGTAAAGTTGTCGCGCTTTCCACGTATTTCCAGGAAAAACGCGCGCGCGAGAGAGAGATTCGCGCTAATACTCTCTTACTCTGGCCCGATAAGAAATTAGTTTTGAGAGACTGGCGATAAGCTATCGAGTTCTCGATAAGATCGAGAAACAATAGTTGGAAAAATCCCCGCAGTCGCCTCGCGATCTCCGATTCGATTCTACGACGAAGTAGGTGACGAGCAGCACCTCGTCGAGTCATCCCGACCTTACACACACGCGCGCGCGCGCGCGCGCCATTCTCACGGTGTCGATTCATTTTTCCGAGGAGGAGACTCGTCGAATTTCATTTGCAGTCTCCATTAAGCAGAAATCGTTCGTCAGTTCGCTGAACACGAATCGTGTGCCGGAAGCGGGGAGAGGAGCGCCCCTCGACGGCGCGAACTTTCCAATATTTCGTCGATAACTTCCACGGCAGAGGATAATTCGTTCTCGGCTCGTTGGGCCGCGAAGAGCATTCGGATGGTTACCATTTCGGTGACACCTGAAGCCCCCGCGCGCGCTCCCCAAATTGGCAATTCGCCCTTGTCGAAAGAGCGCTCGCTCGTGGGATTGACGCGTTTCGCAGTCTTCCATTTCCCATTTTGCATCCTCATACATTACCCAACGCTTATTCCCCGTTAACCCCCCTCCTTCCCTTCCCTTCCCTTCCCGCACCACGAACGAACCCTACGAGCAGTCGGAACGAAGCCTCTCCCACACCACTTTTCCGACAAACTTCTCTCCGCGAAGTTGTTGGAAAATCCGCTGTTTCGCGATAGGACGGACAATAACGAGCGGCGTATATTATTAACTGAACATTTTTATCGGATGCTTTCCGCTTGATTCTCATGGTTGTGTAGGCAGTAATCCGCTCTCGACTCATTGATCTGCGGAAAACGGCTCGTTACCTCCGCTCATCTCCATATAACTGGTCGCGAGTCGACCATTCTTCCTGGGGTAACGTCTTTTCGAGCGTGAAAACACTGATTTTGTCGCGCATATTTCGCACTTCCATCTCTTCATCCCCGTTCGGCCTGTATAGATATACGCGAGAGTTCGTACGCAGTGGCGGCGACCTCGGTACCCTCGCCGGGAATGAGCGAGCGTTTAATGCAAGCGGTAAATTATAGCTGGTTAAAGTAACGATGCTCATATAATTACGAGATTGACGATGAATCTCCATGAACTCGGGAGACTGTTATTACCCCATGAATTTTTTAAAGACACGGGGACCTCGTTTATTCATTAGGCCGCCGTGAAAAAATTCGCACAGAAGCACAGGCGTGCAATTAAATCAATAGGAATTTTTGTGCCGAGGACTAATTGGTCGGTCGACGACAAGAGACTCGCAGGGAGTCTCGTAGCGTAGCGCGAGGAACCTGAAAAACTCCAAGGGAAGAGTTCACGGTATTCCCGGTGAAAAGTGTGGGGAGGGGGAGGGGAAGGGGGGAAGCTCGGTCGAAAGGTTTGCCAAGCGAAATCTTTCATCTTTCCTGACTGGTCGAGACCCTTCGCGTAGTGACGTAGGATATATGGATATACGAGCGACGTAATAAAATATTATAACGAGATCCTTGTTAAGGTGTGGGGGCGTGGGGTGCGGAGCTGTAGGACTGGCTGTAGTTTATTTAGACACCGAATAATCGGCAGTCACTCCTCTCCGTCTTATTCCAGCGAGGACCGTGTCTCTCCTCTCCTGCTTCCTTTTTTATCTTCCCTCGTCTGGACTAGAGGCCAGGTTACATGCAGAGTGGTCCTTCCAGATGAAAGCTTTGATACTGATTGCGGAGAGGCGATGGTCGGCCATTGGTCCGATGGTCCGATGGTCCGTTGGGCCGTTGGGCCGTTGGGCCGCTGGACCTCGCTGCCCATATGGACTGCTGAATTTTTCAGGCTACTTGCCTCTTCTTCCTGGAAGATGTAGTCTCCAATTTCGCTGTTTACTAAGGTTTCTCGTACTCTCCATTATCCGCGCACAATCGACCACTCGGAGAAACCGATAACGATCCTGCGCTCCTTCCGTTCGGCTGCACATATTTTCAGGAAAAAGTAACAAAAGTGGACGGGAGTATCGAGGTATAAAATCGTGCGGTTGGGAGCGAGGTTCCGCTGACACTAGGCGCGCGCGCGCGGTAGAACTGGTCGCATTTTATTCCAGCGGAGTTTCGAGTTGTCTCGCGATGGTTAATTGTCGTCTTCTGTTAAATGGGCCACAAGCAGCCGTTCCGAAAGAAATTGCCTGTTATTAAAAAATCTTGTCGGCGCTTGTACGCGTTGATTTCTTACTTACTAACTAGAGCCCAGACGAATATTTCAATCAGGCTAGCGGTAAAAAAGGAAAAGGATGAGCACATGGGGGCTCGAAAAACGTTGTGGGTATATCTGGAAGGAATACGGTCGTACGAGGCTACCAGCACCTTTGGATCGTATAGCATTCGGTTTGGATAAGATAAGCCTGAATTCCAATAGTGCTATACACCGCATACTCTCTCCATTGGCTTTTCGTTTTATAAGCAAGCCTTGCATTTTGCACTGGCACTCCGGTTTTTCTAATTCGTCTAATGGTTGCTACCGAATTTTTCCTCGAGATTTATGCTTCCTCCCTTCCTTCCGTTCCGGCGTCGCGTAAAAGTGTAAAGAGTACTTTTTTCTGTTGCTTTCTATATACACAGTATGTACACGTATAAGGGGTAAATTTATAGGCGACATTAAACCACGATTGAAAATGCGAGAGCTGTTCGTCTATTTTCGAACGGTTGACTGGTGGAACGAGCGTGGCAAGTTCATCCGTCAAAAGTCCGTGTCAAAACAGAAAAATAGTGAGCCCGAACGAAAATGGGCAACCCTGGTCGAGATCGTGGTTTTCCGGTGTGCATCAGGCTTTGGGTCGACCTTAGCTAGTTAGGGCCTGACAAGCCCATCTTGATGTTGCCCATGGAGTGGGACCGCCTCAAAGGCCCGCCGAAGCCCCGTGAAAACGTTTATGCACGCACAGTGGCGTAGACTCTGGTGGCGCCAATTTACACGACGAGTGACCGTCCACCTCGAAATTCCCTGTGCTCGGCTAAATTACAAGGTTCTCTCGATTTTTCCATTCCCCGCTATACAAATAATCCCGCGCATCGATCACTATAATTTGGAAAGCTTTATGGCTCCGAATACGTTCTTCCTCCGCTCTTTTTCTTCCTCCTCCTCCTCCTCCTCCTCCTCCTACTTTTCCTCGCGCTCGAAAACTTCGACAGATAAAAAGCGCCGGGGCATTCTAAGAAAGTCGACGATAGTGTTAAATCAAACAATTCCAATGAGGAATCGTAAAAACGGATCAATACCCACCGGTTAAACCGGTTATAAACGATTGCGATGGCATCTAGCCGCTCGTCCGCGGTCCATCCGTATTTCGAGATAAGTAAACACATAACTGAAAGAAACATATGAGCGGGCGTGAAGTCCAGGGAAGAAGATACGAAGTAAGGGAGGGCAGTTGGAAGGGACCGGTTGCGCTCGTGTGCGTGTGGCAGAGAATGATGAAGTACGAAAAAGAAAGGGAGGAAGGGCCAGAGAGAAAAAGAACGTGCGAGATTCGAGTTTCGGTTGCTGCGCCTGTGCACGCATCAATCTTCGACTACTCGTTAAGATCCGTGCTTTAAGTTTTCGCTAGTGTGAGCGCAGTTCGCATTTCGTTGAACGTGCGTGTCAGGGACACCGTGGACTGTGTGTTGGTTGGACATTTACATGATGAGCCGTCGCGAGGAACGGGCGGGGGACCCCCGTGGATTTTCTTCCGAAAACAAGGCCCACGCTCTCCCTCATTCTCTTTCTCTCTCTCTCTGCTCGTATCGCTCGCATCGTTGTTCGTATCGCTCGTTTTACGCGCTGCGCCAAACGTGAAAATCCTGAAATGTAACCTGGCTCGTATTATCGGGTATCCAAATCCCGATATTTCTTTTCTCAGAATACCAGCCGTGTAACAGCCGTCCCACGGTAGAAGACCTGCGAGACTTCGATAAAGCCAACCCCATTTCCAAGAATTTTCTTTTCGTTTTCCCAAAAGTGTCTCGGGGCTTTTGGGTGTGTAAAATCAACGATACTTAGGGAATAGGGGTTTCTTTAGTACCTTTATTCCTCGACAACAAGCCCTCCGTGCGAAGGGTATTGCTCGGAAAAGGACACCGAGAAAATTTTTATTAATAAACGGTAGCTAGCTTTATATGGGACGAACAATAAGTGATCGAAAATAGGGCTCGAATCGAATCAGAGTATAATGGAATTGATTCGCTGATGGTACATGCATTTCCCAGGAGACTTCAAAGATGTTGCGCCTTTTGCAGAGTGTGCCCTCTTCTCTCGAGGGTATCCGAAAGACCCTTCTTCCTCTGAGTCTTGTATTATCAAGGAGAAAGAACAAATCTTGAGAAACCATTGCCTCTCCACGAGCATTAGCCTCGATTTCAAAAATTCAAAGTGACTCTCTATTTTTCTCTCTTTCATATAAACGATGACTTTTATTCTCGATTAAAATCTCTGCGGATTTTTTCCCCTCTTTTTTCTCACCATTCACGCTATTCATTTATTCATTGCTGCTTTTTTATTCATCGAACAAAACAGCGCTTATCTATCTCTAATTAACCTTTCCGTGAATTTTTTAATCCTTGGTTTTCCACCTTGCTAGTCTTGAGTGACTGAATCTTAATGAAAATTTCACTCCTGGTAAATGGGGTATTTCACGTGAGAAAAACATCTCTCGTATTTTTAGTGCGCTATTAACGCGATTTTAAAGTTGTATTCAATTTATAGAATTTATTAACATTTCATGAACACATTCAGGAAGAGGAGTGGTGGATTATTTTAATCGGATTGATGTTTCTTTTATAACACTATTTTAAAAAACATTTCAGTGGCTCGTCCGGGCAGAGATTTTGCCTTTATTCTGTAAAAACCAAAAATACAGAGAAGGTTCGATTGTACTTTTACCCTCGGCTTCCGCTTTGTGCTGTATTACGTCATGCGCTGGTCTTCTCTCATATTTCACGTGAAAATCAGCCGTTTTTCGAGCAAAACACACGACCGTGCCGTGGAAAAAATATTTTCCCCGTATCTCAAAAAGTAGTCCTTAGACTGGGTGACTTAGCATATAAGGGTAAGAGCCCTCTCCTCTAAGGCCCACAAAGCCTCTGACAAATGGGGCCTTAAGTGGAAACCCGTCCTGCATCTTCCGCGCTGCTACTCTCAATAAGGTAGCACAAAAAATCTTAAAAATTGCTTTGTTCCGTAAATCTTGGCTAACCATTATTTATCGTGATTCGTTTGAAATCCATCTTTGCGAGAACAAAGTACAGCCAAACCCTTCTATAACTCGGTGCAAAAATTGCGATAGTTCTTTAACGCGGACGAATCGAACGCGTATTATAGGATGATTATCCGTCAAAAGAGCTTTACTGGAAAAAAGGGAGAGAAGACGACGGCAAAAAATATAACGCCTCCCTCTCGGAAAAAGAGAGTAAAAACCGAAGCATTGCGTTCATTTATTATTCTGTAATAATTTTCAAGGGACGTTTATAGAAATGCAAACTGACTAAAATAAGGAATAGCAAGTAGGTCACGGGAAACACGTTCGGATTTTCTGTCTCGAGATTTTTGCGCTTCGCGTCATTCTTCCAGCATCGGTTAGAATTCCAAATATCGTTTCCAGAATTATCAGTCGATCGTAGTTGTCAGAAAGAAGGGGACTGAGTTGTAGCGAGTTCGGTCTAAGAATTTCCAAGTCCTCGAGATATGGCATCTCATTCTGAGATCTCCGTGTCCCGCGGTGGGTTCGCCCACAGCGTTCTGTCATTTCACTGCGCAAGCATTGCCTTCCTCGTAACTAAGAAAACCTGTCCCTTGACATGTTGAAGTGATAAATAGCACATGACGTTCCCTCCATATTGCCTCGGCACAGCCTTCATGATAAAAGATCGATCTTCGAAGTTGCAAAAAGCATAACTCTATGGGACAGGCGATGCGTGTGCTGCTATACTTTAGGCCAGTTTTCTTAAGGCCTGCAAGGAGCGCGTCATCCCTTGTATTTATTCTACGTCAGGCCCATCGAGACTCGCTAATAAGTCCAGCATTGGAAAAAGTTCCTTCAGTTTATTTATCTTGGCAGGAAATCACTGGGGTTTTCCTACCTGTCAAGAATAGATCCCCTGGCCTGCTTCAAATTTGTCCCTGATATGTGTTTCGTGAAGAACTTGGCTCTCTCTCTCTCTCTCTCTCTCTCTCTCTCTGTTTCTTTCTTTCGGAGCGATGATATTTAAAATACTTTCTTCGTGAAAGAAATGATTGTGCATTTCACGTGAGAAATAGTCATCGGCTCACACTATTCAGACCCAACTTTTATTATCGAATGGTCTGAAAGGGAGGACTAATCTAGTAATTGTCAAGAATCCTGGAGCCGAAGGATTAAGTAAGATGGAAATGGTTAGGGACGGGACCTTGGACGCCTTTTTATTCGAACCAACTTCCTCCTGGATCTCACGGAAAACTTGGAGTGGAGGACTTCTAATCCGAGCTCCGCGTAAATCCTCTCAAGATACGTAATTCCGCTCACGTTCCAATTCTGATTTCTGATTTTCGCTGTCACATGTTCTCGAAAGAGACGCCTTGATCATGCTTTATGGACTCGCTCCTCCTTATGCTCCAGAGAAAATTTCATTAAAATTGCACAAGTTTCCTGTGCTCGATGACAAAATTTATAAGAAGAAATTTCATCCTCTTTGACAAGGACGAGAGGGGACCATCGGAAGAGCATCGGGCGAAATTTTTAAATTTCGCCAGGAATTTCATTAGGCGAAGTAGTTTCTGATGGCTTTCCACTCTAGTTTAATGGTTGATTAGTACTGTCCACCGCCATATGTCGATAAATGCCTGGACCAACGTCTCAATCAGACCACCCATCTGCCAGTCTATGCCGGGCTTCTTAACAATATAGCTTACGTACTCTGTGCACACACGCTCACACACGCACAATTAGTCGATATACAAAAGCGTTCGCAATTGCATTTCGAGGGACTACCATGCGACAATATTATTCTAACTGCCTATTCTCGAATCCTGTACCGTTTGACGAGTTTACTTTGGTTCTTCTCCCCCATCATCCACCCGTCGACAAATAAATCGTCATGGCACCTTATATGCACTGCCCGTACATTTCCAGTTTTAGTTTGCCCAACGACTTTGACACTTCTTGAACAAATGGCCCTCATTTCGGTTCCTCGAAATGTGTCGTTGGCCTTTGTTCCCACTACAAAGAAAATTTACATCGCGAAAAAGTTTCGCCGGAGAAACGAGGGAGGAAGCGAGCCGTTTCTCTATCGTGCGTGTCAAGGAGTAGAAATTTCGGTGTTCGGTCGGATCTAGGAACGGGAGATACCGCAACAACGAATTTTAAACACTATCGAGTCAATCATCGCCAATTAGATTCTATTCTCATAACTGGGCATTTTATTCACGGTCGTAAACTTAACCAAGACAGTTCCAACGACGCTTTATTTTATCTACAAAAGTTACAGCATTTGCCTAAATCCTAGACAGACTTTACGATCGGTACAAAAAGGTAGTAAAAGCTCCGCGTAACCGGATATGTTGGAGAAACTGTTTCTCGTAATCCTCGTGGAGCCAAAGGCTGTAAAGTAAGACCTACCCAGAAATGCTCGGCGGGGGAAGGATTTCTCGGACGAATGGACAGCATTAATTAAAAAGATCACCTCTATTTCAAAGTCCCCCCCCCCCCGAATCTATAAATTACGCGAGTACTTTTATCATCGATATGACTCGTTAATTGAATGGGAAGAAAGTTCCATGGAAAGAGTTCAACTGGTTCGCCCCACGAGAGTAATAAGTCTAACTAAGATTTAACGATCTCGACACATATAACCGATCCCGTTCAGCAGGGTGTCGGCGATCCTGCTGAGCGAAGGACCGTTAAGCACACAGGCACGGGGTTGGCTCCGGCAGGTCCAGAAAAAGCGAGAGCAACTCTGCCCGGAGTTTCCGAGTGAATTATAATCGTTGTCGCGCGAACTAACGCCTTCCTGGACTCGTCCGGAGGATCGCAGCGGGTAGAGAAGAGCGGGTGGTGGTGGGCCTGGGCCCCCGAGGGTTCGAGTCGATGTTGCGCCGTCGACTTGTCCAGGACTTATGGGTTATTCAGGGGAGTCCTTGAGCACGAGCGTTCCTGGTGGTTCGATATATGGTAAGCAGTCCGCGTCCTGCGCTACGTGTAGTACGACGAACGCTCTCCTCTAATCGTATGTGGGTAGTAGGAGTCTATGTAAATGATACAGATGCCACGTAGATGATAGCGAACGGCGCACACCATCGAACCGAGTCGAACCGAACCGAACCGAACCGAGCCATCCTCTCCGTATAGGTATTTCAAACATTTATGCGATCCTCGCACAGCGTTCGGTCGTCGGGAAAAGTAGAACTTCCGAAAGTAGAAACTCTCCGTGAAAACTCGAACGAGGTCCAGATCTTTTCCCACATCGTAGACGATAGTATTCTCTCCATTGTATTTCTCGAGCAAGTGAAAGATTACGCAAAGAACAAAACAAAAAAAAGAAAGAAAAAAACTGTAGGAAGTTCGGGACCGACCAATGTTTGGTTTCCCGCAAAAGTTTCTATTCGGGAACGTCTCCCGTATGGGGTGGTGGCGCGCGGTATTGGCCGTGTATGGTGTATGCCATACCTGAGGTGCACGCGTGTGCGCGGCCCTGCAGACTTTGCGTGGATACACGCCCACATCGTTTGCAAGGCAGTCCGGCGATGGCGAAAGTGAAAAATATAGCGTGCAGCCGTGCAGCATCAGCAACAGCAACGGCAGCGGCGCACATTCACACGTGCACGCGCGTTTTTCGACCTAACGCCGTTGCGGCCCGACGAGATATCGACTGTGCGTCGCAGCTGCGTGTCGATCTGGTCGTTAACCCTTCCCCGCGGATCATTTTCGGAACACGAGCTCTGGCCGCGCGCTTCCTTCGGGAAAGCTTTTACGTCGCGGAGGAGCGCGTGGTAGCGTTTCTCGTAAATCTCGTGGCGCTATTGCATCGCTCATCGGTCACGGGAGGAACCGAACACGACGGAGCGGACGGAGCGGACGGAGCGCGCGAAGTTTCATCGTGCGACGTCGCGCGTCCGATAAAACTCCCGAATTTACGCTGGCAAATCACCGCCCGTTACCCCACTTGATAATTTGCCAGTGAGAAGTATTTATGGCGAAAAACTCGGGGAATTCGCTGCTAGCGGTATTCCCATAGCATTGTCGGCGGCTCCTATGGTATATTTTCGTTTCAACCCCTTCCTTCCCCCCGCGAGTTTATTTTCATTCGTAGCACCGTGCGAGAGAGAAATAGAGACAGAGAGAAAGAGAGAGCGAGCGAACGAACGAAGGACCCCCGTGGAGCAGCGACGAATTTCTCTTTACCTTTATTTGCGTTATGGCGGTTTAAAAAATTTTCTACGCGAGGGAAGAAGCGTAAAGCCTCGGGATTCATGGAAACAAGCGTGCGAAACCCGTGTAATGTATCCTTGACACGCGGCGTGTACACAGAGTCTGGGAGGACGCTTCGAAATACCCTCGGGTCCTGGATCTCTCCCGGGGGTGGGAGGGGAAATCAAGTGAAAATCGGCCTGGGGTATTGTGAGCGGGCGTCGCAATGTGTAAATCCAATATTTCCTGTCCCTCGGACCTGTGCGCAGCAGCCCCTTTTACTTTCCTCCCTTTTTTTCTCCTGTCCTTTGGCCGGGGCCTTGGTCCCTCTCTTTTGAAAGTTTCGCCACGGGTGGATCTCGTTATACGCGTACCCAGAGGTCTTTCGTAGGTGTTGGGTTTCCTGGGGCCCGAGAGGGCCCCCGTTGGATCCAGGAGGTCGGTTCTACGCTCGATTCTCTCTGCCCCTTTTTCTGACGAGCCTCTGTGTTCGACGATTATTCTCTCCGTTGCTTCACTCGTCAAGGAGTTTCAATGCTGTATTTTGACAGCGGGGGACACAGTGACCTGCGAAATTTTGCCGACTGCTTCGCGCCTTCGCGAAACAGAGACGCGTGGCTTCTTCTTTCTTCTCTCCGTGCACCCTTCATCGTTTTTAACGGACGATTAAGCCCATTGAAATGTAAAACGAAAAGGAAAACTCCCTCCTCCCTCCATCGGGCGCAAGCTCCTTCCGCGCTAAGGTCCTCTAACTTTCAAAGAGCCATCATCTTTCTAATTTCATCTCGTTCGTCTCTCGCGCATCGCCTCGGTCGTCCTCCAGTTTTTCGAGAGATTCCTAAAACTTATCCGTGCCAGGGTCTCTCCGCTTTGTAATTGGAAACATTATTTAAGGAACTCTGATATCTCCCGCTCGGAATAGATCGTTGAGCGCTCGTTTCCGGCTCTCCTTATCTTTGATGCGGCGCAACGTTTGCAGGGGTCGTCGGTGGTTAAAAAGGGGTTAGTCTCTCTGGCGGCGAGTGGGCAGAGGTTGGTGAGTAGACCGCGCGAGCTAAGGCACCAAGTGCCACGTACCCCTCGTGACAATTGTGTCTGGCAGTGGTGGTCGAGGGTCGACGCCTTTCCTGAAAGGGCTCTTTCTCTCCTGGCTCCCTCTCTCTCTCCCCCTCTCTCCATATTTTGCACGCTTCCACTTTACCTTTACCTTGCTTCGGGCGAGGCAGACATCAAAGGATCTTCGGCATTCGCACTCCGTCGTATATCCGCGCGTATAAACTTATGGCATAATTGCACGGAAGTAGAACCGAAGGTACTACCCTAAAGAGCCAACGTCGTCAGGTAAGTGACCTGCTAACAAGGTCATCCTGAAAGGCTAATGAATCGCTCAGAAACTCCGAGAGGAAGACTCGCTGCTGATAAGCGCTTTCATCTCACGAGTCGGGCACGATACGCGCCTAATTAGTTTTTCTTACGAGTCGACTCGCAGCTTCTCCAAAGGGACGAGTATCGCGAACGATGGAGCGAACGTTTCAAGAACCTAATTTAATTGGGGGAGGATCGCGCCGGGAAGAAATAGCGATAGCGCTGGAAACACAAGTAGAAATAGACGTAGAAACGGTGACGTGAAAAAATGATGGCTTGATTCGACCTCTCCTTCGGCAATCATTTAAGGTCCTAGTCTCCTCTTCCGTTTTTCGATATATTACGACGATAAGGATCGTCTCTCCCCCCTCCCCTCGCCCGACGAATCGTTGGACCACCGTGATTAATTATTTTCTAAGCGTATCCTGTCGTGACTCTTTGTCCTGTTTCTCAGCAGGAACCGCATTGGGTTTCTTCGGATCGTAGGACAGGGGATATAAGGTTGTGGAAGCCCTCGGTTGAGGTCAGCTTTCGAGCAAACTCCCACAAAGGACATTAAGGTGCACTATTGAACATGGCGAACTTTCGATCCGCAGACTCAGATATCTTCGACCGAACCTTATTGTTCCCTTCGCAAGCAGGTCGCCTCGTGGAATACTGCAAAACGCAGGACGAGTACAAAGGTCTCCTTTCAGCGAAATCTCATGGAAAAACCTGCTGTTTGCCCGTCTTCCTGTCTGCTTGCCTGCCTGCCTGCCTGCCTGCCTGGCTGACTGCCTGGCCAAAAACAGAGGACTTCCTCGTAATCTATCGACGAACTCGTAAACCCTCGATATTACGACTGCACGATTCTTTCTTCTTCACGGGCAAGATTCTATCTCGCGCGTCGCCTATTTAGCAAAGAAAATTTATAAATCTCTCCCATCGTAAAGTTGAGCGCGCAGCCCATAAAGAGTTTGAAAGCACGCGTCTACCGCTTTAAAGTGATACTTTAAGGAATACCATTGGGAGGGGATGTCGGAGCGGGGGTTGGGGGGGTTTGAGCGGCGATAACCCAGCATGGATTCGAGGATCGGGTAATTATTTTTCAGGAGGATCTCCTGTCGTGCGATCCTTGGTCCTTTTTATTGCGGACAGTGCGGCGAGCGAGCATCGCGCGATGTAAGGCGAGAGAGGCCGAGAGTCCGCAGGAGCGGCTGCGTGCCGGGGTCGTGGGTATACAATATCTGATGCAGAAAACCGGTAAAGGCCGGGGCCTGAGTCGGGGAGTGGGAATGGGCGAGAGAAGGACGGAGAGGGAAGGAAAAGGGCCCGGGTGAAGGAGGGGGCCAAAGGCGAACCAGAAGGAGAACCAAAAGCAAAGACACGATCGAGGAACCCCACCAGCGCATTGTCTTCGGGTGACTTAAAAATCCAACTCGTGCCTCGTTAGCCGTCTTATCAGATACTCCGGGGATAAGCTCTACGGAGGAGAGTATACCGGGGCTTGGTGTTTGCTCCCTCACCCTGCCCTGCCCGTTCCTCTCCCTCGTTCCAAGCCGATCTCCTTCGAGAGGCCCTTCGGCTCCTTTTTCTCCTCGACCCTTCCTTCCACTCCTTTTCGCCCACACGGCGCATCCGTGACCTTGCGGCTCCCGTTTCACCATCGCGATTACTCGGTAGTCCGATCAAAACACTGGCCAAAGCGTTCGTAAACGGTTTCGCTCCGAGTTCCAAACCAGTTCTATGTCGTAATAAGGATCTAACGTCATTTTTCACCGGCCGCACCTCCCGCTCGTCCGTGGTAGGACGATTCGGTTGATGGACAGCTCGCCGCCGAGAGAAAGAGAGGGCCAAACGAGGCGCGTGATAGATCGCGGCTGTACATTTGATTCGTGAGTTTTCATCGAGGAGGGAGAGAGGGAGGGGAGTACCGAGAGGACTTTTCAGGGAAACTAACGACACTCGGCCGTCTCTGGACGACGCTGCGACGAATGGAATTACAGGAGAGACGACATTTCGTTCCGTCCTTGTTCCTTCCTCAAGGCGGGTCCCACGCCTAATTATGCGTGGGGACTACGAGTATAAACCCGGAACACCTGCCGTGAACCTCGTTAAGGTGGTAGAAAACAGTCTCGAGTTTAGAAAGGGTCTCTACCTTCGTCGCCGCAGGTCCAACAATTCGCTTCGACAAGAATCGAAAAGTTCTCCAAAAGACATTTCCAGAATGCAACCGTCGCGTAGAGGAGGTGGCTGAGGAAGAAACTGAGAATGCCTTTAAGAATCGGCAGAGTCGATAGAGCGAGACAAACCACTTTCTCGGTAAAACAATGGCAACTTTTCTTCCCGGCCTCAACTACTACTCCCCCGAACTTATTCTTAAGAACACGCAGCGTCCAAGTGGAAATAGGAAGAGCGGCGTTCGCTAGGATTGCGTTGCATCGTTTCGATTTACACGATTTTTATTCAGCCTCGAGAAGCAGATCTCGTTCGTGCAGTACTCCACCGCGAGAACACGAGAGCCCTCTTCCTCCTCCCCCATCTGTTAAGAGTCGAGATACCCAGGGTCGTTCTACGATGGTCTATACAAGCTTTATCATTCTCTTAAGGTAAAATATAGATGTTGTAGCGAGCGACTCGTAAATTGCACAGTTTCGATAAAATTGTGCGCGCGCGCTCGATGCGAAAGCACAAATCACGATAGTGCGAGTCCTGGAGACTAGCGTCCAAGTTGCACCGTGCACCGTCTGACTAACTTAATTACGATGGAAGCTCGCCGGGAGATATGAATCATCTAATCGAAATCATGTATCATCGAGTGTCCTGCTTTCGTCGAGCTACCGATAAATAAGTTTCTCCCCCGTTTCTGCATTGTGAGTGACGTGAGGAATAGGCGGTGGTATATCCCGTGGGCACGGAATATCGTGTTTCTAATCGGCTCGTGGAGAACCAACTCTCCTGTCAGGGAAGAAATACGTGACTCGATACGATAATATTAATGGAGTACGCTTGCTTTCCAGCGGCAGATCTAAATACACGCATATCCAACAGACTTTCTTAATATCGGCGCTTTACACATTTTTCAACAGCTCATGTGTTCTAGCTTCCGTGTATAGCCTGTGTGTGTGTGTGTGTGTGTGTGTGCGTATGTGTAGTAGCACCATTACTGTATGACATTAATCCTGTTCCAGGTTTGGAAGCAGAACTATTTTACGTGAAGGAAGGTGTAATCAACGAGTATGCCATCAAGTTCATCGTCCCCGTACCGGCTCAAGTTCACAAACTGCACTTCACCTGGGAAAATCTTGCCGGTAAACCGGTGAGTAGTAAGATAAATAGAGAGTAACTACATTACCCTCGGGGAAACTTATCCACTTATTCATATCACCGCGCTTGCTTTCTGCGCTAGAGAATTTCTTACGGAATTCCAGGCTCAAAGCCTAGAGAAGATGTCTCCGTTCTAATAGAATTCAAGTATGCGGAAACTTGTTTCAATCTACTGGACGAAATAATCGGATTTCGTTTTGGCAGTCGACCCACGGATATTGTAATAAAATAGATGAAAAAAGTCGGATTTCAATATTTTTCTCCCGATTTTATATTCTACTCAGTTTTCACCCTGCCTTCCTTCCTTCCTTCCTTCCTTCCTTCCTTCCTTCCTTCCTTCCTTCCTATAAGTTTTTCCTTAAATATTTTCTTTGGCGACTCACGAGGAGTACGTGATGTTTTCGGTTCGACGAGTTTCACACTCTTCCAGTGGTTCTTGCAGTAAAGTTTGGTCGCCGAAACGACGGATGTGCTCGTTAGCGGAAGAATTCGTGTAGCCGCTAGCGAGTTAAGCTTCACCGCTGAAAGGTTCTCGCTGGATGAATCCTCAACGAGCGTTCTTCAAGCTTGAGCAGTCACGGCGGGCGCAGCCAGCCAGCCATCCAGCCACAGCCATTCCAGACCTCGTAGCCAGATCCTGCTTTTCCAGACCCTCCTTCCTCTCTCTCTCTCTCTCTCTCTCTCTCTCTCTCTCTTTTCTTCCATCTCTCTCCCTCTGCCTCTACATCCTTACGTGGCTCCTATTTATCCGAATTATCGAGGCATATCGTTCCTCGCTGTTTTTCAACTTCCACCTTCTCCTCCTCCTTCTGCACTCCGCTCAAAGTAATTCCCCCTCCCCCGACACCTCGGCGCGAAAGGGATTCACACGGGCATTGTTACATTTCCCAAAGAGCGTCTAGCCGTGAAAATTCCCGTATTCCCCGATGGCAAACCCATGGGCTCTGCTGTGACTCCCAGGTCAAGTGGATTCTTCGAGAATACAGTAGCGAATAATTCGTCTCTTATAGAGTCAGCGCTGCCTCGTAAAAATAGCCATATTAAAAGTGTATCCTTCGACCTTTCCCAGAAGGCGTAGTCCAGGAATGCTCCGAGGGCTTTTATTTCTGGCCGTGGCAATGCGATTTATGTTGTCTACGGTGAAGAAGCATCTGCTGCTATTTTCTCGGCCAGGAGGTAAACATTGCGGGACTGTGAAAATCGCGGCTGGATTTACGGCGGAGTCTTCGGGGCATCTTTTTTCTCTCCTTTTTGAGAGATCGATTCCGCGAGAGAACGAGTTTACCGAGGTAAACAGCGCAACGTTGCGCTGGTCCGAGTTTTTCGATTGATCTTCGAGGGACACTCGTGTTGTCTCTCCCGTCGGTAAAAGGGCGGCCAGAATGCGACCGAGTGTCGGATTGACTCGTCCGCGATGTGCGAAAAAAAGATGGATCCGAGAGAGGGACAAAGTGGTCCAGCGACTTCTTCGAGTTGTCTCGCGAGACAAGTAACGAAGCAAAGAAGAAACAGAGGTAGAAAGACAAGGGGGAAGACTGACGACCGGACTCGGGACATCCGTCACCTTTGCGACAAAACCGAGTGTCTTGAATGGCTCTCGAAGGTACAGGGTGTCTCTGTCTATCAACCGAGCTACTTTCAGAGTTGAGTCGCGCTTCTTCGACAAATCATCCGTGCGTGGCTAACGCATTACGCACACGCGGTCGTTCCTCCGCGATGACGCCCACGTCACAATTGACAGCGAACCTCCAAATATTGCGACTTCCTCCCCCCGCTCCGCTCCGCCTCGTCGCTTTTTCAAGCCACCGCTTTTACGCGAGAGCATTGCTCGACCTGGAACGCTCCGAGTACGCTAAAAGAATCTCGAGGCCATTGTTTTTTCCGCGGAAAAGACCGTTCGGATGCTAAAACTTTTTCAGCTGATGAAAGCGAGGCTTTCCTATTAGGAAGTAGGTTGCGCTTTTCCGTTCTTGGCTCGTCTCGCTTTTAGGTCGAATGCTCGGCTGTTCCATCGGGCTGCTTTCCATCCGGGAAGTGGTAAAAAGATTGAAGCTCCTCTTCTAGTCCCTCCGACGAGTCCGGCGTGCGCGTGTAACTTCATTACCGCGCGTTGTTGTACTTTGGGCGAAAGGACAAAGGACGAAGTTCCCGCTGATTGGGAGCCGCGCATGATTTCGCGAATTTGCCAATCATCCGTCCTGTCTCTCCACCTCGACACAGTCAGCGGCGAATCGGCACCGTTGAATCGGAAAACTCGAGTAAGAAGCCTGAGAGAGAAAGAGGTTCCTTTTCTCGAGCGAGAGGGCATACCGAGAAACGGAGGCTCGAGCATAAGTTGTCGGATGGTTAAATCGAATATACATCCAGTTTGCGAGTACAGTGGTGCTCGTAAAAGCGTGCTGTTGCGGCTCCAGCGGCGCAGAGGAGATTACAGTAACGACAAGAGCGAACAACTAGCGGCAGGTTGACGAGGTGCCTGTTCCACGGCTAGCCGAGAACCGATCATCATCCCGAGCTGCTGATCAACCGCGTGTTTCCCTCGCCTCTCTTCTGTCATTACTTTCACCCCTCCCCTGCCGCCATCGGCCCATTTATTCCTTTGCTTATTCTCCCGTCTGCTTCCATTTCTTCCTATTCCTTTTCTAGCCTTTCATCTTCCACCGTCGACTTTCCTCTCATTCTCGGCTGCTTCCTCGTTTCTTCCCGCCTTTTTTCCCCTCTCCTCGAGTGATCCAGCAAGCAGCGTTGCTTCGAGTCCATCCGTTCCGCTCCTCGTGTAAATTATCTTCTTCCCAGAATGCTTCCTCCCAGATTATACAAGTTCAATGTTCTTGCAACCGCGGTGTCCTTCGATCGTGTGTTTTTCCAGCCCGAAGGACGCGGAGAGGGAAAGGCTGTAATAGGTGGGAAATTTATTTGTTCGCAGCTGCCCTACACGATGGCGGTGGACATCAGCAATCCTTCGGCGTTGAGCAGCTCGTTCAACATATCGCGAGCAGGTGAAATTCCTGTCGGGGGCCTCCAAACTTGGGCTCTAGCCCTTCATTGCGGACCCTACGACGCCGAGGTGGATCTCAGCTTGCGCATCAACGTCTCGCTCTCCAGAAGAAACACCACTAGCCTCGACTTCAAACGCAAGAAAATTTGCCTGAAGGACAAGAGTGGTTACACGGGTCCAGAGGAGGTTCTCGTGGCCGCTTCAGGTTCTACTTCCGGCGGACAGGTGTTTTACGCTGCCATTGGCTGTGCCTGTGCCTTCATCGCGGCTATTTGCGTTATCATCCTGGCTTACTACGTTAGGGACAAAAAAGCCAGGAGACATCGCGATCCTCTGCAGTAAGCCATCAATTTAATCCGCGCCATAAGAAGCCTCCGGTATTACGTTTGCTCTTGAAACCCGTGCGATTTATTTTGGTTTCTCTCGCTATCGCAGGGAGTCCAGAGGCTTGAGCTCGGCGTGCAGCGTCGAAAGGGGAACAGGAGTTGGCCCGGCCCAAACATTCTTGTCACCTGAAACTCCTCCACCCACATCGGCCGCTTCTGTATCGAGTTATAGGAGACTCGATGATCGATCAAGTCGAGAGTTACACGAGAGAATTCAGGAGATCACAGTACAAAGGTTAGTTCGGTTATAGACGTGATATTAATATTGAACTGGGTCACAACGGATTGGTCTCGTTGACTGAAATTGCCCGAGAAAAATTATTCGAACGGATGAAAAAAGGAAGGACACGCTCGAAAAAGAATTCGTTTCTCGTTCCACTCGTACATGTAAATCCGATGGAAAAAATGCATTAAGAAATTTCGAGTCTCGCGATTAATGCGAGAGGAGATGGCTTTTCTATACGCTGATTGATCCCAGGAGGTTATCGATAACTTCACATCGGCCGAGATTTCAGAGGGCTTAAAATAAATCTTATAAGCTGCTTCTCTCAAGGCCTGGACTTAATTCGAACGAGCGAGGATAAGCAGTCGAGATGTGACTGCTTCGCCCAATAATGCGGCCTTAACATAACTCGATTTATCACGGAATCAATCACCGATCAAGTTACTGATTAATCGCTCTCGCGCGAGTAGTCTCACTTTCAAGCGTGCATCGTCAAAGAGGAGAAATATCCTCCCGCAAAAATTCTTAACGTTTTTCTTCTCTCTTTCTAAAAAAATACAATAAAGAAAAAACACACATTTTTACTTACACACAGATGCCGAGTTCGCCTTTTGAGCATAGAGATGGAAGGTACCTTTGGCCGCGTGTATAGGGGTAGTTACCACGAAGAGGGTGCTTCTTCCTCGAGGGACGTTTTGGTGAAAACTGCTGCGGAACACGCTTCTCAGTCGCAGGTAAGTTATTTTTACTTCCCGTTAATTGCGATAATTGGGGGGACTGCTTCAGTTTTAACGGGGAGTGCATGCAATTACGCATATACTTTAAAAGATAAATTGAAAACGTTGATCGCACGAAAACAGTTTTGCGGGCAAACGTCGTTTCGAATTAAAAATAGAAAGAAAGGATGCGCGTTTCTGTTCTAATCCAATAATTAATGACGGTTCTTAGGTGGCGCTTCTTCTACGCGAAGGTCTGGCATTATATGGATTAAGTCATCCAGCATTGCTTCCGGTTCTTGGTGTCTCCATAGAAGATAGAAGCGCACCGTTCCTATTATATCCTCATACGGGTTACCGAAACATGAAGAGGTTCTTGCTGCGATGCAAGCTGAGCAGCGAAGGGCCGCCGAGAGCCCTAACGACGCAGGAAGTCGTCGAAATGGCTCTTCAAGCTGCCAAAGGGGCTCAGTATCTTCACAGGAAGAGACTCGTTCATAGGGACTTGGCTGCCAGGAATTGCGTGTAAGTATCACGCAGATAATGTCGAGAAGGGTATCTCGCGTCAAGTTCGTTTCGTGCTCAAAGCAGTTAAGGGCATTACCTGAGTTATACGCTCCGCATTAAGAAAGATTACCGCTAAACAGAGAAATTTGTTAAGAACGCTGATAAGGCGGAACACATAATTCTCGTGATAACGCTACCCCGACAGGGAACGAAATAAATTAACGAACAGGTTAAGGAGCCTGAAGTGGTTACGTCTCGTTACCGAATTAATTGAGCGCGCCGAATTAATTAGCGGCGAGCACGCTTAGAGTCCGCTCAATAACAAACGAGAACTGTATTTATTATAGTTGGCGCGCGAATAATTGTAATATCTTTTGCATACGCGCGCTTGATTGACGCATTTTTCATTGCTTCCAGGGTGGACGATGATTTGAGGGTACAAATAACAGATAATGCCCTGGCGAGGGATTTGTTCCCGCAAGACTACCACTGTTTGGGTGATAATGAGAATAGACCGATCAAATGGCTGGCTATTGAAAGTTTACTCAATAAAACTTTCACGACTGCTTCAGATGTGGTTAGTAGTAGTCGTAATTCCTATGGATGTGGGTGGTACGCTAATTGGGGTTAGCGGAATATCCAGCGGAGATTGCAATGATGAATTTTTTTACAGTGGGCATTCGGAGTTTTATTGTGGGAGTTGACTACTTTGGCCCAACAGCCCTACGTGGAAGTCGACCCATTTGAGATGGCCTCATACCTCAGAGATGGCTACAGATTGGCTCAACCAATTAATTGTCCTGATGAATTGTTCGCGGTTATGGCATATTGCTGGGCAATGTCCGCGGATGAGAGACCCACCTTTAGTCAGCTAATTATTTGCTTACAAGACTTCCATACGCAATTGACAAGATACGTGTAAAATTGCTCGAACAATTGTAGGGAAAGCTAAATCGTTCCTAAAAAGCTTTGTACAAATCGCTGAACATATCCGATAATTGAGATGTCAGGTAACTTGCCGGATAAAGATGTATATATTGTTTCATACTTGTGTCTTTCTATCGTTAATTAAGCATGTATACATTCAAGACTGCTAATCACACAAGATTCGAGTACAATCTTTACTCGTTTGTAAAAATGATAAAACGTAGTCTCACTTTTTTCTGTGATTAAAGATTAAAGTGATTTGACCAAATGACCTTTATATTATGAAATGTGGATCCGTACGATGACTCGAGTTCTCGTCGTGCAGATCCAGGGCCTATACCTAGGTATGCGACTATGATTTATGCGTTTTTCTTAAAAAATTCGTTGACTTGGTCGGCATTTCGATAAAAATAAAAAATTACCAAATATATTGACAACCTGTGCTACTAACCCCTCGCACTGTGGGATAAGCAGAGTTTGTCAGATCTGAACTATGTGATATATATGTATATCCATGCTTGGCTTGATGGCTTCGAGTATGCTAATTCTGTTTTGTATTTTTATACACTACACGCGATAAAAAAATCTTTTAGTTTTAAGAGTACAAATTAACACGCCCCCATACGATAAGGTTCTCATGTACATAACACAAAAATCTATGTAAGAATTGCTACTTATTGTACAAACTGCAGGCGTTGCAATTATAATAAATTAACTATGCATTGCGAATCATGGTATTTTCTTAATCCGTTCCTCGGAAATGCACATAAAATCGCGCTAAAACACGTTCTTTTCGCAGTTTGAAGGCCAGACAGCTATTTTTGGTGATTCTTCGGTGCGTGTTGCAACGGTAGGAGGAGAAGGGGCAAAAATATGCGTTTCAAAAAGAGTTTTTACTTTCTCGGAAATCATTCGTCAAACGGTGAGGTACGTCGTGTTGCAAGCGAGTCCTGTAATTCGTACATGGCGGGGGAGTGTCTGGTGACAAAATTAATGGCATTAGGCTGACGTCTTGTTTAAAATGACAAATGGCCCGGGCATCTTGGTGTTCCTCTCTCTAACCGGTAATCGGATATATCAAACGCCTTATATTACATCTAACGCGCGAGCAAAATATCTTCTCTCGGTCATGACCATATCATAATTGTTAATTACTGGTTATTCTTCAATGTAAAATATATTTAGACACTTGATATCGTATTAGGTACTATTATACATTCGCAGTCTAATGATAAGAAAGATCACTGCTTCTGATACTTGGCGTACTTCACGCAACTACTACTCATCCGACTTCATGAATTTCTTATAAATCGCATTAAAAATTCATTAGTTTAATGAATATAGCATGCACCATACCGTACTGCATGCATTTATAATAATTTATTTCCTCCTGTCGTGTGTTTAATATCCTCGTAAAAACACCACTTTAATTACTATGAGAATTTATAGCATGCTCTTGACACAGGTACAGTTACTTCACATGTGCATCTATGTTTTACTATATTTAAATACTTGGGAAATTCAATAAGGAGAAATCTCGACACGCGTGTATGGAGTGGTTTGTTGGGTACATCGACATGCGTGATGCGTATCCAGAACTAACAAATAGAAGCGGGTTAGATTTGATTCGGTACATTAAGCACTTGATTCTTCATGCTCGATCAATGATGAATAGATCGGGCTAAAAGAGCGAGAAGGGATTCCTGGGAAACAGGAAGTAGATACGGTAGGTGTATGAAAAGACGTACATGTAAGCAGATAAAGCTTAATTGTGTGAAAGAGAATTATTCCGACTAAATCACCCCCTTATAGCCACTTATTGAAAATAATTAGTCTTCTTCTCATGGAATTCGAGGAATTTGATAATTGGAATGCATTTGAAATGTATATCGCGAGGACTGTATCGGGGCGTTTGTAGATTTCAATATGAAAATGAAATTGCGACGATGCGCCTTCGACCAAGATATCCCACGACGTATTTTTTATGTTTTATATAATACCTCGGGGGAACTTTAAGCGCATGAGCCAATTGTAGTTGCATGCGCTTTATCGTATAATTTCTGCTTTGATGCTCAGCCCAGGTGGGGTAAATATATTTGTTATAGAGAAATAGAGAACGGAACGACACAACATCATGAGTCATTGTTTCCTGTCAGCATCACGGACTTTACAGATACATAGTTCGAAAGTGTTCATTTATTTAATGAACGGTTCTTTTAATTGATTTTCCGGTGTCATAATTTTTTAAAAGCCAAATTTCTTTAAATAGATATATCGACCCGATTGATCACTCAGACAAAACAGTTAATTATACTTTATTCTTAAAATTATTTGACAGGCAAATCTATTTTATGTGTCATTACCTCGGATAAAAATACAATATGAGCCTGGTGCGCGTGTGTGTATCGAATGATAAAAAGGCAGCAACAGCAGTAGCACTTTTAATGAATTTCAATGAGGTTTAGTGATCCTTTGTTTGCGGAGAGTTTTAGTCAAACGCTAGGGGTAAAGCAAGTTTTAAAATTGCCCTAGCCACTGTATAGAAACTGCAATCACGAGGTGTTGGGGTGCATTTTATAACAGCCACCACTCACTCACGCTCAATAACGCAGAATAATGTTCATGAGCAGTTTTCCTGCTTCATTCATTACTGTTTAATAGATCTTGTTCACTCGTGTCGACAGTTTGCGCCTAATTTACTATACACTCTCTTCTGACAATTACAACTTCACGAGTGGAGTTGAATTAGTATTTTAAAATGGAACTGCGCGAAATCAATTTAGTCAGGGCTCGATAACTTTTTCATTTACAAAAAAATGAGATAAAATAGAAAAACTAGAGATTAATAACGAATAAAAAATGTTGTAACTTAATCTAATAGAAATTCTAATGAAAAGAAGTTAAAATTATTGAAATTTTTTAAATTGATTATTGAGCAATGGCTATTGTTTTCGAAATGCACCCACGCTGATTTCAGGATGCAATTAAAACCATCGTACTGACGTTGTCCTCCGGATTGTCTTTGCACGATAGTCCTCTTTTCCTTATCTACGTAAGATCTCCGGAGGTCACAGTGATTTTCTTCAGTGGCAATTGTTATTAGTATATGTATTTTACGTTGATGCTTATCCCTTCCAACAATCGCATAATGGCTGAGACAATATTGCAAATTCTTTGCAAAAAGTTAGTGTCTTGGCTGAATTCTAAGCATGACGAAGCTTCTGCAAGGAACGTCTTTCTACCTGACAATCTCGTGGCTAGTTGTCGCAGTGTCGACAGCCAGCCTGGGTGTTTCATCGCAGATCGATTTAAATTCGGATAATGATAAATTGATTTCAACTACAACGCCTCGCATTAAAGCAACTATAGATTTGAATAGAGGTGCAACACACGTAAGACCAATTTGGAGATCCAATGGAGTTAGTTTAATCAAGTCTGACCCCGTTAAAAGAAGAAGGAATAATTTTTCAAGTGTAAGTCATCGCAGAGTTATGTTTTAGAGCTATTAGTTTTAGAGCGTAAGTTCGTAGACGTCGTTTATACCTGGCTAATTCGCGATACACGATTACTTTCGAATATATTTCTGGTTACTTGAAGCAAGGATGAAAAGTCATTGAAATGTTACAGGTCGATGCGAGAAAGCCTAATGTAATTAACAATATTCAAATAATAGTGAATGGAAATGAAACAGATTCTAGTTCGGAAATTAAGCGAAACAGAAACAGTTTGGTGTGCAAGCATGGAGTTTGCGATGTTTCCGTCGTATCGAGACCGGACGAGGCAGGTAATCTTGTAACCGATGTACGCCTCAGTATCGTTACGAAGTTACAGACTTTCGATGTGGAGGATGTACCGGTTATCGACGGAGTTCGTGGAACAGGAAGAATTCAAGATGAATCTCCGAAATTCTTTCCTTTAAATTATACTCCGCGAATACTTTATGATAATATACCGCAGGTAATGCTTACTTTTCGTACGATTCATTATTCGAGGATGACTTTTCTTACGTAACTCAGCGTATAAAAAATTCTTCCAAATATTTCCCAATAGGTTCAGATTCATCGTCATGATTACGATGAACGTGGATTTTATTATGGTCGTAGAGCGTTTCCAAGACCGCCGCTATATTACCACTATTCAAGATTTGACCCTGAAAATCAGGATCGTGGAGTGAACCTTTCGGACAAAAAAGGTATCGATGATAAAATCGAGCCCCCTCTTAGTGAAACCACGAATAACAATGAATAACCACGAATGAATTCATAAATGATTTATAAAGTGTCGAACAATAGACACAGAAAGCAATAAAAACGCGAATTAAAATGATGTATTAAGAATATATTAACAAAATATTTTATTTGTTTCTTTAATATTAAAAAACCTGGACTAAATAAATAAATAAGTACATAACTTGATTAATGTCTTACGGCAGCATAATGTGTATATTTCACAATAATGAATACGGTAAGTACAAGAATCTATATAATATTAAGAAAATAACATATATAAGTCAGAATTAAGCTGTGTGGCACACAAATACATCATATAGTACATAAAAGCATAAAAAATAGAAATTTCAAAAAGTGTAACTTTTCCCGGGATATCTCGGAATAAAATATCTAAATAGTAAAACTGTCTTAAAACAGCTTACCTTTCTTTATCGAAAAGTTAGTAATTTCAGTCAGTTTTCAGAATTCCCTGCATAGCGTTAATAAAAATGAATAATTTGTAGTTTCTCTACTAATATGAATTGAGTATTTTAGTAGCACGCGTTTACGTTCACTTGAGTATAGTTTTAAAATGCTTTTGATAGCCCTGAGCAAATCGAGTAGCTTTTATCCCGTTGAAGCTACGACGTAATAGACATAAGAAGCTTGCAGAACTGTTCTTAATCTATGCGAGTCGTTCGGACATTAGTCACGAACTGTGCGGAAGCTAATTTTTCCATTGTCATTGACTCCGGTAGTGGCTTGTTTGTGAGAAACTTCCTTTCCATCTGGACCTACAAAGCTGCTGGAGCTAGAGCTAGAAAAGACACCCTGGTAACCGTTACCGGAAGAAGGACCGATGGGTTCTGCAAATCTCGACTCGATACCTGGAGCCACCTTTAATGAGAATATAGATTCAGTACAGGCACTGTTGTAATCGAGGAGCAATAGTTTTTGTCGATCGATTACGCACGGGATTAATATATCCACTTTGGTAACCACCATTTGGACCGGTACTGATGCTGGAAACTGCAATGTTTGGCCCTCCAGGACCGCCGTTTCCACTGCGAAGGATTTGCTCCTGAATTCTGTTAATCATGACACATGCCCCCCGATAAGTTAATTTACAATTTCGTTTATAAACTTTGTGGAAACTATTCGCGAGTCAGGGCGAATTACTATTATAAAAAACTTACGCTCTATTCTGTGCAGCTATTTGAGCTGTGATCGAATCGTGTTGAGCTTGAATACGCTTGAAATTTTCATCCATTATGCTTTGAATATCAAAGGGTGAACCAAAATTGGGTAATTCATTATCAAAATCACCGAAAGTTGGAAATCCACCGGCAACCGCTCCTCCACCCGCACTGGCATACGACCCAGAGCCTAATGAAAAAATAATAGTCCTTATTGATATTTGCAATCGCTAATTGAAATTGTTCTCTTTCCCTTTCGTGAATATGATTTCGTGTGACAGTGAACAATCGACTTTACTCCAATTAACAAATTAATCTATAGTCACTCGGTATAAAACTATAATTTATATGCTACTCGTTCTGACGTTGAGAGCTACATTGTCCTAATATGTCGTAAAACTGTCATTAAATAAGTGCGGATCAAGTTCAAATTTATGTTTCTCCCACCATTTTTTACACGAGTGAGGAATATACTCATAAAACAGTCGATGCACATCCCGTGAACAAAATGCGCAACAGCTGTGCTTTCACGTGCAAACGTGCAATTGGTCCAATCGCTTTTGAGCACTGTTTACTCAAAAATATTGGTCCATTTGAAAAAATATTACTCATTTTACGTAGTTCTATATTTAACGCTGATTACTGTGTTTTTCACTGAGAATCAGTATTTGTTTTACTATCTTCCACTTTTGTTACATTAAAATTTTGTGTAAAATAATTTATCCATCGTATAAATTCTACAGTAATTTTTTTTACCAAATTAGTGTGCTTTCGTTAAATTATTAAAAATTCGTGCAATCCTCGTCCATCCGTTTTAGATGTTGTATTTGTAACTATACCTGCTCCGTTAGGAGCGATTCCTGGGTTTCCTAAATTTCCTGGATTTCCAATATTTCCTGAATTTCCAGAGGTACCAGAGGAGTCGGGAAATTGTCCTCTACTACCAATGTTTGGTGTTGCTCCAAATCCTGTCGAAGCACTTGCACTCGCAAAACCATTTCCAGTGGTAACAGTATTTGTGGAGCCCTGATTAGATCCAGGACGAACTCCGTAAGCAACGCCAGCTCCTGGGATACTATTGGCAGAAGGGAATCCAAATCCAGTTTGCGGTTGATAATTTGGTATAGCATTAGGATTGTAACCACCAAAGGATGGAGAACCGTACGGTCCTTGATTTGCCGTTGGATACGAGTTATACGGATTGTAAGGATTGTAAGGATTGTAAGGATTGTACGGATTATACGGATTGTAAGGATTATTCGTACTGATGGATGGGATGTTATTAGCTGGAACTTGTGATCCTGGTTTGGACGAGTTCTGATTAGGTATGCTATTTGTCGGCGACTTGTCTGCCGGCCCGAAGCGCGAATCTAAATCAGGAGCTGGTCCAGCTGGAGTTTTATCGGATGGTTTTCCTGCATTTGGCCTTCCAATGTGCGTTGGTTTTCCAGAATCAATAGGTTTTGCGGGAGCTGTGTTACCGGTAGTTGCATAGCTACCAGCCGCTGCAGACGCGGAAGAAGGACCCGTACTGGTGCTGATCCAACCACCATAATTGGGCCCAGAACCTGGGATAGTGTTAATATTTGGAGATCCGAAACCAGGCCCGTTGGACGGATTACCGAATCTAGAGTCGATGGTTGCTGGGTTTCCAAATCCAGGATAGTTTGGTCGATTTCCATAAATTGGATTATTCGAGGGATTGCCGTAACCAGGCAAAGGAGCGGGAAAAGGGCTACCGTATGGATTGGACAGCGAAGGTGAGAATGGTCCGGACGGACCGTAAGGATTTCCATGCGGATTCCCATAAGGATTTCCAATCGAATTGCCGTAAGGATTGTTGTTACTGTACGGATTGTAAGAAGCTCCGTAAGATCCAGGATCGGGGAAGGCGGATGACGATGGTCTTGTTGCTCCAGGTGCAGAACCAGGTATGAAATTAGGTTTGGAATTTGGCGGAGCAAAGTCCGATCGCGTGCCTATATCGGGTGTACTTCTCGAAGGCTTTCCAGAATTAGGCGAAGCCGAATGTTTCGAGGAGCTACCAGGCTTTGGACTAGTACTGCTAGAAGAGGAACTGGATTCCGAGGTAATTGTTGTAGGTTCTATTGTTGTAGGCGCAGTCGATTCCGTTGTTTGCGCGGTAGTCGATGCTGCATCGGTAGTCGTGGGGGGCGGAGGAGTCGTTAAGTCTGTAGTTGTTGGCAATTCAGTTGTCGTTGCATCTTTGATTTCTCTCTTCCGTCTATCAATTGGAAAGAGCTCTTCTTCCTGGCTTGCATCGACAGGAATAATTATTTCTTCCGAGTTGTCAGTTCCCCAGTCTATAATTGCACGGTGTTTTCGGCGAATGAAAATGAAAACAGAAGAACAGAAGTCGCTGCGTTATTGAAGGATCAAACTCTAAAATTGGTGAGAATCGTCGCGGGTGCAAGTCTTCCATCGACACCCATGCCATTAGCCATTAGATCTTCCATCCTAATTGCATGTTAGTCTTGCATGCGTTTGCAGGTCCCTCACCGTACAAAGCAGGGATACACGTGTATGTACATAAATATGGTGGATTTACAGTTACTTAAGAAAATATTACGACGTTAGTCTCTTACATTAATTGCGCATCCAATATCACCTGGTCTTATATCGGTGTGATATTTTCCATGGAATTCTGATTCGAATAGAACGTGATTAAAACCTAAATTCTTTTGCTCGTTACGTGACAAAGGTAAAGTTTTCAATATCACGCCATTCCGATATATGTACGTGTCTATGTACAAAGAGATTTTCCATATCGCCGCATACTTTCGCACAAGAAATCATTACGCATGCATATTCAAACGACGGTCTATTCATGATCACTCTATAATTTCAATTTCAGATTGAATATTATGTTTTCCATAATTATGGAGGACGGTCTACTTTTTTTATAGCACGATGTTGTACCAAAGAGTGGCAATGATTGAATAGTGTGCCAGAGGCACTCATTTGCGACTGTTTTTTTTTAGTTTTTGTCTCGAGATAAATTTTACATACTTTTTCGGACATCGGCAATTAAAAAATCACGCGTAAGATACCGCCTTAACGAGTGGCAAATTGGCAATGATAAGCGAAAAGGAGAGAAAACGCGAAGAAAGTATTACTGCACGGGTCAAGGTTACTCGCGAAACGAGGCTATGGCACATTGTACTGATGTTACAAATATTGTGCACATCTGGCACGTACCGAATCCATATAACGTAAGCATATACGATAGTGCACTACCGTGGAAACTGCATTTCTTTATTTTTTCATCGATTAGCATTGATCGTCGGCGTAAGGATCAAGTACACAACGTGTATCTTGATCGTTTCCTGCATGCATTAGCATTCGTTCTCGTTTTCTAAATCATTGAAAAAAAGTAATTCCCTTTATACATTTATGAAAGAAGTTTATATAAGTCATGCACAACTGTGTATAATGCAGTTTTATTGAGTACTTAGTTATATTGCGGATCACCTCCAAGGCATCGATAAGCTCCAATATCATTAATTGCAAAAATTGTCAATTGCGACAAGGCTAAAATGAATATTAATTGACAATGCGCTATTTTTAGTCGCCAGCTATATTTTTTATCATTCTAGTAAGACGCGTGTGACTATTTCTTGTTTCAGTAAAATAAGTTATTCGTTTCAAAATGCAACAAAGTTTTCCATCTATCTCTTTTTCCTCCTAATATCCAATCTTTTATGAGAATCTAATACCGGTTCTGGTATTCCCATTATTTGTCGGCAATTCTTAACTAATGTTACATAAGTCATTGTTGCGTTTATTTTTTTACTCGCATGGCGTATCTAACGATATATTTTTCTTTACTTTTCCAATAATTCGTAGACAGTCAATGCCTTAGAAAGGATCTCAAGTAATTTACATGCCACTCTTGCTATACTACTTATGACTAACAATTAACGTTGACAATGGGTTATGTAAATTTGTTATTCAGATCCTAATCCTTGAATTAGTACAAAGATAGAAAAAAGTATATGTATGTACAAAAGAGAGGATGGTCTCTTAATCGTTAATCATAACCAAATCTACATATTTGACAAGTGGTATTAGTACAATAAAGTGTAGCATAAGTGTCCACTTGTAATTAAGGTGGTAGAGTCCGAGAAAGAAAAGGAGGGTCGATAACCTTGCGTGACGAATGTTAGTGGACTACGTGCTATGTCATGGTGTCCTCGGAGAATCTTACTCCGTATTTTGGTGTTCACTTCACTCACCTGCTCGCGATACGAATGACGAAGCCCCGGAACTAGCTACAAGGGCAAAAATGAATAGGGCACAGAATTTCATATCCATTGCCCAAATGCTCGGATTGCTCAAGAAGTATGCAAATTATTTAAAATTAATGTGCTTTTGAACGATTTTTTTTTAATGTACGCTTTTTATCACTACTGAAGAGCGCGTGAAACTGCTTTGATCGTGTTGTTAGCGTAGATCGCAAGAGAATGACTGACTCACACAGTGTCGTGATCATCTTATATAGCATTCGCTCGTATCTGCGGCGTACCTCCAAGCTTTTGCCGCGCGATATTTGATTCGCCAAAGAATTATAGGAATTGTTACACACCCTACGACGAATTATGGATGAACGCGTTATATAATGAGATAAAAAATTCTATATTTTTTCTGCATTATCATCTTTCGATTCTCGATTGGCGATCGAATAAATTTTTCATTAGAATGAGAATTAAAATAAACAATCGCTGAGATGCTGCGAAGAGTAAAGTTGCGAAATGTGAAGAAGAGACATAGAATCAAACGTTAACAATTTTGGCAAAACTTGTTTGCGACCAGTTCTTTCCTGGTGAATTAATATCTCCTTAATCGCTTGGACCTTGGCAATGATCTTGTCTGGTCTATGCGAGCGTGGTGAAGCTTTATGTGCGAATATCTTGTTTTTCTAAACTTATTTGATACTCTTCGTGCGCACACGCACACTCATTGGTGATAAGCTTATTCTTGATAATGCACTAATGAATTCGTGTATAGTTCATCCTAAGAGAATAGTCGAAAGATAGGGAAACAGATAGGACAGATGACAATAGGACACTTAATCAAATTTATATTTTTATTATAACAAAGAATATGCTTCATGACTAGTCTTGTATCCTGGTTAAGAGATAATCAGTCGATGAGCATTTGATTCTCTCACCACAGAAAAATAAATACACGTCAACAAATTAAAAGCGTGTTTCCCGTGTATTTGACGATACATTTAATTTAAGCGATCTTGTGGCTCAATTGATTATTGGTTTGCCATCCACAATAGGTAAGTTAAGTAGATCGTTCGAGGAATATTCGTTATTTGCTTATCTTATAAACCCACAGGATTCGAAAGTATAGAGAAGCATGGAGCAGTAATTATTGGCTTTGGCTTATTTCGTTTCTGGAAAACGTAATTATTTCTTTTGTTCTGACTCATCGTTAAAAGTATAGAGTTTCTATATATTAACAATTATAATAATTACTCTTACATAATTATTGGAGGGTTTTAAACTATATAATTTCACAAAAAATTATTGCTACTCTAATGGAAACTGTGTAATCAACTTTGAAGAAATTGTACTGTAGTGGAAAATTTTTTCTTAAGTATTAATTTGGAAAGAAAAAAAAAAAAAATCTGAAAGAAAGAACTGGATATTTCTTCGTATGGCCGACAGTTTATACAGCTGTCACGGATTACGTGTTTCTGTATTTCTCAAAAATCTACTTTCAACCTGGAAGTTTGTTGCAAAAGTCCTGATGATAAGTAAGCAAAAGATGATAAATAATGAAAATAAAACATTTTTTCTCCAACCTTCCATGGTTTTCTGGATCTGTCGATGAATCATTTTTCTTCGCTTACTCGTCGAATACTTTACAGAAATTTTCACGAGTACGTTATATCTCGGTTTTAGAAGAAATCTAACACCAAGGTAGAATTCTTTTAACCACTTAGCGTAGGATGTAATATATGAAAGCTTGGGGAGAATATTTTATCGTCGTCTACTAGAGAAATGTACTATATCGACGAACGGTACTTCGGAGTAAAACAATGCATTAAGAAACGTGGACTATGACTAGCTCGAAAACGGATATGCTAAGATAGCGGTCCTCAGCTTTTTAATGGTCCTTTACTACAAGACTCGGGCCCTCTCAAAGGTATATAAGCTAGATCTATAGCAGAAGGCTCTCAGTGAGAACCAAGAATTTAAAATATACGCGTTGTACCCGATAGAAACGAAAAAATGCTCGCAATGATAAAACTTGCAGGAGTGATTTTACTTATTTGCCAAGTTTTCGCGATAGAAGGTTACGTTGAAAGACTTTCTCGAGGGTTTTCTACAATAACTTGACTTCACAGCTTATTCAATTTATAGGTAATCCCGTTAAAAATGAGGTGACAAATACTCGCCAAGTTTCTGAGCGAAATGGCAGAATTGTGAATGCCGCCAGGGAGTGGTCGCACTTCCACCATTCTTGGACGTTGCCGTCATTTCCATCGTTATCGGTTAGCAGCTTCTTCAAAGACATCGAGGACAATGACACCAATGAAAAAAAACTGAAGAAGCGAATCGAAGTTTTGGAAAAATCTCAGAAAGAAATCCTAGATATTCTACGAAAGATGAAGGAAGGTAAATGAATTCACGAGTTTACTTATAGAAAAGCGACTTTAACCGCATATCGTTGTACAGCTTATCAGGCAACACCTTGTAATAATAAAAACCCGGAACCTGTGAAAGCAGAGCAGCAAGAAGCAATTAAGGATAAATCTCCTGCTGCGAGCCCGTCAAACCTTAAACCAGAGGGAGAGAAGAAAAATCCACCCAAAACTGAAACAGAAAAGGAGCAACCAGGGACAACAGAAAAAACTGATGCAGTAACCCAGCCACAAAAGTCTACCACGAAGAAAGATGAGAAACTGGAAAAACCTGTGTTAGAGAAAGAAACTGAAAAGCCTGAGATAAATCTTGAAGCCCAAGAAAATAGTACAATAAAGCCAAGTAAGCTTAACGAGGCACAGAAGGATACAAACGAGTCAACCAATAAAGATGATAATAGCGAACCAGCTGAAGAGGCAGAGACTGGCAATAATGATGAAGAAGAAGCTACAGAATCCATAACTGATAGCACCATATCAGCTTCTGTGGTTGGATTCGTCACGTCCGAATAAGGTGCAATCACCCCGTCAAGAAACTAAATATTTAAACTGATCCTCTCTCTATCGCGATATAATACGAAAAAGACTGTTTAATCCTGAAATATAATAATATAATTGTAACAATTGTTTTTATCATCTTCTTTCTTAGAAAATAAATTATAATTTAAATAATTGTTTCTTATCTTTTTTATTATCGACGCGATGACTTTTCCTGTTACCCTTTGACAGCCACACTTTGAACTCTGTTTCAAATACACGTAGCTCGATGCACAAACACACATTCGCTCTGTCAGTTCCAAATACTGGTTACACAAGTCTTCAACCTTAGCCCAGTCGCAATCGACGCTTCGGGAATTCACAAGGTCACTATCATGACGCGTATATGGCATACCGGCCTTAAGAAGAGTCGATGGATTTTTACTCATAGAGATCCTTCGAGGAGATTGTACATCTGCCATACAGCATATTTGCCTTGTATTATACTTTAATTTGAATGATAGATCATAAAAAAAAATGCAAAGCCAGAGCCAAGAAGAAGGTTTAATGATTTCTCAAACACTGGTTTTCCCTAAGTAGATTTGTCATAGATCGTGGGCGAGAATCTTCGGAGAATGTATTACGTCGATGGCACTCTCCACGCATATCAATAGGGATTTTAAGGTCAAGCAACTCAGCTTATTAAGAAGGGCAGCTGGTCGTCGCAAAGGAGTCAGAATAGTCTCAGACATGGTCAGATACGCCAGGATTATCGTGCTTTCTTGCGCTGTCCTAGGTTTCGCCTGGGCAGGTAAGGAAAAACATATGTAAAAAGTGGAAATACCTTCGATTACCGTTTTATTGTACGTCAGAACAATTAAGTCGGTCGTGAGAATTTATCGCGGTCCCGCGTTGACTCGACATACCAAAGGATTGCCTTAAAAAATTTTTTCTTCGTAAAATTAACGATACGGAATAAACAGAATGACGTTAGGCTAATCAAGGAACTAACGTAGTGATATTCTTGTGACGGAAACGCGATTTCGGAATAATGCTTCTCCCTTTTCTTGTTCTCGCTTCATGTTCGGCTCGTTCATTGTTAATTGCAAAAGTTTTCTAATGTTGTTCAGATGACCTCGTAAAGTTGAGCGAGGAAGAGCAGGAGAGGCGTTGGAACACACCCCCCGAACTTACTCCCGATTGGCCAGTGAAACAAATAGCGGCGGAAAAAACGGATGGGGTTCCCAAAGCTCGATTCCTACCGTTTACGGCAAGTTTTAGTCTGAATGCAGGTCAAAACAATGCTCATACCCTAAGTGTGGGGGCAGATCGTGAAGGCTTCAGCCTCTCGCAGAGCAGTAGTATCGCACAATCCAATGCTGCTTCCTTTGGAAATACCGGGTATGAATAACTCATATACTGTTGATTGTATTCATAAACTATTGCGTGTGTAGCAACTATTAGAGGCTACGTGTAATCTTCTCACGATTAAACGTAATAATTATTTTAGAATTATCTTACATAAAATCGTGTTATAATATCAGTCGCAAAACATCTGCCAGTTCAAATCTTCCTCGACGAATGCTCTCAAAATCTTAATTTTAACAGATCGCTCGCTGCCAGTCAATCATCGTCTTTCTCCGCTGGTTTGGGCGGCATCTCGTCTGCCGATTCCAATTCGTTTAGCTTAAATCATCCGATTTTCGGAGGAAGTTCGCAGGCTGACAGCAATACGTTCAGTATCGGCCAGGCAAACGCGGCATCTCATGGGAATGCAGGAAACGGTCAGGCGTCTTCCGGTGCTCAGACATCGGTGGGATCATCTCAGTCCAGTGCCTCATCTGGATCATCGTTGAACGGTAATAATCACCAACAACAAGGCCATCGTAAGGGAAGGCCCGTGTGGAGCAACATTCATCCAAATTATGCGCCAAATGGTAAAATTTGCATTACTTTTGATTTTTCGCGCAGCGCGACTTTCTTTTACACGGTTTTATCGAATGTTTCAGATTACTTGGACACGCGCCGACCAATGCTAGTGATAACTCACATGCCTACAGACTGGAATCAAGAGAAGCCTGCAAGAGGACCGATTAGACTCGACATTAGCACAGAAAATACGAATTGGAACAATCAACGACCGCATATTCATATTTCGAAATGGAATCCTAGTAACGGACCCCACCCCGATGACTTGGAAACTTGGGACTCCAATGACTGTAGAGCCTTAAGAAACTGCGGGCAAAATCACAATGGACATTCTATTGATTCAACGTGGTCGCAAGGCCACCGCTTTCCTCCGGGAATAGATCAACAAGTGCATCCTGTTTCTAATCAATGGCCACAAGGACAAGTGCACTCGCAGCCTTCTTGGATTCAAAGTCAGGATCAAGGCCACTGGCAAGGCGGACTTGGAATCAATACAGCATCGGCATCTTCGAGTTCCTCGTCTGGACCGGGCGGATTTTCCGTTGGACAATCAACGTCGCAAAGCGGCTCTGGTTCGCGTGGACCCACTTCATCGACCATCAATCATGTGCACACTTCTGGTAACGCACAAGGTCATGCCCAGGGAGCAGCAGCATCCGTCGATCAAAGCAGCGGTGGTCCGGCGCATGGTAGTTTTAGCTCTGGCGCCATTTCTGGCATTTCTAGTGGAAATGGTCAGTCCTTGGGAACGTCGATATCCGGGAATCGTGGAGGTAATTCTAAAGGACAGGTGAACACGCACACCATTGGGACGGCTTCTGTTCAGGGAACGGCCAATTCTGGCGCAGTGTCAGATTTCAGATTTCCCGATGACACGAGCTCCTACGATGTACCCAGAGAATTCGTTAGGAATGGACAAATGCCCCAATCCAGAAAAATTCAGGACGAAAGTCCCATTGAAAGTATCATATCGGACATCGAAGATTCTGTCGCTGACTTGTTTGATTTTGAATAAACGCTCGCATTGGAACGCTTTACTTTTTTATAGCAAACTTCCCGTTCGAACGTAATTTGTGCTCAAGTACTTTATCATTTAATATTTATTCATAGTATTTAATCGCTTTTCCTTTTCATTAAAATATTTATTTTGTAAATACTTGATACGCGATTATGAAAGATTTAGAGCTTGTTTTATTTATATGATATGTTCAATACGGTGTTAAAAATTAAAAACACTTGAGCGCGTTGGATAAAATGAATAAAGACTGGAGAAGATTGAGTTACGATGGTAATTATCGAAGCGTGATGCAATTTAGTTTCTTTTTTTCAATTATTTCTACTCTGTCGAAGATCCGATTCCAAGAAATTTAATGGTGAGGAGATAACTCTTTACCATCTTGTGCACCAAGATTTATTATAAGATTGTTTGTAAATTTTTTTCTCCTTTTTTAAATAAATATTATAACCATTTTTGAATATGTCAATCTTTTAATTAAATTAATTCTGTATTATCGTAACTATGCGTAAGGTAAAAATGTGAATTACGAGCCAAACATGATATGGAATAATTATAATTTCTTGTTTATCCGTTTGCAATATTAAAAAGGCTGAAGTTCCATGTGAAATGGGTGAAGGTCAAAAGAGTATTCTCGAAGGTCAAGCATTGATCGTGAACCAACAGAGACATCTAACGATAAGAGAAAAAAAATGCAAGTTCCTGTCTTCTTTATCGACGGCTCAAATCCTGGTGATGTTATCAATTGTAAGCAAAATATAACAATAATAATAAAAACTGATCAGGTTATTGACCTTTCGCTATGCGCCTAATTGCATAATATGGTAATAGTGATAAAAATGTAATTTTTCAAATTAAAATTAATATAAGCAACTTTTTAAGACTTAAACGAAATCTGTCGTTTTTATCCGAATAATATAAAAGCAGGAGACTTCCGAAGAAGACGAAACCTGAATTATATGGTTCCTATAATATATTTCAAGGCTTTGGCATTGACTCACGTTCCTTGTTCAGTTCAAATGGAGGCGCAACAAAATTGCGGCAAAAACAATTATCTCAAAAACCGGTCAATAACGAGAAAAGAGAAATCAAAAGATGATTCTTTTCTATTATTACCCATGCAGGAAAAAACTTTGGACCGTCCAAAGCAAAGCCTGAATGTTATTATTTAATAATTTTCTCTCGCTTCAATGCTCTTCCTATATGAATAATGTGATGAATGAAACAAAGATGGAAATCAATACGAAAAGTGTACGTAAGATCAAATGATTGCACGTGATGGCAATTTTTCAAAGTTGCTTATTAACGCAAAGTTCAGCATCAGTGATGCACGAAATGACTTAGTCACTTCGAATTCAGAAAATCCCCGTCGCATTAAAGTGCGGATTTAATTGACCTATCAAACCTGCAATTGCGCCTGCCTCGTGAAAGGCAAAGCATCAATTTAATCAGTATCTAACCGCAGAAAATAATCAAGAGGAATTTAAGCGTTAGAAATATCATATTTATCATAATTTCATTAAGAGCGTTAATCTATTTATTTAAAAAATTAATATCGCGGAAACAAGCTGGTAATGTCTTTGGGTGATTAACGCATTGGAAAAAAGCTATCGCGTCAAAGTGTAGGAACAAACTTGTGATTATTAATGGTGGTGACGTTTGAAGGCTGCTACATAAAAAAACAAGTCTAATACCCGCCATTAGTAAAGCTGCGGCAAAACTTTAAAAGTTTCAGCCTTTCGCTTTCATTCCTTGATCGCTATCGGCGCATTATTCTTTAGAGATTAAGAAAAATATGCACAATGCGCGCGCGTGTATACTTTTCGTCGAACCTTTATCCCTTCTAAAGTAAGATCTTCGCGACAGGTAACGCAATCATTGAATGTGATCATTATCCGTGGATCCGATCTACTCCGAACGGCCAAGGCTACGGTGGATTAACATTCCGCTACTGTCAACAGGAAGAGAAGCTTAGAATGAATCGCACTACCGGCAGTTTGATGCGGTTTAAATTATGCGAACAATGATCTCAATTTTCTGCGTAACAACGCAGTCTAACGATTGCTGTGCGTCCAAAGAAACACGGCTCCCTCCAGGCAAGAAAAATGCACGTGCTGAAAAAATTTCTCGCAAATCCTTCGGAACACTGCACGATCGAACGAACGTGCCATTCACTCGAGAATTCCAAATCACCGACGTAATTCCTCTGGATTGAAAATTTGACCGAGGAGCACCTCTCGCGAAAACAGTTCACTGTCCACACCATTTTGGACACTTTTGGACTTGCGATTCGAGAAACTCGAGTCTAATCACTCGCGGAAGGTTGATTAGAAAGCAGCGTCATCGGAAGTAAAGCACTGTTTTCTTCCCAGTGGTATTAAGTGAAATGCGAATCGTAAATAATTACAGGAGCTTGCTAGAAATTCTTTAAAAACGACTTTCATCGTCACATAATCGTATTTAGCGCAATGACTCTTGCTAAACTGGCATAGAAAACAGTTAAAATTACGAAGCATGTCTAATGTTATCCGGATGATGGTAAACTGGCGTAATGCTTATAGTCATTCCGGAAACAAGGCACAGTGCTGGCACTGTTCAGGGATGCAGAGGGAGGAGCCGATAAAAAGAATCAGCACTACCGAAAGAAGTTGCTTTAAAGGAAACTCTTGTTGTATATTACGGATATTCTCCTCGCACTCCAAGAGACCTTTATATTTCTTATATTTGCTTGTGCATCGCGCGCAAGATTATCGGAGAAAAAGCGCGTATGATCATCCAAATGAAAATTTATGTATTGTTTTCTTCTTTTTGTCGGTGAGAAATGATATTGAAAAGTAACTAGTAAAGACGTTTTACCAGTAACTTCGTAATAGCAAATAATAAAATGCTAATCGTAAAGTCAATTTATCTTAATACGTACTCTTCAAGTAGGAAAATAGAACGATTATGCATAATGAGGTTTGTAATCAATTATCAAAAGCCGACGATAGAGCTAAACTTGGGAAATTCTGAAAACTCAGCAGATTTATACGATGCTATCGTCATTGACACGTGTACGATATTTTTCGAGAGATTTTTACTTATTCACGGATCTTTCTCGCATAAAGTGCAAAGGAGACTGGAGAATTACAATTCGGCTATGAAGCTGCAATCAGACATATGCATATGCAAATAACAATTCCCGACTGCTGAAAAAAGCGTATGAAGATGCAGAGCCAAGAGAAACTACACATTATCAGATAATCACTGGGGTACGTAAACGTTAACATTTATATTTCTCTAATGTTATTTCGCGGAAAATGTATAATCAGCTTTATTATGACATTTATGAAGTCAAATCTTTATTCCACCTGGCACAAACTATAAACAACGGATACAAATCTAGAATTACAAGTAGTTGTACGTAAGAAGGCGAATTCTTCTCTCTCCGTGGCACTGCACTTGAATTTCAGATAAAAGAAAAATGCAAATGTATCATCGTGCCGCTCTCGAAGCGAGGAAAGAGAGAGGAAGAGTCGAGAGAAAGAAGAAGCGTCGCACTTTACTCGCAAATTTTCTCACTGTCAGTCGTATCTTAAAAATATCCAAACTATGATGCATTTCCGCATTTCCGACTAATCGTGGACGATACCCTTGTTTACCCCGGCTTAGGAAAATCACTCGGATTAGATTTGCCGAAGAGGAAAATAATAACGCGATCGTTCGTGACCGGTCCCGGGAATTCCGCGGGAAAACCGAAAATCTTAGCGGTAGTAGCGTGCATCGAAGTTGAGATCGCGGTGGGAACAACGGAGGTGGCTTCTGGTTACTCAGCGCGTTACATAATTACTGGAGGATTATACGCGCGCAGGATCGATGCCTATAAAAGCAGAAACATTAAAAGATTCCAGCACAGTGCATCTTGGATATAGCAGCTACCCCCACGATGGCTAGCATATCGTGGACTCTCACTATATTGGCCACGCTCTTGCTGGCTTCAACAATTTCGGCCATTCCTGTGGACTCTGAATATGGTAAAGAATAATTTCAACTTGTTCAACGAAGACACCGAAAAGTCAGCGGCACAAAATTCGGACGAGTAATTGTTTGTATTGTTGTTTTATGCCTATCCAGTAACCACCACACCGAACACCAATGACGATGGATTACCAACTTTGGCAACGGAGTTGAAACCACCTCCAGTATCGGCAGCAGCGACCGAAGGCGAGCGTCGTGGTATAGTTTACGTAGTGAATTTGTACGCTGTGAAAAATACTAGCGGCGAATATTCGGAAGAGATGATGAAGAACGAAGTTGTGGAGAAGGTGCCAGAACTCTTAGGTAAAGCAACGAATATATTAAAGCGAACCGAAAGAAAAAGAAAAGAAACAATGTTAATTATTGATGGAATTAACATATTATCAATCGATTGGTATTTCATATATGAAACGATCGAACCGATCATCGAGTGTGTAACTTGAATAATAACGTTGTGTCAACAGTTGCATTCCGCTTCATCCGTAAATATAAATCTGATCGACGCGTTTAATGCATAGTAAATAATTATTTTTATGGATGACAAATAATGTGGCATTGATTAGCGATAAGCGCCTTGATTCTCCGGCTAGAAGGAAAACATACGGATGCATTAAAAATCGATTCTCTCCACTCTTTACGACAATGGTTGCATCATTGCATAAAAAACTAATGCTTTTTTTTTTGCAGAACCCGTAGCTACAATTCTCTTGGTAGTTGAGCTCGACAATGAAGATGAACCAGTCGGTCTGGACGAGCTAGCGACAAACCTTGAGAGAGAGGGTTTCAAGGTTGAGAAAATCGACCACGATGGAGAAACCAGCTTGATCAAAGTAGACATGGAAAATAGAGACGTAGAGGAGGTGATTACAATGCCAACGAAATCCAAGCCAGCGAATCCCGAAAAATTGAAGAAACTTCGCTTTAAGAGAACTTTGTGCTTGAAGTGCGGTAAATATGGTGGCGGCGGCGGTGGATACGGATACCCCAGTGGCGGCGGTGGATATGGATATCCAAGCGGTGGCGGTGGATACGGTGGTAAATATCCCATATATCAGTGAATAAAGAATTGATTTTTTTACACCTAAATAATCCAACTCTTAAATAAATACTAAACGGGCCAGCTTTTTTACACTCTTTTAGCCACAAATATTCTTTTTAATATAACATTCTAATATAACTTAATTTTTTCAATTAAGCATGTGCAGGAAAATTAACATGTACTAACATATTTTTATTTCTTAGGAGGTGGGGGATACATAGCTATACCTGTTTATGTTGTTCAAGGCGGCGGTCACGGTCATGGTGGTGGCGGAGGACATCATGGTGGAGGTGGAGGTGGATACTGCCCTACCTGTCAACCAGTGCAACAACCGTGCTACACGTAAGTATATTTGCGCAATGCTCCATTATTTATACTTAATATTTCGATTGCATTAAGACTGATATAACGCAATCATTTCGTAAATTATACAGCTGTGGCGGTGGTGGCGGTGGCGGCCATGGCGGAGGTGGCAGCTATTCGCAAGCATCTGCCAGTGCACAAGCAAGTTCTTCCTCATGGTAAGTACAATTCGATAGACACACGGTGAACGGTGCAGTTTGTACTTGGAGAGAAATTATTCCATATTTCTTTTAGGGGTGGCAAATAAAAGAGCGTCAAGAGCAACTAAATTGAATCCATCTTTCCTACTTCCTACTAAAGCTTTACGAATAATAAACGACTAGCTGCAGGTAGTATTTTATGAAAACGTGCCGTATACTTCACCTATCCGTATATTTAACGTATCCTGTATTAAGCTTAATTATTTAATTTGTTTATTTTTCTAATAATAAATCTGTCTTACTCATGTCTATATGTAAATCGAATATTTTCTGGGATACACAGTACACTTTTGTTTAATCTTTACCACACGTACAAAAGAGGAAAAAGTATATTCCATTATTCGTTCCGTACAATTCATTAAGAGTCGCAAGCTCCTCCAGCATTCTGAGAATTTTTATGAATTCAATGCGTCTCTAACACGATAATTAACCAAGTACCGTTACTAAAGGCATCTTTTCCTCATCGGTCTTTACTCGCCTTTGATGCAAATATTCTTATATAACGCTTAATTGTACAGAACTCGAAACTGCCTAACTTACTATTTATAATATTGTAAATTGAAATGAGAAAAGCTGTATCGATGATAATAAAGAATAGAAGGAATGGAAATAGGAAGAGAAATTGTTTGGTAGAGTGTTTTAAGCGAACGACACCCGTTTTTCAGAGGTTGTGGCCTAGATCGAGGCTTATAATCAATGTTTAAGGATCAGAGATCTATATACATGGACGACCGGTAGAAACGGGTCCACTGCTTCTGGCGAACGGTTTGAGCAGCCAGGATGGCAGCTATGTGCCTGCAAGTGGCTCCTCCATAGCAGTGTAATTACGCTGCGACTTGGGTGAACGTAACGGTAAAGTTTTGATTCTTTTCTTCATTTTTCCACGATTCCCCTGGAACGTGAAATAAATTCTACACCGAAAGGAGAGGAGCTCGATCGAAGGAGGATCGAAAGATCGAAAGATCGAAAGATCCAAAGATTCTCAGGTGCGTTACGATCATCTCGTCCAGAGAAGCGTTACCGCTGTTCCTCCTGAGTAACGAGCAGCGGCCAATCCGAAGCGACCAAGAAATCGAAGTGGTGCGTCATAAACTCGCACGAAGTTCCAACTGTGCGGGTAACTAGCGATAACCACCTGCTGATTCTCGCGCATAGTTGCAGAACGCCAGAAGTCCAGCACGGAAAAATGTTCATCCAGCAGCAGCAGCAGCAGCAGCAATTTTGCATCGGAACGAAATACTTAGTGAAATCTCCCGAGGATTCAGCGAGAAGAAAATGCTCGCTGACTAATGTGGGTCTGCGGGTCGTTAGCAATCATTGACACGCTTCTAGTTGCGCGACACGAGCCTGAGAAAGGACCTTGTCTTCTGCGAGTACGAGTATTTTCCGGTCGTTGACCGTCGTCTCGCGGCGAACGGCTCCCGAAGAGTATTCGAGTAGTCGAAGACGATGGCACACCACGGAAAAACTGGGCGAAACAGGGTGCCTCCGCAAAAACTCACCCCGTCCACTGTAATCACGAGGCATCTTCGTGCCTCCTTTAATTCCGAGGACCTTCCTCGTACGTCGGAATTTCGCGCGTACTACGTCAGTAGAATGCTTTCCATTTCGCACACGTACAATATATTTTCAGGCGTTTCAACGCTCCATTTTAATTCGATTCGATTTGACTCGATTCGATCCTGTTCTGTTCTCTTCTGTTCCGTTCGATTCGTCTCGTCTATTCGCCGCCTCATCATCCAATGAGTGCAGGTGAAAGTTGTCAATTTTCTTTCGACAACGAAGGATCAAGTACCAGCTGATTTAGCGCCAGTCAATCGTGATCGAAGCGATCGCTAGAAAAAGCTCGCGTTCAATGGAAATCAATTTCTCGATCATCAATCTCGTACTCCCTCTTAATAGCCAGAGCGAGTGCAGTAAACTAATGATTGATTATAGCCTGTGATCAACGGTTCTACGGATATCGTTAAACCGAGCTTAATTACAGATAATCGATGCTCCTTGATAATTAGCGTAATGATCAATTCCTGTCAATGCTGATCCAAATGTTAATGTTCCGCTGATGAAACATGAGAAATCCTTCAAAAACACGATTATATTATCACTCTGGCCAAGACCGGACAAATTAATGCTCTTGTTTCCATAAACATTTCATTAATCTCAGACAAATCTCTTGAAGAAGGCTAATTGAAGCATTAAAGTGAAATATCTGCCTGTCGGATGTTCAATGATTAACAGTACACTTTTTTATCCGATCGTATCATATGAATTGCTGTTCAGTGACCCAATTGCTGCTACTTTTTCTAGTATTGTCGATAGGAACACTTTCCGTAACAGCAAATCAATGAATGCTTCGAATAACTGTAGGCGGAGGGTGACCCAATTATTAATCCGTTAACCTTTCTAGGTATAGGAACAAGTGCACGAGACGACGCACAGTCTTTGGTCTATCAAAAATTCTGCTCTGACTGCGCTTGCATGGCTTCTGTAATGCTGCGCGTTATCATTCGAGCAATAAAGTTATAATTAGCATATTGCCACGTAAATGTCAAGTAAATAAGGTAGCACTGCCAATAAAGATTAGATAAAGGCAAAATACGAGGATATACCTTGCACGACTCGATGAGTCCAGCCTCATAATTCATAAATTTTAAGTTTCACTTCACTGACCCTCCGCAATCTTGATAGTTTTCATCTCGCCACAAGGCGCGCTTAGATGATTGCTAATCTTATGAATGAAATGTAAATATAGGATAATCAGGTGTCATAAATGTTCGCTCTTCTTGACGAATGCTCTCGGCTAAATATAGCAACGTGCAATTACAACTTATATATTTGCATTAAGTTCGAGTACACTTTGCGCGTTCGGCGAAGAAAATAATTCACGAGGGTATGAGAGAACGTCGCAGAGTTCCGTGCTTCCATTGCGAAATACAAATTTAAAGGATTAGGTGTTAGTCGAGGAGACTAGTCGACCGAAAAGATTTTATTCGTCTCTCGTGATCCTGGTGCGATTTAGTCGTTCCAAGTTTTACGGTCCTCACGTCGAGAAAACCGGTTGCATTCGTCCAGCTATTTGCATGGAGGATGATCCTGTGGAATTGCAGGGCATCTGCATTTTCGTTCTTGCGAGATCCTCCATTATGCGTGATGCACGCGACACACTCGTTACGTTTAAACGACCGATTCAAAATCAGGCCTATTCACGATCGGGATCAATAGACGCAAGACCTTCATCGACAATTCGTCGTGGCCTAGTTTGCAATAGGACCATCCTGCTAGGCCAATTGCAACACGCGTCTCTATTCGCATACCCTTGCATTTCGGCTTGTCGGCTTGTTATGGGTTATAAATTACCAAGGCCATTTCCTCGCTGGTACCACGACGATACTCATTGATAGAAGCCTGTGACGATGGTGCATCGGATCGTAGGTTTGATTTTCGATGGTTTTTCTTTCGCCGACTGTGAGATAATTAATGACGTTCGTCCGTGTGAGGAAGGTGAGCGCTGGAGAATAAGATATTGTCCGCAGCTTTTAATTGAATAAGTAGTTAACGAGAATCAATGAGGATCGAGAATATTGTTGAAGTTGGGTAAGATATCAAAAGCATGACATCCAAGCGCATTAATCTTTTTAAAATGCGTAATATGGCTTGTGCCTATCTCGTCATCCTTATTCCGCACAATACCAGCCAGAATCCTGTTATTGCGATTATTGATGTCATTATCATCTTCGCAATCAAGATTGCTCATCTTACGCATAACGATAGAGATAAATCCTTCGCGCGGATGAGGGGAGCGCTATCGCAGTATCACATTTAATGTCGTCTCAGCGGGCAAATTACTTTTGAGAAAAATCTTCCACTATATTCCACTCGGGTTGGCTATGCGAATAAGGTCAATGATACTTTCCTCCTTGGTATAAAATCCAGACGAATCTAACTTCCAAGTATCTCTTCTCATTGTTCTTCCATCCATGTAGGAGGCTCGAAATATTTTTGTGCTACATCTCGGAAGGTGATATTAATTTATTCAGCGAGCCAACTTATTATCGATTTCTCGCGAAAAAGTTTCTTTTCAATTTCAGTGGAAGCGAATACTGGATATTTTATTGAACATAAAAAGGAGTAAAGACGAGTGGTTGGCACGAAAAGCCTTATAAGCGCGAGGAATCGCTCGGAGATGAGTGAGAGTCGATTTTACGGTTTCGAAAGAAGATATGCAGAAACGACCCACTAAACCAGAATGTTAACCGTGTCAATAGACAAGATTACGTGTGTACGCACATCCGGTTGCGAGTGCACGCAACTAGCTGCTGTAGGCACACACGCGTCTTCTTCCTGGGGCAGATAAACCGGAAGCCTCATCGATCGCCGATTGGAGGAACAAGCGCGTTGCCACCGCTAGTGACCGCTAGGCAACCGATAGCAACAGCTCGGAGTCCTGCAAAATGGAAAGTGAAGCCCCGTTCCAACTATACCCTCGTCAGAACACCGAGGTTCGACTCGTCCGAGGTGACACGCGATGGCTAGAATTACAACTTTTCAATCTACCTCGCGAGTCACTCATTTTGAAAACGAGTTCAATCATTTTCACGATTAGCTACTAGCAGCTTCTAAAGCCGAATAAAATGGAAAGTGTCTCCTCGACTGTTCTTATTAGCGAGGACAAAGACGTCATATCCTGACGTTTCCTAAACGGTTGTTAACACACCTGGTCTCTTCATTCGTGCTACTGACAACTTATCGTCGAGAAACAGCTGAATTAGCTTTGGCTAATTTGTTGAACTGGCATAACGAGCGTGGTGTCATCTCTCTCTCTCTCTCTCTCTGTGTCGGTATCCTCTCGGTTGGTGCCAGCAGCCAATGGTCCCGGAGACTCTAGGTCGAATGATGGTCCTGACCTTTCATCCAAGATACATCATTGTCATGAAGTACGGACTTGCCATTATAGAATACTATTAATAACTAACGAGGTACCCCCGAATCTCCAATTATTATCATCTTATAGGATATTAATGATCTAATAGTTTTTCAGCGAGAGAAAAGTAATTGTAAAATTTTTCTTTACCATTATTTATTTGGCATAATCGAGAGTAATGATCGAGGGATTTTTCAAAGTTCTCTCTATCCACGAAGTATCGGTGAATGACTCGCGTGTATGATGACTTTTTCTTTTCTACAGGAAGAAACAATCAAAATTACGTTACTACTAGCACTTCTTTTTTACTATTTGGTTCACGAAATTGATCGAATAAGATTGGTACGAATTCATGACCGCAATTTTCTTGACGAGATGGTGTTAAGAGACAAAAAAGCAATATAGTTAACGGTAACTCCCGCGCGCTGTGCTTGATAATTTCTGATTTAATGCTCTCGACCTTATAAATACGACTCCAAATTGTTTATAATAAAATACAAATTTAGTGGATCAAGATTAATGGCAATGGAATTTTTCGATTCTTCTTATGAATAATCCAAAGTTAGTATTTTGAAAAAAGAGTATCTACCTATTGATACGTCTGCTCGTATCTGTCCATCATACGAATCCTATTTCTGTATGAATCATAAAAAATTAATAAGAAAATCTTTAAAGACGACGCACGCCTATTCTGCGTTGAAAGTTACAATTTGTTCATTCCAACAGTGCGTTCATCATTAATGACCTTCGAACTTCAGATATACGTATGGACCATCATGAAATGACTTACTTGATCGACGAGGAATGAAAATTCAAGGTCGAAGGTCTTACTGCTTCCAGGGTAAAAGCAGTTATTCCGTAGTTGTATCACGCCGAATTGCAGCCACACAATTATATTGCTGCATTATCATTAAATTTTCGCGAGAAAAGGAATTCTTTTATAAGGGATAGTCTCGGAGATACACGCGCGGTTTGTTAATTTATTATAAATCTTCATTAATCGCCGATAAAAGTCCTTGATTTACGAACGTATCCGAAGACAATAGATCCTGATCTTTTATTGTGGATTTGATTACCGAAAATATATCAGGAGGACTTGATTTTTTTATTGCGATATTAACGGAACGGCGCTAACCCCGAGGGGCTTCTTAGCATCAGCTGGGAGGGTAGGGGACAGTATATATAAAGGAGAGAGACTTGTGCTCTAGGGGCCCAGTACCGTTCAAAGATGCAGACTGCCGGGATGCTGCGTGGTACCAGGGCCATCTTCCTTCTCGTACTGCTGGTACCTTTGATTGATTTTGCTCGTGAGTAAATGGAACTCCGAAATCCAACATCCGTGAACTTCAGCTTCAACCATGGCGTAGATACTACTTATCAGATTAAAATAGTGTTATACAGTGATTAAATGGCAATTATTAATAGTGCCGAAATCAAATGTTGTTAAAAAGTGCTGAAATCTGTTTTTTTTTCTCGCAAATTTGTAAAAATAATGGCACAGATTTTTAGGAAACAGTGTTACTTAAGATAATCCCAAACAGAATCAGTGTATGGTTTGCAGAATAAATGACATAACTCGCTTTTTGCAGATGCGATCCCCCTTCAACTGCTACCTAGTATCCCCGGTTATATCCCAGTTTACATCAGACATGGAGATCAACCATTAATAGATATAAATCCTGACCTGGCGGAAGCTTTCCAGGAATCGGAAAATCAACCCAAGGTACCAAAAGATTACTTTGTCCATATTTATAATTAGGGGTTTATGAATAAATATTGAAATTCGCTTTGATAGAAATAATTTAAAGGAATTCTAATCTATTCTGATTGAACTGTTTTCATTAATAGAGAATTCGCCTTGAAAACTCTCCAAGTAATTTAGATCCTCAGCTTCAAGAAGTCAGCGAGGAAATCAGTGAAAATACGGAGGTGCCATTTTCAGCGGTTCATGTGCGTCAAGTAGAGGAAAAAGTATCTACGATTAGCAAAAAGGATGACACTCCTGTGAAGAATTCTCAAGCAGATCTGACACGGAGAAAACCAATTCCATTTGTTACTGTTCCTCTAAAAATAGTAAGATAGAAGTATATTATTATCGATAAATTTAATAAGAATGCACTTAATATCGACCAAGAAGTTTATTCCTTGTAAGAACATATTCAAGGACCACTTGTTTACTTGAGTCTTTAAATGCAGGGAGGAATAGAATTGATGAATCATTTAATATTCATTATTTAGTAAGGCTTTTTCGTTTAAAATAGGAATTACTTCATGCTAATCCGATATAATCTAGCAATAAAGTATAGGACAACAGTGTTGTTTCGAATACTTGTATGAGTATGGTAGTTTGGTATTCATAGCTTTTCTTTTGATAAGATCTTTAATGATGATTTTGAAAGATTATCGATGACTAAAGCTAATTAAACCTATCATCGTGCTTGAATACATTTGTGCGTATATTTCTTGCCTAAAAGAAATACGTTTGAACATGAAATATTTTTGACAGGCTCATAACATTTCGGAAGGAGACAAGATTGACTTGGAATCTCTGATAAAGAAAGTGGATAAAATAATAACGACACCAAACGAAGAGAGTTCAATCGATGTCTTATCGCCCTTTAAAGTGGAATCGATTCAAACCGATGAAAAGCTTGCTGATAAATTGCTTCCACCTCCCATTTCGATTAATGTTAAAAATTCGGAAGAATCGATAAGCTCAGAGAACATTGACGAAGAACCGCCTTCAAAAATTCAACGACCCGGAGGGGTCTTTTCGAATGTTCAAAAAAATTCACCAATTAACATAACAGAACATTCTTCCGATATGAAGATACTGATGAATGAAAAGGATGTCGATAAAAAAATTGCAGTGTCCAGTGATACACGAAAGGCAATTGAGATCCAAACAGCTAAATTGGGAGATGAAGATGAGAGAAACGAATGGAATGTAGAAAATGAAAATCCTATTAAGTTACAACGACCGTCTTACATATTATCCAATGTTCAGAAAATTTCTCCTATTAATACTAAGATCGTAGAGAATGATAACAGGACAAAGGATTTCAGCCAATCTAACGATGATGTGCCATCGTTTTAGAAGAATACTTGCAAGCCAAACTTATTTATAAATTGTAATTAATCTAGTGCGATCGTTTGAATAACTTTTTCGTGACGAAGCAACAAAATGCTTCCAGACGTATGCTTGATCTGTAACGCAAAGACTTATTTATAGAAGCATGTATAGTGAGCCAAGTTCTTTTTTAAAACGAATCTTACCGTTGATCAAAAAACTTGTATAAGTCCAACTTAATTTTTAATAAATATGTATAATAAATCAACTTTAGAGAAAGAGAAAAAAAAGCAATATAATTTGTAGAATTATTATATTTCATTAAATGTGTTAAATTTTTGTATTATAAATATACGTAAAACATTTGGCATTATCATTAATATATCAAAATCATGAAATTCTTATTTCATAATTAGTCTCATTGACTTTCTGAATGAGCATAGCTGCAAAAATATTACTATTTTGATTCACATTATGCTGCACAGGTGCATGAAGCGCTGCATTTAAAGTTTGATAAGTATTATCATCGATAATTGCATCGAATTGGGGCCGTTTATCTTTCAAGAATATTATACTGGTTAAAACAAATTTCTTCTTTCCAAAGTTACAAGAATATGCGGGCAGCTTCATTTTAAATGGAGGCACATAAACTTCCTGTATTACTTCACAATGTATCTTCTGATGACCAGATTCTGAATAATTGATTTCTTTTACGGTTGAATTATGAAGTATTACTTTCTCGGTAATTGTTTTATTTTCCATTCGAACATTAGCAATCTTTGATAATTGTGTTATTAAATCACTGGTCTTGTTATTTGTAAAATATTCTCCACTTGAATTTATGTCACGATGAGGTCTTTGAATATTATTCAGAGAATCGATATCATCATGAAGCGCACGAGGATTCGGTGATGAAGAATTTATCGATTTACTTGTTAATGCAGCCAAAATATTTTGCAGAGCTTGTGTAACACTTATTTGATTTTTTTTCTTCATGTTTAGTGTTAAACCATTGATGGAAAGAAGAAAACATATTAAAAGTAAAGTAATCGTAGTTTTGAAAAACACGAACATTTTCACCAAAAGTAGAATAAAACGCGCTTTTTTTAATAATAACCGTATGTGTTGGAGCGCACGTAATTTTCTTAGCACACGGTACGAGCTCCGCCAGAGTTAGTGGAAGAACTGACTGCCGGAAAAAATAAGGTTTGGATGAATGCACGGATGAACATAGTGCAAAAGAACGAGACTAAAGATTAAGGTCTAATATACTATTTCTACATAAGAATCTTATCTTCTGTTTAAACAATGTTTGAATGTTTTTTCTGTATTATATACTTATGTGTACTGTAACTAAACATAAAACTGATATATTCTTATCCTAAATATGTAAAATAGAAATATTAAAATGATTGATCTAAATAAATAATTTGTTTAAAATATAAAGAGCTTTTTTCCATGAAATCCTTAAAATTTATATTTTTAAAGAGTAATCATGCTTATAGAGGGCACTGCAAAACCTAGAATTTCAGGAATGACATGCTACTCGAAAGATAATGTCGGCAAACATATTCATGGTAATATGATATTGTGAAACAACCGATACTGTAGATAATGATTTCTACGACTTGCAGTCTTTACGATGCTGATCTCACGATGGAGAAACTTTTCCTGTCAGGGAATAGACTTCTGTGTTCAGATCCGTGCCTATTTTTAGTTCCTTCGACCGTCCATAGCGTAGATAGCGCTGCAAATATTTAAGTTAAAGAGAAGGAAAAAATAAAACTACGCTATTAATAATAATTAATTTATTAATTATAATTATCAGATATATATAATATTATAATTCAAAAATATGTGACTCTATACATTTTAAATTATACAATAATATGACTCTATACAATCCAAAATATGCATTAATATGACTCTATACAATCCAAAATATGCATTAATATGACTATACAATTCAAAATATGCATTAATATGACTCTATACAATCCAAAATATGCATTAATATGACTCTATACAATCCAAAATATGCATTAATATGGCCCTATACAATCTAAAATATACATTACTATGACTCTATACAATCCAAATTATGCAATAATATGATTCTATACAATATTAATTATATAATAATGACTCTATATAATAATAATAATTTGATTATCAAGATTTTCAAAAATTGTGAAACGTTGGGGCTCGCGGTTCGCGTAATTTTTACGTTTCGCGGAAGGTCCTTCACACCTCCACTTACTTATGATAATTTCGTCTTCTAATACTTCTTTTACTATTTCCCGATAGTTCACAAATCATTAAAATACAGTTAACAAACCTCCACTTCTGTCTTTACTTAAGTACGATTGTTACGCTTCCGATCATTACCCAAATCGATTAAGAAAATATTGTTACAAAAACTGAAAAACTCTTTCAAATCGCGGTTCGTCCTTTCAACCACCTTAGTTCTTTCCACCACTTTCGTGCAATAATAATCAAAGGAAAGGAAAGAAAATATTCTAAAAAGAAACTTGCAATTATTATAATTGAAAATTCGTCCTCTGTTATCTCCTACAGTCCCTGTTTGCTCTAACGTAAATAGATCAGTAAGAAAAAATCAAACGCGAGATTCTAAGGGTATGCTCGAGGGGGTTCGATAGATCAGGAAGTTACTTAGATGCAAAGAACGTGGTAATGTGCTCGTTGAAGCGGATTATTTATTCAGTGATGAAATTCCGGTAAAAGTAATTGAAAAATTGGGCCGATATCGCGATGCATCTTCGATGTATTATTTATTAAAGTTAATTTACTTAACCAAAGAGTTTTAAGGATTAACCTCGTTTGCAAACTTTCTTTGATCAGGGATTGATAAGAGATAAGAACTCTCACTCGCGATTTTTCTATTTTTCTATTACCAGCTGCCAGCTTGACTCCTTATGATTCCTATACAAAAAATAAGTACATATGGATCGAATTTTGCATTACCAATCTTTATTGCAAACCTATATTCATTTGAAGGCAACGCTGTATAATTGGGACGAGATTGTTGAAAAAAACCAAGGGAGAGAAGGACAATCGAATCCTTCTGCCTAATAAAATCCTGCCTAAATGATTTCTAAAAATAATCCGGAGTCTTTCCTTTACTCCAGAATAGAATGGGGGAGACGCTTACGTATTTCTTCAAGTGGACAATATATTTATACCTAAATACCTTAGAACCATATTTATTCGAAGGCAACGCTGTGTAGTTGGGACGAGATTGTTGAAAAAAAAAACAAGAGAAAGAAGGACAATCGAATCCTTCCTTTTAATAAAATCCTACCTATAATAATTTCTAAAAATAATCCAGAGTTTTCCCTTTACTCCAGAATAGAATGGGGGGAGGGACGCTTGTGTATTTCTTTAAGTGGATGATACTTATATTTAAATATCTTAAAACTATAGTCGGTCAATTGGTCTGTCGATTGAAAAAGACCAAGGGGAAGAAGGACGATCGAATCCTTCTGCTTAATAGAATCCTACCTACATAAATTCTAAAAATAATCCAGAGTTTTTCCTTTACTCCAGAATATTATGGGGGAAACGTGTATGCATTTTCCTTACACACATACTTATATATTTATATTCATTCGAAGGTAACGCTTTGTTATTGGGACGAGATAGTTGAAAAAAACCCAGGGAGAGAAGGACAATCGAATCCTTCCCTTTAATAAAATCCTGCCTATAATGATCTCTAAAAATAATCCAGAGTGTTTCCTTTACTCCAGAATAAAATGGGGGGAGGGGACGCTTACGTATTTTTTTAAGTAGATGATACACTTATACTTAAATATCTTAAAACTATAGTCAGTCGAAGGTAACGCTGTGTAATTAGGACGAGATTGTTGAAAAAGATCAAGGGAGAGAAGGACGAACGAATCCTTCGTTTTAATAAAATCCTTCCTTTTAATAAAATCCTGCCTATAATGATTTCTAAGAGCAATCCAGAGTTTTTCCTTTACTCCAGAATAGAATGGAGGGGGGGGGGGGGGGGGGACGCTTATAGGGACGAATGAAAGAAGGACAATCGAATCCTTCTGATAACCCAGAGTTTTTCCTTTACTCTGTAACAGATATTTCATGGGAATCGCAGTATAAATCAAACTAATGAATGCTCTTGATGTGTAAAATAAATAATCAATTAATGAAAATAAAAGAGTTGTAGCTGGCAGCTGATAGTTGGTAACTGGTAGTATCTAGTTGGTAGTTTTTAAGAAGTACCTTGGTAATTAATTTTTGTTTGCAAAAAAGGTGTTAAATTGAAGTAAGAAATTTATGCGTTTGATCCGATGCAGACATTTATACAAGTGGTACAAAGTATACTCGCGAAAATTCATGGGTTCCTATGTCCCGAGCAGAGATCGAGTGAATTCTACTTGACAGCAATGGGGGGGTCGGAAATTTCGATTTGTCGAATTGAAATTAAGACTATTTAATTATCAGGAACAGTAGGAGTAACTCGCTCGCGGTTTATCACCCTCACGAAGCTCCATTTCCGGTATCGTTGCAACAGTAAGGGAGGAAGGTAACAGTGGTTGTTGATTGGACGTAAAAAGATAAAAAGATAAAAATACACTATTCCGTTACGCGAAACTGTGCCCGAAAAATTTCTAATGGTTTAACCTATTTGAGGATAATTCTTAATTCTCGGATAAAATATGAAATACACGAAATATTTCTATTATGAACTTTTAGTCGCGTCTCATCGAATATTCGGCGACGGGTCAAAAACAAGTCGATTCTGCGAGCCCCACTGTGAAAATTTTGATAAACTTGATTTTCTCTGAAAAAATATAAATATATGGTGAATATATGGTGAATATATGGTGAATATATGGTGAATATATGGTGAATATATGGTGAATATATGGTGAATATATGGTGAAAGATGTTTTTTTGCCTTCTTTTGGAAAGTAATTATGGAAATATAATACACAATTAAATCTATAGAAAGAAAATACAATTTTAAACCTGTGAACAGAAAAAAATAATTAAACCTGTGAACAGAAAAGAATGAATTATTAAACATGTGAACAGAAAAAAAGAATGATTAAACCTGTGAACAGAAAAAAAGAATGATTAAACCTGTGAACAGAAAAAAAGAATGATTAAACCTGTGAATATAAAAAAAAGAATTATTAAACCTGTGAACAGAAAAAAAGAATTATTAAATTTGTGAACAGAAGAAAAGAATTATTAAACCTGTGAAAAGAAAACATTTTGATTAAGAAATATACAACATATCCCTATATACCATCAAAAACTGAGGTATTTACAATATTTGATAAATTACAATTCATAATAAAATTAGGTAAGGGGTACCCTACAAATTATTTTATTTACAATAATACAATATAATAACAATATGCGGAAAAAACAACAAATTCTAGAAATTTCGGATTCTAGAATGGTATTACGATTTGGGATTACCTATTCGATAAAGTTTCATGAAGAAACATTTCGCGTTTTTTTTAGATCAAATGGGGATCGCGCGAATTCATACCATATCCCTATGGCTCTTACGAGCGAAAGTCTTTTAAGTACATATAAATATATAAATCAACGGAGACACAGTTTGTGCTCCAAAAAAAGGCATGCAGAACTGACCAGTTTGGCAGTTTACCCAATTCCACCACCCCTTCACCAAATAAAAATATTAAAAAACAAACAAAAAAATCTAAGAATCTTAGCAAAAGGCATCAGACAAGAAAATTTACATATTTTTATTATAAATAAAAATATGCCAATAAAAATTTATTCAAAAACTCTATGTACTATGTATGTAATGAGTTACTTTTTTAAATTTTCTTTTATTTCTAAGCATTATTTTTTTTAAATAAATAATCTATAATAATATAAGTTTGTACATTTAATCAATAAACAAAGACATTTTTAAGAATCAATTAAAAAATCAAAGAAACTAGATTTGCAGTATAATATGAAATTAAAATTAATTACTGAATTAAATAAAATATTTTTGAATCAATTATGAAAAACTAAGAATAGTGAATCTACTGATACAGTATGTCTAATGATATTTGTGCTAAGACCTATCAGAGAGCTTTGAAAATTTGTGTGAAAGCTATTCCACACTGTCGTGTTCCATCGGAACCGAATTTCTTATGGTCACTTATAGGACCATTTTAAGGCCTATTCTCAGGCCTATTCTAAGGCCTATTCTAAGGCCTATTCTAAGGCCTATTCTAAGGCCTATTCTAAGGCCTATTCTAAGGCCCATACTGCCATCGGTACCTGAAAATTCGCGAAAACCTATACGAAAACCGACCACACATTGTGACTTTTATTTTGAACCTGAAACACGAAAAAAATCTATTCGGAACCGAGCCAATCTGACTATTATTTCGAACCTGAAAATTCGCGAAAACCTATACGGAAACCGGTCATCAATGTGGTTTTTATTTCGTACCTGAAAAACGCGAAAAAGTCTAAACGGAAATCGACCAGAATTGTGGCTTTTAATTCGAACCTGAAAACCCGAAAATACATAATATATGTAACGGAACCGACCACAATCTGGTTTTTATTACACAGATAATAAAATAGAAGATATAAAAAGATTCGAATTAGAAATACCAAAATAAAATTTATATTTATATATACACAATGTCGGAATAAAAGCAGACTTTTTTCTAAAGTTGATTCCTAATGAAAATCTAAGAGCTTTTCCCCTTGGCATTTTTTAATTTTAAGCTTCGTTTTCCAGTTCTTCAATTATAAAGATGCTACTAATTAGATCGAGTATGACTAGTGGATGAGACGACCATGCTATCTCACTTGAACCACTTGAATGTCTCCGTCTAACTAATAGAATCAGTATCACTGAATATTTCGAAAATAATACCCAAATAAAAAAATGTCAAAGGAAGAAAAAGCTCTGAAAATTACATCAGAATCACTCCTCAAAAATATTTAAATTACTGAATAAATAATATTAATAATATTTCATTTCCATAATAATCAAAATTTCATTTTCATAATAATCAATATATCATTTCCATAATAATCAATATTCATTTGGCAAGAACAATTTCTATATATTTTAATTAATTGAATTTAATTTACTTTTAATCAATTGAAGCGATTTTAATTTCATTTAATATATTTAATTTATATTTTTATATTTATAAAAAGATAATAATCATAAAATAATAAATCTTTGGTATTTCTAATGTTTATATAAAAGAATGTAACTACTTAAAAACTCTCTGATATTTTCTACAGAAAACGAAATGTTCTCATCTGAGTTGGAATTGACTCACCTATAATGCAGATTCGGCACAATTGAAGAAACATCGGAAACGTGCGTGTAATTAGCATGGAAATTAGCATGTAACAGAAAAAGAACAAGTAAATTAATACCATTAAAGGTAAAATAATTATGATTTCTTGTGCATAAACGATATTTGTGTATATTTTCGCTTACACAAGAGTATTTATATATAATTTATGATAAAAAAGTAAAGAGAATAGTCTGAAAGAATAATTACTTACGAATACTTAATAATCCTTGCGCATGAAACCCTGTTGAAGACCGCAAATACTCCTGTTCTCTTGGTTTGTCCATGACTCTTGCTCCTTGAAACAAACATATTCTTTATTAGTTATATATATTTTTTTTATCAACTTTATAATTTAATAAATATTATATAAACTTTATTTTTAAAGTAAAAGTAAAAATGCAAGTGCAAGTGCAAGTGCAAGTGCAAGTGCAAGCGCAAGTACAAGTGCATGTGCATGTGCATGTGCATGTGCAAGTCAAGTACAAGTGCAAGCACAAGTACAAGTACAAGTGCAAGTGTAAGTGCAACTGTTATCATAAAGATATTATATATATATATATATATATTTAAATAACAATGTTATTTAATATTAATATTAATAAAATATAATTAAACATACCTCTGCATATCAAGAGCGGCCACAGTTAAACGCCGGAAATCTCAATGATGATCAGCCAGGATCCCCTAATAAACATAAAATTTAAAAGAATTAATAAATAGATTATTGAAATCAATCAACTATTAATAATTAATAAAGCAATTAAATGAATGTGTACCTATTGCATATTGCAGGGGCTCGTGATGTAATAATATACAATGCCTGATCATCCTCGAGTTCATATGATAAATATTAAATTGAACAATAAATGTTAAATGTTCAAAATGGTTGCACTTATTATTTATTATTAAGATACTTTGTGTAACTTCTCTCTCTCTCTCTCTCTCTCTCTTAATAAATGTATAAATAATTGTTAATTATACAATTAGTTTAAAGTTTGATATTAATAATTAACGTTTATGTATGTTTGCTTATGTGCCAACCATGTTATTATCTGTGATACCAGTTAAGGGCAAATGATAATACAATGTACTAGCTTGACCTCTATAACGGTCAACTCTTTAAAGTACATTGACTGGTCAATGAATGTTTAAATTTTCGTTAAACTTAATGTTCAGACTTATGTTTTACTTTTCCGTTTGCATAGTTTAAAATGCGCTTTTACTTTTAGCTCCATTTTGATTTCAGATGTATGTGCAGTTGTACTTTTACTTTTAGTTCCATTTCCATTTCAGATGCGGATGCAGTTGTAGCTGAATTTGTATTTGCAGTTGCATTATAATTATAGTTATGCATATATATAGTTTAAAGTTTAATGTTAATTATTACTGTTTCGTATGTCTTCTTATATATCAGCGATGTTACTCGTGTCCCCCGTCAAAGGCGAATGATAATACAATGTACTATCTTGACCTCCACAACATTGTTTACATTGAGTGTTTCCATCTATGTTAAAGCTTAATGTTCAGCCTTATACAATTTACTGACCACACTCATTTAACGAACTTTTAAAAGCTCTATGGTGGGGGAAGGTGGTGGTGGGGGACACGCATGCGCACTACGTTATTCTTCAACATCTTCATGCGCAAACATAAAAAGTTGCAATTGGAGTTGGATTTGCATTTATAGCTGCGTTTCAACTTGCAGATGCAAATGCAGTTGTAGTTTAAGATGAGCTTTTACTTTTAGCTCCATTTCAGTTTCAGATGCATATGTAGTTGCCATTTACTTTTGGTTCCACTTCCGTTTGAGATACAGATGCCGTTGTAGCTGAATTTGTACTTGCAGTTGCATATTATAAAATATAGTTATGCATATATAGTTTAAAGCTTAATGTTAATTATAACTGTTTCGTATGTCTCTTTATATATCAGCGATGTTACTCGTGTCCCTCGTCAAAGGCGAATGATAATACAATGTACTATCTTGACCTCCACAACATTGTTTACATTGAGTGTTTCCATCTATGTTAAGCTTAATGTTCAGCCTTATACAATTTACTGACCACACTCATTTGCCGAACTTTTACAAGCTCTATGGTGGGGGAAGGTGGTGGTGGGGACACGCATGCGCACTACGTTATTCTTCAACATCTTCATGCGCAAACATAAAAAGTTGCAATTGAAGTTGGATTTGCATTTATAGCTGCGTTTCAACTTGCAGATGCAAATGCAGTTGCAGTTACAGTTGTAGTTTAAGATGCGCTTTTACTTTTAGCTTCATTTCAGTTTCAGATGCATATGCGGTTGCCATTTACTTTTGGTTCCACTTCCGTTTGAAATACAGATGTAGTTGTAGTTGACTTGCACTTGTAGTTTCATTATTATATGTACTTTTGTATCATTATGCATATGTACTTAAGTATCAACGACGTTGCCCGTACCTCTCTTAAAGAGCGAATGATAATACAATGTACTAACTTGACTTCTACAACGGTCAATCAAGAAATATTGACGGGTCAGTTAATGTTTACATTCGGGTCTAGGCTATACAATGTACTGACCATACACATTTACCAAAATGTTGCGACCTTGGTGGTGGGGGGAGACGATGGCGGTGGGAGAGATGATAGTAGTGGGGAAAACACGCATGCGCACTACGTTATTCTTTAAATTACTCATGCATACAATATACAAACTTGCAATTGGAATTGCAACTGTTTTACAGCTGCACTTTACTTCTTTCACTTGCAGATGCATTTATTTTCAGCTTTACATCTATTTCAATTTTCAGTTGCATTTTCAGCTTTACATCTATTTCCAGTTGCACTTTCAAATGCATTTTTTTTCAGCTTTACATCTATTTCAATTTTCAGATGCATTAGAAGTGAATTAGACGGGCTCATTTTTTTTAAATAATTACTAGATTATTTATTCGATACAATAGCTATGCTACATATTTAAATCTGTAATAAACATTTTATTATTTTGGAATACTTATTAAAACTATTTATTTTATTCATTTTAGTTTATTCATTTACATTTATTAATCATAATCATTAATCTTATTCATCGAACATCAATGATTAATAATTCAATTTGATTATTGAATAAATATCTCTAAGATTTCTGACAACCCCTGCTTTAAATGCCATAAGAGAAAGATTTCGGAACTTATATATATGGATTGTAAGGCTTGTTCGAGTACTTGCGAGAAACACAGATTTAAAAGATGTAATGAGACATCTAGTGAGCGACGGCGATCCTTACAGTGAGGAAAAACGTTCGCAATGCTATCTGTGCTATAGTCTATCGAAAGAACTAAAATGTCCATGTTTACCTTTAGCACATGGGTTGGTAAACCTGTACTTTCTATAATCGTCTGTATTTCTTTAGCACTTATTTAGTATGTTTATTGTAACTATGTTAACATTCAACTTTATTAATAGTACTTAATTTAATTATTTTTCTACAAAACTATATTAACTTGATGATTACCTGATAGTTTATTCTTCCATTAAAAACCAAATAGTTATTTATTAGTTACAGTTATATGTTGAGCAATGCCAACAATTAAAATAATGAAGTAAATTTTGTATACTTACACAGAAGAGTAGAAATGCAGTTTTCTTCGATATTTCATCGATAGCATTTTGTAAGACTTGCACCACGAGGTTGGACGAAACTTAAATAAAAATAAAGTGAGAAGTAAAAAAAAACAAGTATTTCTTTTCAATTTTTATATTTTTTTATTTACATTTTAAGATATGTTAAACATTAGTTATTTAAAGTATGAAATTATTTGCAAAGAGATATAAATAATTTATTAAAACTAATAAACACTGAATTATATATACGCTTTAACCTAGGAATATTCGTCATTTCATTTAACAATTATAGACGATATATTCACATGAGTAGAAGATTTTTCTAAAAAACTGAAAACAATGGCTGGCCAACAACATCCTTTTCAATCAGGATTTCCAAATGTACAACAATCAACAATGCGTAATCAATTTGGAGGTGGACAAATGGTGTCTGGGCTAATGGGGCCACAACAAGGTGGTGCGTATCCTAATATAAAGAAAATTAATTATATGATTATATTTTAATAATTACTAATACTTCAGGCATGGTCAATCCACAGCAATTTGGAGCACTAGGCGTTGGTGTTGGTGTTGGAGTTGGAGGTGTAGGAAGTGTTGGAGGCGTAGGAGGTGTTGGAGGAATTAGTGCTAATACAATGGGAATACCAAATGCTCAACAAGTATTAGCTCAACAACAACAGCAACAAACAGTAGCTATGCAACAACAAATGCAGCAAATGCAACAACAGCAGTTGCAGTTGCAGCAGCAGGTTATGGCACAACAAAATAATCAAACAAATAATCAAGCTACTACACCGCAAACACCCGTACCACCTACTCAACCTCCAGCTCAACAACAACAAAACAAAGAGTTTAATACTGCAAGTTTATGTAGATTTGGCCAAGAGACAGTGCAAGATATTGTGTGTCGTACTCTCGAATTATTCCAAACATTAAAAGTGTTAACACCTCCAAATGGTAGAATAATTTCTTTTCTTTAAAAAGCTTACTGTATTACGGATATATCATTAATTATTATTTTTCAATAGGAAGCGTACAAGGATCAAATATAGCAACTGAAAAGAAGGCTAAAATACAGGAGCAACTACGAATGCTAAAATTATTATTTAAGCGTTTAAGGCTAATTTATGAGAAATGTAATGAAAATTGCCAGTTGCAAGGAATGGAATATACTCATATAGAGAGTTTAATACCATTAAAGGAAGAATGGGATATGAAATCTGATGAAAAGAAAACTTCTGAAGCATACAGGCTTATGTGTGAAGAAAGCAAAGAAATTATGGAGGTTTGTTAAATTACAGTCAAATAATAATATTGTTTATTCAAAATAGAAATGTATTAATAAGATAATTGTTTTTATTTCTAGCAAGTTGTTTTAAAAAATAGGCATCTTAAGGAAATCATTGATCATTTAAGACGCATTATTTCTGAAATAAATACTATGCTAAACATGCGTCGATCTTAGGTGTTTTATATTGTAAATAATTGTATGTTAAGTAAAATATGTGTTTAGGAATAAAATAATTTCTTTTTTAATTATTTCTGAACAGACTTAATTTATTTACCTTTACACCAAATCCTTAAATTTCTTTTTTTTCTATAATATTCTCAATATCGACATGAATTATATCACTAGTTCTTAGAATAGCCTCTGGAATTTTTCCCATTGGTGTTTCCAAATTTCTCACAAAAACTTCTAAACAATCTACATCACATCCTCTAAATTCAGCAGTAACTTTTGTATTTTCATACATTTGAAATTTCGCTTGTTTCCCTTTCAGAAAATATTTAATGTTAATCTGATGTATATTTACAATAATGATGAAATTTTATTAGAAAGTTTAGATTAAAGTAAACAATTTATTTGGATAAACTCCCACTTTAGCAGTAATAAATTGGCGCCATTTTCAAGTAAAATTACACTTAAAATTACATAGTAATCGATTAAGCGAATCATCAAAAATGAATAATAGAAATCATTTTGGAATTGCCAATATTGTTGCATGTCTAAAATAATGACGTAAAAAACAGTATAAAATGCATGAAATTACACCTACCAACAATACCGGTTATTACACGTAAAAATCGTTCACGAAGAAATGCCCGAGCCTCTTGCTTTTCAGGAGCGATAAAATCGTACTCAGATATGATTTCTTCATTTTTGCTGCTATCAGATTCTGCTTCGATCATTTTATAAAATATAAACTGCTGGAAATACGTCAATAACCTCAGGTTAAACTGGTGCTAGCTTACTTATGGTGGAGCTGTATAATTTCTTGAAGGATTGTGCGCACGCATTTGGCGCTAAATTGAAACATACAGAGTATGAAATCGTCTATATTGCATAAAAATTAAATTATATAAATTACCTTCATTTTTTATAAAATTGACTTGATTAAAATACCTATAATCAACGCAGCTTATCGCCAATGTCTTGAGAAATATTTAGATAGGTTTTAATATATCGAATCATTAATTTATAAATGTAAATTCAGGAAAAGAGAATCATTTAATATCTTAAATTGTCGGTCGAATATCCGTATGTTGGATTATCAAGTATGTACTTTCCTGCTTGTTAAAAATGTAATTTTCTGATAGAGGCTTTCATTTAAAAAGTGGCAAGGAAACCTGGATCAGTGCAATTAGCATATTTTAAATGATATCGCTTCGAATGACACACATATATGTACTTTCGATGAGGGCTTATTAAGTTAGCCCGCAGGTTTTCATAGACGAGACCATCGCAATTTCTCTTCACTTTCATAGTGAACACGGTGCCGCAAAGATGTGTCGCATAATTTTTGTGCTTGTATTCATTAATTTTTGGTGGGACGGTGAGTTATTTGGATTAATCGTATACAAAGTTTGTAATTTTACAATTGAGCAATAGAAGTACATTTTTCTCTCCATTCGTGTTTCAGGTATACAATGCGATATCTTGAATAATAACACAAAGCCTGAAAACTTAACCGCTGTGATACACGACACGCCATTCTTTAGAAGAAACAGTAAAATTATATTTCCCGATCGCTTAATTTCCGCGAGACAAGAACCTGCCAAGGTTCAAGATGAACTTGAAAATGATAAAGTTTCACCGGATGGTCTTCGGCGAAAGTCCAAATTTCTAGGAAGTTTAGCATTTTTAGCTGGTCTCAGCGTAGGTGGTTTAGCTTCATCTGCATCGTCAAATGTAAAATCTTTCGTAAAGCTTCCGCAAGCGTCAGTATCGGTAAATTTAGGACCGTCAAGGCTCAATCCATATTTAGCTTCTTTGTACGACCCTTATCTTTACCCTACATTCGGCGGTAGCTATCCTTTTTATTACTATTCGAGTAATTTAGGATTGATGCCTTATCCTGGCCAGCAATTACCATTATTCACCGGTGGACAAGTTCAAAATAATTTTGCGTCGCCTCTCCAGACTCCCCCGTCGGTATCGCAAGAACTACCGATATTCGATAACAACAAAAGGCCCATCGATGAATCGGATCCCGAGGAAGAGTATATCGAGGAACACAAAAAGACGGAGAATGACAATCATGTTGAAGACGAAGTTGACGATCGCGAAGAATTACGCGTGCAAAACAGAAAGAACGCGGAAGAGAAGGTAAGGATTTAATAGATCTTTCTGCCGAGGTGAACAAAGAGAAATCAGAGCACGAAGATTCGTTGGGACCGATATCATTAGAGACTTAAAATCCGCTAACTCAATACCGGAAGTTGTTTATAATTATGACAAGACACTTTCTTTTAACGCGAATTAAAATTAGTTATATAAAAGAATAGTTCTTAACTCATTATTTTTTATTATTTTCAATTAACAATAGATGACTGTTCGTACTGTTCCTCCGTGTGTAACATCTAAGTCACATCACAGGAAGAACGCCCATAAAAGGCGTGAATCCGAGGATCTAGAGGAAGAAGCCGATGATTCTCAAAGTGCAACGCGTGCTGGAGGTATGGGCGATGATCTTACAACTACAACAGCGTCTCCTTTAACACCAACAACAACGTCAGAAACATTGACGACGACTACCGAAGTAGCCAATTCAACGATGAATTCAACAAGCTCGAACAATAATACGGGGTATCCACCGCCTATCTTTGGCTATTACGGAGGAAATCCCCAACAGATAGACCACATAGATTTCACAACTGAACCAGATTTAATCAGACACGACTATAATCATATTAATTATAACCTGCCTTTTGATAGGCCGGCGAATTTTAATCCTTACGATAATTACGAACCCATTCCTCATTCATCCTCTAATTCTTTTCCCACTAACGTAATACCAACTAATTCTTTACCAATTAATCCCTTCCCAACTAATGCTTTGCCAACTAATGCCTTTCCAACCAATGTTCTTCCTCCTAATACCTTTTCATCCAATACGTTTGCATCTAATTCATTTCCTTCCAATGTATATTCATCGAACTCTTTCCCAGTCAATTCCTTCTCATCTCAACAAGCCTATCAAACCAACTCTTTCCCATCGAATAATTATCCGAGTAACTCTTTCCCATCAAATTCTTTCACGTCAAATTCTGTCTCGTCTAATCAGATCTTTCCTGACCAACTACAAGATTTTTCCAACAATGACTTGAATAGACAAACTATCACACCAGATATCGTACAAAATACAGGTTTCAGACCAAACTTTTTTAAGAACCTAAAATAAGTCATTCACATAACTTCTTATTTATCATAAGACTCTTATGTTTGTTATGTTAATGATACGAGTAATTTGTACTTTTATAAACTAATTATATTGATAAATATATATATATATATATACATAAATAAAATGTTTTAATATTAACTTAATAAAAAAGTACATTAAAAGAAACTGGTTTTTCCAAATTATTCAAATGACACGATACACACGAGTGTTATAATTTAATGAAACACTTGACGGAGCTGACTCTTTTAAATTCACGAAAAGGCCTTTACTGATTAATAATGCTTGACACATAAATCGATCAAGGCCAAGCGTAAGTGGTTACTTCTCATCTCGCGATACATTAGAAAAGCGCCGATGTACATTCAGTTAAGGCATATTTGGACAATTGCGTGGCGATTGCACAGTTGCTTCAAAGTGTTTTGCGCAATACAGCCAATAGAAAGAAAGACCATAGCAGCTACTGTTTCAGTGGCATAGGATCAAAAAGTTTAATCATCAACTATAGCAGTTCATGATAATCGCGAATAAATCAATCCATCTCCCCCTGCTTCTCCTCATCCTCCGCCACCACCTTCTCGCTGATTAATCGGCAGACTTTTCTGTCAGAGCCGACGACGTAGCTCGCAAGGAAGAAACCTGTTTTATTTTCGGACGAGTTTGGAGGGCTGGGCTTCTCGTCTATTTTCAGAAGGCCGACTGCTGGTATTGTGTCTCTAAGGCTCGGGTACTTTGCAGCTTTCACGCATAATTTTTCAGTACGCAGATATTCGTACGGTGAACTCCCCCTATCTATGTAAATACTAGTATACGCTTTTTCCGCTTCCGTCGCAGATGTAGGCTAAAAGTTAAGCGAAGAAACACGAGTTTGAAAATCCGGCGAGCCATTTCTTAAATATTCATTAAGGAGTCATCGTGCGTGTTTTGGGTTCGGTTCCATAGCGTTCCGTCGCGCAGAACCGAAACTTTACACGGGGGTTCAAAGAGTAGAGGTCGCGGAGATTATAGTAATTACGCGCGATGGCTACTTTAGGTAACCGAGTGCATACGCATTGTGTGTAGGCATAACTTACACTTGTTGGTTTCGCAGCCGATACGCCATGGTTATATAGGTGTTCCGTCACGAACGCAATATTGCGTGCATGATTATGCAATGGGCACATAGGAAACGATCGACTTCCTTCGCGGAAGTGTTAAGCCTTTTTTTGGCACGATTACATCAATGGCACGCGACACACTAATGGACATTTCCCTTAAAAGCATTATAAATTATTATGCACTGCCGAGTAGTTTGAGCAATTGCGACTGTCCTTACGATTCTCGACTTTTTCCTTTTGGCATAAAAAAGGCTTCGGGACGCAACGTGGCGAATCGCGGTTATTAATCTCCTTTCTACTTTATTCCGAGACCATTTCATCAGCTGCTCGCTTTCAGCGATCATCTTTCGATCGCTTGAAAATTTCTACGCGGGGAAGGGCCCGGGGCTCTCTCGGCGACCCCGGGAACTGCAGCCACGGGAATACGTGGATCGATCGTTTTTAGACGCGTGCATAAAAATCGGCTTAGATCGAGTCTCTTTAAATCTAAATATATAATGGTCGCCAGGGTTGAACGCCCTGAGATTTCCGGTCCTGGACGTGTGCACTTGGTTTTTTATTTTCGTATGAGCACTTACGCCTCCTCGTTTGCCGTATCTCTATCTCTTTCCCTCTCTCCTGCCTGTCTCTTGCCCGTCCCTGTCTCTCACCCTCTTTTTCTCGCTCTTCCTTCCCCGTCCCTTACATCCCTATCTGGTCGCAAACTCTGGCATTCTCCCTCTGTCCATACGAAACCTAATAACCTTGTATCCTCTAGGACACTTTAGGATTATTTCCTGCAAGTTCGCATCCAGCGTGCCGGATGGAAAACCACAAATATAAAACCCCCGTGCTCGAGTGACACGATGCACGTGATAATGCATCCATATAGAGGACGTGCTTGATGCTTCATTTCAATTCCGACTACTATCCATCAAGCGGTGAAAAAAATTTTTCACTATATGCATGGCCACGTATAATAACGCACAAAATGGAAGGCCGATAATGCTATGCATTAATTATTAATAGAACGAAGATTGAATGTCGACTGAAGGGTGGGAGGGGGAAGAAAAGAGAAAAGGTATAGGGAATAAAATATTATCCAGCGAAGTGACGGTTCCTCCTGAGCATAGTAACCCAAATTGATGGTAAAACCAGTAGTTGAAGCATTTAAAGGCCATGCGGATCAGAGAACGGATGTGGCAGGTATCGTCTTGAGCCCTCGTGATCTTTCACAGTGAGGTAAGGGTGCAGCTCATCTCATATGCAACAACGTCGCAACGTTGCCTGTAAGAAATTGTTAGTCGACGATGGTAGAGGCACACGTGCATGCAGGGCGGCAATGGAAGATCGGACTGTGTGGTAAATGCACCACGGTCGGGTAAGAACTCTGGCTTGGTGTATAGGGGACAACAGAGGAGACAGCTGTGGGGCAGCTGGCAGCGCGTGCCATGAACCTATGGGGTCTCCTTCGACGAGAACGACGATGATATCCTATACCCAATGCTATATAACTACAGCAGCTTTTTCAAACTTTTCAGGGACGATTTCGATTGTGATCACTGAAAATCCTCCGTTCCAAATCTCATTCAAACAACGCATTCACCCTAGCATCGTATATTATGCTTTACTACGGGGTCACGCGCGATCCGGGATTATCGTGCATTTTCCATGAAAAACAGTATTTTCCGGAAAAATGCAAAATTCCAATCACCCTTTGCAGTCGCGCTTAGCGAGCGCGAGTTGCTACCATGCGTCAGCTCGCATTTGTTCAATGTACGAGATATTGAGAGAGACAGAGAGAGCGAGAGCAAGAACAATTCTACTAAATCCGCGTAATTGCGCCGAGACGAGATATATTCTTCCGGTACGAGTACTCGCGTACTTTTGCGCGCGCCTACTTTAATTGGGTACGAGGCTGGATCGCGATAATCTCACGTGAAAGAGAAGAGCCCGTCAAGTTCTTCGATGTTTTCCTACGGATCGCAAGAAGTAAAAAAGATCGAAAGTTCAAAGCCTCGGAGAGGAGGGAGAGCGTTTCAGGTTAGCGAACATCTGCCGTCGTCCATAGCGATAATAATTCGAACAGCTGATGCTTCTCTGCGGACTACCGTCTTGCCCCGTAAACCGTGCCGAGTCTTCTTTCAGGTTTACTGTTGTCGAGATGTTCGGGAACAGTGCCACTGGCGTGACGTTGCGTCTCGGTACGTTAAGTTTCGTCATTGCTCAAAGGACTATTAGTGCCGTTTCGAAAAGAAGGGCATTGTCGAAGGAACATGGCGTAATTAAAAAAACACTTGCCGCGCAACGCCTAGGAGCGTCTCTCCCTCGTTGTGCTCCGTTTTCAAGGGTAATTCCGTTTTCTCCGACGGATCTCTCTCTCTCTCTCTCTCCCTCGAGATTTTCCATTTTTCCAGCGGGTTTTCAGGCAGAAGCGCAATCGCGTTCATGACGCGCGAACGAACAGAGTCGCAGTTTCCACCATTTCTGGACACGCGACTGCCGCTTCGCCTACTCCCCCAGAACAGCCCTCGCGGGGTTGGCGTGCCTTGGAAAAAAAGCACCCTAAAAACTGGGGCATTTTTCAGTTTTATTTTCGTAGGAGCGAGTTGGTTTTGGTAGGTACGAGTGAATACGCTACTGGTGCGTTATGATGGTGGGGTACGAGGAGAACCAATGGAAAGAAGCGGAATGCGCCGAACCCGGCGAACTGGCGCGCCGAACGGTAGCCTCAAACTCAAAAGCGGTCCGGCACTTGCACGTGGGTCTTCGATGTCGTCGGGTGTATGCGTGCAGCGATAGTGTACAACGTAGTGTGACCCGTACATGTCGGGCCTTCGTAATAACGTGTTAAATTTCGCGTACAACGAAGTGATCTCCGCACTCCGTGCGGCAAGGAACAACGTGTCTTCTATTTAACGCGAACAGCTGTTTGCTATAGTGAATTCTTCCAGTCCGCTGCATTATCATCACGTTGCACTCTTGTGGGAAAATTGACCTTTTCTATATTGTGAATTTTCATGATTGCTCTGGGATTACCAAACGCTATTATTTCAACAAGATTGCATCGCGCGACGACGTAGGGTACGTGCATTTAAATCACCGCTAAAAATCCGACGCTCTCAAATAACTGGATGCAATTTCTTTCTCTCTTCTATTTCTTGTCTTCTCTCTCCATTGCATTTCTCTCTTCTCCAAGTATTCTTAAGTTTGCTCTTTTAGTATTTTACTGTGTATCGAGTGATGCATGCGAAATCACGAGTTTTTACGAAAATATCAAATTGGAGCGCGCATTTAATCATGCGCGCGCGCGTGTGTGTGTGCGAGAGAGAGAGAGAGAGAGCTCTTTTACAAAAGGTAACTCTTAGGAAGATTTCGCGCAGATGCGAGGATGGCTCTAGAAAAAAACGAAATTGAAATTTTCTCGGAGAAAGTTGGCCATCTTGATATTCGTAAAATGATCTGCTTATTCTCTCGTGTGCCTCCTTCTTGCTCTATACATATACGTTAGCGCAAGCCCATCGCGACAAAGGGGTACGACGGCTACGGGCACGTGTTCCGTAGTGTTTATTAATAAACCTCGACGATGAGCCGACGATTTCTGTTTAGCAGAAGGCTGGGAAACGCGTAGAAATGGAATTAACTTGCTGAAATCTTATAGCTTTCGATAGATATTCAACTATGCGTTGTTTAAAACAATTGAGCAAATCTGCGTTAGCATAAGCGAAGCATAGCTGATTGACTGTCGCTCATTTCATTGCTTTTATGAATAGATAATGCGCAATTAATAAACTATATTGATTTATAGCATTATTGAACATGCAAAGGAGGCGTGTAATGAAGACTCAATATGGAACTTTTTAATATATAGTCACGGCTAGAGTAGAATAGCGCAATACCAATACATTCTTCTATCATATTGATTCCTTTCTTATGCTTCTTCGCACGATGGTTTGCGGTCATAAGTAATTTTACAAATGTATACTCATTGTCAATCCTGCTTCAACAAGTGTTTCCATACCAGATGCAAACAAGTTGATAACCGTGTTATCGGTGTGTACATTAGTAGGGTCTCGAAGCTGACAAACATAAGTTTTTAAACGAAACATCTCAAAATATTACTCCAAGTTTTAGAAAATTATTCGCGCTAGAAGATCCATTAGATAAAGAAATGCATTTCCCCCTGAGGCTTTTGCAGAGCTCGCAGTCCTTGTGACTTTGACCGACAAGATATTTTCGTGCATTTCGTCGAGTGCGTGGCAATAAGCCAGTGTTTAATTGCCGTATTAGCATTATAGCTCGCAATCATCCGGATTTCACATTCACACAAAGCCGACTTTTTCAGTTTCTTGACACGCAAAATGATTAGCTGGCTCAGCTTGTGCTTTGGCCCCGAATGATTAGTATTATAACCAAAAATGCTCTTTTTTCCCTTCTGTTTTTTCGAACAATCCAATCTTGCCGTGATTAAATTCCCAAGTAAGCCCACTTTAGCCGAATATCTTCGCCGCTGAAAGAGAAATTTCAATTGTCTCGCACCCGAAGAATTTTTCATTGTTTTTCGTGAGATTCAACGCGATAATTGTGCGCGTCAATTCGACATTTAAAAAGTGTCTTGGAAACATTATGCTGGCTACGGGTTTATTGTTCGAGGCAAAGTTCTTCTTGGCGTTTCTCGTTGTTAAGTTACGCTATTCTTTAAATGTGCTTTCAATTGCGTCATTGTACGCTATGTGACGTCAGAGCGGGAACCATCGGTGATATTCGACCATGCGACCATTGTTTTACCACCACTGGATTTGCCTCGGCGAACTCACCCTGGAGGGTGAGATCCTTCAGCGCGGAGCTTATTTCCGCTTGATCGAATGGTTAATCTATTCCGGTTACCTGTCCATTCATCTTGTCAATTTTTACTTGCCACGCAAACGAGGGCCATAGAAAAATTTCTCGTGGCTCGCCTTATACCGATAGAAATGGAAGGAAAAGCTAGGATGAGGAAAAGCATCCCACCAGGAGGTGTTAGAACAGTTACGCAGAGAGATCGAAGAGAGTCGTGGTGGGGGTGGTGGTAATGTCTACTACAATATGATTATACGCTGTGCTGCACCGGTTTTCTGCAGCAGCTGCCGCTGTTTGGGGGCTCCGACAGAAATGGACGGATGGACAGACGAGCGAGCGAGCAAGCGAACGAACGAACGAACGAACGAACGAAAGAGCGAACGAACGAACCAACGAACGTACTTATGGACGGTTCCTGGCGAAGTTTACTGAGGAAGGGGGGCCCGAAGGGTGTTCAGAGGGGATTTGAGGGGCGGCACACGTAGCCCTGCGTCCTCTTCACGGGCCCGGTGGGAACAATGAGGGCGGAAGAGAGACAGTCAGTCGATAATACACAGATGGAAGGAGTAAGGGCGTAGAGAAAAGAGAGGATTGCTCACAGAAAGGAAGGAGCGAGAAAGGGAAAAGGGAAGAGAGGGGCCCTTTTAGTGCTGAAGGCATCGGCCCATCCCGCAGACGGTTTGTACTGCGAAACTCGAAAAGCGAGATGCGCACGAAAAGCACCCCTCTACCTGATTTCTTCGTGCTTGCTTCTCATATTTGGCCCAACTAGCTCCTTTTCACTCTTCGTACCAGCCTTAAATGGAGGTCAGGGTCCCTCCTCTCTTCTCTTGCTCCGACTATTCTTCTTTATGCTAGAGAGATCCTGGGGAGAGCCTAAACTCGACGGTTTTCCATGCTCAGTGGAGCAACTTTGCTTTTCTACAATGGGATTTTTATCTTTTTTTCTTTTGTACCGGGAGAACCAGATAGTCATCGCGCTTCCAGGGGATGGAAAAGGGAAAAGTCAGAGGAAACTTTTTCCTTTTCACCGGTAAAACAAAAACTTCGTATTTTCTCAATAATATCTCGGCCGTTAGCAAATGAGAAATCACGTATAGGTTGATGCTTCTCGCCTGAAGTGTGAATTAGAAAGTCCGCCATTTAAAATTATCGAAGGAGCAAATCCTATTCTCGTACTCATTTTTTCATTTTTCGCAATTATTCACACGATACCGTTTGAATAATACTGCTTCATGCTTGCTACAAGAAAGCGGAAAGCTTAACGAATATATGCTATGGGTAACTGTATTTTTTTTTTTTTTTTCTGACGATGCCGCCGTTAATTAATACTTGCCACACACAAAGTGAAATGTTAAGCGATTGCGATAAATTGGGCTACGCCGTAAAGAAATCGTAGATTTTGCGATAGATAGCGAAGAGCGAATTATCCCTTAGCGCAGCCAGCTCTCTTTAGGATTAAGTCTAATTTCTATTCGAAGGAGGATCTCTATCGAATCTCGCAGTTATTCTTCAATTGTGCATGCCTATTATGTAAAAATCATAGTCTGTAATGTTATTGCGAACTTTTGTTCATCCTGCACTGTTTAAATTTCTGTTTAGGAAGTTACCCCGATTGGCGTGTCTAAATGCTGAAGAGAGCCTGAGGCTTTAACATATTTGAGGTACCACAGAAAAGTGTCAAGATTGAGCAGGTCGTTCTTTCGTCTGGCGGTGATCTCGCCAAAATTTGGAGGATGTTGATGCCGGGTGCCGCAGGTCTCGGCGCGGTCGGCGCGGTTGGCGCGGTTGGAGCACCAGGGCCGGACGATCTGGTCTCGGGTCTCGGTGCTCTAGCCGGGGCGACTCCTCAACAAAAGGATACCACCTGGACGAAACTATTCGTCGGTGGCCTACCTTATCACACTACGGATAAGAGTCTTAGGGAACACTTCAATATTTATGGCGACATCGAGGAAGCGGTTGTCATCACAGATAGGCAAACGGGGAAAAGCAGAGGTTATGGTTTTGTAAGTGTGTCGCCTATTTCTCAGCAACACATCAAAAACACACTTGTCGTTTTATCATCCAGAAACAAACGCGAATTTATCACTTCGGTAACGTCGTAAAGAAAAGTTATGACCATTGCGTGAATAGGAAAATCCTACAATCTTTCGGAAATTCAAGTCGAATGGACTATTGGGTAGAAATTCGGATATCGGCAATATCAACGGCACTCGGATGAAACTTTGGTGAAATTCACTCGCGTATCGCGATAGAGGAAGAACCAGTTTCTTCCTCTCAAAGTTAAAACTTGCCACGACTTTCCGGTCAGTCGTATTGTATCTGTCTTTCACCGAGAGATAAGGGGGCCACTCCACTTTATAATAGCAGTATCTGTTTCTTTTTCATTATCAGCCGAACCTACTTAGACGCTTGATAATACACAAATTCACACAACGTCGCGCTAACAGATTTTCTCCATTCCCCATCATCCACGAACGATGATGGGAAAACGCTGAAAGTAAATTTGCGCTCTATCGTGCATTTAAAAATCGGTTGTCGTGCCTCCTCCGTTACTCCGAGATCTCCATTTATTATCGAGCAAACATCATTTTTCGCGATATACGCGTTTTGTTGTCACGTGATCTTTTCTAATACAGGTGTGATTACCACACCATGGTCATGCGCACGATTGCATGTCCGCTATTTATTTAGTCGGACAATCAGCGGAGGAACGAAACGCGTTACAGTTGAAAGGAACGACGACGAAAGTCTGCGCGAAACGGAGGGAGTAATCGAAGATTCGATTAAATCTGCACGCAGGTAATCATGGGAGACAAACCGGCGGCCGAGAGAGCGTGCAAAGACCCCAACCCCATCATCGATGGTCGAAAGGCCAACGTCAATCTAGCGATACTAGGAGCGAAGCCCAGGGGTAACTTGCAAGCAAGTAAGTGCCAAGGACCGACTCTCCATAAAGCATTAATTAACGCGCATGCTCTTTCCCTTGTAACAATCCAGTGATACTTTGTTCCGTCGAATATCGGGGAATTAAGTACTTGACTCTCTGTATTGTAGGTCTTCGCTCGCAACTTCCGGTAGTCCCACAGGCTCGAATCATTGGTAACTCGATTCCTTTAGGGTTTCGAAGTCAGCCCGAAACGCTGTGGGCTATCGATCCTTATACCACAATTTTGCGCCCTGGCGCATTTTCTTTTTCCTACTGGTTCACCTAGTGGCGATAGTCTTGAAATTACATGTGGTCGAACACACGAGTATCAGACCTGATCGATTATTCCTTATGAATTCTTTAAGAGGACGGCATTCAGCCGCAGGGATGTCCAGTGCCGTATCGTCGTACTGGATGCATACGACGCTGGTTAACGGAATTCTTTTTTTCTCTCTTTCTCTATTTTCCTTACCTTTCCTCCTTCGTTTCCTTCCTTCCTTTTTTCCTTTCTTCCTTCCTTCCTTCCGCTGTTTCATTCTGTTCCCCGGGTCTTTTCTGTAGCTGCTCTTTGACTTTTTCGCGTCGCTGATTTTACGTCGTTGAATCGTCGCCAGGAAATCTGCGACAGCTTATTTCAACGAGTAACGAGGCAGGAGGTATGTCAGTTGTTAACTGCGAGAGGCAATAACTCTTTTATTTCACGAGTCCATCACAATTGTCGAGGATTGTCCGAAACCTCTCTGTACCATTACTACGATTCTTCCACTACTGTCAACTTTCAAATCCACCAAATTCTTTCCAGCGTACTTGCCGCGTATCCTTCGAACTAAATTTCTTTGGTGTTTTTATAAGAGACACCGAAGCGAACCCAAAGCCTCTCTGGTGAGGAAAAATTGAGTTCTTTATGCCAAGCTTTTAAAAGGAGATGATGCAATTTTTTGAAACTCAGGTATGACTTGGAATGAGGTAGAAAGGGCGAAGGCCGTTCTGACGAATGACAGTAGTGCAAATCAAGAAGGCGCATTCCGCAAGTCGTTTTCTCGAACTCTTCTGATGGCTTGTCGCCAACATTGCTTAGTACCTCGAGAGCTAAGTCTAAAATTGAACTGCTCTATACATCGTGCGCGACTGTCTTTGTCTTCTTTCGCAGCGAGAAATTGTTTGCAATAAAAGTTGATTTGATTTACGGATGGTTCTCCGGTTCAAAACCGATTGTCGTGGATTCGCGACACCCTCGCAAATAAATGAAGGAGAAGCTGGATCCATTTTGCTAAATTCTGATCAATTTCATCTCTTGCTCTGTGTCAATAATTCTCATCCTTAGAAGATAAGGTTGCTGATGCATAATGATATTTGTGATTACAGCATTTCCCTTTGCTGCTGGTATCCGGACTGGATACCCCACGGTTCTACCTGGTCAATATGGGTAAGTCTTCATTGTGACTTTGAGAGATAAATGTCATTTTTATATTTAGATTGATGTAAGCCGAGAAGAGATCTCGCGATTGTTCGTAATACGGATACAAAATTTAACTTTGGTCGCATCACTTGAGATCATTTCTATTAAAACTTTTCAATGTCCAAATTTCAAGATTTAACATTAGTCACGAGAACATCAAGAAACGAGAAAAACTTTTCAAATCTTTTACTCCTACCGAGGAGAGTAGTGCTGTTATTCAAACGTTATTCTTTCCTTTTTGCTTTTTCCTTTTTTTTCGTACATAAAGAGGATAATCGTAGAGAAAAGCCGTAGAGCCGTAAAGATCTTTTAAACGGATACTAAGAGCAAATGTACTCAGTTGACGGATCTTCCAATAGAAATGAGAAACTTTTTTTTAAAGAGAACATATAACATTTCAGCATCCTGACGCGTGCGCGTAAGGAAACAAGCAGAGAAACACCTCTTTTTCAAAATCCTTGAGAGGGCCATGAGCCATTCTAAGGAGCAAAAGTGAAAGAGAGACAAAGAGACAAACAAATTCACTCACAGAACGAAAGAGCGAGTGAGAGAAAGAGATGTTAGCGATCGGTGAAAGAAAAAGAGAAAGAGACCGGCACACGCACACGTATCCGAAGCCATGAGTACCTACGAATTTAATTCTACGAAGTACATGCAGAGATCTTCCGAGGATCGGCCTCTTCTTCTTCTGCTGTATTTTTGGTTGTGTTTTTTGTTTCTTCTTTCTTAATTGAAATTGACGTGAAGTGATTATGATGATTGCGGTTGTTGAGAGATTTGCAATTGTTTGTTACTGGTTTTGACTTTTTTTGGTCTTTACTCTTCACACTCTTTTCTTAATCAGCATTATATTAATATTAATTACCTGATTAATCAGTAGTAATAATTTTTTCGGTCGTTGGGCAATAACAATTACAGAAATGTACAAAAGAATTGCATTGATGTGACGTTTATCGTGAAATATTGCTGCAATATTTGACAATAAGCGTCTGATTTTTCCTTACCTTAGATGCGTTTTGCTCTCTTCTGCACTCTTTACAAAACTCTATATACTCTTTTCACTTTTATTTATTTGTTTATTTATTACATTACTTTTATTTTTTTCGACCGGTTTTAGTGTGATAATGACGTTTGGTGGCGGGTTTTCACACACTTACAAGAAAATGTCTATTTTTTTGTTTCGCGGTAATCGTTACTGGGTAAAGAAAATGCAAGCATCTCCCGATTTCCTTTAAATGTTTATATACTTTAAGCTTAACACGAGAAATGACGTAATTTTGCCAGCTTTCATGTTCTTTTCTCGAGCGTATTTGGTTACTTTTAATGTCAGTTGATGAATCGGAATGTGAAATAGGGCTGCGGTAACGATCTGCCAAAAGAAAAGGCGATTTTGTTTGCAAGCTACGTCTAGACAGTTCTACCAGTCTAAATTCCTACTAGAAGTCGAACGGTATTACCGCGAAACGAAGGGAGTGCATCAATTTCTTATTGGGACGATCGATTTTATCGTTGATTCAGCCTCGTTTAATCCGGCTAGTCCATTGGTGTAGCTATAAAAACCTCGCAGTTATCTCAAAACTATAATAGTTATTTTAATCAATATATATATATATATACATATATATATATATCTCTGTGTGTGTGTGTGTGTGTGTGCGTGTGTATTATTCACGAATTGCATATTAATTTTATCTATATATTTGTTATACATGTGAAAACGAGAGAAAGAGAGAGAGAATGAGAAAGAAAGAGAATAAATTCATTTTATCGAATAATTCTTTAATCTTATAGACTATTATCTCCGCGGAAAATCTAGAAATGATCTTCCATTTAGATATTCGTCGCTGTTAAAGGGTCTCGCTAACCAATATAATATTAATAACCTTGTGTGTGAGGTGAAGGCTTACACTACACTTGGTGTCGCTATTGGTGTTGTATTTTTTGGTGTTGTACGTGGTGGTTTTTGGACTTTACTTTAACATGGTGTAGCATCTCCGAGAGAAACACATGCGGAGCGTCCAGGATATCGGATTTCTTTGGAAGTTCCTCGTTGCCAAATTACAACGTGCCGTGGCGATAAGTTGAGGTAACTTTAATGCAACTTTTATCGCCTCTCGAGACTTTCGTCACTTTTTAATGAAAAAGATCACACGAATCGTGGGCAGTAAGAATTAACAAGAAGAGTATTGTAGTATTGGTTAACCCTTCTACACTAACGTTGTGTAACAAGTATGCGTTTTATATTATCTCTATCATTTTTCGAAAAGTGATACTTCCCATGTTTATCTCGAGAGCTTTCCTTGCCACGAGGAACACTTTTCTCAAGGAAATCCGAGTGACACATGTCGTTTAATTATCTTTTTAAGGCGCCCCGACGTTTCTGGTTGTGAAGTATCCGTGGGTTGTAAAAAACTATCCGTGTGACAGCGAATGCTAGACGAGTATAAAATCATATGTATCTGAACCCCATAAATGAAAAGTTTTCCTGCTAGAGAGTAGCTAAATCCCATATAAAGATTCTCGACACATGTGTTATCGAGACAAAAGTAGAATTTGTCGCATGAAGCCTGACGTGGTAGCTGCAGTTTATTTTAGTGTCATAGTTGAGTTTTTACTGTAAAAAATGAAAGAGCGCTACTATTAAAAATAGACGGTTCTTCCTTCGGAAACGGGTAAAAGTACCGCGAAACTATTCTCTACGCTCATGATTGTTTTGCGCGGGGCTCGGTATACTCGCGTAAACTTCTCTCGCTTGAGCACGATCATTTACGAGTCTAATTTATCGCGATGAGTGTGTAGAAAAATGAATGAAGTATTTGAAATTCATTAATAGTGGAGTAGAGTACGCGCGCGTGCGCTCTCCCGCAGACGCGCAAACACCTCGTAACATCGTGGAGGCTGGGGTAGAAACACGTGTTCTCGAATGGGAGAAACGTAGGTGGAAAAGTGTAATTCAACACCGTTGGTCGCGCAGTTCATACGTCAGAAGCAGCAGGGTTTTCTCGGTGCTAGTAAATCCGTGCTACCGTAGGCTTGGCCTGACAAATACAACGAAGACGAAGACGACAACGACGACGTCGCTACGCGTCTCGGTCAGCCATCTTTGAGGCCCTGGCGTCGGTCCAATCTTTATTTAGATCCACCTGTCCTCTGTGTCAACTTCTCCGCGCGAGACTTCATCTCGAGGGTCCAGGAAAAGTGGTTTAAGAGACTTGGGGCTGCGGCGCTTCCTCCGATACATCATACAAACAGACTCCTTAAAAGATTCGCTTACATCTCTCTTCTTATCTCTCCCCTCTCCCGTCACTCGCCACCATTTCTCATGCCTCGAAAATTCTATGCGATTGCCAATGCGCCGCTACCGGCAACAACTTTGAAAATTTGCGAGAGGATCCTCGAGGACCGTCCATGACGTCTCGTCTTCGTGATTATTGGGATCTTCTAATTTTAGAAATGATCGTGGACGAGCTTTCTCCTCCTCCACACTTTTCCCCTTCCCACGTTACAATTTCCTAATTCAGAGTAGCATTTTTCTGTTGACTCGTTAGAATTGGCTCGAAGCCTGAGTATACGATGCGCGTTGCGAGAGAGGACGAAACTAATCAGAATTAATTTGTCTCGCAAATATAATGGCGCTGTCCTTTTAGAATCTACGCGATACTCGCGTGAAAATAGTTCGGACACTGGGTCTCTCGGCTCAGTAATTTGATTCTTGCACCAAGCTCTCGTTGTTTATCCGGGCATTCTGAAATCCATTAGCGGAAGTGTTATTTTCGGTCGTTCCTTCATGAACCACAACAGGGATACATCGCTTTCGAATGTGTTTCTATTTTAGCTACCATCATTCTCGTCCACCTGTCGTCGTCGCTCTTCTGACGCAAGTTGGTAATATCTTCCACGAGACAGTTTTCCAGATCGCTGGACGTATATTGTTTGCTGTAGCTGACTGTTCGCGTACTCCTCGCTTGATCACTCGCGAGAATTTATAAACGTCAATGAAAGTCCTTCCTTTTTTTTCGTCGACTAGCTCACAGAATTCGTGCTCGTCTGCTTCGTTCGTCGTGGATGTTACTGGCTCGTATATCTTCGTGACATTCTACTTAAAACATATTTATGCCAAGTCAATAAACGTAATCGCGCCATCGCTATTCTCGCTGTCCTGGCCGTTATTATTCATTTTTCCCTTGTTTCTCGAAAATCGTCGAGCAGGAGAAAAAAGTCCTGGCGTAAGAGAGCCCCGAATTTATTCTTGCAAACGTGGCGACTAGGGGATGAATCCGTGGCCGATAAGACGCGTTGCATTGGCCGAAAAGAGGATACCTGAACGATAGGTAATTAAGCGAAGCAGGAACCACCCTCTGGGCTCCCCATTGGTTTGCCATGCCTTCCAAGGATTGGCAGATGATCCTATTGGATTATCCACGGCGCCGGCGCTTCTACAATCCGTACAGTGCGCACCGAGTCTACACAGACACGACTACGCACACGCGAATACCTTCACAGGAAAACATCCCCAGGTGTCACGAATATGCGCACATTATTCTATGGCTACAAAATGATATTTTGCGACACGCGATGTGCCAGTATAGAAATGCCAAAATGCACTCGATCGATGGCATACACGTGCCATCCTGAGTTCTGCCCACGTGGTCTCCGATGTACACACACACACATAAAAATATGCAAACGTGACCAGAGGATTTGCCGCATTAGCATTTCAAGGAAACTGTCACACTTTTTCCAGGTTTCAAAAATAACCCGCTCGTCGCCCGCAAAATCCATATGGAGCACCGGGTGTTTCTATTATAATCGTGAGAAAATTCAACTCGCGAGGTACGCCGTTGATTTCACTTGGTTGTTCAAATAAAATTTTTAAGGCTACTGCGCAAGGTTTTCCATAGGTAGCGGTCGCTGCCAGGTGTTGCAGTGCCCTCCAATCGAACTGCCCTATTTCAACATTTGCACCTGCTACTTTTGCGTGGGTTAGAAGTGACGTCAATTTTGACATCAACGCCTTAATGATCCCGAGTGGACATGCAAGTGCAGATATAAATTATTCGAGACGCTCATTAAAGGCAAACATTAAATGCCGCGTTTTTAATTAGGCATAAAGTATATCGTGTCTGTCTCCTATTACTCCCAGGTCCGGCTCGATAGGTGGAGGGCTAACGTGTCGCGCTTAAAAATTCAAGCTACGATTTGCATTTTCAAACAGTCCCGGTGAATTTTACACAAGTTTTTCTCTCAATAAACAATGATTAGTGCTTTGTACACGAATCGGTAAATTACGTGTGATTTGGGAGAATTAGGGCCCCTCCTCTCCCTTGACTCGAATAGCCCTTTCCGTAAGTTCGTACGGTGCGTGGCTCGCCGGATAAGTCGAGAGATCGTAATCGTAGTGTATGGCCACTTTGCGTCGGAAATTGAGGGTGGTCACTTAGTTCCGACACGAAAGGACGCACGTTTCTGTCTTCGTGACTGCGGAACGATTTTCCCTTCTTCCACCCTTCACCTCTACCGCACTTTTGCTTTAGCTACCAATTGGTGCACACGCGAATTCTGCAATGCTTTAATTTTATCCACGTATACGGAAACTACAAACCTAAAATACGATCCTATAACGGGACACTTCGAGAATAGTAATGTCTTTATATAACGCCCCCGTGTCACTGCTTTACATAATGAGAAATAGACAGGAGCGGAGGAAAAAGTTAAGGAACCTTTTCAAAAATATCATGCCCGGAGACGTTTCGCGTAAACCGACGACTTTTTTTTTTCCTTCTCCCTCGTCGCTTTTTCATTGATATCAATTAACGAAGCGGGACTGATTTCCGCGGGGGTGGAGAATTTAGCATAAAGCGAGTGCGTTTTACTTTTGCCACCGGGAAGCACCTTTGCTTGTTGTAATTCATTGCCAAGCGCGCGTATCTTGCAATTTGACATGAACCACGATAATGGTTTTTAATTGTTACTACGTGACAGGCGAGCATACTTATTCTCGTGAGAAAGGTATAACAATGCACCGATGTTTACAGGCATGCGGATGGTTACATCGATCGTGTAAAAGCCTTCTCTCTCTCTCTTTCTCTCTCTGTGACATCCCACGTGTTCGTAATTTTACATCGCAAAAATTATGCGACCGTTAAAATCCCCCGCCCCTTTACTGCACGAAGATACCAAGGCCGGACGCGATAAATATTATTATTGAGATATAACCGCGCATTTAATACATCATTAAACGTACATATTCGTTCGCAAGGTAAAACATGGCTGACTCGCGAAAGGAGGCGAATATCTGAAATTCGACTGTTTGCTCGCGGCATAAAAATCCGACGAGGAGGATGGAGAAGAAGCCCCATTGAGAAATATTTATGCGATAGGATTGCCTTCGAAGAAAAGTCGAACTTCGTTCGTTAAAACAATTCTCTCGGCACGATTTCTCGGAACATGCTCCGAACCGGATGGCACACGTGGATGTTGAACGATCGACCAGATTTTCCTGTGCATTCTCTTGTCAATCGACCACGGACGAGTAGCAAAGTGCAATTGGGATTGAAAATTGCGACCCGATGACGCGCGGGGCCGGGGGTGGGGTGCTGGAACACGCAGAATAGGAAAAGTGGGGTTGGGGACACGCGAGCCATCCATAATGCACGGACACCGGCAGAGATGCGACCGACAGATAAATACCATGAAAAAAGGGAGCGAAAAGAACGGAAAAAGAGAGCTATGCGCGAGGAGAACAATAGTAGCGAAAATCAGCCAACCAGCTCCTGTTATGCGCAAGATTATGTGTGCCATTTGCAAATTTGCTATTTAGCACGGACGAAAAATGGCCACTCGACTGGTTTGGATGCTCGAAATCCAAAAATACGGCAGACGGGAGTGGTCGCCTATCTATAATAATCCAAGATGAAACGCGGGGAAATTCATTTTTCTTATTCTACTGCAGGCGCGTTACTTTTTCTCTGGGTTGTAACGCGACAGTCCGATAGGCTTGTGCTGTCAAGTGTCCTCGCATAATTCGCAGAACTTCTAACTGGTTTCTTGGTGACAGATTATACTCCGCGCTGTTTGGTTGAGGCTAGTTGGCTTCATGAGCTAGGTCTGCTACCATAAAACATGGACAATTTTCTTTTCAATTCCACAATCGAGAAAATGCACGAAACGATTGCTTTTTAAAGGGAACTCGCGCAATTTCTCCTCGGAAGGATCTAGCCGAGGATCTAAGCACGAGATCGCGAGAGAGAAAGATAGAGAGAGAGAGAGAGAATACTTTAGGCACCTTTTTCGGATGGCCGAGTGATTTGGTAATAGGAACAAGTATCCGAAACGTATATTTATGATAGTTCGATAATCGGGTCTACTGTGACCAGCACCAATCCAATGGAACGCGGAGGAACTGCCATTCGAGGCCACAGGACGACATATTGATTTCCTTAGTAGACTGGACACTGGCTATTATCGATCCGTTAAAAAGTTCAGGGCTGTCTCTGGAAAAGAATTGTGGGCCCTACATGCGTTTTTCTCCTTTCTTTCAACCATCGGATCAATCGTGTTCCTCCTACTTTCAAAGAATTCAATTTACTCATCGAATCATCTTTTCCTGTCTTTTTCTAATCATTCTACGACTCGATGCGACTCCAGTTACACGCTGTAACTCAACATCCATGTGTATACGCGTATTTTACATGCATCTTAAAGTCGGGGCGTCGTACCTTTATCCATATTTATTCCATAAAAAAACAGGCACCGCTATAACTTTTTTGTTTATTTAGATCTGTAAAATTAGGTACTAACGTTGGTGTTAGATAATCGTGTGCCGTGTGCCGAAAAGTATTTTATTCGTGCAGTTATTAAAATTACACGTTTGTCATTGGTTTGCTGTTGTTTTTTGGCGACACACTACGAATTTTTGTTTCTTTGATTGTTGCGTATTTTCGCCTCACATTTATACCACCTCCGAACCTTTGGCACTCCTATTCCTCAAGGTCCTTCCTTCCTTCCTTCCTTCTTTCTTTCCTTCCTTGGCGCTTTCCTCTCTCCCTGACCACTTGTCGAAGATACACCGTCATGCACACACGCACACTTTACAAATAATGCACAAAGATAATGTTTGTACAATAATGATGATAAAATATACGATTCGAAGTGCAGAAGAAATTGTATGGATCATATGAATTATGCCTCGTTCACACATATACACAGACCACATTCACGCACACGCACACACATTAGATTCTTCGAATCGCATATTCACAGGGATTTGCATTTGTAAATCAACATGATATTCATGCATGTGTTTAACACACGAGTATATCACCGTTTTGATAATTTTACTTTTATAAAGCAAAGGAAAATGTATATTCGGTCCCTCGCTCAAGTTGCCGTTTGGTTTTGCGTGTTTTTGATTTCAGTAGAGAGAGCTACGTAAGAGCGAAAGACCGATGCCTGGAAGATTATCGGGCTATACGAGATGCAATAAAGTTCGTTTGTTTTTCACCGTTCTTCCGACAGTTTTCTGGCACAGCCGCGATGCCAGAAATCATCTACTATAAACACCTATACTCTCGTACACACCCGCACACACACACACACACACACATAAGAAGCCAATTACACAAAGCTAGCAAATCTGCAGTCGAATTTCAATATTGAATTATCTTGGATAAGCAAGTGCCAGAGAATTGATATTAGAAATTTAGTTTAAATCGATGTTTAAACCGGCCTAGCATTAAAACGGTCGACGCGTTGATTTATAACTCAATTCCCGATGAAAAATCTGTGCTGACGTGTAAAATTCGACATAGTCCTACATACAAACCGCTTCCTTCCTCTTCTTGGTCCTCTGCACAAGTGAAACGTGACAGCGAAACAATCGAGGACGAAACTTCGATAGCACTTGATAGTGCTTGATTGTTTCGTTTTGTTTGTAGATTGTGGCGTTTGCAAATATGAAACCTATGCCTGTTTCATCCGAGGAACGATTTTCTAAATGTTCCATAGGATACGAGAGAGTGAGTGTGTGTGTGTGAGAGAGAGAGAGAGAGAGAGAGGGTTTCGCCACGATTGATCTACAAACAAGTCAGCGCTAGATGAAGTGGCTATTTTGTAGTGACGCATCATTTTTCGAGGTGGGCAATGATCCTTGTTCTTTCAGAGTACCTCAGAGCTACGTGTACCCGTCGCCTTACCTGGCAGCAGCCGCACCAGGTGGTTTGGTACCGTTGCCGGCGACGCAGTTGAGCCACGCCGCTGCCGTAGCTGCAGCGTCACAATTTTACGAGTACCAGAACGCAGCTGCAGCTGCCGCCACCTACCCGGGGACGTCGTACAACTTCGCCGAAGCCTACCCTTATACCAGCGCTGCCGCGGCTGGTATGTGTTTGAAAACTGTCCAGAGCAAGGGTAGCAACAACCTGATCCACCACCACCACCACCAACACCTCCACCACCAACAACAGCAACAACAGCACAATGGCAACAGCTCCGTCGTGCCTGCGCATCAACGAGTGGAGAAAACTCTTCTGCCACCGTTTCTACCACCCGTGCTTCGAGGCAACGGTAGCGAATCATTGCAACAGCCGCGTTAGCAGTCTCTTCGTTCTTAGAAAGAAACGTTCTACACCCCCTCTGTGTCCTCCGAGACTCTCGCAGTAGATTAGCTGTGCTTGCAAATCACCTTGCCGCAGGGCTCCCTCACTTTTCTACTTTTGCCACGTGCTGCATACTTAACTTTTTTTCTTTCCACTTGTCTCTTTACGCTTCTTTGTCTTTCTGTTCTTTCAGTCTTGTCTTGTTCCTTTTTACCGGGAGGAGAGCCCTGTCACGAGAGACGCTCTCTACACTAGATTTTTTTCTATCGCTTTTCCTCTTTGCCACGCAACAGGGGGCTACTTCCTCCAGCGATGCGTAGCTGCTACTCTGTTGCTCCGTTTTTCTCTGCAGCTGCGAACTCGTCGCGGTACTTGTATCAGTTTTTGGACCAGTCACAGTTGTTTCGGTAACGCAACTTTCAATGCGACTGCATCATCCGCTGCAAATAGATTCTCGTGACGTAACGGAGTGTGGCGGCAGGTATTAGTGAGTGACGTTGGCGATTTTGCCACTTGGAATCGGTGTGTTGGGAGGAATCGCGGGTCGCTTGCCGGTTCTACTCCGATGCGACGAGTACCTTCGAACCTTCGGATAATTATCGTAAGGAGGATGATAGATAAAACTAGAAACGCGATCTTGCATGTTTACGCTCGCTTCGCAATCTTCGCAATCAGCACGTATGTGTAGGCGTCTAATGCGCTGGTCTGTGATGATGATGATGGTGGTAGTAGTGGTGGTGGTGGTGGTGCTATAGCGGTGGGGAGAAATGCAGCGGTGTACGATGGTAGTGAGAGGAGGAGCACTGCTTGCGTCTCTAAGTCTACTTAGAGAGATAAACTATAGGAATAGATCAATGCCCGAGAGAGAAGCTTCAAGAGGAGAAACGTTCCTTCTTATTTTACACGAAATCACTACCATCTCCACTGGTCAATCGTTTTCCAATGTGGCTAATGTATCTTCAACATCCAAGCTCTCCGCTTCTAGGAGATTCTCAAGGTCTTTCTCTTTTGATTTTAGCTAATGCAGCGGCGGCCAGCTACGTTACTCCTTACGCGTACACCACCTTGCCCGGAGCCGCGGGATTGCCAGCTGCAGCGGCAGCAGCGGCAACGGCAGCGGGCGCCGCATTTCCCGGATTACCTTACCAAACGACACCACAGGAAGCCAGACTCCAGTAGAGTTCTAGTTCACTAGGATTCTTAAAGAAAATTGCGTCAAGTCTGATAGTCCGATGGAGTGCGGTGTCCAGCTGACTAACCAACTGGAAGAAAATGTTATTACGACACCCTCGCGAACTGCGGACTGTCATATATTTATATTAGCCCAACTGATTATTTACTCTCATTAGACGACGGCTGTGCGTCCTTAGACGTCGTATCGCTGTCCAGCACGCGCAGGAGGGCGCCAGAGCGTCGCAACGCCGTCCAGAAGCTTCGCACGGTTCTTCTCGAGGACTTCCGGAATGAAATCAACGGGCTTTCGACCGATGATGATGACGTTCCGCGAAACCTTACTAACTCTTAACTTTAATCTTCCCCTTAATCTTCCCCCTATAGAGCCAAATTTGACGTGCTCGGCATTCGTCACCGAGCGTAAAAAACTGGGGTCGGCGCAAGAGATGCTAGGCGTTTTAATATTTATGAGATAAGTGGAGCGACGAGAAGGTACGCGCGACAATACGCAGGACATCGGATAAGCACACATCGGAGTACTCGATGTAAGGTAGCAGCGTTAAAAGCACGCTCAAGTTGCGCAACACCTCGGCGACGTACAGAGAGACACGGCTGCGGTTTCATCCGCAGTCTAGTCCACTCTTCTTCGTTCCTTTCGCTTCTCTGTCTTCGTGCTCATCGAGTGCTTACGAATCGATCGTTCTCCACTTCCGCAAGAACGATCCCTTCGAATTTTTTCACGAACCGACGAGCCGGAACACCACGGATCAAAGCTACCAAGTTTTCGTGTCTTCGGAGAGAGAGAGAGAGAGAGAGAGAGAGACGAGGGAGAAATTGAGGAAAAAGAGAGAAATCTTTTCAACGGTTCTTCTATCGCCAGTATCTGAGAATTTGCGGAGATACCGAAGAAAACTGTAAGATCTTTGTAGCGCGCTGCTATGCTTAGAAATTATTGAAGGGATCGCAAACTCGATAAAACTCTTACGAAACTATACATGCGAAAAGGGTATCTTCTGCTACTGTCGCATGACCAATTCATTTGGATATATCATTTCTTTTGTATCTTCCTTGTCTAAAAAGTGTAGAACAGTATTCTCTATGTGAAACAAATCTTTGTGTAGGTCCGTGGACCGTGATCTTTGCTCAGAGGTTTGAACCTTCGCCTCTGCTCAAATGAGATTGCTTAAGCGGTTCTTTGGAAAGAAGGTTATAGATAATCTTAGATAAAACGACGATTATTTAAAAGCAAACGATATTGTTGTACTCTAACCGAAGTTGCCTTACGATCGCGTAGCGGCGAAGTCACGAAGTGTCTTACTCTCGAGGCCTTGTTCTACGAACTTAGTATAGAGCAATTTGTTAACGTTTCGCGTAGCGGAAGTACATGAGACCAAAATAGATTAACCAAATTATTAAACTATTTTTAACTAACAACTTTTAGCTCCGGTCAAATTACCCAGCCACGATTATTTAAATAGCCAAAACTCTTTGTAGCTCTTAAAGCAATTTTAAAGTTTTTTTTATGCGTTATTTGCCAATTAGCGAAATAAATTTTTTCTATAGAAATTGTCTGATGCCTTAGCACGGTCGAGTACATTAATGGTTAGAAAACTAGTCAGTGAAGCGTTAACTCGCATCTACCCTTTAAACGAAGGGGTGTGAATAGACAAGGAAAAGGGTAGAGTATTGGAAAGAATGCGAGCCGTGATACCAAGGGGAAAGAGGACAGGGTCGGGTTACGAGGAATGAGGCTGTCTAGTCCTAAACCCTTCTAGACCTTAGTTGAGGTTAAATTCGGTTTGTTATATTTATAAGTAGAGGTTAAAATCTACGGAGAAATATGAACTAAAAGTCTTGTAAAAAGATAGCGGTAGAGGCGCCATTAAAAGGCTTAATATTAAGTATTATTACGTAATTAATCTCGATAATTAGAAAAATAAATTAATTTTATTGCCATTACTATTACCATTTATTATTATTTTATTATTACTATTTTATTATTATTTTATTATTATTATATTATTATTATTATTATTATTATTAATATTATTATTAATGATGATTATTATTATTATTACTATTATATATTATTAATATTGCCATTATTATATATAGAATTATAAATAAGTATGTACTTAATGAGATGGAATTATATAGAGTTCTATATATGCGAAGGACAATTTGACAAAAGATGCACATACTAAAAACATTATGGTTGAATCAAGACCATGAGGATACGTAATCTCGCAGCGAGCAGCATTATCTTTCCAAATATCCTATCCTGTTAGGATCAGTGGTTGTATAATATATCATCTGTTATCTTCAATAATTTTAATATTATACACGCTATTGATAGATTAATGAAAAAACAAAAAAATATATTATCTCTGAGAGAAATGCAATATTCCTTGTATGCTGATTACACATTTATTCCCTTTTCACTCAAGTCATCTCAATGCATGGAGGGAGACCCTGACATCAACTTTCGGCGAACCTCAAGATTCATTGTTTTTCCTGGCTAAAGATAATTCTAACGGCCTTGTAAAATTGGACAAGGAGCGGTGCGACGAAGAGCAAGAACGTCCAAAAGAAACACTTTAACTTGGAACTCCTAACTAAACAGTAAAAATAACTTATACAAATACAATTTGTTGAAACATTGATGTGTAACGAGTATTTTATAATAATAATATTTCACGGAATTTGGAGAAATCTATAATTGACTTATTGACCTCGACAATTATGAAATTCAATTTTTTCTACTGCATCTGCTAATCGTCCTGATAATCGAAATCATTATCGAAAAGTCATGCGCACAGAAGAGTAGCGAATGCTAGCGAAGGATTCTCAAATGATCATTATCACAGAATTATTTTAAATCTATCTTCTTGCAACTTTGATCCAATAGCACGGACAAGAACCACGTTGCTGGGTGAAGTATCTGGTGAACGAAAGAAAACTACCAGCAGCATAGTTGCTGTCGATAAGATGTCAGCACTGGTACTTGATTGATTGTGTCCTTTGAATGACGTACCTCTTATCATTCGATTTGATGGAGAGAGAAATAGTAGGGGAACATTACCATTGATACAAGAGAATCCTCAGTTATCCCGCGATTATTCGCGTAAACTGAAGCGCTCATAACGCGCCGCGACTTTTGGAATAACGGGTGGCAAAAAGTGTCACACGAGGAAACAGAGTCTCGGGATCCGCGATCCTGCAGGAGTCGCGACCTGTTAGTCCTTCCTGAGTTCATGTGGGAGCACGTGACCTAAGGTCAAGGTGAGACTCATATGTAACGTGTATTACCATATGCACTATAAGCACTCGATTGGAATGCTTCTGGTTTAACATGTTCATTAATTTAAAATTAGAGCGGTACGGGGAAGACTCGATTCAATGAATGAAATTAGTACAATGCAATAAAAATTGTAGTTCATTTGGAGGATAATTTAGTTTCTACTCTTATACAATTGCTTCGATACTTTCAATAGTATAATTACGGCTATTAGCATTCATTTTCTATCACTGACGTATTTTAAAATAAACATATCGCGTACGTTTTATAATGCAATAATTGTACATTTTGAAAATGTTCATATCGATTATCTCGCGAGATTGCATTTATTCTTGGACAGAGTTTTCTTTTGTAAAAGAAATAAAAGGTAGAATAATCTTTCTCATTTATTGTGCATGATTGCTTTAGCATATTTCCTTGAATTCGTAAAATTCTTGAGAAATTTGCTTTCTTTTAAATATTTTTAATGTTTTTATTTACATTCACTCTATCAATAAAGATATTTATGATACACAATCATTTTTCCATCTGTCACGATCGCTTAACGTGAGTGATAGGAAGAAATCGATATTAATATTGTCCTTGTAGACATTTTTCTTCGGGCTTTTGTTTTGTAGAATTTTGCGACATATGCATTGAGACATTCTAGTTGCAAAATGAAGTTTTCCAATGCGATATAAATCGTGAATAAAAAAATTTAGAAATCAATATTATACAAAAGTGCATTGTAAAAAAATTTGGAAAAATAGGACAATGCATTGCCCATGGAAGTAAGAATTGGTTTTCAAATCATTCATTTCCGCATTCTGGTCATGCGTTTGTCATTTATCTGTTTACGAATCAAGTTTTCACGTGGTAGCGGAAGTAACGACTAGTTACAGCGACACATTAGCGTAATCAAAGGTAACTGTAATGAAACTTGTGTATGTTTAAATTGCAATTATATAATGTTCTTCCACAAATGTATGCCAATGCACGCGAGTACAATACCGAAATGAACTGAAAGTGTTAAAGAGACAATAGTCGCTTTTCAAGTTAAGAGAATAAACCAGTGTCTGTGATATACTAAACAATTTATCTAATATCGTATAACACTACAATAAAGATATCGACGAGATTGCGTTTGCATTTTAAGTGTAAAGAACATTAAAGCTGAAAGAATTTTACTCTTTCAGTTCCTTTTGAGGAGTAAATAGAGTTTCTGTCATTTCGAATGTTCCACTATTACTGCACGGTAAAGCGAGCAAGATGGAGGAATAACCGGTTTTCAATGCAATATAATCTACTGAAAATGGAGAAATTGATTAAAGAATATCTGTAGACTTCTGTTCCCTAAAAATATAATAATAGATGTCTCCATTATACGTGATTAATTTTATCTTATATTAATTATCAGACTTCCGTATTTTTCTTTTTTTACAATTTATTTCAGCCATTATCAATTTCAAGAAAATATACGAACACTATAATTTTCACAATACTTTAATTATCCTAAGTCACGTTTTCTGCATCTTCGATCGTAGAAAGATGTAAGCTCATTAACTATACTGATAAATGATAGAACAATAACACATGCATTGAAACTTCAATCATCTTCTTATAAAGTTGACCCTGTAATCTATGTGAAGTTGAACTGACTACAAAAACAGGATACATATTTAAGATACCTAATAAAGATTACATTTAAAAAGGTATATGAGAATATCAGTTCCCTTTTTCATTGCAGCGCATAATCCAGAATGAAGTGTCTCGTGCTATAAAGATATTTGTTAGATTCACTTTTGTAATTAAACTCTTTGCACAGACAAATCTTATTATATCTTGGATAAGCATAATGCGAATGTTAAGATAAACGAGACTAGATCGAATGAGCGTCTATAAATGAAATCCTTAGAAAACTATTATGAGATTTCTTCATATTTTTATCGGGGTTTTTCATCAAATTTTTCCTCCCTCCTTCACAATTTCTAATAGATACATATATATATTATATTTTTTTATAACGTTATTTTATAGAAATACTCTCTGGAGGGATGAGTACCGGTTGCGGAATTTGCGGGATCTATCCCAAGTGGCTGCGTAATCGAGCCACCGCTAAAAATTTCATCGCGGTTTATGGCCTTTTAGGTACCGTCCAGGCTATGGCTTTCATTTATATCGTTGTCACACTTACCACCCTGGAAAAAAGATTTAAAATACCAAGTCGCACAACAGGTAATCACACTTGTCTTTTATTCTTTCTCTTGATTCGTCATTCCTTCGAAAGATCAACAATCTATCACTTACCATTAACATTGCCTTGAGTCAGATCTTTAAAAAGTAAGATATACCAATCAGTCATTCGATCTGTTGATAAAAGTATGCTACGTTTCATTGTCTTATTTTCCTATACCTTGAGCACCTATCGTTCCTCCGTTCCCTCGTTTCTTCGTTTCTCCGTTTCTTCGTTCCGTTCTCTGGTAAGAAGCGATTGAACACACACGTGCATTGATACACCACGCAAAAGACACGTGTGAAGATCTTTATTGCGTTTGTATGAGTGTAACTACTAGGTAAGTAGAGTGTCGTAATCGCAGCAGTGAGAAATCTGTCCTTAGATCAACGAGCTCTGAACGCGAAGAGTGGAGATACACGGACACGACGGTTTTGCCGTTAGTCATAAAATAATTGGCCAGGGTACGCTTTCAAAAGTGACCGAAATAAATTAATCGCGATAATTTCGTATCTTTGCGCGCGCATACTCCATTCATAGACTCCCTGCATTTCTCTCCGAGCAGAGTCTCTTGTAAAATCTAGCAAGTCTCCTCGAGAAGTCGAGCTGTTGTCCTCCTTCTCCACCACCTATTATTACACCGATTATAAAAATGTACAGTTACATTGATCGACGAGGTTGAATTCATTGAAGCCGCTATGAGTTTCGCCGGAAATTGCTATCAATTTTTGTTTTTCCGTTTGTTCTTTTGCCGATGCGATTAGAAGATAATTTCCCAAGCACACTTTCACGAATTGATCGGCGACGCTAGGGAAGCTACCGGTGGAAGCGAGAAATAAATTCCGAATCCCGTTGGAATTTCCACGAATTCCCATTTTGCTTCAGAGCGGTTCATCGATCGCCATCGATTTTTCTTAAGAAACAATATATTGCAGGTTTGATTCTTACCGGCAATGAGATTTCGCAAATCCTGTCGCTGATATTAACGTATTACGGAGGATCCGGTCATCGACCGCGATGGATCGCAGTGGGTGTGGGACTCAGTGCAGTGTCGTGTCTGGTTCTGGCGCTTCCGCATTTCCTCTACGGCCCTGGAAAGGATGCTCTGGCCTTGACAAAGGAGCACCTCGATCAAACGCTTTTAAACGTGTCAAGTGTACCCTCCGATATTGCGTTATGTCCTCGCATCGATGATTCCACTAATTGCGACGAAGATGCACTGCTCGACGTCAGTATCCTGCCACGACTTCTAGTCTTTATCTCACAATTCATCCTAGGAATTGGGACTACCCTCTATTACGGCCTGGGCCAGACTTATTTGGACGACAATACGAAGAAGAAGAATACACCCATGCTGCTCGGTACGTTTTTTATCAAGTTCTTTCATTCATCCATCCATCCATCGTTTTCTTGCCTGCACTTCTCTCTGAATTTTGCTAGCCAAACACGCTACGGAGAGAACGATGGATCATCTTTATCTCGCATGAACTTCAAATATACTCTATTATCAGAAGAGTTGAAAAGTGTTAAGTCACCTCCGTAATGTTACGTTCATTAGAAGTGTGTCGATAAAATGCTGCTCGATTTAGGCAAAGTCAATGATTGATACTTTGTTGTTGAAGCACTTAGATAATAGATCGTATGATATGGCGCAAAGTGTGTTAAAAATATTGGTACATAAATAAAGCAGACACTGATAAGTAATTACGACTTTCCCTGTCTGCCTTTTGTTAGATTTGGCGAGCTTTCAATCAATATTAAAGACAATTCATTGACGTTTCATTCTTTATTTGTATTAAATAAAGAAACTCGAATATTATTGGATCATTTTTCTTGTTTGCTTGAAATGCAGCTAGAACTTTGATATGTAAGTTTAAATAAGATATCATCGATAACGCGCGCGCACACACACACACACACACGAAAGCAAATATTAACATTTTTATGTTTTCCCTTTTGGATTTAACCAAAACCCTTGCACGTCGATAATCGATTTCTTTATTACTCTGGTCGACACAATTTCTTTTGTTAATGCAGGTTTGACTTTTGCTCTGCGAACTATCGGACCAGCAGTGGGTTTCTTGTTGGGTTACGCTTGTTTAAGCCTCTATATAGATCCCAGTCTTCACCCTGTCATCAACAAGAAAGACCCACGATGGCTTGGTGCATGGTGGCTAGGGTGGATAATTCTTGGAGTCACCATGGGCATGTTTGCCATTTTAATGGCTATGTTTCCCCGCGATTTACCCACGCTCAAAACCTCAAGAGCACAATCCAAGCAGGTTATTACCAACACAGTGATTCTGTAATTAATTTAGAAGTTAAATGAATATTTTTGTTTGAATATGCTGGAATTTCTTATCTCTTAGAACTGCTTTATCTTCATTATCGCTAAATTCCTTATTTTTGTAGCACGATGGGGAAATACCACTAAAGTTGGATTTAGCGAATAAAGAGAAAGGTCAATCGCCAGCTGAGAAGAGACCGTCTATTATCGAGGAAGAATACGTGCCGACTTTGAAAGAATTTCCAGTGGCTATTAAACGAATCTTGACCAATTGGCTTCTAACTTGCAACAATCTCAGTGGAGTATTTTATATTTTGGGAGCCTCCGCTTACATCACGTTTATAGCTAAATATCTCGAGGTGCAATATGGCACTTCTGCTGCGGGTGGTACCGTGATCGCAGGTACTCTTTTTCTCTCGTCCTATACGGGACAAGATAAAAGTTTCGATATTCAATCGACCAAAAAAAAAAAACAAAGATAATCTTTTGGCGATGGATACGGCAATGATGAATTCTTAATTTTGAATATAAGATAAGGAAATAATAAAGAATATCTTTTGCAGGGCCAATATCGTTAATTGGCATGGTACTGGGATTTCTACTTTCAGGATTTATCATTAGCAAATTTAAGCCTGGTCCGAGACCATTACTGGCCTGGAATGTGATAGTCGGCATCTTTTTTGTACTTGGTCAGATTACCTTTGTATTTCTAGGCTGTGAGGATGCTAATATGCAAGGCCTTGACCTTAAAACAATGGAGTAAGAAAGATTGAAATAGAGCAACTAACGATCTCTCAAACTGTCTTTAGTCCAACACTGTAATATTTTCAGGATGAACTTCACTTTAAGCTGCAACATTGATTGCAATTGTAAAACTGTGAAATATGCTCCTGTTTGCCATGAATCGTCGATGACTACATTTTATTCTGCCTGTCATGCAGGTTGTCATACAATAATTAATGATAAAGAGTTTGGCAATTGCACGTGCTTGCCATACGACAACATCGATGGTGTCAAAGAATTTGATTCTGTCACTACACATAAATTTCTCCTACAGGAGGATCAACACTTGTATATTTCCGATTCTCAGCCTCAACCACCTTATTACAATAAAGTTAAGGCAGGGCCCTGCATATCCGACTGCAAAGCGCCATATTTTTATTTCACGATACTCACTTGCATTATTCAAACTTTGGCTTGTTCGGGTAAAATCGGAAATATATTAGTGAATTATAGAAGCGTCGATAAAAAAGATAAAAGCTTTGCTCAAGGCGTTACTTTGATGATAATTTCTCTATTCGCCTTGATACCAGGTCCCATCATTTATGGGGCCATTATGGACTCTACTTGTTTAATTTGGGAGGAGTCTTGTGGTACCAGAGGAAATTGTTGGTTTTACCATAGAGATAACTTCCGATATTTAGTTAACGTTTCGTCCGTAGGTTAGTATTATTAATCAATAAGGCACTATACCATTAGCTAAATATCTTCCTTCCTCATCGACAATTTTAATCAAATATTTGCACTTTAGGCTTTTCCATCATTGGCGTGCTTTTCGATGTTGGAGTTTGCTTTCTCGGAAAAGATCTCGATTTGTACGGTGACATGGAGGATAAAAGGCGTGAATTTATTAAAAGCGACTCCGCGCCAACCATAAATCGAACCGAAAAAGAGAAGGAGGTAAATGGAAATGTAAATCAGAGGATAGACAACAGCAAATTATAGTTCGCTGTTACTGGCGAAAGCTAGGTACCTGATTGATCGGGAATTTGTACTATTTTGCTCATGAAATCGTAAGATAATGTTAATACTCGTAAAAGATTATTCTCGAATAAAAATAATAATTATCAGGAGGCCAATTTTTAAGAACACGAATTAGTATAATTTCTCGAGAAAATTTGTCGAAATTATGTGATACCATCGAGAATCAATGAAATACTTTCTTAATCAAATTTTATAAAGTTTCTTCCGATATACTCTCTAATTTTGATAATCACGAAATCGCTATATCGTTATTATGTAATTATTTTACTCGTTAATTTCTTTATACAAATGGACAATTTGTTAAATTTCATAACAATATTTATTGTTAATAAAAATGTCAATGTTTTTACATCAGTGTATTAATTTCACGTCTACGCAAATCACCAATGATCGACGTATTCTGAATGAATTTCTAATGCAGCCTCTCGCAACTGCTCCAGCGTTACCAAAATCCTCTCATTTCATTCGCATAATTCTTTGGGAAAGCAGTCAGGGTTCGTCTTCGAATTGATCCTGTTCTCGAAAAATCTCTGCCGTCCTACCATCTCCCCTGATTCTCTCGTCGCGCGTGTTTCTCTTCTCTTTCGTTAAATCTCCCGCAAACAGGGCGTAATGCTTGGGGAGACGAAAGGGTTCGACTTGACCGAATAAAAAGTACGTGAAAAGGGCGCATTGGAGAGTGAAAGAGGGCGAGTGGAAAGGAAAGAAGAGAATCTAATGAGAAAGAACGAAAGCGCATGGGGGTGATGGGGGGAGGGAGTGGAGCGGCGGAAGGTCTTAGGGCTTGTTTCGAAGCCTCTGCCGAATTCTGGGGTTGCAGCAACGACGCGGCCCGCTACAAGAAGAGAGGATTACATCTGCAAACCCGAAGTAAAAAGGGAGTTTTTGTTTGAGAGCCTTTTAATTTTTAAGCCCGGCCCGCTTGCAGGAGCTAGCTCCGCGTAATGAATTCCGCGACGTTCCCGTGACGTCAGGACGTCTCTATTGATCGCATCCTTCTGCACGCTACTGGAGGATGCGCTTTGGCATTACCGAAGGATTAAGTGCTCTACCTCCTGCGCTCGTAAATAACGAAAAATTACTCCTATACGCAGTTATCTTCGTTAAAACTCTCCTATCTAACCCCACAAGTTAGACGCGGAAAGTCCGCTAACTAATGGATACACGCATGCATCGTATCCTTCAGATACGAAGAACCCAGACAATTTCAGGCGCCAAGGATATCCAATTAAGCCTTCAGACTTAATCGTTGATCGATCGGATTTATCGAACTTGATACGGAAAGCATCAATTGGTCGTCTTGGGCATATCGAGCCGATCGGCTGATACGCAGGGTGCGAAGATTTGCGCGATCTCCGTGAGATTTAACCCTAGTCGAAAAGCTTTACATCATGAAGTTTTGTCCTCGTGTGTACACAGTGCATTGCGCATGACCCTGACCCATCTTTCATACAGGCCTGATCAACGTCTTCTAAGTCGAAGTACAGTCACGTCTAAACTTTCATTAAGACCGTCTTGCAAAAGAGGACAGACTCGCGCGATGCAATGGCACGCGAGATTAACAAGTGGCCAGAGATTTCACTTTCAGTGCGTATTTCCTTGACTTTCTCAAGATTCTGCTGGAAATGCCCGTTTGGCCCTCTCCAGTCGTTCATGTCGGTGCGAAAACAATCATGCGCACAAATTAACTGGGAAAATTGTATTTCAGGCGAGAAAAGAATGTTGTACTCGTACGAAACTGATAGGCCACTGCCGAGGATTCTGAAGAAACCGACTTCCAGGCACGTAAAACTCTTGTTAATCTTAGATCCACTAGGTAAATTGTAGTAGAAAAGTCACGTGTCCTCGAGAAAAACGGCGATTAAGTATTAGCCGTACGTAATAATGATTCTAATCCAACTCGTCCGGCCTTGCCGCAACCATTCTGTGAGTGCTGCGTAATTTAGCAACGCAAGTGGGCTGCCACGTTCCGTATGCTTGGCAAATTTTGTTTAAGAGTTACTTACATCCAAATACGTCTTTACCAAGGAAATTAAATGTGCAAGGAGTGAGTCACTGCCAGATCGATACCAACAAACAACCTGCGCGTATCGTACATTACTTATCATCGGCTCACTTGCACATGCCGATTAAACAAATACGTATGCAATCTGCAAAATTGATCATTGCAGAAATAACGATAAGGAAAAGAAGAACGAAGAAAAGGGATCCTTGCGTCTTTCTGTTCTCTACTCTAGATTCGATGCTATCAGCATTGCGATACATTTGTATCTTGGTTTATTTAAGTTCGTCTCGTAGCATCGAAGCAAGAGGGAGGATAATTTATAACACGCTTTGTCTTTCTCTCACTGACGTCGTAGGTTCGTGCGTTATATATTTAATAATAGTTGGGACAATTGCACTACCGCGCGTGTTTGCTCGCGTCAAAGTCTTTTCGGATAAAAATCCGGGAGATCGGTGTACCAATGATTGAACAAGATTTAAACGACGAGTTAGATTTTCCTGCGGAAAACAGGAAAATTGACCGTGGGATTAGTGGCTGTTTAAACATTAATTTACCCCGTTGAATATCATTGACGATTAACTTGTTCTCGATAGTGTGAATTCCGCGATGAATCGGTAAGTTGAGATGTGATTGTTGGTGACGCTCCATAAATACGATACGTCTACGTGCTGAAACGGAGCAAACAATGGCACGGGTCGGTTGCTCCCTCCGTAAATCAACCTGGATTTCCGATTTTTCTCCGAAAAGCAGACGCCTCGTGGTTTTCAGCCAATGGACGACATCGCGCGTCGGCTAGGCTGCCGTGCATTGTAAATTTGACGGCGCGTCTAGGTATTACGAAGTCAGATAATTGATCGTTCACCCGGACGATTTCGAGGTCCGGCCAGTCTATCGATATCTACTACTGATTGCTACGCCCGATATCGTTTTCCAAACGCTTGTCAACAGATCCATTTTTATAGCTGCCGTCTCTCTCCTCGCTTTCTACACAGAAATTCTTATATTCACGCACTGCACTTTTTATACTTTGAGATACATTATCGCGCACAAGTTGCGCAATAATCTTATAATGTTTAATAAACATAGAGACTTCAAATAAAAGTTTAGGTTCAAACTAGATTTTCTAAGCATTGCCACGGTGCTTGGTACAGCGGCCCTAAAGTTTCTTGCATGATTTTCTTATTTTCTTATCTACGGTATAAATTGTTCGGCTGACACGTTTGCCTGTGATTTAATGTCAGGAAGCATCGTTTCTTGCATATCATTCTGTGAGTACACGAAGCATTCAGAGAATCGCGAGAAATTAAAATCTATTACACTAATTGGGAATCACACAAGAGAAGGGGGAGAGGAGAGAGGTTCGGTAATCTGCAGTTTCATCAATTCGAAAATCCTATCGCTATTCTATCGAAGTAGTTATGTAATGGCATTCAAACCACGCAAAGATACGCATGCTTCTAAGCTTGTGCAAATACATGCCAAATCCATGGATATGTAAAAGTCTACAGTATTAACAAAAATTTTAGGTCATCCTTGGGCCTGTACACTCTTCTTGACTCCATTCTACCAAATGAGGTTACAATCCGTAAATATGCCCAGACAGAAGTTGTTAGGATTTATCTCCCGAAATCCAGAGATCCCACTAGAGAAGACATATTTTACGATTACAAGATTACGTAAATTTTTCCATCCTACTTTCGAGACTTCCGAATGATTTGATAAAAATAACGAGCGTTCGCGTGTAGCGCGTAAGATTATATAAAGGTAGACGGAGAGAATTTCTCGAAGGAAGAAAATATTATCGGAAGACCAGTTGCCGACTAAAGAGGGTGAGAGAGGGGAGCAATTGGCAGGGATTAGAAACGTTGATTAAGGATCGTTGATCGAGCGAGCAGATGACAGCTGGCAAAGGCAAAGGGTCAGTCTTCGCGATCCGTCCGCTCGTCGAATGCGATGTGGGACGAAAACGAAGATGAAGAGGAAGACGAAGATGCAGCAATTAGCCGGCAGCTATTAGCGGCACAGCTATTTGGTGTATTGCCATTAGTAATGCGCGGGATAGACGGGAAGAGTTTGCCGGTCGCACGAGTGTGCGCGCGTGCATACATCACGTCGAGTCTATTAAATCATAATAGGTTCACAATGTGAGCCTCTACGCGCGGAGGCTGACTAGAAACGAGCTTAGGCGCACACACCGTGCCCGAGTCACCGCAGCTTCCATCACCATCACCACCGCCACGACCACCGCCATCGCCACCGTCACCGCCACCGCTACAGTCCTGGTGGTCCGATATTCCGATTTGTCAACGCCACCACATTTCCAATCTCGAGGACACCTGCCTCGACGACCCTTTCCCCTCTCTCCCTTCACGCGTTTCTTCCTTCGTTTTTCCTGATACGAAGATTCATCGCAACCCTCTTGCGCACTTGGACCATTTCTTCCAATTAAATGTCATTCCAACCACCTCGCGTGCAAATTGGCGCACGATGTTGCACAATTTCTACTTCTACTTCTGCTTCTTCTTCTTCTTTCTCTGGCGAAGAATCTCGACTCTTTCATAAAAGTATTTGACGTTCGGATTACTCGAGATGTATTGCCTAATTTTGTAATTCCGCAAATAACAATGCGACAAAACATGATCTCTGCAAATTCAAATATTTGCCGAATGGAAGTTCTGCTGATGTATACCATTGCTTGATAATACAGTTACCGTCTCTTTCGTCAGCGTGACGTAAAAAACTTGATCTCTCTTTCAGAGAAGTAACTAATATAAAATACTTTGGAGCCTCTTTTCACGTCTTTTTCACGTAGAGTTAGTTGGTTAGATGAAATTAGAGATCGAAAACAAGATAATCAAACTTATCTGACGTTCACGTTCCTTATCGTGGAGACGCATGTGCGCGTATCATGAGCCAGCTACAATCCTAATTGGTATTAGCTATATTTATGTCATCGATGATATCTCCTAGAAGCTCACGAGCTTACAAATGGCAAACTAGGCAATGCGATCCCCTTTTCCTCCCCCGCGATAGAGCGAAGTCGGCCGGCGAAGGATCTGAAAGTCAAAGCTTGCGGGTGCCCCTTGGATCCAGAAATATCAGGTAGTGGAGAATCCCTGCCTGTGTGTGATACGCTTTGATTACGAAAATAATGACAAGGCAGGAATTCCAGTGGTGCTGGGTGATGGTGGTGATTGCTCAATTGCAAGAGAGTCGAGTAAATGAAATTTCGGCGGACGGTCCCCTTCTCCGTTTGCGCGTAAATGACGCAGGCTGTGGGTGTAGTTGATGTAGTTGATGATGAGGCGCGCAGGTTATCTGAGAGAGAACTATCTAACCGGCTTAGCGTCTTCGGAAAGAGACATTAGATGCATCTAAGCAATCGAGCGGGAACGGAGAGGGCTGGATGGACGCACAGGGAGCGGGAGAGAGCGAGATGCCGCCTTGGCGACGTATGACTTGATAACGGACGACGGATCGAGTCACATAGGTATACCGCGTGTAACCGCCTCGCGAATCTCTCTCCGGGATCTTAAGGGTGTAAAAAGTGGGGGTCCTTAGGAACTTCTCCATCACCGTCACTTACACCGAAACGGTACATCAGTCGGCAAAGAATATCAGCCGTTTTCGGACGCAAATTTATATTTTGTCCGGAAACCGACAGCCGCGAGCGCATCCGGCCCGACTGAACCTCGCCAATTGTGCTCCAGTAGTCGCCACTCTGCTCCGTCCTACGCTCGTTAAAATTCTACTACGTCCTTTTTCTTCTTCTTCTTCTTCTTCTTCTTCTTCTTCCACCACCTCCTCCTCCTTGTATTTCTATCAATCTCATCTCGGTGCTCTTGCACTTTTGGATTTCTTCGCTTCCTCCTGCTGGGGATCTACGTTTTGCACGGTAGGTTCAATATCTTCGTCAAGTGAATGATAATTGTCAAATGTTTTATAAGTTCAAGATATTGCTTTTTTGAATAATCTGTATCGATAGATATCACACAGGTAGACGCTATGATTCGACTTTATAGATTCTCTATCGTATCTTTATCGGATTAAACAATATTTATAAGCAGAGATATATGGAGGGGACTGGGAAATTTTGTGCTTTCACCCATTCGCTCGAAATCATTTATTTTTGTTTAACGATAGCCTTTTTTCTCAGATCTAACTAGAATGATAAAATCTTATCTTAACATAATTTTATTAATATTTCTACGAACGTAGTTTTTGAGAAATTTATCCTCGTCTTGAAAATAGATAGAGAGAGAGAGAGAGAATACCTGCAAGCATTTCTTATTTCTTATTACGTATTGCGTCCAATTAAACCTTAAACTGCTTCGTAGTAGTGACATAGTTTAAAATCATCTTTGTACTATTGCCGAGTATGCTACTTTGTCGCAGTATACATATTCCTATTGAGACATTTATAACCGTACAGTGTTATAAAAATGTTTAAATCTAATTTCTTTGTATCAAGTGAAAGAGATCAATGCATAAGAGATCAGATTCAATTATGGATTATCGAATTCCTAAATAATTAAGAGTATGGCCTGTGTGTGTTTGAAATATTATAACGTTACTTTAGGGAGGCGTCAATTGCTAGCCGGAGGATAATGGATAACAGGTGATTGTGCAATAAGGAGCAAGTGGTGAACAAGTGGCGAGGAGACAACGGGCCTTTGCCATCGCAAAGTCCTCGCGCACGGTCTCGCGAATACGGTAGGTCCTGACGTACGGGAAAAGCGATGCCAAGATCCGCGAAGCGAAAGGAATCAGTCCGGAAACGTGTCACGAGTCAGCATTGAGGTACATTCGTCAGTCCGCCGCCACGTGGTTGATTCAACATGAAAAACTCGAAGAACTCGAACAACTCGAACCACGAGAAGAATGGGCCGGAGAGCTTAAAACTCCTGAAAGTACCATCGACACCGCCCACGACACCCACGACTCCCACGACCCCAACGAGAGGCCTTGAGGATGTATTCAAGGAACTACCGATCACCGATGACACCTCCTGTGGAATCTGGTGTCTTCGTGGACCTAACCTGCAGAGATTCGCCAATAAAAAGGCGTACGTCTTCCTCTACGGTATCTTGGGATGTATCTTCTCCGCCAGCTATGCTTATTTCAATGGGACCATCACTACGATCGAAAAGAGATTCAAGATACCCTCGAAAACTACCGGTAAATGCTTCCATATTAATCATTAGAGATTCGCCAGTTTTGTGCCTCGACGAGGAAAGCTCGGGGAGGTCCAGCGTCCAGCGTTAAAATTGATTTTTCTTCAAACAGGACTCATCAGCGTGGGTAATGACATTTCGCAGTTATTCGTTTCCGTGGTCCTGTCTTACTACGCGGGCAGAGGTCACAGGCCACGATGGATGGCATTTGGCATTTACACCGTGAGTGAACAACCGTGTCTCTTTTTTGCGCTAAAGAACACTGATCATCGCAAAAGTTCATCGCCGTGGCGAATTACTCGTTTTCACGATACGTACCGCGGTCTAAGGACGTTGAAGAAGTTTCTAGAGTTTTTCTTTTTTCTTTTTTTCTTTTTTTGGTAGAGAACAAATAATTGGATACCACTGTGTGTCCTGAAGCTCAAGTTTGCAGTCGTTGAGCTTACCGGTTGGTCGGTTCTTGATTAAATTAGGAAGCGTTGAAATCGTAGCTACGCTCATTCACGCCTCTTGCCACCGTACTCTCGCCATCGTATGTCTACTAGCTAAACACTCCATTCATCCGACGCGTGAAAAGGTGCTCTTGTATTACGTTCGGTACATATCGTTTCATAATTTTCTTCATAAATCCATTCATTCGTAAATTTCCATTTTCGCTCGCCCAATCGTCCCAACGGGAGAAATTTCGAATTATCTCGCGTACTCTCTCGCCCTCGAGATTCCCTCGTTGAATTTTTCAATGGGCGAATGACTCGCGAGATGTTGCGCGTTCGCCAGGACGATCGTGATCGTTCTCGCGACAATTGCGATGCTCGCGAAGAATTTCATCGGAAGACCGTGCAAACTCGACTCGGCGGATTGAAAATTGCCGATTTTTAATCGCTCGATACGCAAGCAACGGGGGGTATCGTCACCGCGCTTGGAAAAGCCATAATTAATTTGAGAAAGCCGTTTACAACTTCGCTTCCTAGTTCCTGTGCCGCATACAGCCTCTGTTACTAAGTTATTTATAACAGAGTTAGTGCATGTAACATGGTTGAATGCATGGTAAATTATTGTCAGAGCAATCGTTGAGATAGCGTAACGGTAAATATGAGTACAAAGCCTTCTTGATGTGGAGCACTGAGATTTCGAAAGATCAGTGTTGACATCAACTCAATTTACCACCCGTCTGTAAATGGTTTTTTCCTACATTGATTTTATTTAAACAAACAGATATACGATGGCAACGTTACGTACCGTCTACGTGTCGGTAATATTGTGCAAGTCGCCAGGATTTATCAAACTCGCAGCTATAAGTTTACAAATATTTTGCAGGTCGTTCTCTTTTGCTGTCTAACGATGCTACCGCATTTTCTCTATGGGCCCGGAGAAGATGCTCTCTCACTGACTAAGGAATACGGAGCGAAACCTCGAGCGGTGAATTCGAGTTTAATACCCGACAAACATCGAAAGTTCCTTTGTTTAGGCAAGGATGGCCGAGGCACAGAATGCGAGGACGCTGACGGAAATTTTGCACCACAGGTTCTACTCTTTATCGCCCAACTGGTGTCAGGAGTCGGGGGTTCGCTCTACTATACACTGGGTGTCTCGTACATGGACGATAATATTCAAAAGTCCAAAACACCCGCTCTGATCAGTTTCTCTTATTTCCTGAGAATGCTGGGACCCGCCATCGGTTATGGCTTGGCGTCTTTCGCTCTCAAGTTTTACATCAGCCCGACCCTAACACCCACCATCACAACGCAGGATCCAAGGTACCTGAGAGAATTTCAAGAACTCGTCGCGTCGATCGATCGTTGGCGCAATTAATAATCGAACAACGCACATTTTTCGACTACTTTGCAGATGGCTCGGCGCGTGGTGGATGGGCTGGATTATTCTCGCGTTTCTACTTTTCGTTTTCGCCAGTATCATTGCCCTGTTCCCGAAAACATTACCAAGGGCGGCGGCTCGCAAAGCTTTGGCATTGGAGCGAAATAAATCCGCATCGAGCATAAAGGCTGATCAGGAACCGGAATTACCCGCTTCCGTGTCGGACATGATTAGAACTTTCAAGCGTCTGCTGACGAACACGACTTTGATGTGCAACAACTTAGCGACCGTATTTTATTTTATGGGCTACATGCCTTACTGGATATTTATGCCGAAATATATAGAAACTCAATACAAGCAATCAGCCTCCGTATCATCTTTAATCACTGGTACAGTTGGCTTGGTGTTCAGTGCCTTTGGAATTCTCTTATCGGGACTAATCATTTCCAAGTACAAGCCCAAAGCCAGATATCTGGCAGCGTGGAATGTAATGGTGGGTGCGATATCAGTTATGGGGATGATTTCATATGCTTTCCTTGGTTGTCCAGCCAACGACAGTCATATCGCCGTTCAAGCGGATGGCGCCCTTAAAACTCTACTACCTTGCAATGAACACTGCCACTGTGACTATGTCACCTATAATCCAGTCTGCTCCGAACATGGTCAGACCTTTATTTCAGCTTGTCACGCAGGATGCAGAAGCATGAAGGTTGGGGCAACGCTTGATTTAATTATCCTTTCCGTTAGATCGGCTTGTTCTTTACATGTGTGAACATTTTCTTGAAATTTCAGATTCATGGCAACGGTAGTAAGATTTATACGGACTGCAGTTGTGTAAAACCAAAGTTCTCGAGAATAATATCGCAAATATATATGAACGACACGCCTTCGTATTCAACCGAACTTCCATACGATACTACAGAGTTTGATTTACCGGAAAATCCTGGTACAGCTGTGCCAGGCGCGTGTCCCGTTGATTGCATGAACAAATTCTATGTTTTCTTAGCTGTCGTGTGTCTCCTAAAGTTCAGTGGTGCCACCGGAAGAGCGTCTAACTTTTTAGTATCCGTTAGATGCGTCGATGAAAAAGATAAAGCTGTTGCCATGGGCTTTGGTCTCACGATAATGAGTTTATTCGCGTTTATACCCTCTCCTATACTCTTTGGATTTATTTTAGGTAATTACAAATGTCAGATTTCACGTAGATTTGCATGGAATTCTTTCAGTCTCTCTCTCTATTAATCGATTCGACAATCTGTTGCAGATAAAACTTGCCTAGTGTGGGGTAAAACATGCACGGGAACAGGCAACTGTTGGCTATACAATGGAGAAACGCTTAGATATTTGCTAAATTTCACCGCAGCAAGTAAGAATTCATTTTAGTCTTGCTAGGAGACTCCTTGTTAGCTTATAGGTTTATATTTGTTTCTGCTAACTCGTGCAGGCATGAACGGTACTCATTTATTTTTTGATTTTTTCAAGGCTTTGTTACGGTTGGAACTTTATTCGATATTGGAGTATGGTATTACGTGAAAGATGTAAAAATATTCGATGAAGAAATAGAGTTAGAGGATATAGCGGAGGAGCCTGGAGAAACACTTTGAGAGGGTTTCGTTGATTATAGACAATGAAGGTTTCGTTTCAAGAAACGTGAGGAACGGTGACTCGCGAAGAACCTCGTAGCATAGTCAAGTGCTCAAGAACGAGGCCAAGAAAGAGACAGCGGGCGAATAAAGACTTTCCAAGTACCTTAAGCATTGCCTTAGATATTTAAATGTAAAGCTCGTGCCTTCGATAGAACTTATTGTTATATTACGTAAGGAATGCATAATCGAAATAAGGATGGCAGATTTTATACAGTTATAAATGAAAATATATCCTGGAATTTTATAATATTAAACGCATACGAAACCTTTCTTTTCTTAGAATCAATGTCACATTTTAATGAGATTTGATCCAAAGAATAATATATTATGTAATGTTGAAAAATAATAATCTTGAGTTTTAATGTGAATGCTCTAGGTACCGAGGTATGATTTCATTATTACGTGAGTGATGATGTTTATATATGTATATATATATATATATATATATATGCATATATGTGGCGCGCGTGTGTGTGTGTATGTGTGTGCATATAATAAATCAGTCTCTTCTTGTAAGTTCCAGTCATCCTTATTCATACATATATTAATTATAAGTAGGTAAATTAAGCAATTTATTTTGTTGCAACACAATAAAATTTATTCGAACAATAAATATGTAAAAAGACGTTTTAATTATAAAATTGCTTTTACGTAAAAGTTTATGGTGGAAACCATTAAGTAAAGCCGAGGACAGATATGAAGTCCCTGAGGTAACTAAGAACAATATTGTGGGTGTAATTAGCATATGCAATGATATTTGTTATCAGTCGATATTTCTTTATGTCCAGAGAAAAACTGTGTTTATGTTCTCTGTGAATAATGGAACTTAATTCTATATATCGATTTTATATTTTAGTTTATATAATAGTAGTGTGTACTCTTCAACTGTAGTTGTTTGACTATAAGTCTGTGCAAATATATTTGCGACCTTCCTTAACAGAGCTTTTTGGACTTGAGGTAGCGTTCGACGACGAAGTTTCATTTTTATCACGAACATCGGCCAGACTTCCAAAGCCCGATGACGCTTGTCCACGAGAAATTGGCCTAGCGGCCATAGCTACCAAGGGAATTCCCGTAATGACTTTGTTTTCCAAACGCACTTTTACGCCAGACTTCGTAGACTCATTGGACTTGACCGATGCTTGATCAACGTCTAGAGCTTCGCGACTCGAACTTTTTTCATATCTATTTATCAACGACTGTACATCTTTCTGAGGATTTACATTAGGTGCGATGCTCGCAGCAGCAGCTGCTACCCAGTGGGGATCAACGGGAATTCCAATTTCATTGAAATCTCCTTGTCTTGGCGGTTCGGTACCTTCAGGTTTTTTAGCATACTCGAAACTATTCGTAGTCCAAGAGCCATCCTTGTTTTGCACCGAATCTCTCATCAATCTGGGATCCCCGTAATGGTCAGGATTAGGAAATTCTCGTTTACTCGAACTTTTTCTACTTGGTAATGAACTATTCAAGCTACTCTCCGTTTCGTATCCCTTCAAATAAATACCCCGCCTATAAGCATTCTCCACAGTTCCTAAATCACTTTCTAAATCTGAATCAAGATCCAGAGGCTTGTACGCTACTTTAGGGCTAGCGGTAATTTTGCTTTCGTCGCTAGAGCTGTCCAATTCATCCTCGGTTTCGTTAATTTGATGTTTCGATCGTTTGAGTTTACCGGACTTCTTGTCGATCGACAGAGTGGCTCCTGTTCGACGATCGCCAGGTCCCACTGGACCATACTTTAAACGCGCTTCGGAAGTCTGTTTTTCGGCTTCCTCTTTGGGTCTGCTTTCAGTTTCTATGACAATTACGGTATTGGTCACTTCTGGCGTTGATTGAACTAAGGGCTCTGCCTCGTTTTCCGCATCTAAAGAAAACAAAAAAACATAATTATTGAAGGAATTATGCATATAAAGAGTTTACCAATATTTGCCTTTATTATCAGTCAAGTCTTGTGGCGCAGGCTCGATTTTCGTCGGTACTTGTTCTATCAACACTTGCAGTTCCCTGCCTGGCTGCTGTGTTTCGCGTTCTAACTGATTGTAGATGTGTAGGTTTCCACAGAAGAACCAAACTAAGAGTCGTAGCAAGAAACTCACGGCAAGTAAGGAACCGGTCAAATAGCAAAGGTAGTTGCCGAGTGTAGAACTTTCGTGCAAATGGCAAATCGAATTCTGATTACCCCAATGTTCACATGTTATATTTGCAATAGCATCGTATAGGATCTTTCCGGCAACGTGTACACAAATGGCTAGCCACATCATCCAGAATCCAATGCTCAGGGCTTTGTCCTGCTTATAAACGGCTCGCAAGTTTATCAAGAAATCTCCTACGAGCGTCGATGCGAGTAACGTGTACACGAGCAATGTCGTAAACTGAAATCGTCAAGATGACGCAAAGTAGTCAATGAAAGATCAGATACGTATGATACTGAAAATTCTCCCAAATTACCTCAAAAGTTAACCAGGCAATTTGACAATTGCTATTGGCGCATGGTCCATCGTTAGCGTTTAAGTTTCCAGCACCTGTTAGCTCTCTCACACAAGAGCAATCGCCATACTTTTTAGTGCTTCCTACGTATTCGATTGTAGTACAACCGGCATAGCATGGACTGTAAAATGTAAATTTCCCACCAGCATCGCAAACGGGTCGAAAATCGGAATCTTGCGAGCAACGACAGTTCTCGTTACAGCCTCTTTGAAGAAAGAGCCTAAATATGTATCAATCATATTATATTGCATGAATTCTTGCCTCTTTACTTCAAGAAAAGAAGAGAGAAAATATGGTGCACGTACAATCCCTTATCAGTTCCTACAACAGGGTTTACGGTGCACGAAGCGAACACCAGACAGAAGATAATTGTTGCTGCGATAGCAACAATTATAAAATTGTAGACAGCGATATATCTTGCGTGTGGCTTTCCTCTCGCGATTATCAAGCCAGAAATGATTATTACCAATCCGATTAAAATAGGTTTTAATATATCTAAAAATTGATCAGAGAGTTATTTATATTCCTCTGTACAATATTGTATGCTGAGAGTAAAATTAATTATTCGGTTAATTATTAGACGTACTTGATATTACTCTCGATGGAAATGGATCATCAAAACCAAGTAGCATCCCTGTTGGTCTTGGAATGTGAAATCTAGATTCTAATATAACATTTTCTTTGGTTGAAAAATTAACGAGTGCAGTCATGCATAATACAGAAGCTAAAATATTACATATAAGAAGTTTGTTCGTGATCAGTCTTCCGAATGATGGCCAAAAATCAGGACTGCCAGCTTTTATTGAATTATATCTTCGTACTTCCCTATTGATGGTACCGGATTGAACTAATAAAGAAACTGCAGCTTGTTCAACAACCTGCCACACAAGATAATTATGTCAATATAAATCGAAAGTACTTATGATTGAGTATAACTACTTAATTATCGTTTTAAGAATGATTTGTTTCCACGAATACCTCGGATGGTAATCTTCTGGGAAACCATGAGAGCAGCATTCCAGGTATGAATAAAAGAAATGCGAGAATTGGAAGGCCGAGCCACCAAGCACCAATTTGTTCTTGATACGACTCTACTGCTGTCAAGTCTTCGGCGTCTAGTCTAAATACACAGTACGCGCATAATATAAAGGTTTTTTGAAAAAATGATAATGCTTCGATAGCTCGACTCGTTTACCTCAGGCATGCCCATGCAAGAATATAGCCAAGGAAACCACCAGTTAATTTCACGGATAGCATGACACCGATATAAACTGAAACGTGTCGTAATTTCGTGTTATCATCCAAATAGGAAATTCCTAATGAATAGTAAGCTACATTCGCCATGGCTACTACTATTTGAACGAGAATGATAACAACGAGAAACACGTAGCAAGGATCTTCTTCCTCGACTACAATTCTGGATGATGCTGCAGAGCATAGTTCAGGGCTGTCATCTGAAAAGTGTGAAGAAACGCTAGTCAGTGTTGATCTTGAGATCATTTGCTTTTCGGGGTTGAATGTACCTGCATACAGCGATAAGTGAGTCGCATTTTCAGTCTCTTCGATAACTCTTATGCTATGGTCAAAATGTGGAATTATTAAAATAACGTAAGCCGCTGATTGAAGAAGAATCAAACCGCCTATCCAGGCAACTCTATGAATTCTGTCACCCCAATAGGACACTAGTAGCGCAAGTGCAAATGGTATTACGTCGGACGATGCGACTATCCAATCTAGAAAGAAATTTTGCGATGTAAAATATTAATCGACGATCATCGATGAATTATCTCCTACCCATTAAATAAGGATCAAATTGAAATCTTCTCGCTATCGTGGGTCCAATAACGAATAAATAGATAAGAGAGGCAGCCTGGATGAATCCGATCCAAGAAATCAGAATTACGTATAAACGCCGGGTGGCGAATTTGGCCAATTTTGGACATGGCAATTGTTTGCAGCCACAGTCTATCGATTCACTGGGAATTGGATTGGCCGGACCTGACAAACCACCTTCCACCTCCGATCTCACAACCTCTTGCAAGCGAATGGTCATTTTACCTAAAACTCCCTTGCTTTGTAACTTAAACAGACTTTAGAGGTGGGGGCTACGATTACGTGAGTCCAATTGCATGGGGCACACGTGTCTGATAGCAATTCATGTGTCACTCTGAGTCATCCGCGAGAGCATCTACTTCCAATAAACTATTTTTCAGTCATCGCTCTTCTCAATTTCAACCACGAAAAATCCAATAACGAGGTGTTCCAGCGGGATAGCAGAAATGAAAAATTTATCGATATACCACACACTGGTAAAGGGCACTCACCGAAATCAGTTTATCTTCGATTTATGCACTTTTCACAAGGAGAAACTATCGTTTGCGGATACACCGCGTGATTCCATTTTACGGAAGGAGCTCCCTATTGATCTATCCGAGCGTATTTTATATGAAAATTCAGTACGTAGCGCAAGAAAATAACGAAACATCCGACGTGAGCCGAGAGGTGCGGCACTTTCGGTCGACAAGCGCGCGCGTTATCTTACTATAGATACGGCGTCGAGATATCTTTCGATAAAGACAGAATGTAACACACACGCGATACGGTAGAGACGTTCTTGTAGTTCTGGTACTCTTCTGATTGGTGAACGAACGCCAGTACGATTTACTCGGCGAACTATTCAGGTCATAAAGTACAGGGAGAGCTTCGATTCGTTTGCTCATCGCATCGTTTGCAATCTGCGCTTTTAATTGTATTCGCAGAATATTCTTATTCACGTTGAGAAACCGTGGTTTTCAGTTCCGAAGAAAATTCATGTTTCCATTAGATACAATACCGTCGTACGGTATTCACTCATCGAGAGGGAGACTCTCGCTTACTCGCGGAGAGCTATCTCAATTATAGAGTCTCAAATGAGGATATCAAGGTCGTGGAAGAAAGATGAGCTCGCGAAGGAGATCCAGCGGCTCTATTCTCAATTCCCAGGATGGTTCATTTTTCTTCCGATTACTGGCACATCTGGATGCGAGTCCAATTTCGAAAAAGAAGCCGGGGTGTCTAAAGCGAGGCGCAAGGCGCGGCGAGGCGAGGCGAGGTGAGGAAGGAGTTAGCGGGCTTGAGCACACTTAAGTCAGCGCCATAAGAAAATGACGAATGCCAATTAGCATATGAAAAGCCCTGAGAGGGTCGCCTGGACCATGCAGCTCCAGCAGCGGGGGCGTCGTGTTCGCGGGCGCTTGGCAGGACGATCACGTTTTTGAATATTAAGGGCGGGATTACGGCAAAGGCTTAACACGCGAAATTTAGTCCGGTGAGGCGAAGACGGGAAAAAAATCACCCTTAAGACCCCGAGTTACGGAGTACCAAGTGTCGAAGATGGTGCCATCTTGACGAGCAAGAACCTTTTGGCTCTTGAGAGCTACTACTACTACTATTACTACTACTACTACTACTATCGCTACTTTCGATCCATACCTCAAGGTATGTTTCATCCTTCTTGCTGTTAACTTCACGCTGACTTTGTCTTAAAGCAAACTGTGATGCATCTCACCCCGTAATCACTCGAGCAAAGTCTTTTTCTTCCAACAAGCGCCAGAGATTCTTTCTGTTTCATGAACATGGGAGGCGTGGTGAAATAAGTACAGCCAAAATGCGAAATTTGATTAAGGAACAGGTGGAGAGCAACGCTAAACGTTTCGGCAGGTTCGCCAAGGGATGCTCCAGATTTCACAAAGACGATTTACTCTCCAAGGGATGGTCCGTATTGCGAATGAAATATACATATATGACATACGTATGATTATAGTTGTCTCTCTTCGACGCAAGAGGATGCTGACTTTCCATTAGCAGAGTAAGTGACCAGCGCCCGCATTTTCTTTGATGTCTGTTAATTTACTAATAACATCGTTCCCCTGCCATCCGTGCTCGTCCTCTAAATATTTGTATCGTCAACATATCGACTTGGCCTCATATAATTAAGCTTCATTATTATTTGAGTGCCATGGCTTGGAAAAAATCATTACCGCCTGATTTTGGCTCGACGGACCAGTTTTACGAATTTCATTGGTTTTCCAAGAAGTACCAGCGAGGTGTATGGTCCGGGGGTTGTAAGGGGAGGACGGGAGAAGAGCGAACGGACAGAAGTTGGGCGAGTGCAAGCAGAGCCGCGCGTATTCGAGGGAGAGACTCTGCCTGGGTGATCTTAGCGGGGGATTACGTAGAATTAAGTTCCGGACGAGGGCGTGCCCCCGTAACACTTAATTTTTCCCTCGATTTTTTAATCTCTCGGTAAATATCGTCGATCCCTCCACCTACGCCAGCCACTATTGCACTGTCTGTACATGTCTCTTTTTCTCCGCTTGGCCCCTTTCACCTCCCTATTCGTCTCTCCGGTGCTCTCTTACCATCGTCAAAGAAGAACCCATTTAAAAACCTCATCAATGCCTAAGCCCCGGCGCTACCATAGGAACTAATCCCTCCTATTTTAACACAGGACGAAGGAAACCAAGACGGAAGAACTCCCCGAGAAAAAAAGAGAGGGAAGAGCGATACGCGCTTTTAAAAGTAAGACTCCGCCTTTATTAGTAGATACAACAGTTTTATTTCCACCGAAAAAGGCAAAGGAGGAAAGTGAAGGAGAGCGCCACAGCCTACCCTCCTACTTCAACCACGCTCTCCTTTATCTATATATGTGCGTGTATATCTTTTTTCTCTTTTCTCCAACCTGCCTCGCGCTTCGTTCATTCAACACACGGGAGCTTACGAAATGTTCCCCACTTCGAGGTTGCTCTAATTGGCCGTCTCCATCGATTCTACAAAGTGGTAACGTGCCATTTTCAAAAATCTCACAATTACCGCGCGTTTACGATATTCTCACTAGCTGCTCTAGTGCAAGCATCGCTTTCAAATCATCGCCGATTAGTTTCTATCGATGACGGATCGATAGCGCCTGTATTTTTCGGGACACGAAAGATTACTCGAAATTTCCTACTGTATGTGGAACGGGCATACGTCGTGACTATAATACGCTTTAAACTGTTAATAGAGAGGGAGGGGGAGAGAGAGAGAGTCGACGAGGGTGTTTGCCTGCGGCTGAAGCTTGAGTGTTGGGCTAACATTCATGATGAAATTATTCTGGAGGATCAGGCTCCGGGTCGCGAGTCGCCAGTTTTAAAAGCCGATGGTTTTGAGCATCCACCAAGCCAAACTTGACCAGTTGAAACATTTCGTTCATTCCCCCTTTTTCAATCCATTTGAAAATCATACGAATTGGTTATCGATTATCGAGACGTATCCATGCCAAAGATTGGCGAAAAGCAAATATAAACTGGCAGTGCTGTTAACGATGAATGGCGGCTGAAAAATTATTGAAACGATCACTGCAATAATTAATTAGTGCTTGAGAATTGCAGTGTTGCCGGACAAAGCCCATTTGCTTCGGCGGTTTATTATTTGGGGGAGGGGGGGGGGGTAGTCTTCGGGGAGAAGAGTGAAATAAGTAAGGTTTCTCACGGAGAGTAGAGCAAGGAGATAACAGACTTTGTTTTAAGAAGAGTACGATGATGGGGCTGGAGGACAAACGCTTAACATTACAATGGCCACTCAAAAGGGATTCCAGCAAAAGTCAATGCAAAGCACCACAGCGACTAAGGATTAGAAGTCTTTTATGAATCGCAGATCTTGATGAATCGTTTTTCCGCCCCAATCTGACCACGCCATCACGGTAGGCTTTCGGATTTTAACTGAATTTATTTAGACGTTCCGCTCTCCTCTCTCCGCCGAACTTTGAAATTCACTCGCGGCAGAGGGAAGGGAGGATCGACGAAGATTCTTCGTTTCACGGAGAATCCCAATTGATTTTACATTTAAGCGGCGTTTCGCGTAAATGTGATAAATAAAATTTCAACGAAGAAAGTATTTCCAGCTTTCTTTTCAGGGTAACTGAGAGGTTGATCAAAAGAGGAGCTTCTCACATTTGGCAGAAATCTTTTTACACGAAAGCGGAGTCGAGTTGAAAGAACTAATTATATCTGGCCTGATGTCTCTTTTCTCAGGGCCGATACCCGGCTGAATAACGTTCCTTTGAGAGAGTATAAAAATTATTACGAGTGAAAAACAGGCGAGACGGAGGAAGTCGAGGTGTATCGAAAGACGGGAGGCACTGAGCGCTGGTAAATCCACAGTTTGCGGGGGTGGTAAAGTTCCTTGGAGCGCGGAACGCTCGGAGACGAAGGGATGAGATCGCTGCTCCGGCGTTTTCAAATAGAAATAAGAGTTTTAAAAATCAACATACGCGTCGCGACGACAGCGTAGATCAAAAGGACGTTCTGTCGATAATTGGTGGAAACCTTTCCCCTCTCCCTGTACCCTTTCGAGGAAACCCATCTCCAACCGCTATCCCTTTATACCCGTTTTAGTTGCCATCTTCGTTTGAGGATTACGCACATTTTACGATGAAAAAACAGAATATTTATTTTAGATTTGCGATTCTGAACATCGGGAATTGGGAATTGGTGAAAGGGTGGTGGTGGTGGCGGTGGCGGTGGTGGTGGTTCGGCAGAACCGAGAAAGAAAGGGGTCGATGCAGCTAGCTATCGATGAGACTAAACGAGGGTGGTTTCCCCTACTATCCTTGGACTCCGTCGAGGGTGAGTCTCCTTCGATTCATGGATTTCTTTGCCTTACGCTCCATTCTTATTTACTCCCATAAAAGTCGAGAATATATAGTAATGAACCCGATAGCGACCGGAGAGACATATATATGGGTAAATCTGCGAAAGGTTCGCGTTATTCTTGCAGCATTTGAATATTTATCGCGATCGCGATGTAAGGACCATAATTAATGACGGCGGAGCGAAATCTGGTGACCCGAGGGTGTATCGGTTGATACCGAAAGGGGTTGCGAGCCTCCTTAATTTTGGGACGGCGATTCGAAAGAAAGGAATGGACGATCGGACGAAGGAAGGAGTTAACTTCTAATTGTTTTGTTAAATGACGCGCGAGTAAGAATCCCTCGGAGGACTTAAGCCCCAAAGCGAGCGGCTGCGGAGGTAGCGGCGGTGACGGCGGTGGAGGTGGCGGTGGCAGCGGTGGTGGTGGTGGTAGTGGTTTCGGTTCATTCCGCTTTCTCTCCTCTTTCTCTCGTTCTTTCTTCCATCCACTCCCGCCGCCGAGTCCTGCCACCGAAGCCACCCTGCCGCCTTAATTCTTAGCTTTATTCTCTCCTAAGACTCTCTCTTAATTTCTTATTTCTCCCTCCACCAATTCCTCCGCATCCTATCCTACCTTTTGCAATTTATACTCGACGAGAGACAAGGAGAAAGGGAGAGGAAGAGAGGCCACTGAATGCCGGGCTTAAGCAGACAATGCTTCGCTTTCAAACGGCGGCTTCGAAGACCTTTCTTTCGCATTAGATACTTTAATTCTTTAAACGTGTCCTTCCGCCCAACGAAAGCTACCCTTCTTCGTTATACAGTTTATATGAAAATCTTTTGGACAACCGAAGCGTTTATAATATTTTTCGCCATTTTAATTCGCATCGTATTTTCATCCATCCGGTGTTCGTGTCATCGAATTTCACGCGATGCTTGTGCCTAATGAGACACTTGTAGGGTCCTAGTGGGTCAAAGACTGTTTCGCGAGACTATAAACCAACAAGGGACAACTATCGAGCAACTGTCGAAGACACTCGGTCGCTGTCGGCACTGACAGAATCTGACAGTATCTATCACGAGCTACGTTACGCTTGCGATAAACGCCAGTTTATACCATTTCATCGCTATTGCCTCAAAGTTGTTTCCCAACAGCAACCCCCGTAACACCCTAGCGAGCAGTGCTCGTTTTTTGCACGGATATTAGTACAATTGGCTTTAATATCAGCAAAACAATAATTGGCATCTGACCAAAGGGTGGTCGGTGTAATGCATCCCGAAATTAGTCTATACCTCTTAACACGCCTAATTGGCAGAAGTTGACCCGAAACGGTACCGTAAGGTAAACCAACGTGAGTCGCTAGAATGGATGATTAGACGTAGAGGGAAGCAAGCGAGTTGCTTAGAAATGGAGCAGAGTAGAACTGGAGAGAGAGAGAGAGAGAGAGAGAGAGAGAGAGAGAGAGAGAGAGAGAGAAGGCGGCCACTGGTCATGTAAAAGAGGAAGAGGAGAGACTTCGATTTGATGCGATGTGCAAGCGAGGCAAGAGCGGGTACTGGTCGTCGATTTCCACTGACCATCTACGGACCAACGAACGGCTGGTAATGGCCACTTTGAGGGCACGCCATAAGCTTTTCCAAAGAGACGAGCCCTTGCCCTAAGTGGTCTTATGCTGACGTTTCAACGACGTAGATACTTACTTTGCCTATCCGCAATATGACCTAGCCTTTTGCCCCTTTACATCCTTCATCTCTCTACTTCTCTCCTTCTCGACTTCCCTCCTCTCCTCCTCTCCGCCTTTCCCCTTCGAAACGAACATCTTCACAGGATACGTTCAAATCAACACTGGACTCGGTATGGAAAAGCTGTAATACTGTTTGAGAATAGCGATAAGTTTTCATATCATTATTTCAAGAAAACCTCGATTGAAAGATGCCAGAGGAAATTGTCCTCTAACGATAAACTGTGTTTTCAGCGAGAATTGATTTTCGGTAGGAGCAATTTATTCGACGTAACAGCATAGGCGCCACGATCTCATTCAGTGATGAAATTTTCTTGGCGATGAAAAACAAGTTATTTTGCTGGATGACATTCGATATTACGTGTTTTTGGTAAAAGCTTTCAGCCTGTTATCACGAAACGCGGGAGATGCTTTACCGTTTAACCTTTCAGCGAGGGATGAATCTGGAGTTGAGATTCGCGCAACAGGCTTTACCGTAGGTGTACATGGGGTGAACAAAAATGTGCGTTGATTTTAATATTACTGGAGAACCCGCGTCGACTGCGAAGGGATGGCTGGGGTAGCCTGGGAGTACCGATGGGGCAGGGGGTTTCAGGGGCTAAATGGAGTCACGATAGAAGCAAGAGTTAACTCAATAGAGCCTTAAGTGAATTACTTATTGCGTACATCCAGTATACAGACTAGATGCGTTTAGCTATAGGTTGTGAGTATCAGGATCGACCCTACACCTTCGCAACAAGACAACTCCGCTTCGTATCCTCATTGTACTTGCAAAAATCTACCTTTTTTAATTCGTATAATGACGTCAAGTCTGTAACAACATCAGCCACTAAAAGCATTTTCGGTACAACGTAGTAATATCAAATGGCTGAAGCCGGAAAGAAATAAGCTTAAGCGGTTCTGCGATACTAAACCCCACGCTAATTATACCCTTTGTTGGAAAGTTTCATTCGGAAAAGAAGAAAACGTAAAATCCAAAATATTTTCATTCTTCGCGAAAAAAAGGAGAAGAAAGGAAAACACGAGTGGAATATCCCACAAATGTACACGCGGAAAAACTTGGAGGGGTAAAGCAGATTTTTCACGTTTCTCGAGGATGTTCCGGTTTCAGGGGGTTGGCTCGCGTTCGTAGATGATCTCGGGCGCGTGGAGAGAAGCTCGGAGAATCGTTCGGCTAGGCGAAGGATTCAAGGAGGTTAGAGGATGCCTCGGAAACCCTTTCGAGCCCTTACGAGCAATACCAGGGCTAGGATCTTTGATGGACGTCTGGCTGCTCAAGAAAATTTAGTTAGTCCACAGCTTTGTGCGCTGTCGCGACGCGAGAGTGGGAGCTAGTGCTCGGACGGATGTCTCTGCTCGAACTTAATTAGCCATCGCAGCCTTAATTGCGCCTGATATTGCCCCAGGACAATTAGCGTAATTAGGCAGAGAAAGTGTCGTGCGCAGACTTTTCTTTTAAGATACTGTCATTCCCCCCGTAAACCTAAAGGGTTTCGCTGCAAAGATTCCTATGCACTTCTCGTTATTTTCCCTCCCCCGGAAGTATCTTCTAATCGAAATGGACTCTGCTGACAAAATTGGAGTTCAGTTCCGAGGAATATCCTCGCTATCGCGAGGAAGCGAAGGGTTGGCTCTGGTTTGATGGCTAGCAAACTTTTTCGACATTAATCATTTTCGAGGAAGTGGTAGAGAATAATATCGCGCGAGGATACTAAGAAGAGGGCAGATAACTGCAGTCTCGGAATGCAATTCCACGAGATGGGGGTGGAGTGGGCGTGGAAAAGGGGTTACCGGCGTGGGAGGTGAACTGGGCTCGTATAATATACCCGTCGCGGCATAATAATTCAGAAATTTGCATGTACGCGGGCTAACTCCTCAAGTAGGTTATCTATGTTGGAAGTTTTCTCCGTGATATATAACGCATCCACGACGGCCGAGCGGTGCATGGGGCGCGCAAGGCGCCACATCTACATCGACTTACGTCCACGTGGGGGAACTTACGTAAGTACGTCGCGGAATATGCCCTTCAGTAGTCTCGAGCTATTATCTTTTCGAATTTGAATTATTCCCGGTGCAAAAGGGCCGAGAGGTGAAATTCATTATTTTCCAAAATGTACTCTCGCGCGAGCTGCGAAATGAATATCACGTGAAATTCGGCACACCCCTATTCATGCGCCCCTACCTTCCCTCGCTATTTGGCGCACGCTAAATTCGAGAGAGTTCTCTGGAATTGAGGAGGAAAAATTTTACACGCTCCTCAATTAATCCAAATTCCAGTCCAAACGTTGTACGGGAGACCGTGATTATTGTCTAAGCAGCTTGATGTAGTCTACTACTCTATATGCAGCACCCTTATTCACAGGTATATTAACTTCTGTATAGGCGTTATCGTCGAGTGTCGTCCCCCTTTCAGCCGGCAGGAATGGCGGGTGAAAAGGTCTAAAGCGCGAAGCGTCTGCTGCGTGTGTACGTGTGTATGCAAGTCCGATAGATCCCCTCTAAGGACACTGGTCCTAATCCAAATTTCAAAACCTCATATTTGCCTTTGAGACGGAGCCGGTGGGGTCTATCCTGCTTTTGCCAAATTCCCTCCCCTCTCCGTAGCAGCTCTACCTTCACCACTTTTACCGTCCAACTTGTAATCGCGTGTATCGCGTATTTCTAACTGTGCGTCTGTATCCTATCCGTGTGAGCGCGCGGTCGCGTGTGTTCGCGTCTTTCCGTATTAGACGGAATATGCAGATAATACTCCATCTATAACGTGACATCCTCTTTCCTGTAATATGTATCATATATGTATATACGTGCAGGTTTCGCGAACTAGAACGATATTGGATAGCAAGCGATCACCTTCTGTCCTCGGCTTTCTCAGTTACTCACTCGGTTATACTCACATTCAACAGTCCTCTTAGCTTTCGGTAATGTTTCCACCCTCAAAGGGCTTGAAGTAGAGTATTCGGAGGATTACAACGAACAACTCCGCTACCGAGTTAGAATTTAGTGATGAGCGTGTCACACACGACTTGTGCTTATTGAACGAAGCTGTACTAAATTCGGTATGATTCGAAACTGACCGAACTACGAGATAAAGTGGCGAAACAGGGGCCGGCCACCGCGATTAGATTTCATGGAAAAGCTTTTTATACTCTTGAAAGCTTTGTCAAGAGTTGCCCAATTAATACTTAAGCGGTGAATGAAGAGAGAGAGAGAGAGAGAGAGAGCGAGAGAAATCGATAGAAAAGTTGACGAGTACCATAGAATTATTGTAATATATTTTCCACCGATATTTTTACCAAAGTCGTAATGAACGTTGTCGCCTATCCGAGGAAATACAAGTTGCGCTCTATTTGCAATACTCGAGCAGTGGCTCATGTACATAAGGTTTTGCTCCAGCGAGCGATAAAAAGATCCGCTTCGATACGGTATCGCAAAATATTTGTTCCGCAAAGCTCTGAGACACTCGAACCGGTGCGAGGATCCTTTTTACATGCGTGGGACACGGTGCTTTCACGCAAGTTAAAGCACTGTCGCTCCGGGATCTATAACGTAACCCTCCGACCCTCGTAAACCTGAATTTATTAACACTTGGAGCGCCGGGGAGATTTGCTAAATGGTTTTCAATTTGTACCTAAACGCGTCCAAGCCACATGCTCGGCCGATTCTCCACGACAGATATCATACTCTGTCGATTTCGACTCTATATTCCATACTGTGTCTATGTGAACCTTTTTTATAGCGCCGTTAAGTTTATTACGTATAAGATACCGTAGAATCCATCTGCCAAGAAATATAGAAACCTAACTTTGGATTTAATGTATTCCCTCTTATTGTATTTTATTTGTATTTTACTCGCCCGCGTACCTCTCTGAATTATGCTTAAACAAGAAAAACGCCGCACCCCACCTGAGAGCTTATTAAAAATAATATTACGTCTGCAAGGTAAGTGACATCGGTCTCTCCGCGAATGTGTCCCTCTGTTGCTTACTGAATCTTGTGTAAATCATTATTTTACATCTGCTTAATCTCCGAGAATATTCTGGAGTTAATCGTTTCAAGTGGGAAATACCAATTTATTCGTGGTTTCGATAACGTATAATTACGATAAGATGCAGAATAACATTAATGAAGTTAGGTCACTGATAAATTCTTGTCAGGATTAGACATTATCGTGACTTTTCGTTAATAATATTCAGAACTTATTGTTAGATATCAGGACATCTCGGATCTATAAATATGTTGTATAATTGAGATGATTTCATGCCACTCGAATGTCTCGTATTTCAGGCGTGAAGTTTTTAATGCACGAATCACGGAGAACTCGCGTATATCAAGAATATCAGGAAGCCCTGTAGTTCAGCGATGCGTATTATTTCACGTTAAATAGAAGCGCTGGGATCGGTGCAGACCCGCGGAAGACCCAAAAGTGTGTACGTCATGGGAATAAGGATATTTTGCCGTCAAGTAGCGCATGTGCTTACGCTTTCAATAATACTGCGGAAAGGATATACGGTGAGACGGTAGAAATGTCACCCCAATGGAGAAAGGTACGCTGGAAGCTGAATGCCGGATAGAGAAATTTCTCAGATTCGCCACTATTTCATTATACACGTATACCCGTCAGCGTTAAGATGTTGGAAAGATATACGTACTACCGAAACGGGCGGGGGAGGGTGGAACAAATTTTTCTCTGGGAAAAAATCAATGATTTTGCTTCGTCTGTCTTTTAAGCGTCTCGTAATAACCGAAGATAGCGCGAACGTGAATTGGGAAAGTGCATTTGGGGAGAACTGACTAATGAATCGGAATTCAAGATGATTCCCTATAGGAAGTCCGGAACTCGGGAAATTGAAGTAACTGCAGACTAACGCGGAAAGTGCGCGGTAGCTGGCTGCCGGTACCAGTGGCAGCGAGCTGCAGGACGAGGATATTCGAATGCATCGCGCAGGACGCTCGTAATTTTCCGGGTAAGCTCCGGCAAATTAGCTCCGGGCATACGTTACCCTCGCCTTAGTTGCAGGCTCGTCTTCCTCTTAGAATCACCCCGCCACTAGTCGCGGTTCGTAACCCCACCGTGGGTTCCTGAATTTCCAAATGGGGGTGAGGCAAAGAGGTTAAAGCGTGGTGCGACGCGACGAGGGGGGCAAGGAGTCCTTGTACACACCGAAAATACGTGCACACGCACAAACACACACACACACCTACCCCCTCCGAAAGCCTGGCTTTTGCACCTCCTTGCCTTCCCCGCAAGCTCCGATCTCCCCAACTACGTTTCATCTACGTTGGAGAGCCAAAGCTCGTAGCTGCCTTGGAAAAGCTCCAGGAAAGAGAGCTTTCAGCTTCGCCCTGAGGCTCGGAGGGGATGACAGAGGGATGAGGATCGGCCTCGTTGGCCCCGCAGCCGCCCCCGATCCAACCCAGCACCCCCACTTGCCTGGCTCCTAACCAGGAAGGCGTTCCGTGAAAGCTCCGCCTGCAAGCTCATCAAAACACGCCCAGGCGCGACCGGTTTGTCGCTCTGGGACCACTCTTGGCCCACCAAAACGCACCATACCCCCGTGAACTCTTTACCTCTTTCATCCCTCGGTCTATCTTACTCCCGTATCGAGGACCTTCTATCTCCGCTCGGGGTTTGCCTTTAAATTTTATCTATTTCTCGTTCCTTCAGCCTAGATGGACTATCTTGCCTTCTATTTTTTTCTTTCTTTTCCTTCAAGATAAAAAACTCTCTTCCTTGCTCCATTGCTGTTATCCCTCTCTCTTTCCCCCTGCTTTCGTTCTTTGCGCGCTTACTTATTTTTCTGATTCTGATTCCGATTCTGATTCCGATTCTGATACTGATTCACCCCTATAGGAATAATACTGCATCGTCTTATCGTCCTCTCTCTCTCTCTCCTCTCTCGGAAACACTTAGATTAGAATACGAACTATACTCGCATACACACTTATATTCGAAATATTAAGGAAAAAATATATGATATCATCAGGTATTAGTGATATAATACATGTAACGAGATCGTGCAATAGTTGTTATCTCGCTACGTCAGATTATCAATATTTTAGTTTCACTTATATAATGAATATTTTAATAACAAGCAAGCGCTCTCTCTCTCTCTCTCTCTACATACTCTGTAAAATTCCTAATAGACAGCTGTTCCTTAGACACTCGATGCACTTTTAATTTTACACACCTACCCCTATGAAGACACACAATCGGATTTAGGGAGTGTGAAATGCTGTATCAGTGAACGAAATCTCGCTGGATCTGGAATCTGTCGTATTGAATCTATCGGTTAAAAGATTTTCAGCTGGCTTTCAGAGGATTGCACGAGGATACATGGAATTTAAATCACACGCAAAAAACCAGCGAAAATTTACACGTGCCAAAAGTATATCCGTTCGCTGGAATTGGATTATTTGTGAAATCAAGTTAATTCGAGAACATATACATATATGTATAAATACTTGGAACCTCAAGAAAGATCAGGCTTACGATTCGTATTATCAATTTGCTTCTATTCTTTTTTTTCTTTTTATTTTATTCGGAAGTGTTCTAGTACTTTTCACGTGATCAGGAGATTAATTTTCCAGTACTCTGCTTAATCCTAAGATTATCCAGTCTAATACCTCAACTTTATCGGTGCTTAATGTAGATTATTAGGATTGGACTGGCTGATCGCATCAGAATGTTTATTTATTTTCTTATACTTGAATCAATAAAGAGAATTTATTCTATCACTGGACAATCACGATCAATTGAGAATTCCGCACGATTACAGTCTTGTATTACTTGGTATAAAAACACGTAAAAGCAAAAAATTAGTTTCATGTCGCTTTAAGATATTATTTTATTCTAATTATAACCTAATCATAGTTATATCAGTATCCATCCAACGGAAACCGGAAGAGATACTCCAGAATGCCATCGCTATGGCCGACGATTTGTCCTACCTCCTAAAGTCCTTCATATCCCATCGAGTAATTAGAATGGAAAAAATAGATTTGTGCAGAAAGTCCGTTGGCATTGGTGATAAGATACAGTCGCATCAATTTTGATGCACGAGATTAGATTGCTATTTGGGTGTGTTCTCTTGATTTTAAGCTAGAAGATTCTGCTGATAAGAGCTGTTAATTTGGCGCATCTGAGAGAAATCTTTTTGAAATATCAGAGCCTCCCAAAATGTTGCAAATTCAATGCACGCATCAAATGACAAATCCTCCAGGCATCGAACAATGTCTTGACAATACCAAAATTCTGATTGTTTGGCAGTCCATCGATCCAAGAGAAGTATCATCATCCTTTAAGACAATTTCTTGTTCCTACATATGGCTAGACATTGTTTGCAACGTATGTAGATCATATTGCAAGTGTACGAATGTAGAGCGGGCTACGTGAATCTTATCTGAGGACACACCTCCAAGTCACCTAGAAGACCAGGTCCTGGTGGGAGCAAACTACGACAGCATCGAGAGAACGAGACGAGGCGGGACGAGGAGAGGAGAGGAGAGGAGAGGCGAGGCGAGGCGAGGCGAGCGAAAATGAAGAAAAAGGTGAAAGAATCGAAACGACTGGGTCCGATCATAAAATTACTCCTTCGATCCAGCGATCCAGCAATAAAGCAACTGGACACACACATGTTCGCAAAATCAAGCTATCAAACGGTCCCATTATCTCAGATACGAATAAATCGTGAAACAAGTTGGAAATAAGAAGAAGGGTGAATGGGGGAGGGAGATTTTCGCTGGATGAGAATAGAGGAAGAAGATGAAGCTTAAGCAGAGTATTGATGAAGAGCCGAAGACAGAGGGAGAAATTGCGCGAGCACAGTGATGAAGAAGGATGAAAGGGGAATATGGATGGTAGGAAAGGAGGAAGGAGAGAAGAGGGAAAGAGAGAAAGAGAGGTGAATGGGAATAGTGGCGCAGGGATGACGAGATGCTTCTGGAGGCTGAGGGTGAACCAGAGAGGACCAACACGGTCTAACACGAAGACGAAGACGAAGACCAAGACCAAGAGGAACACGAAGACGGAGACGGAGACGGAGACGGGGTCTGGGACGGGGACGGAGACGAAGACGAAGTTGGAGACGGCGACGAGGACGGCGACGAGGACGGGGACGGAGACGGAGACGGTGGTGGCGGTGGCGATGGAAATGGTGGGGTGATAGCGTTGGGTAGGGCGTCGTAGGGGCAGAACCAGCGCCGCGACGCCTCGACACGCACAGTCGCGGCTCGAACGCCGTCCCCTTCAAACGTACTGTCCTTACGGTCCTCTGAAACACCATTCGCCAGATGGGCCGGCATTTAAAATCGTCTCGCTCTTTTAAATCGCTCTTTATCCAGCACGCTCTACTCTCCTCGGCGCAGAAGCAACACTCTCAAAAATGATCACACAGCCTTCTCGTCAAAAAGGACACAACTTCAAGAGGGAAACGTCACTTCGAAGATATTAGTCGTAACGCGTCGACGTCTCATATTCCGAAGATCGATGCACGTAGCAGAATAATCCTGCTCCATTTCTAAGCAGATTTGTGAAAGAGAAATTTGGAGCATCGGACCGTTTTATACATAGTTACCTGTAAATATGCGTAATGTGTCATAGTTCTTGAACAGTGAGACCGCACATGGAACATTGCAGACTTTGTTGCTCGATAAGATTCGTTGTAAAGATCTTTGCACGAAGTCAGATACGAAAGACTGCCGTTAAAGTGTTAGTTGGTTGATTGGATGGTTGGTTGGTTGGTTGGTTTATTTGTTGGTTCGTTTGCTTGTTTATTTTTTTAATTGTTTTATTGGTTGATCGATCGATTGATTTTCATCAATTTGGTAGTTCGTCCTGCCGTTGACACGTGATGATCTGGAATCTGGTTCGATTCGATGGATGACCATCGTGGAGTGTTTTTCCTGTGAAATTTTTAAGAGGACGCTTCTTCTCTCGCTGAGGGAAATGACGATTTACGTTTTTCAATGCTGACGTTGGACCCTGTCAGACTTGACAAATGACGATCGATGATCGAACCAGTTTCGATTGAATGGTGAACGTTTAGCCGCAATGTCCGCTGTCCGCGGTGCGTAACTTCTAATCGACACGTGTTTCCTGCGACTGTCACATCGCGGTGTAGTTATATTGACCTGTGACACGTACGTACCGCACGGTTCTTCCTTGTCTAGTCACGAGTCCATCCCTCGTTCGTCTTTTTGTCGTTTTACCTCCCCCAATCTTCGCTATAGCCTCGAGTGCATGCAAATATTGAGCAAATTACGACGTACGATAGTCATTAGTGAAGAAAAACAACTTCGCGCTTTATAATCTTATATTGACCATTCAAGTAGTTCCTTAGTATACTGATACAGATAAAATACGTGATATTCCTTTTAAGACATCTCCGCTGAATTTTGCATCGAGCCACTACTGTGACCTATAGGTGCGCACATAACGAACGCATGAAGTTTTTTCAAGTGCTGGAATGTCCACTCATTAAAAAAGTATCTTATCTGTGATTTAAATTATGCTACGCTGACTTATGAATAATGGTGGAGAAATTTCGTGTTGCAATTAACGAATTTGCAAGATAGATTTCGAGATAAAAGGAAGAGGAGGAGGAGGAGGAGGTGGCGGAGGAGAAAGAAGAAGATATAGTGTGACGGGACGAAACGATTAGCGTTTTGAACTAGAACTCGTTTCGTTCGGATATTTTGATTACGCGAAGGATTTTATTTGGCGTGTCGAAAAAATCTGGAAGACATCAAGAGGTAGTGCAGTGTTACAAATGGCAGTAACTTTCGTGCTCGGAGCTGATCACTGAAGTCTTTGGAAGGGAATGGATTTTCAGAGCGCAATGGACACCTTCGTTGAGGCATGGGTGACTGCTAATACAAAACCCGATCAAGTACAGGTAATTCGAACTTTCAGCCCTCTCTAGAGAATTTCAAAGTATCGCGAAACGTTCGGCGTATTTGTTCTTCGTGCAGTTTATTCGCAAGTCTAATAACACACAGAAAGGCGAAAAGTCTAAAAATAATTATTATCCAATTGGAGATAACTTTACGATATATATTGCTTATTGCGTCTGACACGATCACATAAAGGTAACGATCGTAAATTTGACGTTCAGTGCTGAAGGGTGCGCGGACCGGGAAGCAAGCAACCCCTTCTGACATTACACAGCCAATTGCCCACCCCACAGATTCCTTCCTGCCCCTTGGCACTTACAGCCACCACTGAACTAATTCCTCGAGTATCGAGCTTTAGAATTTCTTGTCCGAAAATGATTTTTGCTGTAACGCGTGAGAACCAATATCCCCTCCTCCGATCTCTCCCCCCCACCCCTCACTACCCGATATTCGCTGAAAATTGCAGACGAGTTATTAGGGATCGATTAGCAATGGCAGGAGGAATGTATCCTCGGTGATTCAGATATTTTCAGATTTTTTCGTACCTACCGTGATTCTCCGGCGCATCAAAAAGTCATCGTTTGCTTGTATTGGGTTAAAATTTCACATTGTAAACCGGGCGTAGCGACGAGGGTGGGAGATAATCCTTGGTAAAACCACTTGCGTGTTTGCGTGCAACGCTGTGTGTGTATTTACGCATATACGTACGGGGGGTCACGGGTTCTGGCCACGATACGGATGTGCCCCTGCCTTCTTCCTGTGCCACGACCATGTTCACGCTATAGCATTCGGTGCAATAAGACCGTATCTCCACTGACCAGTTGATCTTTTTGGATCGTTGAGAATTTATAAATCGTCAAACTTCTCAAATCCCACTCATTAGGCTTTATCAATTACCGCGGTTGTTTACCACACATACGCATCTGACAGAGTGCATCGCGGCAATACGTACAACACATGTAACGCGGCAGTAACAAAGAGAGAAACTTTGAGCAACTACGAGGCAAACAGTAGGGATACTCGAGCAAGACAAATTGTTGATTGTGCTTCCTCCGTTTCCACGAGTATCAATATGATCAATGACGATATTATCGATATCTAATGATTTACACCTGACGATTATCGTTATAAAGCGACGCACATCTATTTCATTATGGCGCGTCTGCCATCACATTAAACTGCGCGTACACGTTGTATAATATTTATATGTAGGAGCTGCCGCTACGTACGGAGATATTCACGATACGTGCGCACAGCTCGCGATAAAATTCCCCAAGAAATCCTGGCATCGGGCATAATCCGGTGATGCAGTTACTTCCTAGCCGAGGGACCGTGAGATGACGACGTCCCCTGGGATTCGCGTTTCTTTTCCACAGCGCGACTACCACACGGATATTCTTCTGCCGCGAGCATAAAGAAAATCTTCCGACAGCCGGCAATAGCTTAGGAGACGCAATATTTACCGAAGATTCGGTTCACGCTTCCTCCTCGGGTTCCCGGCGTTGCTTCTCCCGCGTAGCATTTGCTTCCCGTTGGATAAAAGGGATTGGGAGGGAAGGTCATCGGAATTCTGAGCCGACGTATTTGATCTGGATCCTGGTGTTCGAAGATCTTCCCGCGTCCATTTATCATAACAGATTAAAGTGGATTTACCAGAGGCGTCGCCAACGCAAAAGCTTAAAAAGCATTTCAGGAGGAGCACCGGCGAGAAAGCTCTTCCCCCTTGATCGCTGCGAATGAAAACACTCGAGTTTTCGGGCAGCCAGGCGCTGCCGCACCGGACGCTTTCCTTATTAAATCGAATCTCGTCCATAGTCAGCGATGGATCGCCGATAGACCCGACAGATCCGACCACCACGTATGGCATTTCTTTGCCTTTTAGCACGCATCCCTCGTGTCCTTGTAACTCTTCGCGCAGAATCATGCTTACACGGGCAGAGCGCGAGAAGCCACGTGTGCACTCGAAAATGCGTGGTTCGTTTGTACGCGGTGGAGGAGATACGTTCGAGGCACGCATGGTCACGGTATTTGACCACCCTAGCTCCCGGAATGATTGTAATCCATCTATCCGGCCCACGAAGCCGATACATCAAACGCAGGTAGAACTCTCTCGTCCCTCTCATAGATTTTATACCGACAGACCGACAGACCGACAGACCGAACGCTCTTTTCTCCTCGGTCTCCTCTACCCCATCTTGTCCTTTTTCCATCGTTTCCTTTTTCCACGGCCGCGAGCGTCAACGTGATTCGAGTCGCGCAATCGCAACGCGTACTCGACTTCTCAATATTTTCATGTGTGTTTATGCGCCTTATATCTTCCGACGTTGCTCGCCGGCTTTTTCTATCTGGCCGCACTACCGATGTACGAGCCGCGCTTTAAGAAAGCAAATTAACGCCTTGGAGTGCCACTCGTTATTGCGCGAATTATCTGCGCTGCGTCGATTCGTTAATTCTGCCGGAGCTAATTAATTTCTCCTATTCCGCTCGTCGAGATTTCTTCGGCAAACACATTGCGTCGTGAGTAACGCGGGTTATTGAATAGCGATTTACGTAACTTTGCCGGTGAGCAGCACGTCGAGATCCACGGATTATCTACTATGAGAAAGGACTAATTATCATTCGTGGATTTTGGCCATCTGATATTTCGATAAGCCTGATTAGAATGACGCGTGATTAGGGAGATGATTAGAGAGAGGCTCGGCACGTTTAATTCTCCTGCCTACTATGATGATAGCTGAAAGCACTGGGATGATACTCGGCATTATTAACGGTGAATCTGGATTTATCAAGAAATCTCTCTCTCTCTCTCTCTCTCTCTCTCTCTCTTTCACACCTTTCCCTCTCTTTCTCCCTGTGCGCCTCCTTCCTCTTCTCGCGTTCACGAAGAATACAACTGAATTTACCGATGGACGACAATGGCTGCTTTACCTCTGATGATTTCGTTGATTTCACTTGGAAATTAATAGCAGTGACGGAACGGCGATATCCGATCGAGGCAAGTAAATAATTTGATCGCTTAAAACCAATGGGCGGAGAGCAAAAAGCAGCGAGGAGCAAAGATACGACTCGACTACCGAGGAACAAGTAGCGAGAGGAAAAAAGTCCTGAAATTTATGGGTTTCGTGAATAATGCAAAGGACCCACTGGAGACCACATACACGCGTATATTTTGATGGATAGAATTGGCAATGAAGAGCGAAACCGATGACGTAAGGCTAATATTGAAAGGATTCTCGTTCAATTGCCAAATATTAATAGTCGCGACGGTACTAATTCCTCACGGTCACGGTATCGTGATATTATGTAAAAGATTTTGCGAGGAAACCCAGTGTATTTTATTAATTGCTCCATTGGTACTTTGTTTCTATTCTGAAAGAGTCGCTGGATCCTACGTCAGGCTCCGATTAAGGTTATCGTTTTAACGGGAAACACCCGAGCAGGAAACGACCTCGCTACGTATCTACGTTACACCCGGTAGATAAGCTGATCCGTCGATAAACGCTCAGGCAAAGAACATATTTCCGTCGAATAATACCAATTAAAGCACGTTAGAACTTTCAAACGATTAGCAGAGTTTCATGTTTTATTCGCGCGCAAGGCGCAGCAGAAGGGGATCCATCATTAATCCATAAATCTTTCGATAGCGAGGGGAGCGGGGAGGGGCCGGGCACCTAACGAGATCATCGCATAAAGATGCGTTAAAGAATGACCGAAAAGTTCGCGAGGCCAACTAGAACGAACGCGAAATCTTCATTCTCGTATCATCAAGAATAATAATGCTGCGTTGCCCCGGAGACCACTTGTTTCAATAGTTTATCATCCAAAGCTATAATTAGGAGCTCGCTGTTTCGTTACTTTTTCCTCCGCGTCCATTAGATCCCCCTGACGAACGAAATGTATCATGGCGAAATATAACTCGAGGATGAGCCAAGCGTAAAACAGAGGATAACCGTGCCGCCACCCCATTAATTTCCAGGAAAATTCAATTCGCCGTATCAGAGACGGAGACAGCCCGAGTGTAGGGGAACGAGGGAACGAACGAAATCATTCGGATCCTCGGTGGGAAGTGTGGCGTGTCGAAGGAACTGCGGACGTTAACGAGCGAGCGAGCGAGCGAGCGACCTAGCGATGGTTCCCTTGAGAACAGGTGCAAAGCAGAGCAGAACTGTCAGGCCGATTAATACTTGAGTTTTCGGGGGATGGAACGATTAACGGAAAGTGCAAAAGGAAAGATTAAAAGTAGCCGATGATCCTGGAGAATCTGGCATATCGGTACATCCTTCCGAGACGGGACAGAGTTATCGCGTGATATCACTCGGCCCGTCAGCTGGATAAGCCACTAACCCCATCCACCTGTTGCCCCTCCTTACGCGGTTTCGCTCGGTTCAGCAAAGCGGCAGAGGCAGAGGCAGCGGTGGCGGTGGCCACGTTCATCCTCATTCCTCGCGTGGAAACGAGCCTTTTGCTTTTTCGTCTTCTTTTAGCCCCCGTGGACCTGTGCGGGTCCCATTTCTTCCTCCTCGACCTTCCTCCTCCTTCTCTCGCGATCCCTCTTCCTCTCGTAGCACCCTTCGCCACCAGCAACCATCCTTCTTCCTCTTCATCTTTCATTCTACTAGCTTCTCCACCATCTCTCTCTCTTCCTCTACCTTCTCTCCCATCCTCCATTCCCCCTTCTATCTTCTCCTCCTCTTCTTTCCCCGAACCCGGGTCTTCAGCGGTCTGACGTGTTTTTTGCGAGTGCATACCTCCGAGCAGCTCCCGAAACAGTAGCTGGTAACCCGGTACAGTCCGGGCAAGCGAAAAAATCAAGGCCCGACGCGGAACGCTCCACAGGTACCACCCGTTAGATAATTAGGATGGACAGATCTCTCGATAAGCTTAATCGTTCCTTACTGCCTCGCCACCACCAGTCCACTCGACGATCCTATATAATTCCGGCTAATGGTTTACTCATTACCACTGCCACTGATTCAATCGGGGATGATACCGACTAACCGTAAGTTTTAATTAAGAACGTAATCGCGCCCAACCATTGCCGACACGGCGCGCCAGCTTCGATCGATATTGCGCACCAGTCCGCTAAGAGCAGCGACGACTCCTCCGCGTGAAATCTCTGGAAATGGAATAGAACTGGTTATGTTCGAGGAATCCACGGAGCTGCCATGCAATCATCGAGGGAAGGTTGGGCGAAGGGGGCGGTGGAAGAGAGGAAATCGCGCGAAGCCGGGCGACAGCTAAAAATTCCGCGGAAGGATCGGAAACGTCGCGCTCTTAACGAGATTTCTATCGTTTTTGCTTTTTGCGCTTTGTCCGCTCGCGAACGTTCGAGCGGTGGAGCGGTCGCCTCGCTCGAATTCCGCGGAGGCGTCATCGACGATCCAGTTTCCAGCTACGAAAACCGGCGCGCGGTGCGTTTCGCACTTTGACAGTGGTGTAAGATTGTCGCATTCTGGGCCCAGTTGACCCTAGTTGACTCCGTGAGCGGCTTAGCCGTTAGTGTTAAGTTCAGTTCACTCATACATAAATCTAAGTCCGAGCGCGCTTATGCCTTAGCGAACCGCCGACGCTGCCGCAGTTGTCGTCGCCGCCACCGCCGCCGCGACGACGGAATTGAGCACGTGCTCAGATTTCATCGGCGACACGACGATGCTTAGATCATCCGGTTCGCTCCACTCAATTCGAGCACGCGATTAGACTCTCTCTCTCTCTCTCTCTCTTTCTCTGACGTCACTTTCCCGCGGCGGATTTTTGCTGCGCAATCGCCGCCCGAAGACACCCAGCAGCGAACGAGCTCGACAAATTCTGACACGAGCAAATCTTCATTCTCGCGTAGATAAGTGACGCGCGAGGGGAGAGGAGAGGGATCGTCGCCGCGTTAATCTGCCAGTGCCAATGCTTGGGATCGATGCTGCCGGATCGCTGTCGGAAAAGGCTGGGAGCGCGCCACTTTTTCCCGCGAGCACACCGCCACGACCACGCGGAATAGATAAAATTCCTCGTAATCAGCTACGGGTGTCCGAGGATCTCTCTCGTCGCAGGGAAAGACAGAGAGAGGTAATTCTCTCCTCTCGACTAATCGCGTTTCTTCATAATTTTGATATTTCTCAGTTTTTCACGGAAAATCCTTGCGAGCTGCTGAAGTTCGTTCAGATTCGAATGATTTTGCTGTGTGTGCATGTACGTGTGTATGTGTGTGTGTGTGCGTGCGTGCGTGCGTGCGTGTGTGGCGTAGTGACGATTCGTGGGTTTTTGTGGTTGCAGAGTCAGGCGCTGGCATTGACACACAAGGCCTCGCCACCTGCAAGACCTAGCAGCGTGTCTTCGTTACCGAGAAGCCCTCAGTCTCATCAGTCTCAACAGTCTCAGCCGCAGAACAGCACGCAGCCCTCGACGGGGCACCCGCTCCAATCGCAGACACCTCTGAGCGCGCCACAGACTCCCTTCTCGGTGCACAACCAGCATCCCAAACAAGAAATTAACGCCAGTCCAAAGCAAGAAGGCTTCGATCTCAGCAAATCTTCCTCCAATGCAGGTACAGATCCTCCATTATTCTTACTTTTCCCCCAGGCCCCGCAACCCTCGGCCTTGCTCTCATCCCCTTTTAAGGATTAGCGCTTCAACTTGATCCCACGCACTCGTTCGCTATTTCTAGCGGTAAGTATATTGCGAATCGTTATTAATTAATCTCTATTGCAAAATCTATTATATTAAATAATGCATTACGGTGATAATGCGCCGGAGTAAATAATTTGAAGAAGCTAATATAAATTTACATCCCCCGTAATAATTAGGCCACAGCGCGAATTCGTTTACACCGCTGTAATCGCATCGCTTAATCCTATCGGCTATTTTGCCATTTAAATCGTACGAGATTATTTTATTGGATAATTTGCAGCTACCGCTGCTTCGAATAGAGGATAAACTTTAGGTATATTGATTTTCGTTGTACGCGAATGTACGATGCTATATGCGTGAACATATAGTGGAATAATATTTAACGCAGCGGGGAAGAATCGCGAGAAGGAAACGTTAATCGATACTAATAATACGAGATAATCTTAAAGCGAATAATTAACGATTAATAAATAATCGCTCGAGCCACTTTCCACCAGAGGGGGAGGTGGATTTCGGTGATTTTTGCTGGATGAAAATATTCTATGCAATTTCGTCGCTCGACTGACAGTACAGCAGAGAGAGATTGAGAGAGAGAGAGAGAGAGAGAGAGAGAGAGAGAGAGAGAGGGAGACTCATATATGGGCAAGTGCACTCCAAGGACTAAATCCCTTTCACTCTCTACGTTAGCAAACGACAAAAATTAGATCGTCCACTGCTTGTCTGGCAATGAAACGGGACCCATCTCTTTCTTTCCTTTCATTTTCTTCTTCGCGCTCCTCCTCTCGCACCTGCATTTTCCAGGACATCCGAGCACACCCCATTACCCCGAGTTTCGCCCTGCTAGATAGCTCACGTGGGGTTCCCGTGACCGTAAATCTTCGCCGCTGGCGAATTAAGTCACCTTTACGGGACAGGGCCGTGTGAAAACAGCTTTAATGCGTTTACACCGTGAACTCGGTGGGATTACTCTACACGACCGGCGACCAAGGAAGGATACGAGAAAGGATGCATCGATTCACGCAATATAATACTTTGCTCGCGCCTTTAAATTATTTCATCTCGCCCAAGAAAGACATCCTGCCAATTCGTTAGAAAGAGAGAGAGAGAGAGAGAGAGAGAGAGCTTCAACTAGATTCGCTGGAGACTCCGTCAAGGAATTTGGCACAGGAATCCCGGATGAATGATGGAATTGATCGATCGGTCGGTCGATCGACAGCTGCACGACAAATTTATGTATTCCCTGGAAAAAAGCTGCACGGACTTTTGAGATTTCGTCACGGGTCGAGCTTCTTTGCGACAAGTTCCGAGAATATCAAGCTAAAGGGGGTCGTTAAAGCTGCAATCTGAGAGTGCGTGAGTAGAGTTGTTTAGGCTCGTAAACGAGATAGACTATCGGTGGAATTTCCTTGATCCTTGATAAAGCGCTGGAAACAATACGCATTCGCCTACTTATAGGGAGTAAAATGAATTAAGTGCCACGTATAAAAGCTCTCGAGAGATTCCTCCTTCTGATTTTCACGGTTTAACACGCCACACCGGAGGTTTTTATGCGTCTGCGGGCAGTCCGTACTATTTTTAAAGAGGTCAGAGTTGCGTTAAGCGGTAGGAATGAAATTTAAGCACGTATCGCTGACCGGGGCGGCTCGTATTAAAAATTTCTGGAAGTCGACCGGGAGATGGAGGAGAGGGAGGGAGGAGGTAAGAACACGAAGGAGGCTGGAGGCAGAGAAACGTAGGGACCCCAATGTACATATTTGCCTTTCGTGCCCTCGGCGGAAAGACTGGAAGGACGGGTGCGAAGCAACAGAGACCGGGGAGGGCTAACTCGAGGAGCACGCACTTTCTAAATCTCCGGATTCCGAGGATCCTCTTTAAATCTCCAAGTGTCACAGCTAATCCTTGTCCTTGGATCGAGAATCCGACCAAGGGGATACGGGATATCCTTTTACCGGTTATCCCTTATCTCCGCCCTTTTTTCCCCACCAGCCTCGTCAATCACCCTTTAAACTAGAGCTATTTCCAAGAATTTTCCCCTGGCAAAAAAACCTCCTTAATCCTGAAAATTGCAATTTTCCCCCTCTATCTCGCACCGCCATCGCCGCCGCTGCCACCAGAGTTTCGTAATTCGTAGATTAGCCTGGGTTAATGTTTTTATATTATGTCTCGGATCAGGAGAATTACACTAACGCGTAAATGACGATTAGTCCGTAGATTGTTGCAGCAAGACGTACTCTCCATTCCCTGTTCTTCCCCGTGAAAAGCAAAGCGAGAGAAGTAAACTAGTATGGAATTAGGATAATCGCGCAAGGTGTGTGCATGCATGCGCGTGCCAGTGTATGTGTGTGTGTGTGTGTTCTCTATCGGATTTAACTAGGTGTGTGCACAAGTGTGCGTGAGCGAGCGCAGAATGAAAGGAGGGATGAAGTGCTGCTGCACTGCGGAAGGGGAGGATATCGTGACCCTTACGAACTAATCCGGATTAAATTCGAATCGTCGACTATGTGGCTAGGCGACCTGCGAATGTACAGTGTTCCTGCCGTCTTGCGCCATGCGATCGGACTCGTTACGCCGTTTAACCCTTCGTTCTTCGCCTCCCTTCTATTGTGCAACCGCCAAGAACCTTCCGTGGCAACCCTTGCATACACACCAGCGCACGGTGTGTACGCGAATACGAATCTCCAAGATAAATCATACACTTTCGCATTCACCGTCCAACTCTCCAACCCTCTTTATCTCACCCCTCCTCGCTTCAAAGTTCCACGCGATACTATTCGATGTATACTGTGTGCAAAAAATTACAGAAAATTAAGACAGTTTAAAGGGAAGATCTTCGGAAGACGGCAGCCGCGGTACGTGTTGCAGCTTTCAATTTGAACGGACGGGTAAGCCGAGGGTAAAATCGATGCGATAACTCGTCCGGTACGGCTCCGTCCTGTGTACCGGATGCATATTTTGCCAAATGCGCCCATGTCCACTCTCGTGGGCACGGAGATAGGGTCGAAAATCGGAAATCGGAATTCGGACGTGTCGGGGGGGTTGGGGGTGGGGGGACCGTGCAAGATTCCGATCCTCGCGCGGTTTCCCTTGGATTACGCGTCGCGTTAGCGAGAAGTCGATTTAAGATCGTACCGCGAGGACTGGCCCGTTTTGCGGTTCCCGTGGATATACGATCTGACTTTTAATAATCATGGTTTGTCCGATTGTGGTTGGAGTTAAGCTTCAAGGCCCACTTAAAAGACCCACTTAAACAAACCAGTACTGCATCTTCGAGCTAGCCATAAAGTCATCGACATAGATTAACGATGCTCGAGTTCCACATTGCTTTAAATAGTTCTCCATTTAACCAGTTAACTTATATTTAGCAACTATGTGTACTACGCGAGGAAGCAGACTCCGCCGTTAAATGCATAAGCAAATAACGTGGATAAGCGAATCTCCCGAATGAATTTTTCATGGGTTTTCATTGGACAACAGGTTTCCCTCGTCATTCTCTCGTACCCTCGCGAACGAGAGGAAACAAGTACACGCGTACGACGACGGGGAATGCTGGGTTTCCGATTCGAGGTACATCCCGTAGAATTCGTTGCATGCACCGGCGGAACTGGCAGCGAGGACTGCACAGGAGCGGAGGCTGGACGGAGGAGGGGAAGAAAGAGAAAAGGTTGGAAGGGGGAATGCGGGAAAGGACGAAGGGTGCGCGCAAAGAGGGGGTTCGGATTAGCTGAGTTGTATGCGTTGGATTTCGGATTTGGAAGGCGGCCGGCACACACACGTCGAATAATCCCGGATTAATCCCGGGCTCACGCACACCTATGGAATAGCGACGTATACACCGACACACGGAGAGACAGCACTGTATAATCTCTGGAGAGTGCGAGCGCGCACACAAACATACGTAGAGCGGTACTCCGGTCAAATCAGAGAGATACGTGTGCGAATACGCTTTAGTCGTGCATGCGCGCGGATAAACGCGTATCCGCCGATGTATGCACACGCGTATATTCACCCACACGCTCGAATTCCTAGCCTCGATAGTGTGGGAAGAGGATAGAGGGAAGAGAGGTGGCGGCTGTACACGCACTCCCACTCGCCTATTACACACACGTACGTAACACGCACGCGCGCGAGCGAGCGCACACTAGCTCGAGGGAAACGGGGCCGAGCCACTAAAGGATTTGGCTACTCCACTCACTGGCGCTCCGTCCAAAGATAATCCCCACGAATACAGAGCCTGGATAATCCTCGTGCAGGGCCGTATATGCGCTCGCGAGCCTGTGTGCGCGAACACCTACGTGCTCGCACACTCGTCGGCTCGTTACGTGGATGACGGCCCGCACAAAAGGGAACACCAGAGGGTCCGTCGAGCAAGAGCAGAGCAAGATAGCACAAGGGAAAAGAGCGCAAGACAGAGAAAGGGGGAAAAGAGGGAGGGAGAGGGAGAGAGAGAGAGAAACTTCAGACTGACTAATGCCGAGAGCAAGTGAGAGAGGACGGAGAGAACACACTATGGCGGAGCACACAAGGTTTAGAGGCTAAGCGGCTCATCCCCGGGAAGCTTTACATCCCGACTTGATACGACGGGAATTCAGCGTACGAACGATTTGAAAGATATTGTGCGCGAGCCCCTGCGCAAATCCATTCGATGTCGCCTCGACTCGCGAAACAATGTATTTTGAATTTAAAGAAGATTTATGCGCACTCGCATTCTCTCAAACCTCCGACATTACGCGCCAGATTTTTCTAATCTCAGTCGCTCTTGTTTCCAGAAGGAAATTTCATGGGCTCTGCGCTCTCTCTCTCTCTCTCTTTCTCTGTTTTTCGTTAACTCGTGCAAGGATCCGCGGAACCCTCTTTTGCTTCTCTCGCTATGTCCATCCATCTTTCTACGTTGCTTAAATCGACGTGAAAAATTCAATTAGATCACCCATTATGTTTCATATCAAAGGGATCTCCCGACAAATTCGCTATTATGGAACGTAATTCCTTCATTTTGCCAAAAATTTTTAACTCTCATAAATATATTATCATAGCAATAAATTGTATATACAAAGTTCTACGCTTTGTAGAAAATGATACGAAATTCAATGAACCATTTAATACGTTTGAAGATTAATCGCCATGGTTTAATCAGATTTACTATGTAATGAATAATTCCAAATCTATCTATTTCTACATAATAATGTGTTCATGGGTCAAAATATGTGAAATATTCTTTTATCGGCTTTTCTTTTGGGATCTCGCAATGCTTTCCACCTCGAGACTCTCAATTTGCTTTTTATTTTGTTGTTGTTGTTTTTTTTCTTTTTCTATTTTTATTATTTAAAGGTACTGATAAAAAATTTGACGCTCCCCACTGTCAAGAATAAAAATTCGAGAAAACAGTTGCAAGCTTATTGCAAATATGACTATAATCTTAAATCCGGATTAAATGATTCGTGGTTTATGTAATCCTGCCATTTTGTTCCTGAAACGAATCTTGGGATTAGACAGTTTGAAATCTCCCTTAGTACACCCAGCGATAAATCTACGGATTGTATATGATCCTTGGATTATACAATGCTGCATGCACAATAATGCAAAACGATAAATGTCACGTAACTAGTTTGTTGAGTTTAACATTTTTTAAACTTTTCAGCTCGGAGATTCTACATCAGCAGCGCAATGTGTCTTAATGAATCCGCGTTAGGATTATACGATTCTACTATTTTATCACATTCGATTATTTCAACAACCCAACGATTCTATTAAATATATCGATTCGACACAATCCTGATACTGGTCAGAGATAAAAAGATATTATCATAAGAGTCATGAGTAAATTGACAGAAAATTTTCAGTTTTACGCAAAAGCCTGATTTTTAAAAACTTTCCCTAAATCCGATTTATTTTCGTGAAATCTACAAATCGTCAAATCATATGTATGTCGCTAAGATTAATTCCTCCGGAAACATTGGATTTTAAGCAAGGAGCAAACTTCCTCGAAAGATTCGCGTTATCCATGGAACAGGGATTGGGATAAGGGGTAACTCTCGTAATCAGGCTCACAGAAAGTAGGAAAATATACCTTGCAACATCCCCTTGGTTCACGTCAGAATATGACGGCCTGTTCCTTCGGGATTTTCTAGCTCGCAGACTTTTCTTATTCTTAGATGGACGGCGCCGTCGTCCTTGGATCGGAATTCTGCGATCCTGATGCTCAAGGGTCAACCTTTACCCTTTTTTACCTTCCTCGATATGTTTCTCTTGAACCCCATCCATGCAAACGAGTATTTCTATCGAGAGGCGACTATCTGATTTCTCGCAGAGAAAGGCTCGTAGAGAAATTTCATCGAAAGGAAAAAATATATTTTTCTAGTACACAGTATTCCTCAAGATTCTCAAAAAGAAGTTTAATAAGTGCGTACTTCTTTTATTAGTCCCCAGTTGTGAATGTCCTATTTTTGTAAAGGAAAATTAATCGATATAACAGTAGACTTATAATTAGTGCACAGTGATCAATTATTGACTTAGATGCAATGCAATTGGCACGATCTACACGTGTGTGTACACGTCTAAGCAACATTGTGCAATAGATCTACTCGTTACTGTACCATTGTGTACACTGTCCCACCCGACATGCCCAGAATGCAGTGGTCACTTAATTAGATCCTTCTGCTGACATTCTTGATATTATCTAGTTAACTCGAACCGTGCAAAAGTATTGCTCGTTCTACCGTTGACTGTTCAAGTTCATTTCGTCACTCCTCAAAGATTAACGTTGCACAATGAGAATGAAGTCCGCAAAATTTTTCTATCCCTATTAACGAACGCGCTCAAAATTAAGCTCTTAACTTCAGCAACGCAATCACATGGCGCGATCAAAGCGTGTTTCTTTTTCACCGAGTTGTAACGTGGGACAGAGATTGCACGCACACTCCGCGTGCAAGATAATGGAATAAAATTTGCAAGATCTGTCAAAATGAAACAACGCGCGTGGTTGATCGATGCTTGACTCTCGTTGCGGTTTCAGTTTGATTTTCATCGATACGCGTGGGAGTGAGGACCTGGGGGTGGGTGGATGGGTTAGCGCGGGCCGCTCAAGGGGTAGTTGGAAGCGATCGATAGCTGATAATTTGTAGGCCTACCAGCTGCGGCTGGTATCAGGAGAGCAGGCGAGTCCTGAGAGGCGGCAGCGCGTCCTTATTCCTACGTGGCACGTAGGCGTGTCATCTACTCTCCGGCGAACGAAGAATCCCACACCACCGACCGATCGTCTGTACGTTACCACAGCATTTCATAGCCGAAAAATATGCAAATGAGGTCCTTTGTTCGATACCTGCCGGCTTATTTTCGCGGACCGGCCAGCAGGAGCAGCACGAAAGTCTCGAGAAAGCAACGCGGTCCCTGGAAATGCCCCGTGACCCAAATAAGGGCTTTTGTAGGACCCCGGCGATCAGGAGAGTAGAACCACAGGGCGTGGCGTGGCGTAGCGTGGCGTGTCGTGTCGTTCTTACGCACGTGCTACACGCACCCTTCCATTTTCATCCCTCGCTAAACGAAACGCCGCCCGCTCGATTTTCTGGTTGCCACCCCCGCACTCCCCCGCCACCACCGCGCGCGCACCTCTTTAATCCATCTCCGCTTCCACCTGCGTGTGGCTATTTTCTCTTTTTTTCTCTCCTTCTCAGTCGCGCTTCGCACGGTCGACCTTCTCCTCCGAAAGTTGTTTTCCCTCTTCCTCTGTCTCTCCATCTCTCTCCCACACTCGTTTCTCATCTTTGCGCGTTCTCTATCCTCCTCTCTTTCGACGCGTGCAGGTATCGCTCTCTTTTATTATCGTGTTTTCGTTTCTCTCTTTCTCTCGATCCGTGTATCTCTCCATTGTCCCGGCACTCTAATGATATTTTCTGTCTCTGCCTCCCACTATCTCTCCCTCTCTCTCGCTTCCACCCTGGCACGGCTCCCGAAGGATTCTGCCTACTGCCAGAAATCCTACCGGTCATGTATACTATCCTGCTAGTTGTTTACGCACGAGAGTCGTAAAAAAAATCGGTGAGCCATTTGGAAGGGGAAATGGGATAATGTGCTGAATGGAGGTGGCTGGAATCGAGGGAAGGAGTGAATTGCGCATTTAACACAAAGCGGGATGCGGCGTAATCTAATTGACTCTGCGCATTATAGAACCAATATAAAACATTACAACTTCTCTGTGTCACGCGAAAACACTTTTTGTTATATATTTATTCGACTAAAAATTCTCTTCCTTTTCTTTTCAAATAAGCAATTTTTCAATTTTAAAATCCAATACGACATAAATCTGTGTTAAGGGTGATTTTTTTTTATTGGAATAATTTTATTTTCATTATATTCTTCAAGTTCACAACCGATCTCACGAATCAAACAAGATAATTGATGTGAAACTTCTTCGAAAGTAATGAACTAAATTATCACCGATAAATATATCGGTAAATTTGTGATTGTTGGATCGCTAAAATTAATAAGAATTTAGCTTTAAACGATCTTTAGGACAAATACTTCAATCGATTGTAATTTACTCTCAAAATAGAGCTGGATATCATAATAGTTCGCTGTTAGTCCTTCAAATACTGATAGCACATTAATTACCCATATTACTATCCTCAATCTAATCCTTGTATAACTAATCTCCTAGATTATATAATCCTGCCATTTGGGACTTGAGCTTACTAATTTTACAGAACGTTTTCGCCAAGCAAAATGTCCGGATTACTTAATCTTAGAGATTACTAAATCCAAGATTATGACGCTGACATTTCAACTTTATTTAAAAAACAAATTTAAATAGAGTTCGATATAAGAGACTAGAAAAAATACGTGCGTGCGTCGATGCTTGCCACATTTTTTTATAAAGAAATCAGAAAGATTAGCGAATACCATATTTCGTTGTCAAATCCTGAGTTTCGTTATGACGAAACTTTGTTAAATTAGTAACATCATAAATAAACTTGACGATATCACACATTAAGTGGAAAATTTACATTAAAAGAAAAACTTGAGCTTATAAAATCTGATAAGTAGTGACTCCTCTACGGTTCTGAAAACCTCGGACAAACTTTATACCTCCAGCTCCAAAAATGATATCCTGTTAGTTCACGAAGCAGTGGCATTACGACCAGTAGACGTGTCACTCCAACCCCGTCTAGTCAATGGGGTCGCGTCAGGCAAACAGCAACAAGGACCAAGGATTATGTTCTCCTACTTCCTCGATAAACAACCCTCCGTCTGTCGCTGTGTCGCCACTGGAAGAAGCGCTCCTAAGAAATCGTCTAGTTGTTATAACCACGGACATAATATTTCTATATCCAATTCTTGGGTAGACGATTCAATTATTTATAATAACCAGTATCACAGAATCTAATTCTTCTTAACCTCTGTGCAATCCAAATATCCCAAATGCTCTCCGTATCCATTTCTCTGAAAATCTGTTTTTTTTTTTTTTTTTTTTACCAAATTCAACGATACCGAATGTCGACTTAATTAGTTTTCTTAATACAGTGGCATAGCTATTTTCAGTATTCAAAAGGTTTCATCGTTGAAGAATAGATAACTGCACTATATAATAAATTTGTGTGCGCGTGGCTGAGTTGAACCTGTGGAAGTATTATGAATATTCGTAAGAGAGGGATAATTGGCATTGGGCGAGGTTGATTAATGAGCAGGATCGAGTATCCTTTATAGCGGCCTCAGGACTTTTCCACTCTCTCTCACCCTTCCCTATTAGCCACCCCCCAATCGACGACGTCCTTCCTTCCTAGTGCTCTTTGGCAGTTCTGTTCTCCTGGGATGGAGAGGTCACACGGTAGCCTTACCCACATTCCCATGGGATTCGTGGGGAGCCCAAACAGGGATGGCATTCCACTTTTTGTCGTCGGCGGGTACAGGGGTGCTTAATAACGTGGCAGAAATAGCTGCATGGCGACCATAGTGTCGGAGATAGGACTTCCGCACGTTCCGCCGATAGGCGGTTTAGAGGGGATATACGTACGAGGCGATAACAGGACATCAGGAGGCTAAAGGATCCTCGAAAATCCTTGAAAGCGTCCACCGCAAGTCCTTTAGGCTTCCAGCTTGTCAAATAGAAAAGCACGTGATGAAGTCCTGGTACGGAAAATCCAAGCAAATCTAGACGGATTTGCGTACCATGAACTATATCCATTAATCCACTAGAAATCTTAAATATTCTACCCCTTTTTCTCCAAGGGTAACCCAATTTCTATAATCTACGAATTTCTCGTTTTATCGTTAACAACGAAAATGCGCATTTTCCATGGCCGTGTCATCAAATTAATTTAATACCTATATTCCAGCTTTAATACAGAGGCGGCAGTGATTGACAATACTATCCCGAAGCATTCTCTCCATTTTTATTAATTTCTATCTCTCTGTCTCTATATTGGCATTAGAGTCGAATACACTGTTATTCGTTGTGTTTGGCATTCGTCGCACTGCAATCGGAAAAATAATGTTGATTTCAATCACGCAGATTCATTGTTAATGAAAAAATATAGAAGATTGCGGAAGGAATCGAAATTTAATTTTATCAGAGAGTAATTCTGTGGTGCCGCGCTAGTTATAAGGAACGGGCTAGTTCTATCGGAGGTCCTGGCGGCAGGAGCAAAACGGGCGGCTGACACCGTATCCGCTCATAGTATCCTGGTAAGAAAACCCCCTAAACTCCGTCTAAATCCAGGATCAGTGGGGTCCTTGCTGGTCCTTATCCTGGCGCGCAGCTCTTTAGGTTCTACCGAACTGCATGCATAGACTACTATAAGGTCCTGGTACGAAAAGCCCTTCGAATTCAACGGAAATTTCTGCAGGTCAGATCCTGGCCGAGTTCGGGCTTTCAACTCCTTTTCTGCTTTCCTGCTGACTTAAGGATTCGTTTATCCTTAAGAGCTCGCTAAAGAATCCTGATACCTCTTATCCTATTTTTCATTCATCCTAAATCGCGGGTTGGAAAAGGGCAAAAAATTTATTAGAAATCCACATCTCTTGAATTACTGGGACTATAACTTTCAGTTTTTTTTCTTCTTTCTTTTATATCAAAGCGCAGCATTCTGCTGAAATATGTAACATGGTATAAATCGACAGTGTTTTATTCGTCCCTGTGGATTATGGTTGATTCGGAAAATGATTATTCCTTACTGTTAAACGGAAGGCCTTCGATGCCGATGCCTTGCAAATAAGTTAGCTCTCCTTCAAATTAATCCCCAGTCCTCGAGGCGGTTTGAAATAATCTGAGATTAAAGCGAGGAGCTGAGGAGCGAGCGCGAAACAAGGATGAAAAAAGAGGTGCGGGACAGGAAGAGCAAGTGAAATAGAAGAGAGTCGAACAAAAAGCGTAGCATGAGGCAGAGGTAGAAGGCAATAGACGACAGCCTGCAAAAATGGCGGAATACGATCTTAATTCCGTCGAACAGGGATTGCCACAAATCTCGATCTTCCTGCTTAGCTGTCTCGAGCGAGAAAAAAGAAATAAAAGATAATTTCCCTCCGGTCGACCTGATTAAGATTCATAATTTACGATCTTGGATATAATCCGCAACGGGGAAGTTTCTCCAGGAGGGTCAAGGTATAGTACACCATTATATATATATATATATATAAATTTATGTGTGTGTGTATATATATATATATATATATATATATATATACATATATAATATAAAAAGAAAGAAAGAACGTAGGACTTCTATCCTTTGATCCAGGATTTATTTAACTACGGCCCCAAAGCGGGCTTATCCCGAGGGTGGTTTTAGCCAGCAAGGGTGCGCTATTGATTTTTAGCTCGAGGATTAAAAGCGCACTTTCGTAACGCCACATGTACATACACCACACACGCGCCATCGCGCGCTCGTGATGGTTCTGTGTAACGCGAATTTCGAGACGGGGATTCGTTTCATATTTTGAAATGGCTATGCGTTTATTCGCTTCAAGCACTCAGGACGACTGGAGCGGAATGCACAAAAAATCCCTGCTCCGCTGATATTAAACCAAATTTGAACATTCGATAACGTGGTTAAGCACTCGTTTTTCACGAAAAGCCTGCATTTTCAAATTACACAACCATTCCCGGCAGCTAATTAGTGACGAGAGAAACTCTGATCCGTCCCACCCCCGCCCGTCGAGACTAATAGCTCCGAGGCACATTAGGAACAAGCCACGAAAGAATCGCGCCTCGATATCAATGGGGTTGCTATCGGTCATCCGTTCGATTGGCTCCTGGCGCATCTTGCAAAATTGCGTTTCTTGACTTTTCATTCATCCGTCGCGCGGCTTATCTGCGCCGGCGCGATTTCGCCTCGTGCTGCGCGTACACCGCCGATCAAAGTACAAGGCACCAAAGAACGAAAGAACGAAGGAACGCACGTGGATTCAGTGGTATAAGTGCTGCAGGTGTAAAAAGGGGTGCGTGACAGTAGTGGTGGTAGCAGCGACAATAATACGAGGAAAGTACGGGTGAGGAGGTGGAAGAAAAAGCAGAGAAAGCGAAACCGGGGGGTTGGTAAAAACTCATCGACGGCTTATGGAGATGCGAGCCACTTGGATCGGTCGTGCTTAGCTTTGAGAATATGTGCGGTTATCTCCATGGGTCACCGCCCACGGCTGTAGCTTAATCTTCGCTCGTGGATGGACGAGGAAGAAGAAGAGTTGCCTCTCGCTCGCTTATCTATACCCGACGACGTTCCAGCGGCAAGCGTCGTCGTCGCCTCGAGTAATCGAGCAATCGAGTAACAACCGACTAGACTGCGCGAGAGGGTTTCGATCATCGCTCGGCAACGATTGTCGGGCGTTTCTCGCGAGTCCAGCAATTGGAGAAAGGTCGAAAAAACGCGAGAGAACGCAGAAACTACGATAGGGGGGGGGGGGGGTGGACGAAGGCGTTGCGAGCGATAATTGACGAAAGTTTTGACGGGGGAAGAAGCGAAAGAGGAGAAAAAGACAGAGCGCGTAATACTTGAAAACTCCATGATTTTAATTGACATCTATGGGATTAATGAACGCGCGCGTTCAATGCTATTTCCTGTAAAACCCTATTATTAGTCCGTTGCAATTAATTATTGAAAATAATGCGCGGCTGCGCTTTATGCGGTTCGAGTTGTCGAAAATGGCGAAAAGTGATCGTGGCGCGTAATTGTCAGAGAATTCGCAGGTAAAACTGATGTGCACACTTGACGTTAATTAAAGGACTGTCGTATCTGAGGGCATTAACTAGCCACGTAACGATCGATATAGGAGCAGAGGACCTCCAGCGAAATCGCGATTCGTTGCACGCCATAGTCGTGGTGGCAGCAGCGCCGCCGTCCGGATATACTGCGTGCGTCCCTGCCAGCACGAGCTGTGTAAATCGTATTAGGGATTATTGCACGATCAAAAATATCCCCGCAGGATAATCCTCGAAGGCAGCGGCTGCGTGTGAGTGGCATTAACTTCGATGTGTACCGTGATGTACGTAGGTACACAAGGATCACACCGTGCCCGGCTCTCTTTCACCACGACCCGACCCATCCACGCAAACCTGCAAACCTGCAATCCTGACGGTGTGCATGTGTGCTTCTACAAACGCGCACCCTCCGCGCGCGCACACACTGTCCTCTGCGAAAATCCACGCCTCTGCATCCTGCTTTCGATTTATTTTTCTCCTCTTTCAGCCTCGCACACAGCGCCAGGTGATTTCATCGCAAGTGCTCCCATCCTACGGAATAATTGCGACAACTTTCGCGATAGTGCCCTCTCCGAAAATGAAAGGATGTCAAATCGATCGAAAAATTAATGATATTTCACTCCCGCGCGAGAGCCGATGCAATTTTAATAAAGCCCGCCGCCCCGCTGTAACACACGGCTTATTTGCCTCGTGTGATTGCCATTGAAATTATTAAGTTCTGATCTAATGATTCAATTTTAATATCTGTAAATGCTATAAACATTTCATAAGCTTCGCGTTTCATATATTCCTTTTGATAGACGGAGAGACCTCTGTGTAGTTTCGCGTATATTTTTTCTCTCTTACTTTCGCGTAATATCGCCTGGAGAACTCTCGTCAGAGATCGAAATAGAATGATTTAACCAAAGTATCGTTTATCTTGATCCGAGCATAATCACCTTATTATACCGAGCATGCAATATCTATTATTATCGATTTTGCGATAATCGCCTTTTTCGTTCTTTCTCCGCAAACCTAATTCCGCTCCAATTTATATTTTCTTCTACCTTCCTCCCGTACTTTCCCCATCTTTCGAGCACTCATTTTATCGAGATTCCTCGAACAAGTGCGAGCCGAATAATTGACGCGCGGGGTGTCGATTCACGAGTGCGGACTTGATTTGCGCGGAAAGACGATAAAGTATTGCACGAATCGCCGATAAGTATTAAAAGTTCGCTGCTGCAACGGGCTCAATTGGTGCTCCTGGAATCGATCGATGCGCGCACATTCATAAATCGCGCAATTAATTACTCAAGGAGCGATGAAAGAAATTACAGCGAGATAGCTATCTATTGCATATTATTCTTATAATCGATCGGGACGATAACGCCGACTTAAAGATCCATTGAAATTATCTCTGAGTTGTCGCTGATGCAATGATTTATCAGTCGGCACTGCATTCCTCGCGGGAAAATGTGCGATCGGCCAACGAGTTCCCATTGCGCAACGGTCCGCTACGGTGGTTTTACACGCTGGGAGCATCGCTTTTCGCGGGAAGAGGAAAGAAGAGGCAAAGCTCTCACCCTCTTTCTCTCTCTCTCTCTCTTCTTTCGCCGCAGGTACGAAACAACGAGCGAATTTTGTGAAAGGACTCGTTGTTGGCTTCGACAGGGGCCTTGCGCGCGCGAGAACGCGTGGCAATCCTATTTCTTTCTTATGCAAAATCTCCGGGCGCGTAGCGCGTTCAGGGATTAAAAGTCTACTCCGTAGGGTCAGCCGAAGGCTTAGAACGCCTAACAAGATTAGCTTAAGACGTCGAGTCCGCATACCCCGAGGATTACACATTATGTATTCACCTGGATGTATTCACGCGCAGAGATCTAGTTCGAGCAGCGCGTAAGACTTGACCTATGCGTGCGCAAACGGACTCGAGCTTTCGATTCGACGATGGATAAACGCCTCCGACGCGACGCGACGCATTGTTTCAATCCAATCAAGGATTGCGCTCTGTTTACGCATTATAGTTGTTCCTCCCCGCGATAGCGCCCTCCGCGCCCCTCACGAATTCTGCCCTACTTTTCACAGGGACGCTCGATTACACGAGAGAGAAAAACACCGATTGCAATAAGCGCGCTTGTCTTTGATCTTTTCATTTCTTTTTCTCTCTTCTCTTCTCTTTTTTTCTCTCTTTCTACCCTTCCCCGCTCCTTCCATCCGGCCTCCTCTTGCTTTAATGGGCTCGAGTATCTCGGGATATAACGTAACATTTGAGAAGAAGGTTAGAAAGCGATCCCATAAGAGAGTGGAAGAATAAAGAGTCGAACCACGACGGGGGAGCCTTATCTGCCCCGGTCGACTAGTACTCTATTTCGAGGCAAGATACCGCAGACTCGCCGCGGCTTTTAATGTCTTTTCTCTTCGCGTTTTGATTAAGAGAGCAAGAAGAGAGCGAGAGAGATGGAGGGAGAGGGAGAACACGAGGAGACGAGAGTTAAGAAGGAAGGAAAGTCAGAGCGAGAGAAAGCCAGTGTACAGATATGGTTGGCGAGCTTTGAGTAATTGTCGGCTTATGACTGTCAGATCGTCAGAAGCTGTCTTCCTTCCCTCCGTGACGTCCAGGAATCGAGATAAACCACCCCACCCGCGCAACCTCGGAGACCGTATAGATCTGCTTTTTTCTCTCGTTCCTATCAAAAGTTGGCGCTCCACCCACATTATTTCTTCCCGCTTCCTCTCGCGCGGGAAAAGAAAATAATTAAAATCACCAATCGCCTTATTGACGATCAGCGCATTGTACCACGTAACATCTTTTGTTCATATACGCGAAGATTACCAGCCGATAAATGCGATGCGAGGCTCCGATCGAAGTCTCTGATGAATGGATATATTTGCAATCTGGGAAATTTGATTTTGCGAGAGACGAGATGAATTTTCAGGGTGAAATAAATGATTTCTGGAATAGGAGAGAATGAAAAGTAGGAAGAAGTAGAATTTCTTAGGAGGATACTTGCGAGGAACCGGGTGAGGATGGAACGAGTAAGTGGTGGTTTTGGCAGGAGATGCTCTGATACGATTTCACGCTGGATTTGCCTAAGATCTCCGCTAAGGAGCCCTTTAACCCTCCCCTTTTACTCCTCCCTAAGTTTCACCCTTCTATCACGGATCCTTCGCTGGGTAGCTGCCTTTTCCTCGGAACTGCCCCTCTTTAAAACGTCAGGACTACTACCACCACGTCGCATCACCATCACCATCGCCCAGCTCCACCGTTTCTCCAGTAGCCCCGAAAGATTACGCATCTTAATACAATCTGTCTAAAATGCTATTCTCCTTCGAAATGGCCCCGCGATTGAATAATATTTTTTTCTTAGGCTGTCGCGCTAGTTTGCTTCATAGAGAATTTAGGTCGAGACTAGGGGGATTAAGGGGATAAAATGAATTTATACAAAATTCATAGATTTAATTTCCTAAAAGCCAGCTACCACACGGGCGAGATCCAGTCGTGAATTTGGGAATGTTTCTATGTAACTGGCAGATATCCAGCGAGGAAGCGTTGTATGACGGAAGGGTCTTTCTGCGACGGTTCTTTGCATTCGCGATTTCCTCTAATCCCGCTTTGGATGGTTCAGGGTCCATCGATCTCCCTAAATATTTCAGATCGGTCCGAGCAAGTGGAATAGCTAAATCCGACGTATTCCTTGGGCGAGGGGTCAGGTTTTGGCAAAACCCCCGCGGATTAGGAGCGTCCATGTTGCACGTATATCTGTTTTAAGGACGCATACACGGTACCTTATGTGTTTGTTGGTGTAAGTAGCATCCACGTGTGCGTTCGTGTATGAACACCCTTATGGCTTAAGCTAAGGCTAAGGCCGAGGCTCTCCTCCGGGATTACTACGTCATTCTGTAGGACTCTCCGGTCGCCGGAAGGATCAGCTCTCTTCCTTCTGAGGATTTCGCGCAGGACTCCATTGCGCTCCTAAATCAGGTTGTCAGCCTCGGGCTGACTGATTTTGGCTGCCGCCGCTTTTTACCGCCGTACAAAATATCCACGCAAATTTTCAAGTTTTATGCACACGTGGGGAAGCGCGCGTTCTTGCGCGAGCTGCGAATTTCAGCTTGGACCTCGGAAGGAGAAGACTCCTCATTTTCCAAGCGAGAATCATTAATATCCATCGGGCAACAATAACGGACGACCGGAAACTGTCCTTGACGCTATCTAAATCATCCCCCAATGAGCTGGTGCTTACAATAACTCGTTACCGAAAATCCAAATTAAGCTCCTTAGCTGAGAAATTTACGAGACGTTCGCCCTCTTTGGCTCTCTTCTCTCTCGCTCACCCCCGATGCGCAGTTTACCAAAGTAATTTTAATCTTAGTCGCGTATAGTGCGTATAGCGCGCACCCCCGCACGTACACACGCGTACACGCGACTTCGTAGATAGAACTCCGCGCTTTTACTCACCACGTCCGGAAGCCGACTATGATACAACATATACGCGCGTGCACATACACTCCTCCCGATAAAGTATAGCTCGCGTATACCACTAGGAGTTTCCGCTACGTATCTCGCGCGTCCATGTGTGTACGTGTGTGTATATGTATTTGATAGAGAAAGATGCGCGAGCTGCGAGGGAGAGACGCGGCCCTCTCTTATTCTCCACCTTGTATAAGAGCTTATTCACTAAGCGTCTTAGGGCAAGTTTTCACCCTTGCCTCCTGCAACATCGACTACGGGTACGGGTACGGGCACGGGTACGGGTACGGGTACGGGTACGGTCTCCACTGCTCAACGAATACAAGCGAGAATAGCGTTTGTGGGTAACTCATCCGTTCGGATTTGTTTCTTGATTTATGTGTTTCTCCATTAAGTGATCGTTTGTCTCAATGTTTCGACGCGCGTCTCTCCCTGCTAGAAACGATACGATGCGCTCCTAAAAGTGATTTGCGGTACCGCTGGAGGACGCTCGGCAAAACTCGGAACCCATCCGCGAAGGGAAATTAGATTTAGATGCGCGTCGTAAAAAAAAATCCCAGTCTCTCAACGAACTGTGTGATCCAATCGTTAAGAATCGGCTAATGTCTAGATTTGGAGGGTTTCGTCGCGTGGTTGCTGATCTTATAAGTTACTGCTAGCCGGAAGGTTATCTCATTACGTCTTATCTGCTGCTTTCGCTCGCGCGAACTCACGATACGGCGGAGCTTAAATCGCACGCGAGCTTACGGACTCGGCTTTCCGTGCGCGCTGACGGGGCGAACTGCGAAACGCATCTACCCCGCGGACTGTCCACGTAGCATTTCAACCCCGTGGAAAGAGCGAACGATCGGAGCCTCGGGAACCCAACCCTTCCTTTCCCTTCCCTTCTCTTCCCGTTCCCTCCGCACTCGCGCGTATGAAAGAATTCTGCCGGCAACCAGGTTCGCGTTCACGAGAGGGGCTCATTTCAATATTCTCCGAAACCAGTTACGCAGTGAACGCGTTGAAAAAGAATGGAAGAAAAGACGGTTGTTGCTGATAAAGTCTTCGAAAGAGTTGTTGGGCCCTTATCACGAAAAGGCCGACATCCGCCGGATCAGTTTGAGATACGGAAACACCCACGCTTCCCTCCTCTCTCCGCTCGTGCTTAGCTAAGTTCACGGGCCGGAAATTATAGCAGCGGATCGTGAAACAATCGTAGTTTTACCGAGGGAAAAAAAAACTAGACATCCAATTCTTAGAAATGATAATTTTTAATCTAACTTTTGTCGCTCTGCCGGTGGAAAACGATCAGATCTGGAGATCGATTAAAAGCAAATATTTGAGGAAGCCATATTGGAAGGGGCAAAAGAACGAAACGCGAGCCGTTGCATAAATGAAGATTCGGCGATATCTTCCAAACCTACCGTGGAAGTTCTCCGAGAAAACAAATAATTCTTTTTCCATGGATGTGGCTTCTCATCCTACACTCTGATTCTATTCCAAGAGATTATTCGAAATCTTCTTGGATTACCCAGTCACCAAGACGAAGAGGAAACCTTAGTATCGAAGTCCCACATGAACCACGACTCGACTGACTTACAAGTGTATGGGTCTTGCGAGTATTCAATGATTTGCAAATTGATACTAACAAACTATTTAGTGATCGATATGGCTTAGCGAGACGACGAATCGATTATCTCGAAATTCTTTCCAAGCGATTTTGGAGAGTAACTCTTGACACGCTTCGCACTCTCTCCTTTGTTTCAATTATTTTCATTTAGTCAAGGCGATTAAGCGATTTCTCCCTCTTCTCATCTCTCTCTCTCTCTCTCTTTCTCTGTCTGTCGATCGATCTAAATGGCCCCCATACTTCCTGGCTGTGATTTAGGGAGATTCTCGCTAATCTGACGACGAAGTAATCATCTCCCTCGGAAACGTGAGGGGACCGAACACGCCGAAAGAAATATTCACGAAAGATTTTCATTCTCTCCCACCTCTCTTTCGTTGTTCGCAGTTCGCAGTTCGCGGGAGCCCATTATCACCGAAGCGCGGGCAGGGTGACTGCGGGGTGTCGAAAAATATGTTCCAACTTTTTATCTTGTATCTGCACCAGTGACTTGGCTATGGGTGCAGAAGGCGTCCGTCCCGTTAATTTATCGGACGCGGAGCGTCTCGCTTACTTGGAAAAGCGTGCTTACGAGAGACTTAAATAAGTTTGACGAGTAATTTCTGTCAATAAGTTGCATAAGTTTGCCTAGACATTCCGCCGGTCATTAAATGAATTTTCCACTTAGAGTTTCGAGAGAGACGCCGAAGGAACATTTGGATATTCCTCGTGGTCGTCCCAGCTACTTAACATCTTTGGCGTTCCGCGGCAAAATCATTTTTCTTGCTTTTTCGAGAGACGCGCAAAGTTCTTCCCCGTACGGTGAATAACCGGTGGAAGAAAATTGGCGCGTTAAATGAGAAAAAGATGCGGAGTAGAAACGGTGGTGTGATTTCACTTCTTCAAGGGTTGTCGTTCGGATGAATCTTATCTTACCGCAAGAACTGTCAAAGACGAAGCGGCTTGACGCTTCCGTCGTGCTTCCTCCCTAACGTAAACGGGGAGATAACGGAAGTGCGATAGGGCCTGCACCAGAAATGAGAAATGTCTTTGCCACTGCAGAGATTAAAGTTTCTCGCCCGGGCAGCTGTTGTACTTCCACTTCTTTTTCTTTTCTCCGCTCCACTAAACCTCCCGTATCTCGCCCATATTCCGACGAATACTCGGAATATCAATCCCTCTCTCTCTCTCTCACACACACACACACACACATGCGCGCGCGCACACTCGACACTCGCGACGATGGTGTTCGACGAGCGACACGGATTATGAAAATTCTTAGCGAATGTTTCTGGCCGCGTAATAATTGTACGTTTACTCTGATCTTTCGTAGGTTTGGGTAATTGGCTGTCGAGAGAGAGCTTGCTAATATACTGACCGCCTAATACGACCTGCCGCGACTAAATCCTGTGACGTAAAAGCCCACCTTAAACCAGCTGATCCCGGCACAAAGACGACGCAAGGACAGTGCCCCTTAATGAAAACTATACGTCCCTGGATTAAGGTGGCCACCGGTCAGCTCCCTAGTACGACCTGTCTTATGCAACCCGGGGACAGAGACTCTATAGCGGCCGGCGTATTAGATGGAAGTTTGGGCATTAATACCTAATATCGTGCCGCCGACAGTAAATCCTTTGTTGGTCATCTTGGCAGAGACTTAGCACCTCGCATCACGAGTCGACCGACCGCTTATCAATCTTGATCTCGTACCGCTGCCCGGGCCACTTCGTCGATCCGCATTACGTAATCAACTGGTAAATTGAGGAAAATCAGTCGGATCGCTGCTCCGCTTCGCGCAGTTACGGTCGATCGACGACCGTTGGTCAAGTATTCTTTCTCGATCGACCAGATTGCCGATGATAATCCCTGCGGAATGCCAGGAGGAACTTTATCTGCAATTCCATTCCAATATCCGCGCGAGTTTGCTCCATTCTGGAACATCTCTATCTTTTCCACCACCTTCCGCGTCATCTCTCTTTTACCGAGTTCCACCGTTCTCCTCTGTTTCCTCGGTTTCGGAGAAGTCTGGGATTATAGCTTGGAGTGGGATAGACTCCGGGACTTAAGTCAGGGTTACACAAGGATCGCAGCTATTGTGCCACCGTTCGGGTCCCATTGTCTCGGGATAGACGAGTGGATCTGCATATGCTTAGCATTGGAGTTAGACTTCTCACTGCGATCTTCAACTCCACGAATCATCCAAAGCTTCAAATGTTGGAGCCGCTGTCTATTGTCAGTGGGTTATCGAGACTCGATGCGAATCCCCATTGTACCGCGCCGCCATATTGATTTTCATTTTGTTTTACGCGGGCCAGTTTTGTTGGTCGAACGAGCAGACGATTTCAACGGAGTCAACTCTAGTCAACGACGATCTTTCCTTTCTGTTTCAGCAAAGAGTCTCCCGGTGCACTGCGTGGTGGAAACGATACACAATATAGTGGAGAGTCATGTGACCAGCACACGCGAGAATTGGCGCAGGCCGCAAGTCGAGAAAGACACTTACGTTATTATACCCGTGGCCATACCTTTTCAGGTAAGACAATCGCGTCCCTCCTATTTTAATGAAAGAAAGAGAGAGAGAGAGAGAGAGAGAGAGAGAGAGAGAGAGAGGAGAGAGCACGGAACGAAAATTCACTGGGATTCGTTGGATTTTTACAGGATCTGGTGGGCGAGGCGTTAGTTCGTTTAGGATATTCTAGCGATTTGATTCCCAGTGCCAGGGGTAGTATCGTCATAAGAAATTGGAAGCCATTACCGATGGAAAAAGTAGCTGACGGGCCCCTCTTAACGGTAGGCGATATATTGACCGAGCTGACATCCGTGGCAACCTTGAAGATTCAGGTGTACCGATCCAGACCACCACCCCCTAGTCCAGCGGCTGAAGTCAGAAACAAATTACTGAGATTATTGCTGTTGCACAGCCATGCTCTTCTGGTTTCGGCTGGTTGTCCCTTGGACGAGGTAAGGATACGCGAAGAAATGCACCGGGGAAGTTGTAGTAGACGATTTGAGATCAAATCGAGTACGATGGTTGCACTGAGACAACCACTTAAAAATGTATAAAATGTAAATCTAGCCCGAGAGTGTTTGTCGTCGGGGTACCTAATCTCATTAAGAAGTCCTCCGGTCCGCGCTCTTGTACCTTCCCAAGGACCGCAGTGGTAATCTTTGAGAGAGTCTTGCTCGCGGCCCGCTGATCCTCGCCTTAAATAAATGCTCTCTCGGTTTCGAGTCACCAGCCGAGAAGCCGCTGGGGTACCGACTTTACTCCGTCCAAGACTTTCCCGACTTTTCCGATTTCAAGGCTAATTAAAATATCGTTAAGTAGGCGGACTAATACAAATAAACACTACCCCTACTACTTTCTCCGAACGATATCTTTCTCTTCCTCCCTCCTGCTTCTTCTCTTTTTCCTTCTCTTCCTCTTAAACCAAAATAATCCATTTGCAAGGATGCGGAGAAATCGAGAATCCGCGCCTCTTGTCATTTGCATGCTGCTTACTTGCATTCGCGAGCCGGTTGAGTTCGTATCAAGCCAGTTTTTTAGCCTCGTCCGAGAGGTCCCGTGTTACGTTTGAAAACATCCGATTTGATTGAGGATCTCTGACTCACAGCGCATGCGTGCCCTTCCGATAGCGGAAGATCTCATGGCGTGTGATAGGATTACCCTTTACTCAACCAAATTCGCAGCCTTCATCAAAAGCCCCCTCGAAACTGGCATTATCTAAGTGCACTCTCTTTGAAGATCCTACAGCCACCCATCCCCGAACTTTAATGCCGCTCGCGGTGGTCTATGATTACCAATTTTCCGTGGCAGACGTTTCCTACTCAAATTTCGGCCCGTTGGCTAATGGTGAACGACAACGATGGCGAACAAGCGCGCGGCCTGCCTGGATCCTCTCTAATCTGATAATCGAGGGTTGATCCAAGACTCTCGCGACTCGCTGCCGAACTTCCAAGGAGCAACGATGAATCATTGACGATCCATCTCTCCCTCCCCCGCCCCCTCATTTTTCCCCCGCGTTTGACAAAGGGTGAGACTCGCTTGATCGAACGCGAGAATCTCGCTCTCGCTCTTCGCTTGATAATTGCTTAACGAAAAAAATGCTATCTGAGCGTCAGAACCAAATTTACAGCAGCTTCGCGGAACAATCAGCTGGCTGTGGCTCGCTACGTCACTTTAATAATAAATAGATATAAATTTGGTTTAATCTTTAAGCCGTCCCGTCAGATAACTCGATGTCGTTGTTCGAGGAACTTGCATCACACTTTTTTCTTCCTCTTTCTGCGAGTAATCTCCCTTGACTCTTATTATTTTATCAGTCCCTCTCTAATGACCAGTGGAATTTTTGAGTGTTTACCGAACTTTTCGCTCCTCCGTGAATCCTCTTAATTAGCTGCTTGTTATGCATCAACGTTTCTGGAACGATCAATAAAAATTGCGCCAAAGATAGCAAGGAGAGTGCCTAAAGATGCTAAAATATGGGGTTTGCGATGCGCCGACTGATTTACTGCCATCCTGCTGACGGATCAGCCAACTGACTGCGTCATCCTCGCGAATAATCAGTGCGTGTAAATCAGGCTCAACCACAGCGTCGTCTCAGATAAGCTGGCATTCCATTTTCAAGTCGCTGTTTGTCGACCAGTTCGCGCGATACCTCCTGTGGTTGCCGGTCCACGTTTACCGAAGGATAATTACACGCAAGGTCATAAAACTTACATCCGAGGATCACGGTCTTAGCGAACCTTAAGATACTCCGGACGATTAAGCTACACTAAGCTGTTTGAATCTAGTCGCGGTATTAGCCTTATTATGACATAACGGCCAAGCATATACCTGTAATTAAGCTTTTACGTCCCCAAATTGTCCTCGGCAATTGAATGGGAGCGGGAACGGAAACGGGAACGGGAACGGGAACGGGAACGGGAATGGGAACGGGAACGTCTCCGGAGTGTTTGCCTAGCAAACTCCTGAAATCAGATTAATCTTTCGAGGCAAAACTGTTGTTGGCCTCGCGCGAGAGACAGACTCTCGGTTTTCCAGTGAATTCCGTTCTTTCCGAAAAACTTTCTAGAAAACTGCTCAAACAACGATAAAAGATTTAAGCCAGCGTGCCCCGTTTATTAAACGACGTCTCCCCGCCGCTAGCGAGGTCCCTCTGGCTCAGCCTGCTTACCCGGGAGGCTTAAGAAGTGAGTGATTAAGTACGGGGTTGTAAAACTCGCAGATGAGGATTCGAGAAGGTGACGAGACGTGGGGATAATTATTGTGTACCGTATCTGAGCTACCACGGCGCTGCGGATCTACAGATTACCTCGTTGCAAGGTGGCGTCGTTGCCTGATCCTCCTACTGCGGCTGTTTGTTCTTATAAATCACCGCGAGATAAGGCACACGCGCGATCGCACTACTTCCTACGACTCCGAACTTTTCCATAATCTGACTCCTTAATGCCGTACCGACACGTCGCTCATGACGCCAAGGCGAAGATCCAAGATTTGCCTTCGCATCATCCTCCGTACCCCGCGACAATAGAGCGATCCACATATTAATCGTTGACTGACTGACTGACTGACTGATCGAAAAGACTGACAATCGCGACATTTCTGGATTCTCGATTGTCATTGGCTATGCAGACTGATGCAATTCTTTCCAACATTGATCGTGCCATTCCCTTACAATCCGAGCGAACGATATTCTTTCGGATTACTCGGAGATTTTCGCGTCGCTCTTTGGACCGATCTTACGTAAGAATGATTCACGGTTGCCGCCGCGAAATATAATGCATTATCAAATAATGGAGCGTTGATAAAAGAGAATAAAGTCTCGTCGTTTTGGCAAGAGTTTACGCGGTTGCGCAATTCCGGCAAAACCATCGAAGGGTTTATTTACGGAATGGGCCGAGGGATTATGTGGATTCTCTAATTGCAGTTAACCCTCTTGTCGCTGTGTCGGGGTGGGAACGACCTGTCGGAGGAGACGAAGAGGAATTTCGAGTCGTGGTTACAGCAGCAGCAGCTAAGCATGAGTCTCAATCCGATGGTACCGACGTCTAATCATCACCATCACCATACTCAGAGTCCTCAGCCTGATACCGGTGGTCCAATCGCTCCTGGCAGTGGTCCCATTGGCCCACCTCATCCGGCACTCCTTCAATACTCGCACAAAACACGGATGAGGACCAGTTTCGATCCGGAGATGGAATTACCGCGACTGCAGCGTTGGTTCGGTGAGAATCAGCATCCATCGCGTCAGCAAATTCAGAACTACGTCACGGAACTGAATTCCCTTGAATCGAGGCGCGGCAGAAAGCCTTTGGACGTGAACAACGTGGTGTATTGGTTCAAAAATGCTAGGGCTGCCCAGAAGAGGGCCGAGACCAGGGGAATCAATGGTTACAGCCCACCCGGGCACAGTCCGCGAGGTGCCAGTATAGTTAGCGAAGATTGTTCCGACGAGGAAGAGGATTCTCGACATCAGGTAATATTCCGTCGTCCCCCTTCCTGCTCCTCCACGAGGACATCGTTCCGTTCCCTCATCGGAAAGAACGGAAGTGAATGATCGAGCGTTCGTTGGACTTTGTTTCAGTCGACCTCTCCGTCACCCTGCCCTCCGAGCAGTCCACCAGTCGGCCCGTTGTCACTGACAACAAGACCGGAAGATCAGCAGCCCCCGTCTTCCACCCCATCCTCCGTAAAACTAGAGTGTTCCAGAGTGTCATCTGGTTCCGATGACGAGGAGGCAAGGCCCATCGGGCCACTACCAGGATTCTCATTGGTGCCCAGTCCCATGTTTAGTCATGGCATCATGTACATGTCCTCCCACCATTACTTGCCTCCTCGTGGCAACGCCGGATGTCCAACCAGCATGATGGATGAGAGGAGGAAGAGAAACCGGACGTTCATCGATCCCGTTACGGAAGTACCGCGACTCGAAAGTTGGTTTTCTCACAACACTCATCCAAGCCACGCGGTATGTTCATTTCAATCATTTCTCTCGAAGTGCGAGATCATTCGATGGATGGATGGATATTTCATTGGTGTCTTTCGCTCGTGTTGCAGCTGATCCTCAAATATACCGAGGAACTCAATCGAATGCCCTATCGCCAAAAATTTCCACGACTGGAGCCGAAGAATGTCCAATTCTGGTTCAAGAACCGAAGAGCCAAGTGCAAACGATTGAAAATGACGTTCTTAGAGGGTGAATCGCCGCAACCACATCAATATCACGCAGATTAGTCGAGTTTTCGTTCGAAGCTACGTTGATCGGAAGGAGTTTGGCGCGCGAGAAATTTTCAACACGCAGGACACCAACACCAAGGAAATCGTTAATTGATCTTTTATTTCTTCAATTAATTGTAATTATCGAGTAATAATTAATATAATTGCTATGAGCATTGATGAGTGTACATACGAGAATGATGTCGAATAAAACTATACGTCAGATCGCCTGATTTATATAATTTCATTTTCCTTATCACAGAAAGAAGCCCCCAACCCCTTCCACGTTTAACTCTTCCTTTGCTTTTAGAAATTTTTATTACAAGTTTTACATCGCGACGGGAGATTTACCATCTCTGGGAGATCATCGAGTGTACATCGAGATGATGTTGGAAATAGGAAGGGTAGGTTTCCTGGAGATATCAGATGTAGAAAGTATGAGTTGACACATATTATTTCTATTCGCGATAAGGCTCGTGCGCTGGCACATATCGATACTGTCTAGAAGCTTATATACAGGCGGCCTTATACATAAGGCACATATGAATTATACACGAGACACACAAAGCACAGACCCCGGCCAAAATTTTGCCGTTAAGATAAGACAGCCGGGCTGTCATCGAACCAACCCTAACTCAAACGTCACAATAGTCAATGAGTCCTTTTACCAGGCTACAATCGGTACTTCCGTCGCGTTGTGGTTTATTTCGTTACAGTTGTTACTCTGTGTCTACGTCACTCGAAAATTTCAGGGTAGTGGAACTGTCCATGTAGTAGAACTGTCTCTAAAGTTCCGAGTCTCTCTGCGTGAAACGAGGAATATCGACTCTTAGACCGATAGGAACAGCTTCTTCAAAAACTTGCGGTTGCGAGAATCCAAAGGCACACATACACACACACACACACACACACACAATTTATGCCATAGGAGAGTTATAATAATAAATTTTGTATGTGTATTGCATACGCTGCTTGTTCCTCCGACGCTTAAATACAATGTCAGATGCAAAAAGATGAAAGATCTTCCACTTGCGTGTAACTAGCTTCAAAAGGAATGCGATTAAAGGAAAATCGGATTCTTGGAATACGAGGAGCTGGATCGTGGGATAGGAAAGTTTCGCCTCCGTTTAAGCCGGGGAGTAACGCACAAAGATGACGAGGGGATATCGTCGTCATCTATGGTGCCCGTACAGAACGTGCCTTGGAAAGCTCGTCGAAAGGTCGCCCTGGATTTAATGAGGATAGGCGGATTTGTCCAATTAAAACGTCTTACAAGGATCCATTCGGTTGGCGCTCGTTCATTCGCAAAACATTGAATCCGAACTCTGCCACGACAACTCTTCTTATCCTCAATCGCGCGTTCCTTCCGCATAAACGTAATATTATCCTCTTCTTGTTAGCGTCTCCATTATTCAGGAATTTTTCTAATACGCTCGTACTGCAATTTCACATTGGAAGCCTAAGTTCGATCCGGCGAGCGAGCGAACGTACGATCGTCGCTCCTACCCTCATTACGAACTCAGTAGAAAAACTGTAGAATTAACGCCGCAAACTCTGTTTCGAGGTACAAGCGTTCGTGGCAGAGCTTTCGCGGAGATTCACAGAATTTTCGATTGGACGTAGTAATATTTTTTAATCCAGAGGGAGAGCTGAAAAGAAAAAAGACTGTTTGGCTGGATAAGAAAATTGAGCAAGAAAATTCAAGAGGGAAAAGTAAGGTGAAGTACCAACCAGTGAGGTCTTATGAAAATCTGAAAGTCAGCATCCCCGAGGATCATCCCTATATCTGATTTTAATTTGTCAGCCGTCAGGGGCACAATTTAAACCATGCTCCCTACCGTAAATCGTTATGAAAATAGCCGGATCTCTCGAAAAAATTTCTCTTCCATTGATTTCACGTGCTAATTCCCTCAGACACAATCGGTAATGAGTTTATACCAATGAATTTTAATGGGTTACTTAATATCGTTAATTGTCAGTGCGATAGTATTGGCATTTCGCCTTCTTCACGGGGAACTAGACTGTGCAGCTTCGTTCCAGTGAAAGGAAAACAAGTTCTCTTATCTATCCTGCATGGACAAATGTTGGACGCTCAGCGGACGGATGAAGAAATTTGGCCTCATAGCTGTACAACTAATATTGTATACGATATAATCGCATTTTGGTTCCGCTTTGCCGCGCGATCGTAATACGACAAGTACACGCGAGACGTGGTTATACGTCGTTCCAAAGGAGCATTGTGTGTGCTTCGGCATTCATAGGACGTTCTTATCTTCCTATCCGGAGAGCTGTCAGCAAAGTTCCTGAATAATAACAGAGAACGAGAGAACCAGGGGGTGGGACGGAGTCGTAGAGGGCGGGAGAGGGGAGAGAAAGAGAGAGACCGAGAGAAGAGCTGTTCTCCTATCAGCCGCGGCTAGGATATGCCTAACTATTCTGTTTTCATGCGACTGCCGGACGTTTCGCTATAGATAATGTGTTGTTCGGAGTGGTTAGATTGTTGGATGCGATTGATAACCACCGAAAAATTCTAGCCATGCTCCTCCTCGCTTACTCGCAATGCCCATTCACGGCAGTGCCAAGTCAATGACTCGAAGTCCGATCGCACAGAGTCTTCCCGAGATACGGCAGTGCTAATATTTCAGAATATTTCGTAGTACGATGGAAGAGAGATCGCTCGGCGTTAAATGACTAAACGTTAACGATTCCATAAGAGTCTCTCGTCCTCGAATCTGAATGGGAAGTAAGAGAGAGAGATAACGGCGCGAGAGCGTTCGACCGAGAGGGAAAAAGACAAGAGAGAAGAAGTCAGGAGAACGGTTAAAGGGATGCGGCAGGAACGAGAATTTGAGATCTCGCAAATTAGCCGCAGGATTGGCCTCATAATCCTTGAGGGATGCAAAGGTTGCCGAGACTCTCCGCAGTTCAATTTCTCTCTCTCTCTTTCTCTTTATCCTTATCTTTCTCTCGGTCGAGGGCTGTAGATGGAGATCGCATAAACGGCTCCGGTGTCCCCTTCTTCTTATTCTTTAATCCCGCTGCCCTCCTCCACTCCACTCGCGACTATGCTCAAAATTACGAGCAGCAGCGGCAGCGGCAGCGGCAGGGGTAGCGATTGAAAGTAACGAGCCGTAGAAAAACGAGCTCTGATTCCGAAGGTTGTGGACGGCATTCCGACATTCTCCAGCCCTAATCCAACACGCCGAACTAAGTAATCCCGTTAATTTATCGACACCACCTCCGTAGGGACTATCTACGATTCCAGTAGTAGCAGCAGTGGTAGTAGGAGTGGTAGTGGTAGGAAGGAAGAAAGAACTTGGGGAGAAGCCCAAGGTTCTTCCTTACGTATACTTTTACGATTCGACGAGAGGCTAGGCTCCATAAAAAGTATTCCAAGCGTGTTAAAGGAGGGGTCCGGAAAATATCGGGACTAATCTCCGGACGCTTAATTGATCTATAGCCAAATATTGCGCGGTGGGTTTGCCACTGAGCCCCGGAGAGTAGCCGGTTAACCGGTCGATTAGACTCGCGCGACCCAGTCCGATTTCCTCCTGCTGAACGAGGAGAGACCACCCCCGCCTCCGTCTGTGCACACGAGTAAACGACGGATCGGCAGGTGGATCTACGTACGCAACGGAGACTCTCGAGAAGAAATAGGAAGTAATCCGAGGAATCGGAAGAGGTGTTTGTAGGAGCTGGAAGCGCGGGGACAGTCCAATCTGGAGAGTCAAGTTCCTAATTGATCTACAGCGAAATACACAGGGCGTTAAGCTCCGGAAAGTGGCCGCTTAGTCGGTCATCGTGGAAGATCTATCGCGGCCGCGCGAAGGAGATGAAACCACTTAGCTGGCGGCCGTAGCGATCCGCACTCTTCGCGACCGTAAATAAAAGAGATCCTCGTAATGGGTTTCGTTGAGGATCCAGGCTCCGCGGGTCCAGGCTCAACCCTCGGTACTGTGGCCCTCGGCGTGCACACACACACACGCGCGCGCGCGCGCACGCACACGGACGATCTCCAGTTATTAAGTCCGTTGTACGGCTGCGGCTTCGTATCGGCAGCCTCGCGTCCGTTGCTACAGTTAATTCCTTAACCCTTATAGACGTTGGAGAAAATTTAGGGAGCCTAAACCGGAGCTCCCCTCGCCGAGGAAGTCCGCGTGAACGCTGGCAAAGACGCTACGCTAGGAATACCAGGTGCTCCTGGGATCTTGGCGGCATCTTACGCCCGGACGATACATAATTTATGTTGCGCTCTGCCGGGCTTAAGACAGTATTAAGATCGACCGAGCACCAACGACCACCTCTCTCCTCTCCTCTTCTCTCTCCGCCGAAACGCTCCGAAAGTCTCCCCACTTCTTCTCGCTTATCTATCCACTCGGTTATTTATCGAATCTGAGAAATCACGCTTGCCCCTCACCCGCCAAAAACAGCCTCGACGAAGCTCCGAGTTTCCTTGACCAAAGGCCACAGATCGCCTTTAGATCTTTCGATTTCTCATGTTTTCCGAGAGAAGCGGGTGGCATCGGAAATTCCACGCGCTCTCTTCGCTCTTTGTATCGGGGATCCATCGTCGTTGGCTAGCTCCGGCCATAATTGCGATAATTAAGGGGGTGGTAGCTGTCGCGACATTTTTCCTCCGTACGACAGGATTAATAAAAGTTACGATATCGTTAGAGACAAACTAGAGTCCGTAAGAACAGCACGTATCGTAGTAGTAGCTCTGACAAATTCGAGCACAAACTGATTAGTTCTCCTTTTACGAGGATTGCGAAGGATTCCGTGCGGCTTAAGTTCCACTCTTGAAGAAGATCAGGCTTCGGCGGAGGGGTTGTTGATACGATGCCGATGGCTTTTAGCCTTTTTATGGTCGACCAAATAGAATGATTTCTTCCTCCTTCCCGATACGGGAGAATACATGGATATTCTCGTTCCTTTTGATCCTTGCGAGTGCGCGTCCTTCGCGAAAACTGCGCCAGCCAGGTCCGGCATGGCCGAGCCGAGCCGAGCCGAGCCGAGATCGGGATATTGCCAGACATATTTCCTCGCGGGCTGACTCGACCTAATCTTTCTCGCCACCATGTTTATTCAACGCAGCAGGGATCTCGAGCTATAACGGCCAACGATATTTTCTCCGGGGAACTTAGTAAAGTTTCAGAATTTACGTAAATGTATTTATAAAAAGCCACTTCGCGCGAACGCGCGCGCGGTATTTCACGAGGAACGAGAGGGACAAGACCTTCCCCTGCTTTAATTAAACGATTAAATTCTACGATGATCGGTCGCATTTCAGAAATTCAATCAGCCGCGAGGACCTTCCGGATTAATTGGCAAGAATTAATTATCTGGACGATTAGCTCGGGAGTCGAGTGGTAAAAGATCATCTCTGAGGGATCCGATCATTTTTGAGGGGGTTGATAGAGAGAAAGAATAAAGCCAAGTCGACTAAAGGGGGAACGAGGAAATAATTGAAAATTTTCGGACGGTCATATTGGTGGAATGGGGGTACGTGGCTGGTAAGGATGTCTTGGCTGGGCGACTCGCGATAAAGCAAAGAGCCTGTGCTAAATACTTACATAAATCTGTATTGCCTTGCGCAGCACCGGAGGAGCTTATACTACACACACAGGCACACACGCGGGACGCGTGTACTCGCGCGCGTCTGCACACACACACACGTGCAAGAACGTTCTTACACGCCAGCCGCGACAACACGTTCCTCATAGCGAATGCCGAGCAAACTTTGTCACCGAGAAATTCCAATGCCAAATGCTGATACGCTATTTTCTTGAAAATTCTCTCTTTTTCTGTAATCAATCGCTCGATCAATCGGATCTCGCTCGATATTCGACGATCCTCCAATTAATAATCCACCCACCAATCAATTTTCATCCTCGGAGAAAGAAATAAAGAAGATAAACCTCATTTCAATTCAGGGGTCTTAAGATTCGGAGTTTCGGGAGATTCTCATAAATATGAAAAGTGTACGTTTCGACCATTATTGCGCTCATATATTAAAGTATTCTATAATGTCTTTGATAATCCAGCGAACGTAAGATTGAGGTGTGAAATTCGCCGGTATATTCACAGAAAGGAGCACGTTTCGCGAGGTGGATATGCAAGATAGCGAGGTACAGCTTGTAGCGAGGATGGGAAAGAAAAGATTCGCAAAGAGGGAAAAGGAGGTAACGAAGAAAGGGAGGAAGGAAGGAAGGAAGGAAGGAAGGAAGGAAGGAATGAAGGAAGAAAGGTATGGGTGTGTAGGGGCGAGAGTCCAGGTCTTCGTAGGATCCACGGGTGCCTTGGCAATAAATCTGGCGGGTATATCTGAGCTCATGAATGTTATTAAGATACAACCCCCCGCGAGTTGAACGCGGCGTAGGAGCGGTGGTGCAGGGTGTGTACCCACCGGTGCGGGGAGATACAGACACGCGCACTCTCCGAGAACCCAAAGAAGGAAGAAACGACGCGCGAGCCTCGTAGAACCCGGAGTCGCTCTTGCACCCACAGATGAAGCCCAAAGACGAAGAAGAAAAAGAGCCAACCCGGAGAAACGGTTATGAAGAAATACCGCCACCAGTAATCCCACCATAGATCACCGTCTATCTTTTACTCTTTTCCACTTCTTCTTCTTCTCTCCTTCCTTACTCCACCTCCTCCTCCTCCTCCTCCTACTCACGCTGTTTCTTTTTTACTCCGCTTCTTCGTCTTTTCATTCTCTTTCGATCTCTAACCAGCGACCACAGTTTAGAAGAGTTTCCACTCTCTGGACATCGCAAGATCATTGAACGAGTGTTTAAGAAAATGAGAAGGCGGACGAGATAACGTTTACGATTTATCATTCTGGAACTATCGAAAGGAGAAAATCAGTACCTCCACTGCCAATTAATTAATTGAGCTTTCCGGTATGAAATGGACCATGTCCTCGACATCAAAGCGAAGCTTTCGGTCTTCTCTTCGTCCGGACTTTCCGTCAAAGTGTCCTGCCCGCCAATTAATAAGGGACCTATATATTTGTTCGCAAGCCGATGCTCGCCGCATCTTATCCCTTAATAATAAGTAAATACAGGCTGCTGGTGCGCTTGCTTCCGTAGTAGTTAAGAATGACCTTTGATCAATCCCTCCGGAGATGAATTTCCACTGTTTACCGCTCTATTAATAATCGAAGCATCCACAGGGTGCACAAGGCACACGGAGAGAGGGACCGCTGTGCTCTCTGCACACAGAAATTAAGACACGTCGCCAAAGCTGCGCTCGATCATGCGAATCTACCCAACGTGTTTAAAGATGGTAATCCATTAGGCGGTTCGAGGAGTCGAGTCGCTTAATGGAATTGGGACGTGGGAGGCTGCTAAAACCCACGTGTGCTCACGTAGCAAACCGACGCTTGCACCGAAACGCTCGTCTCCTTTGCCGGGATGCGCCAGGATTTCTTTTCTCGGGACATCGGGTGGGCGCGAAACGCCACAGCCGTTCACCCCGAGATAGCACACGGGGGTTGTGTACAGCGTATACGTGTAAGCCTGAAGGGTGGTTTATGTATCGCAGGGCAAGATATCCGATGATTTAGCTGCGGTCTCGGGACTCCGTCGAGCGCCCGCCAAGAGAGTCTTCTTATCTCGCGGGTGCCCGCAGTAACCGCGGTGTAATCTTTTATTAATTCGGAGACTTAGGAAATTTATCGTGGCTTTTGTTTACCGGGACGCCGCGCCACCTTAAATCTCGACGAACTCATTCCTGCCTTCTTTGCATTATCTGACCCCGAGAGTCCTGTACCTCGAAATATATCGCGCCCCTGGAATTCTTCGCTTCTACTTATGTCGCGCGCGTTGCCCCGTTCACCCCGAGGTTCGCGCGAAAGCGGCGTATAGGCAGCCGCGCGACTCGTCGAGATCACCAGCTCAGATAATCGACAACCGAGGGAGAGGGCTCGCAGCTCTTTGGGGCTCCAGATTTCTCGGCGTAAATAAATTGGCGCAAAGACCTTGGAAACGAGTTGGGCCGAAGTCGAGTCGCCCTGGAGTTTGACAAATTCCCGCGCTGGTACGTCAGCCGCGAACCCATCATCGAATCAAATTTGTCACGGAAGAAACGCTGGGCCAATCAGACGACAGCGTTGCCCGGAGAATTCCGGCAACATTTGTGAATTCCATATAACGCTGCCGGAATGGCGCTATATTATTATTAGAGTCCCTTAAGTCTAAGAGCCTTAAATCTGCGATAAGTTATGGGCACCCCTAGTCCCTCCTCCACAGCACCTTGAGCAGCAGCGCCACCCCTAGACTCCCTCGCCTTCCATCCCCGCGCCTTATACCATTTCCCTGTAATATCTTAGTCTACGATGGCGCCTCTTCGGCCTTTATCTCGCATACATTATACGTCCCTGCCGGTTAAGGGGGTCGAAGGGTAATTGAAAATAACTGCCACCTCTGAAGCAAACCTAATCCCTTATACTGTAACCAAGATAAAACTACTGGGATCATCTCTCGACTTTCCAGCGAAACAAACTCGCGGATTACGACGAGCGATATTGAAAACGACGTAATAACGCAAGAAGAATCTCTCTTGCGCTCTCTCTCTCTCTCTCTCTCCCTTCTTTTACTCTCCGATGAATAAAAGTATCTATTAAAAAGCATCGACGAATCACTTAAGATACTCACTGCGATAATAAACAACTTTAATCCAATTATTTCTTTTCGAGATTTCCTCTCTGTCCGATTAAGGAAATATTTATTTCAAAACTCTTGGCGTTGTCCGAGGTTTAAAATCGTTATCGTAATATGATCAAACTGTTATTCGCCTGTTATGCTACGTTGATTTAAGTTCTAGCCTGCAGTACCCCATTTATGGGCTTTCTAATGATGGGCTCTATTATGTTTTATCCGAGGAAAAAGTTGCTAAAGTTTTTAAGTCTTCGGAACCTGTCGAGCTTCGGTACAACTTTAGTCTCGTGGCACGGCATGTCTAAGGCGCTATACGTCCAGGTCGTGCTGCTTGTTACAATGGAGATTTACCCTCGATGTAACGACGTACAATTCAGGTCACAGCGCCCGTAAATGTAATGCAAGATTAAAATAGTGCACCGGGAACAATTTCTTCGTTGTTTCGATCATTTCTGGTTATCCTTGATCGAGAGTCTTGGCACTGCCGCGAGACATTTTCTCAAAGATTTCTTCACCCCTCAGCGGAATATTACTAATAATGCCATTAGCGAGGAATTCAACAATCTAGCGTTACCGAGACACCTATTCGCGCCTTCTTAAATAGTCATTTTAACAGTTTACGCGAGTTATCACATTTTTACTTGTCGTAAAAAAGCCGTGCCTTGCCGAGCAGCGACAGCGCGCTGGTAAGAAACGGAGAGGCGCCGCGCGTCCATTAAGTACAACAGTACAGAAGTAAAGATTACATTCGTAACACGTTTCACCGGGTGTACCCAGCGGGGGATGACAAGGGGACCGGCACAGCCGCTTATCGCGACAATAAAAAGCATCGAGCAAGATTGGCATGTTGCCCGTTGTGAGCCGCCATCTTTTGGACTCTTTAGGCACGCTCGGATGTGAGCTGCTCCGCAGATAGCACCGTGAAATATGTTCATCCGCGTTTGGCATCGCTACTTCTCGCCTAACGAGTCCTCCTCCACTCTACTCCTTTCCTATATTATTCCGCTAGCCTATCGCCGGGAGTAAACCACCCTTCGTCCCCACTCTTCCTACCCCTGCGCGTATTGGAAAACTCTCTCCGACGCTCGAGAAAATAGTCGAAAGCATCGGAATCCAACCGATCCTCCAAACTTTATTACCGATTGAACCGAAAAGCGATGCTCCCTCTCGACATGTCCCAGAGAAAGACGCGTTATTCCAGCAGCACGCGAAGGATCTTTATTGGAGAATAGCGTCCGATTTCTAATACTATTATCCGAAGAAAAGAGAGAGAGAGAGGGAAGCCCCTTTAAGTTGACACGACACAATGTTCGAGCGCACGGAGAGCGTCGCGGAGATGAATACACGCGCGCACCTGTAAGTAAACGCACAGAGCGTTAGGAGCGACACTGACTCAGGAGTGATTCAGTAGATATTACGGCGATCGTTAATCGTTGTCGACGGAGCGTGATAGAGGCGAATCGAGAGTCGGGGAAGCAGCAAGTTCGGACTTAGCGCTGAATTCGAATGCGGATTTGTCGCATCTGAAAGCGCGAGAGTACGCAGATACAGAAGCCTGGGAATAGGGTGAGGGGGAGGTGAGGGGAGAGGGAGTGTGGTAAGGAGAAAGGGGGGCGGAGGCGAGGGTGAAGAAGGCGAGGGGTTGGGGTGCGAAGAAGGGCGCAAACCCGGACGACGATTAGACAATGCGACGGAAGCGTCGTGGCGCTAAGGTTGGCGAGGACGCGGTGTCCTCCTCTTCCGGGGTTTGGGAGCCCCGACAGATGTGGCCCGAGTGCACACGCGCGCCCACAGACGAGCACACGCCGGCGCATCCTTAGGGGTGACGTGCCTCAATGTCCCTGATCTTGTTAAGGACGCACCGAACCACGAACAGCCGACATCCATTCAAATTTCCAGCGAGAAATCTACCTACTTAAGCCACTTTCACAACGGAGACACTAATCGCCGATAGCGTCGTCGTCCCTGGGAATCTTTCGACAATATTCCAGCGATGCATCGTGCGACACATCCGATGCGATGCATCGCGATGCAACCGCTATCGCGAATCGTTGCCCGCCAGGACGTCTCGCCTCCGCCATAGTCCGGTCCGCGCGCCGGGTCTTACCAATCGTTGAGCTCGACTACTGCGCCTCGTACCAAATTGGAGAATGCAGCCTTGGCAGCTGATGCAACGCGGGCGCGTGGACTCCGGCACCTCGCGCGTCCTATCTCTCCTCCTCGGATATAGTCCTGGGACCCAACGTGGGATCTCTCAAGATCGGGGAGAGGGGGAGGGAGGAAGATCCAGGGGTAGAACGCTTGGTTCAGCGACATGCCACAGCAATTACGAGTGCACGTTTGAAAAGACGAGAGAAACTCGCGGGCTCCCCTCGCGATGAATCGTAAAAGGTGGCGAAAAGGGTCGACTCGTGGGGTGAGAGTTTTGGCTTTGTGCGGGCGGCGGTGGCGTTGAAGCCGACAAAAGATAAGCCGTTATTTATAACCGAGCTTAAGAATTGCGGCGGGGTGGGTTCAGGGAAAGTAAAATCACTCGCGAAACGCGACTCCAGTGCATAAACTCCCCGGGCCCGGTATTTCTTTCCCCCTCCCCGTCGCGGCATCGTCACGGAAGCCTACGTGGTCGACCTCGACAAATCTGGGATTTCGAGGAAACCCGGGAACAACGGGAACGACGGGAACACCACTCTGTTCACTAATGCAATGCAACGGATACAGAGCAATGCTTGAAAGTACGACGTTTCTCACGAGTTTAAAATAATCTCCGTCGAGTAAAAGCACGATTGTGATCTACAGAGAAATTACCTTGATTCTAATAAAATAGAGACTCTGAACTCTCTGGCAATCTGGAGTACGAGAAACTTCCTATCCAACTGGAAACGTTAAGAGTTCATGGCTGCGGCGAGAAATCTGAAGCATCGGATCCAAGAAGAAGATCTATCGATATGTTATTTTGAAAAAACTCTTGAGCTCGGTAAAGCACCAGCGAAGGAAGATTCCGACGTAAATATCTAAAGATTCTTGAGTCGGGTACTTAGATGACTCGGTGCAATGCGTCTGCGGCCGGGGACAGGAGGAGTGGTGGGAGGCTAGGTGGATAGGTTACGGTAGAAGAAGAGAGGGGTGGGGGTGGAGGAGGGGCGAAAGCTCGTCGTAGTGGTGCAGGGGTCGAAGCTTCCATCCTGCAGAACATGTACCCCCGCCCCAGGATGGGTGGCACCAGGTCCTCGAACTGATCAATACTTGAAACACCGCGAGGTATCGTCCCGCTATTTCCGGTGTCCCCGAGCGGCCGGAAATGAAGGCGTTAAAAATATATATACAGCCGCCTCTGCCGGCGTAGATAGCGACGCGGCATTATATCCTCCAGCAGTCGCTTGTACAGGTACTCTCAATAGCAAAGGCACACTGATTCGAACCTTTCGTCAAACGTTTCCCTTCCTTAACCTCCACTTTTCTTAAAGGCCACTATCCTTCTCCCTCGGCCAAATCACTCTTCTAACGATGTCAATCCTACCGAAACTTCGGAAATCAATTCCTGATGTACCGAAAGTCTACGCTTAATGAGATTTTTCCATGAAAAGTCGCGCAAGCACCGCCTATGCTCACTATTGGCGCGAACTGTACGAGAATTCGACCTGATCGACTTTTAATTATCACCATTCATTTTAGTCATTGTACAAGCAACGTGCCTCTCTCGTGGCACAGCGCAAGGAATGATCGATTTCTCATGATTCTGATACATGCGAAAATCGTAAAAATTCAAGTTTCCGGTCATTTCGCGTACTTGAAACGACGATCCAGGAAGGAGCTTCCTCGACTTCCTCTATTATCAGGTATCAAGAGTGCACGCTTTTCAGGGGACGTGGGAGTTCTCAACACCCCGATTCTGTTAAACTGGAGGGCGTGACCGTTGTACGTAGCGTGAATCACCGGATTTGCGAAATCGCGACGAAGGGGTTGGTTAATATCAACAGGTAGAACACGAACGTGTCCTCGTCCCCACTGGATAAGCCGAAAGCTAAGCGCCGGCGCTAGCTAAACCTCTCGCACTCTGCGGAGGGTGTGACCTACCCCTCATTGGTCCGGTCAGACGTGTGAAAAAGAGAGGTCTGTCCTGCGCGAGAAAGACCTTTTTAAATTCCTTCCTCTTAGAGGTGGAGCCTTTATCTCTGCCCTTTAATCTTGCGCCAGATTTCTGCATTAAGAGTTTCATCTTTATGCAAGTCGTTTCTAATTGTGTTTAATCGACACCTAAAAGTTCAGATTTGCCCTGTTGCCCTTCCGCTAAAGAGCAAAATGAGTTTCTAAGAAGAGGAGGGTAAGATGGAATCAGTTACACAATCGTTAGAGGAAATGTCATACGATAGGGGTTGATATTCACTTCTATAATAAGTTCGTCAGATTCTCATCGCTTACGACAGTGACGCGCGCTATCGACGTAATCCTGGACAGTGGTTGTCGTCCGCGAAGGAGCCACAGATATGGTCCTGTCGGATTGAAAGAACGATAAAAAAAAGAGGCTGTAATACAGAGCTGACAACCGGAGAAGGGAAAAATATCCGCATGGGTCAGCCAAGAGAGGCTTAGACCAAGGAGATGACCGCTTCAATATCGGCTTTCAGGATGCTTGAGGTATTTATCTAATGTCTTACATTTTCCAGGGGTCTGCTCATTCAAATTTCCATTTGAGAACTTCGTAAGACATGTTGCTCCTTCCCCCTTATCGCTACGTAGTTTTGATGCACAAAGTTATTAAAAAAATGAGAGAAAATGAACAATATATTCTCTCGGTAATTGATAAAAATACACAGTTCGGAAATTTAGAAATATATCGTGCTTTTGATATTCCAAACAATGTTCAAGTATTTTATCCTACCTGAAGGCTTCCCTTTTTTAGTCATACCGCAATATTCTTGTCACCTCGGCACACTTATCTCACAGAGATATCTCGTGCCGTACTCTGCATTACTTATCACAGATAAGTGCTTAGTAGTTTTCAGGACGGTTCACAGAACTGCCGAGCGACATTGATCACGACGGTATAATCCAAGTATTTCCTTAAATTTCACATATTAATCCCTAATTCCGTAATATCGAGAGTTTAATTGTATTACAGTGCCATTCACCGTTTTTGATAAAAGAGTTCTTACATAAGAATTTGCTTAGACATGTACTTTCTGAAAGAACCTACATATCAAATGCCTCTGTGATGTAAGATAAAATGGAGCAGCTAATACCAGAGCGATGTCGAATTTTTTCATTAATAATTTGTTTATTGGCTCTCTCATCGGTATCCACGAGCATTTGCCCTGCCAGATGCTTGTGCTACCTCAATGGGCAGCCGAAAAGTATCAAGTGTGTGAAACAAGGACTAATGCAGTTTCCCGAAAATATAAGTGACGTTGTGAGTATATAATGCTTGAATATGTAAAATTAATATTACTGAACACAGGCATTTTTCGTCTTATCGTACTAACGGTGAAACGACCAACGCCTCTGACTCATATGTGTACATTCATGTACATAAAGCGAATTAATCTGAAACACGTAATAACTACAAGATAATGAAGACAAAAATTTTAATTTATACCACTGATTTATATTATTAATCGGTTCTTATTGAAATTAGGTGGAGCGTTTGGATCTTTCAGATAATTATCTAACAGAAATCAGTAATGACATAGATCGTTTGACTGACCTGCAGTATTTAAACTTGGCTAGGAATAGAATAAGCTTTTTACCTGAAACATTTGAGTCACTGAAAAACTTGAAAAGTCTTGATTTATCAGAAAATAACATCGGTGATGTTGTTAGTGTACAGTCTATAAATAGGCTCCCTGCTCTCTTAATTTTATACTTGTCAAAGAATCCTATAACTAACTTTGATGGACTAACCAACGATGCACTTCAAGTTTTAGACATCAGTTATTGTGGTAAAGAACTGAACTTCTCTTATAATTATAAACTCTATAGAGATAATTATAATCAGAATAATTACATTTGTTTTAGGAATAAGAGATTTTACAAATACATCTCTAAGAGGTTTACCATCTTTGATCAGTTTAAACTTGGCAGGAAATCTTTTAAAGACTATTCATAGTCCATGGGGTCCAAAATTACGATGGCTAGACCTATCGCATTGTCTACTTACATATTTAGAACCCAATACTTTTATGGGCCTTCCGGAATTAGAAGATTTGAGAATGGTCAACAATCCTGCACTAATCTATAGCACGAGGTCATTACACAAATTAAACATTTATCTGTAGTACTAATGCTGGTAAAGTTACGAATGTTTTATGATAAGTTTTAGGTGGCACTTGGATCAGAAGTTTATTTAATATTTTGTCTTCTATTTATAGTTATTCTACTCTGAATCACATGAATCTAAAGAGATTGGATATATCCAGGTGTAACGTTAAAAAACCAGTCCTACACGGGTTTCCATTATTAACACAAGCTAGATTAGCGAATAATGTGATTCGTGTTATACCGGAAAATCTTTTAACCAGAAACAAATACCTTACTCATTTATTTTTGAATTCTAATGGATTGGAACACATAAGTATGAACGCTTTTGATGGTCTATTAAAATTACAAGTACTTGATTTATCAGCGAATAATATCGGTGATATTCATTGGTCAACATTCCAAGAAAATATTGATCTCAGAGTACTAAATATTTCTATGAATTCCTTATATCAAATGCCAAACTTAACAACGGCGGCAGTGGTGCTAGATATTTCATCAAATCGAATTCAAGAAATACATCGAGATTCTTTAAATAATATGCCTAGACTCAGAACTTTAAATCTTAGCGATAATCAATTATTGGTTTTTCCAAATGGTATAAGATCTTCAACGCTAAGAACTTTGAATTTACGAAGAAATAGATTAGTCCAAATGAACAACGAAAGTTTTTTCCAGTTTCTAGAATTGCAAAAATTAGATTTATCAGGTATGTTTTAGCTTTATTTTTTCTCCAAAATATGATAAAAAATTATATAGTGCTTTTATTTTTAAAAATAAAAAACATATATAACTATATGCAGGTAATCGTTTAACCGAAGGAATGAATCCTGCAATATTTAGAAAAAATGATCATCTAATGTTCATTATACTGGATGATAATCCATGGAGATGCGACTGTGAACAGTTGTTTGAAACGTATAATTATTTAACCGAATTGCCTGCTAAAACGCCATTATCGTCATTGATTTGCCAAAGTCCAGTCAATGTTACGGGACATTCATGGGAGAACGCATGTTTTTCAATTTGGAACAGAGACGTTCTATATAACAAAAACAGAACTTGGGGTCTGATCCTCATCAGTTTACTCACAATGATTCTGCTTTTTGGTAGCGTAGTCTCTATCAGGCATACGATGAAATTAAAAAGAAGACAGCTAGAAGAAAGGCAGCAGCTTGAACGAGCAGAAGCTAGAGAAAGATTAAGACTTTTGCAAAGAAGGTACATGGAATTTTCATTTAATTTATATTTTGTACTCGCTGTTGGTAACTCAAATTTCTGCGTTACCAAGTATAATCAACTGCTAAGTGGCGATTGATAAGCATAAGAGACAGTCCCAACTATCGATGCACGCGTATAAAAATACTTTTTGTTTAACAAAAGCAATATCTCCCCCCCCTGCCTTTCAGAAATCAACTTATAGAAGAGGAGATTAATCAACAATCCAATGTGGAGCCTAGAATTCATCCTATGGAACTGATCAGACCACCCAGTTACGAGGAAGCTATTCATATGGCGAGACTTGCCCATAGCTTGGATGCTTTGAACGATATGTCGACCGAGCAAATTTCCATGCGTGTCTTAGGCTCCGTGGATAATCTTCGTTCGAAGAAGAGGAGAGCAAGACGCGTTAGAAAGAGGGTTCAGAGCGAGGATGATCTTTTGAGAAGGGAAGAACGTAGGGAGGATAGGATAAGGAGAAGAAGCAGAGAAAGAATGGACTCAGTCGGTAACGTTTCTGTTCCTGTACACGTCCCGGTAAACAGCCAGAAGCTTCGTAGAAATAAAAGAACTAGTGTAGCTGAGGAGACCTGTGACTCTGGGAGCAGCAAGGGAAGACCCAGACCGCAAACTCCTAATACCAAAAGAAGAAATCGAAGACTGACTAACAGAAATGGTCATTCTACGGACGATGAAGATTCTGATATTCAAAATATTAACAAACCTATCAAAATAAGAGAATTGAAACGAGAACCTAGAAGTGGATACAGGGAACATACATCAGAGGGAAGTGCCTAAATGCTCCTTACATGCTCCAAATGTTTTAGCCAAGAATGACAATCCAATTATTCATATGCAAAAGAATAATCTTTTAACGTATAAGCAATAACACTTATAATTCATCAGAAATTTATGCTGAATTTATTTTAATACAATCTTTATCTTGATATTATAGTAGTTTGTGTGTTCGCAATACCATTCTAATGTTAATTATAATTATTACTCTCTGATACATTTTACTTTATCGAAGTCTTAATTATCTTTTGTATCGAAGTCAGATAGATGAATAAATGTCTTTTTATCTTTTTGAATTACTTCTTTAATTATTAAATCTCTCAATGTACATGTATATCATGACTCGATGATATAACATGTCGAAACTCATTTGTGGAAGATATCTACAGTTTTTATTACAACATGATTTCAATATACATAAATTATTTGGCTTAGGAAAATTGATTTAAAATAATTTATACTTTCTGTGAATAGAAGTAAAACATTTCTTCGAGTGAAAAATGTTATATGAGAAATTTTTCATATTGATACTTATAATGGATTAATATAATGGCTTTGATATACAATGACGAAATTTGTCTTAAAAATAAATAATGAGTAATTTATAATTTCACTTTGTGATTTATATCATTCATCGTATTCAGTGAAGAACGTTTGCCTAGATTCCACTTTCAAGCGCAATAAAATGGATTCTTTCCCGACTTACAAAATTAGGATTTAATAAATTATGTGAATTAAAGAAAATCTATCATTAAAATTATTGCTCGTTAAATAAAAAAGACATTTTCACAGAATACGAGGAATATCTTTATAAATGAATCTTACAACGAGAAGAAACGAACAAATTTTATCTTATGTACTAAACTAATGACTAATTATCTATAACTTCTTCATCCACCAATGCGTGGACAATAGATATGATATACGTATACAAAATATTTGTCCATGATTGAAATTTTGTTCGTTGTAAAAGTGCATAAATGCTAGTTGCTATTTAGAATTTTCGTGCGAATATAGATTTCACCGTTCTAAGAGAACATTCTCCCCCCAAAAAGGATGTACAAAGGACTTTTCTCCTTGGTAAAAATCAAATATCACTATTTGATGATGTCAACAATGTTTTCAATAAACTTTGTTGAAAAATATGGCAGACTTGGAATGCTCTTAACATTCTAATTAAAGTTATGATCTACTAATATATAAGAGAGAAAAAGATCGTCCCATAATGATACAATATCGATTCAAAACATGTATTTATGACTCAATCGTGGCAAATGTTCAGAGTCTTCGGAAAAACTGACTAGTGCACTAGCATACAAATTAAACACAATTTCCATTCCTGAATTCTATAATAGTAATATGCACCCACATATATATATATATATACACACAAATGCATATATTTTGCAACTATGTACAATTGTCTTCTAGTGCATTCGGTAGTGAGTTGCGGCAGAGTCAAGTGGTAAAGTAGAAACTGTTTTCGTTCGGCAGAAATAACCTTATACTTAGCAAATATACTTTGCAACAGACATTGCTTCCTGTCATTGATATCACACCGTTTGCCAAACGCGTGACTAAATCATTAATTCTCATCTCGAAAGTCTATCGTGCGAGAATGGCCTCGACACGTGGTCCTAGGAACAATGACATGCATGCCATAGGGTACGAGGGTTTGACGACTCAAAAGACGTTGTCTTCTTTCTTCGTCTACTTACAATTCCCTTCAAGAGTAGTTAGAAGTATTGTTCTCGGACTTTTATTCGGATTACACTAATCTTAGAATTGCTTATTAAAGAGAAAGGATCACAGTGAATCTCCCATTGATGTCTTTGTATCATGATCCGTTATTTTTTCCTAACTGGATCCTTCTTCAAGTGTTAATAGTTCTCTGGAACAATGCTTCAAGGCGTCTTGACTAGATTCTCACCCGCCAATGTTCTGGTGATGAGTATTGGCGTCCTTGGTACGCTGTCGGGATTGTCCTGCAGGGTGATTTTCACTCTTTGGGCTCCAGGACTAAGGGGAGGACCGTTACTTTCTTGAGATCGCGAAGTTGTTCCATCGGTTGGACTCGGACTATCCGTAACGTCGGTCGAATGGATGCTATTGGGAGAGCTGGAACCTTGACGCAGATTCTCATGGATTTTCGGCACGTCGCTCTGAGGACTAGGAATTCTCCTTGGAGGCTTAACCGGATCTATAGAATCGTGATGCGTTGTCCCGTTAGTATATTTCGGAACTTCGTTCGTAACTGGAACTTGCTTCACGTGGTCACGCGATCCGTCGACTAATGGTACGCTCTCCGCGTTTCCGTTTGAAGTAATTTTTGGCGGAACAGAATTTCCTCCATCCAACAAAGCCTTCTGCATGTCTTTCATCTCTGTTCCAAGTTCAGGGTCCTCTCGTTTCCGCTTCTTCCTGCAGAAGTTGCCCTTGTACGCGGCGAATCCGATAAGGGCTGCCAATACACCCAACAGGGCAGCCAGAACCACGTAAGACCCCATTCCCTTCTTAGATTGCTTGGCGGGCGACACTTCGGCCACTTCGTCAGTCTGGTCAGTTTGGACTTGCACTTTGCCAGATTTGCTCACGTCCGACTCAAAAGTTTCAAGTTTACTCGTATCAATGGTCGAACTACTAGTCGTTACTTCTTTATCGGGCGTAGTCGCTTCTTGATCCAAAGTTTTGGAGTTCCTATGGGTGGACACGTCGATGAATTGCTCCTCCTCCAAATCGGGTTCTATCTCTTCCTCCGGAGCTGCGGTGGACCACCAGCCACCAAAGATCATATCGAAGAAGCTGTCGCTAGCATCATTGGATTCCGTCGAAGGCTGATGATTAGTATCTTCATCGCCATGCGTCAAATCAATTCCAGTCCCAGACCCTTCGTCACCGGAACCTTCCTCGTCACCGGAACCCTCGACTGGATAAAACAAAGCGTCCTTCCACTCATGGTCCTTGCTCGTTTCTTTCGTCACGGATAATTTTTCCCTCTTGTCGTCAGAATCAAAATAAAGCTCGTCCCCCTCAGTTTTTTTATCAGACGCGACCTCTTCCGTAGTCGGTGAACTCGTTGAGTCATCCGCATTACTCGAGGAGGAGGATGTAAGGGAAACCTCGGAAGATGTCTCAGGAATATCTGGGACGGGAGTTTCAGCATCGGTAGACGAAGTTTCGGTGGACGAACTGACTTCTGGTACCTCCTGGAAATCATCGTCTTCTTCCAGTCCGTCCAAAATATCATCAATGTCGCCTGAACCTTCCGGGGGTTGGTCCATCTGCATTTCTCTGTCTTGCTCCTCTAACGTGCATATTAGTTTTGTCTCAGGCTTCAGCAGGGAAACACCCTTTAAATTGCTCGGTCCTGCACAGACCACTTTCTTCGATAACTTCACTGTCTTCACTAGAAGATCTCTCACGCGTAAGGTAGCGCAGTTGCACTGAAATGGATTACCGAGGACATCCAAGTGTCGCAGGTTTTTCAAGCGCAATAAGGCAGGGGGTAGCTGTTTCAAGTTGTTTTTACGTAAATTTAAGCTATGCAATTGCACGAGTCCATCCAACGAGTCCAAGTCAAAATATTCGATGATATTTTCGGCCAAATTGAGGCTTTTGAGGCCGGTGAGCTTCTTGAAAGTTCCCGATTCTATGTTCTTTATTTCACCTTCGGACAAATCTAGGTGTCTTAGGGTTGTTAAATTAGAAAAGTGCCCAGGCTTGAGCACATTCTCTACTACCGATGCTTTCAATGCCTCCAAGTCGTAAGTGTTGATAAATCTCACATCCCCTAACTCGTAACATCGAGCCGCCGTGCCATTTAGCAGATGGCAAAGACCATCCACGCTTCCCGATAGACCCAAAAAGGTGGTTAACAGAAAAACTAATAATGGTTGAACCTCCATTTTTTTTTAGATGTAACTGCAACAAAAAATTTGACAGAAATTAATCTTTGAGTCATATGTTCAACAAGTTTGCTTTAGAACCCAATGAAAAGAGTCTACTAATAAAATAATTGCCTCGTTCTACAGAGCTTAAACAACTAAATTGGTAATTCCTAATGTGTTTCTAATGTATACCAATTGAATCTATTGCATAAAACACTTTGAACAACTTGAGTATCTACTTTGTTCCGGGGAGCACGCGAGCCGCCTATCGCGAATACTAATTAAAATGCATTTATTGTCCACATTATGGACGGCATTAACAATAATTGCACTGAATGATTTTTGCAGCAACGAGCAAAGTCTATGGAGGCAATAGAATAACCAATGAGACAAATCGAGTACTTAATATTTCATAATATCGTTAGTAATCCTATCATCTAAGATAGCACAAAAGTTTCTCCGCTATCGTTATCAATGCTATAATCGTTGCCTTGGCAATTATCAAGCGAGTAAACTCGTGATAACGCATTGATTCTATTTGCACGTCGAATATCAAGCCTAAAGCAATATCACACTCGTTAAATATGAGTAAGATTCTTCAAAGTTCTAAAATCCATAGCAAGTGAAGAAGTCTCGGATAATAAATACTGAGTTATTTTGGCAAATTGATTATCTCTGTTTTTCAGCTAATTAGTTCGATTATTCGATCGCGGCTATCACAGTTACTATTTAGGTTAATGTAATGACGACAGTATTAAAGCACAACAGTGATGAACAGTTTATGAATGCAGTTTATCGCAACTGCGCTTTTTCGTCACTGGAAACAAACATTCGGCGGAGGGTACATAAATCGGAGAGTTAAATATAGAAGATACGCAGTACTTTTGGCAGGCTATTTGAACTATTTTGCATACTTGTTGCAATGCTGGATGGCATAACGCAATGTCAACGGCGACTCCACGGAACGATGCAGCTGCGGAACAAAAGAAGCGGAGGACACGCGCGTGAGAGCACACGAGCATTGAACTCTCCCAATCTTTCGTAATCACGTTACTTCCAGTAGCTTGAAAATAAATCTACCACTTCTACAGAGCTTTCCTACATTTTCACCTCGGATAAAAATAGACTTTTTCCAACAATCGAGCAATTAAACAATGAGTCTCGTTACCTAATGGCTATAAAGGACGGATACTCTCAGAGCAATTACCATCGAGTGTAAGCCGTGCTAAAATTATTGTATTTCACGCACCAGGCGTTGTGCAAAAGATTGGAGAAATCCACATTAGTAAAAATCTTGGCTTCTTTTTTTTTGTTCAAGTTTAATAGAAGCGAACACATTTGCGCGGTGCTCTATCGGTCTAATTATCTTTAAAACGATTGCCGTAATGATATAATCTTTCTTTCTCCGATGGCGGCAACCGCGAGTGCACTGACTCGAACATGGGTTAAAATAAAATGAAACTGAGTTACACGTTTAGTAAATACGAAGGCGCAATCGCTTCTATTTTTAGTATGCATACAGTATACACGTGCAGATGAATATCAGACAATGACTAACCGGTATGGTTGAAAAGAAATTGTTATGCGATCGAAGTTGTGAAAAGTGGAGCAGTTGGCATTTGTAATTTTGCTGGTATTTTCACTGGGATGGAAGAATCCCGACAATATTGTTTCGTTGCAATTAGAAAGAAAAGTATCGGACGTAGCGCGATATCCTCGGCTCTTATTGTATTTGAGAAGCAATGAAATCGCGGAAGGGAGCACCTATGGTACTTCAACTGACCAATTTCTCCGGTCATTTAATCGTCCGTGAAATAGAAGTGCACGAAAAAGAGAGTCATTAGTGAAATTAGTGCAATTTCACTGGAACGGTAAAAACGTGGCAACGCACTCGCACGGGAAACCATAAGCGATATTTTAAAGTCCAGCGGAAATGTAAATAAAGAATCGAAAATGGGTGGGAGTTGAAAAAGTGGATACGCACTGGGTGCGCTCTGATTTGGCTAATCGAAAAATCTGCTCGACGCGAATAATGAGGAATGAAAGTTGCGTGGAAACTCGTACGTGCAACTACTACAATCGACTTCTGCATGTGATTTGCAACCAGATGCAGTGCCTAATGACAGCTAAGTAGATACGTGCAGTGTAAGCCGTCGCGAATTGTTTCATTTTATTGCGTGGGTGGCAGCGGGTCATGATCATTAACTTTGAGATTTAAACGCGCTACCTTCTCGTGGGTGTATTATCCCACTTCTCGAAACTGAATCAAAGGCCTTTAAAGCATTTAAAGCATTTGAGAATGAAATGGAATGCTACGAGAATCGCTTTAAACGAAGAAGCAAAGTCAATTTCTATACTTACTATTTTTTTGTGCTCGTACGTGTGTGGTCTTAGCAAGAGTTCGCTTCGGGAGACATCTGCAATAAAAATGTTATATTTAATTTCACTTTTCGCTGTTCTAGCGGAGATCTCTCATTTTTATCAACTGGCTCTATTTATGGGTCAAAGTTCCTATAAATTTCGAAGTATTTATTCTTGAAATTTCAAATGGTAATCAGACCGATTATGTAGTCCCTGCTGTATGATGATACTCGAATCCACCAGAAAACAACGTATAATTTTGCGGGCAGATATACCAACCAGTTCTGAAACAGCCCCGATGTTATCTTTTCGTTAAATTTAAAGTACTTTCACGTTTTTTATATGATGCTATGAGATTGCGGACATAATACCAGCGAGTACGACTAGACTAAAATTTTGGGTTAATTCGCTGAGGTCAAAGTACTTCCTCCCCATTGAATAACACATGTATTACTTTCAGTCTCACTCAACTTACAGTAGATTTATTATCAACATTTTTCTATTACGACGCTCATTTATCAAGTCACCTTCCGAGCCTTAGATTTCCAGTCCTTGACTCTCCTGACCCCTTCACAAATGTAACTGTTACTCGCATCAGTAGCTACCGTTAACTGATTTTTTCACACTTTCGTGGTTGACTTTTTACAATCTACCAAGCCATGAAAAAAATGATTCGCCTCCATAGATTCATGCGTTTGGATGGTAATATAATACAAGAGACAGCAATGGCTTCTAATCTAATTATTACCCCGTCACTGATTCCTAAATAATTGCATAACTTTAAACTATTTGACATTCGTACTTTTTCATGTAGACCTTGCGCTATAAGTATTCACATACATTATCTAACATCAACGCGCTAGGCATATCCTCGTGTAATGATAGATTGTGTGCTTGTGTTTAAACAATAATAGATTTTTACAAATATCTGTAAGTTGAAAATAATCTGATGGGATATCAAACTCGGATTTATCAGATTTCAATAGATCGGCTTATGTCAACTTTAGAGTGAATAATGCGATGAATCAAATCTGGAATGCACGGCAATACGAAGGTCTTCCAGTGGATTTAGGGGGAGATGGGGAGAAATGCTGTAGAACGCGAAAAGAGCAGTAATTCTGTTTACGTCAGTCCGAGAGAAAAAGAGAGAGAAAACTTGTCTGAATAGTCATGTTGAAAAAAAACATCTATCATGTCGGGATTTTCCCATAATTTAGTGTGTTATAGTGCGTGCGAGTATAGGGAAAAAATATGAAGCAATGTGTAAGGTGTGAAACCGGTGTTGGGTTGTCACACAAAACGATTGGGCGATGAGTCGTTCGCGAGAGATTCAGCAGAAGATTCAAAGTTGAAATCGGCTCGTCCTACCTGCCGGTCTGGTTATAGCGTACTTTTTACCGGCACATAACGGTACCAACACACCGGTCTCCTCGTATTCTAGATCACCACGTGGTAACCACATTTAGTTCCTCCAGTTCGATAACCACGGAAAAAAGGAAGCTGAAATTGTCGTCGTCTCACGTTCGTCGTACTTTAACCACTTCGACTAATGTTTTATTAAAAGAAAAAACAATTGAAAAAATTAGCGAACGACCAATCGTAATTAGCAACGAATGACGAATTACTGTAATTTCGTGCAAATTCTCTACCGACAAAATGTCCGCGAGGGAATGCCAAGTCGAAGTGGTGTAATTCTTGTTAGAAAAAGGTTGATGGAAATATAATGAGAATCTTACTTACCAGAGACTTGAAATCGTAAGATTTCTCTCAACGTGAAATCTAGAGCTTAATAGATTCATCGAAAAAATACCGATGAAACAAACGAATGCTCCTGGAATATTTTCCCCATAAGTAATATATCTGTCTTTAGGAATAGGATCTTGGTAACCACCGCCGATACCTATGAATAATTTAAAATTCAATTCTTGCCCTACGAAAGAAGGAAAGGGAAACTTTTGGGTGAGACATAAGAAGTAGATTGAACCGCTGATTGCATTCTTACAGTAACGTGGGATGAGAATATGACTAAATACCTTAAGGTCTAAATTTCCATGACATTTGGAAATTTATTCATTAACTCTAGTCCAAGGTGCGTTTCGACTACTAAATAAAAAGAATGAGAAAGTATAAGAGAGAGAGAGAGTGTGTGTAATTATTCCATGGTCAAAACAGCTTTAAGAAATCTCTTTTCTGGACTCTGCTAGTGATTTACAATGATTTGTTGTTTTTTGTATTGTACAGTAGAATAGCAATGTAGTGTACCAAAGTTACAGTTCTCCATTATTCTTCAGAGGAGAAGGAATTTTCTAATGGTAGCTCCATTTATTTGACACCGGTTCAATCGATGAAGTAAAGCCACCGTTTCGGTAAAATTAAAATACCGTACGACGGTCAGAGAAAAACCTCTGAGTCACGCACGATCGGCCAGTCTTTGAAGTTCACGTTACACAGTAAAAGATCCATCGCATCGATCGTAAGATGTAAACGCCCAGGTAGCTTGATACAAGTTGAAGAACGGATCATGGAAAAAGTATCCTCTCAGTTTGTGCAACTACTCCATTATCTCTGTATCTCTGGCGAGGCAAGCTAGTACATCGGAGGGATATTGTTCGTTAAAACGAAAAGCTAGAACCACCAAATCAAGAATATATGTATTTTTCGCGTTATTGATGATAGGCGATTAATCAGTGCCCCCCTAAGGACCTCCGCGCCTCGGAGATAAGTCAAAGATTTCTATTCACGGTTTATGTCTATGAAGATTAACGAGGGCTCTAAAAATAATTAAATCAAGAATGATCGGGTAAAGTTAGCGGTACGAGAGGTAAAACATTAAAATGTAGTGGCTCGATACACTTGGCTACACGAGCGGGAAGACAACTGATACGACAGGTATCGTTGTATCGGAAAAAATTACAATACCAAAGCAGTTATAAGATGCTATCCGCATAGCAACAGAGGGTTTCAGATGAATTAATGATACCTTTCATAAACAAGCCCGTGAGAGAGCCAGCAATTATTTTAGCTTTATCTTCGTGCGCGATAGGAGTGAAAAGTAAGGTCAGAAAATAAGCGCAAAATTTCGATAACAACGATTTGCATAATGGCACGAAGAAAAAGAAACACTTTTCTTCGATGAGTTGGTTCACTTATGAAACTTAACAGAGCGACGACGACGACGACGACGACGTAGGAAACCTGACATGGATATCGGTTGACGGCGTGAAGAAATTAGCAAGCCATGACACACCAGAAATCACATAGATCGGACGGGTCATTCAACTCGAAGTAATCGCGGGTAACGGCGGCTTCTAAAATCATCTATCTCGCGAATAATCTAACGTCGAACTTGATTAGTAACGATAGATCGATCCATCTCGAAGAAAGGTGTGCGAGTTTCATTTTTCCCGATGCTTATCAAATCTTCACGATCGACTCGTTGGAAAACTCTAACGTACGGATAGGCTAATGCATACCGAACGTGGAGTAGAAAAATCGGAGAAGATTCGGCGAATGGGAAAAAGCTTTGCGCTCGTGAGAAGAGAGCAGAAGCGTCGACGACGTCGCTGCTTTCAGACGTCGGACGGTATTCGTAAAATAATTGGCAGTCAATGGGAGCAATTAAGATCGATGCATCACGGAGTTGACACGCAACTGGTGTGAGCCAGTGAAACAAAAGGCGCCGGTCGTGTGCTCGATCGTTTGTTATATAAAATGGAAGCAAGAAAACCACAAGGCGTCGTCAAGCCGCGCAGACACGCCGCTCAATGTGGGACGAAAAATGAAGGACAGGGTGCCTACGATTGCGAGCCAGTGATAAGAAAAGACACCGACACTCGCTACATTATACAAAATCATCGCCTAGGTAAAGTATCTCCGAGGTATCAAAGTCCATCCACCAAGGTACACCTGCACTTCGGAATTTGATACCGCCGAACACAATGGAACTCTCAATGAATCACATGAATCACCTTTATCAAGAATATTTATCGCGGGAAACGCATGTTTGCGCGCTCGAAGAAAAGAGAGGAGCTCGGACATTTCCTCGGGGGGATCCGTAATCGCTTTTCTTCGCCACGGAGGTGGCAACCTATCGAGGATCAAAATGAAATTGTCTCATTCGGCACAGGGTTCCGAATTTTTATACAATTCCAACGCAGGAAGGTGCCCGTTAACCTTACGTGAACCGTGCCGCTTAAGCGAAACCGGATCCGTAAATATCATTATAGCGCGAGCACCGCGTCTTGAACCCATAAAGCACGGTAATAAGTTTTCATTACGCAACTGCGTCAATCTCCTGCATAATTAATACGTTACCACCATATTTCCGAGGTCGCTCGCTGGTTCTCTATTGAAACTGTGTAGGGAGCTCCGCCTTCGAGTTCGATAGACACACCTCGCGTCCAAAGAGTTCGCGTGTACACTTGTTATTAGTTTTCTTAATGAACCCATGGGGAGGGGGTGAAAGCTCGAATAAAACGTCGAATGGCGCAAATCGAGCTCATTTGCCGATTAAAGTCCAATTGCCTGGAGAGTTGATGGACGAGGGACAGGATCGAGAATAATTCGCTCGCTTTAATGGATTTTTTTCATGTCCTTTCTCAGACGCAACCGTACGGAGGATTACGTAAGGCAGAATAAGATCGCGTTACGTCAGAATTTCAGCAGTGCGAGCGGGCCCGGCCATTGGTACAAATCGTAGGAGCGCGAGACTCGCGACGCGTAACGCACTTCTCTTTAACGTATGTTCTATGTACGCGAAACAGGAGGAGCGAGAAACGAGAGAGAGAAGATAAAATAAATATGCAGGGGTCGTAGGTCATCTCTGCCGTCTCAGGGCATCAGCATTGCTAATGCCGACGAGCCAGTGACGTCCTTCGCATCGCGAGCGCCCGCAAGCACAAAAATTATCCGACTCACCCCGCTCCACCCCACTTACTCACCTACTACTTCTCTACGCCTATGTTTCTCCGTTTTTCATTGCCGCTGAAAAATTAATCTTCGTGACGTACCACCGCCAGACTCTGGACGCTCTCGAAGGGAGAAAAAATTGTTATGCCTGATAAACGTAGCAAATATTTGCGTGTGAGAATGAGTCTGTTACGAGCCTTGCAACCGAGATAGCAAAATAGCTCGGTGTGTTGGGTAATTGCAATGCTTGGGAGTTTTGAAAAATCTAGCCGATCCGAGGGTGCGGTCCAAGATAATGGTCGACCTGGCTATTTCTTGGGCGATACTGAAGATCGCGATTGTCGTTACTGAAAAAGTCGCCGAGCACACGTATGTGTTATCGTGCGCTCTCTTGCATTGTGTAATTTGAAATTACGTGTATCCGAAAACATTTGACGTAGAGAAGGCTTCACGTGATAACTCCGTGGTTTATCAATCCGATAGAATTTTGAGATAGATCAAAGGCTGACTGCGTATGAAATTTGCAAAAACTGAATTTTATGATTTTCCAGTTATCTTATCGCGCGACGCGCTAAAATCGGCCTGATCCATCCGCGGGAGATGGTCCAGCGTACGAGAAATAATTCTTCGTGGAGCGATCCGTAGTCGCTTCGCGCGCTCCAGAAAGCATTTTCGCGCAACCGATGCACTTGTCGGAGAAACTTATTACGCAACTCTCGAATGGCATTCGTTGCCGGTTCGACAGGTGCGATGTGCTTCGGCAGCTTTCGGATTGCCCGACAAGATTTCAGTGCAGGCAGGCATCTCGTGTGTGTTGCAATGAGCCTACGGAGCCACGAGGGCACAAAGGCAAACCACTTTTTTCCTCGAGCAATTCCCATACTCGGGATTGCGCGGCTTTTTCAAAACTGGAGCGAGAAAAGATCGTGTGACGTGGTGACGATAACTGGCGAATATGGCGGATCTCGACAATCCGGTCGATAACGCCGTTTGATAAGCGCGCGTACACAAGGGGTCCGTGACGCCACTCGTGAAAATTCATCCTTCCACTCGATGACGATAGCTTATCGGTAGTTTTGCAGCTCAATAATCCGCTAGAAAACTTTCCTTCGTTCCTCCTTTTATTACCACCATCCATTGTACAGCCGCGGACAGATATGGAGCCTCGGACGTCACTGAGAGCCACATTCCGCTTAGAGGGTACCGAGAATGCGGTTTCAATTCTCTATCCCTCGTGAAATGAAACCATCGAATACAGCTCTTAATGACGTCGGGGACTCCATATCTGTTCTCGGTTGTACGTTTCTTTCAGTCGAAGACCGTGTGTAGTAGCAATGCCCTCCCCCCTCTCTTCTCTCTCTCTCTCACCATGCTGAAAGCGATCGAGTTTTTATTGCGCGAAAGCCCTCTCGAATCAACTTGGAAGTTAGCGCGTGAAATTGCAATAATTTTCTCACTGGTGGTGAGATGTCTGGAGAGAGGGAGAGGAGGTGAGGCGGAGAGACATTTCGACACGTCGAGTGATAAGGAACGATGTTGAAAACGAGTACGAGGCGACTGAAAAGGTAAGGCAAAGGTGGGCTCGATGACGTCGCGTGGTCGTAAACACCTGGCAACTCGTTATCATGACGATATAGTTGCGCATTGCTGTATCGGAGAACAAGCGTGGTCTGGCAAGTAGATGCGCTTATATGAATGATCCCAGAGGGAACGAGTCGTGAGAAAATTACCGATCCCCGTCCAGCAACCGATAGCGAATTCAATTCACTGCAGCTCGATATGACATAATCTAAGCTGCCAATTTGCCAGGCTACCCACGTGTAAACTTATCTATCTCCTCTACCATAGAGAATCGACTGTCTCGCCAAACCGCAAGTATCCATCGCAAGAAAATAACAGTATTATTATAATCTATCCTTGAACCATTCTAACCTTCGACAAAGAGCTTCCTTATTTTTTCGTTCGAACGACGACGCCTCGGCCACTGCACATTACTCCTTATCTTCCGTGTGCCGCAGTTTTTCTCTCAGAATCCTCAAGAACGGGGAAACTGGCGGGGACTATCGATAAGGTTCCATTAAGGAGGAGGTATCGAGGCTTTAAACTAATTTAATACTGTCACGGCTAAAGACTTTAAATCCCGGGTACTGCACGTCCCCGACGGTTATTAGCGCATTAAGAGAACTAGCGCCAGGATCACGATGAGATTAATTAAGCACACGCTAAGTGACAGTCCGTACACGTCGAGCAAGTTACAGTAACCGGACCGCCACTTGCGCGATACGTGGAAAAAGCAACTTTCTTTCGGCGCTAGACACCGTTTCGCCGCATGCCTGCGAAACTACTGCAGGAGTAATCGCTAATTGATGATTATCCGTAACGGATGATTAGGCCTTATCCACTGTTGTATAACCGAAGACGTTCAGTGCCATAATCGCGGGAAAAACTACTTCCCGCGAAACCTCATTAGCATTTACCTCGGACCATTTAAGAAATTGAAACTCGCCGGGAAGGGGGAGGGAGGGAAGGAATGGGGAAGAAAATGAGAATTTCCCTCCTTCCCGCGAATCTCATCCTTCGAGGCTCAGCTCGCACGCACGTACGTACGGTGCAATCGCAGTCGCGACGAATTAAGTTTATTGGGAGAATCGGTGCGACGAGAAGATGCAAGAGTGGCAGTGAGTAGGTAAAGCTGGCAAAACTGGCAAGTGGAAAAAGTATGTTGCTAGGCACCATCACCTGACGGTGACTGTCGTCGCTTCACGGACGGTCATTTGCTGTTGGCCAGTCGACTCCAACCTCGTCGTCGTCGTTGTCACTCGGGCTCGTCGTACCGAGGAAGACAATTGCGTCATGGATGAAACGAGTGCGCCATTTCAAGGACAGCGGAGATTTAATTTGACATTCTTTCATTTTCCAAAAGCAAGGCGCGCTACGTTTCGGTTCCACGGTGAACTCGTGACGGGTGGTCCGCGGATTAGTAGGTCCCGTGATTAACATTCTTACGTAAGTTTCTCGGGATCCTCCCCCCCTTCCCCCGCGAGATGCGCTCCACACGGAGCAGGTATTCTTGCGTGCGTACCTAATCTCACGCAACATGTCATCCGTTAGAATTCTTGTCGCTTGCCGTGACGCGGAGCTCCACGTAGAGACATAGACGCGCGGGAACACCCGGACACGAGGAAATAGCAAGGTGAAAAAAAAGTAGGAAGGCCCCTGATGAAGAATCGAAAAAATTTATCGCGACATCAATTATTTGTCGGATTTTGTCGACATGCGTTATCGAGTGAACTTCATAAGCTCTATCTAATCTGAACGTACGAAAGAAAGTTAAGTAATCCCAAACGTGACACATTCGTAAAGTTATTGAAAATATTATCCGCTGAACTACGTGACCAACCTGGAGAAATGCTGAAAATATCAAAGAGGCGTGTGGCAACCTGGTCCTATCTGCACTTATCGGAAAAATGAGAAGTGCTCGCTTAATAAGAGAATTTCGAAATCAGAAATCAGGTGGATATTCAGATTCTCCCCATTATTAAAACGGCAGCACTTGGCTTGTGTTCTTGCGCGAGCACGAGTTTTACTGGAAATACACTCAGCGCTAAATACGCGCGAACAAGATAAATGCATTAAGCGATACGTTAAATGTAATCCGCAAATATAAAAACAAACGGATGATGAAGGAAAAGCATGCAGTAGGAAAATTCTGAGTGTTTTTTTTTTATAATCGAGGAACGACCATCCCTGTTGGCGCGGCAGGGAGGAAGGCGGAAGGGTGAAACCTGTGCCGGAAATCTTTCAGTTTGAGAAACCGGAGTATTTTTGTGATGAAAGGATTCATCGGTATGCATGCAGCCGGCTTTGAAATCTAGAATGTTGTGCGCTATTCGATTTCCAGCATCTCGTTCTAATTTTAGGGTAAGAATGATCTTCCGAGGGAGGAAGAAGCTTCGCGCGCAAACTGTGAAAGCTGTCTCTCGTTTTAGCTGAGTTACGATATCAATCAAAGGGAATAGGACAATGGTAGGCACATTTTGAAGGCACGCTTAAAGATTTCAATTATATATATCTAATTAAAAATAAATGACTCACACTCGTTTATTAATTAGAAACCCCGCGTAAACCTCGAGGCCTTGTCGCGCGCTATTCCACTACGATGATACGAGAATACTTCTCAACTTTCTCTCACAATTGATAATTCTGAATCTTGCGAGAGTATGTGACTTCGACAAAGGCACGAGCAAACATTTCGTGGTATTTCTTAGAAAAATTTCATCAGTTGACACACGCGTGTCTACAGAGACAAGTATTTTCTATATTATGAATCATTTTGCCTTTTTAAATGCGAGTGAATATAGTCTGCGTTATGATGAAAGCAAATGTGACTTGATCGTCAATGAAAGCTCAAAGGTCGAGAGTAGACCGCAGACTTTACATCTTTGTACCACTTTTGCTTTCTGCGGATCCACTCCAGGTATAATCCATCATTGTCTAGAAACGATTCGAGCGTACGGTTTTCACGAGAGTCGGGCAAAGGATAAAACTCTCTTACGTAGATAGAGAGCTTGTCTTATGAAAAAAAAAACTCGATATCTAAGAACTGGATAACGCGCTCCTTTCAGACAGTCGACTTTTGGAGTTCAACTCGTGTTTCTTTTACTTTACATATTTTATGGTCTCAAGATAATTAAACCTGCTTTTTATTTTTTTCGGGCATAACCAGTTTCGAATATTTTTCTTAGGTAAATCGAGAGGAACGGATAAAAAGTCAAACTCGTTAGTTACCTCTTCTTAACCCAATGTTGAATTCCAATGGAAATTTCGCGGAATGGGCGGAAATCCGTATCCGTAAAAACTTTGATCTAATCGAGAAGCGGTGGATGAGCAAATGCGAAACTCAAAAGAAAATTTCAGATTCTCCCGCGCGAAACGAAGGCCGCGCACGAGGTCGTCGAGTCGAAGTTTTGCGCGATATTAATGAGATGCCGGGTAGCGAAGTCCCACGGATACGCATCTATCTACATCCATAGCAAATCTATCCAGCGAGATTCGTACGATTCGTCGAAAAGAATAATAATAATAAAAAAAAAGAAAAATTAAAAAACACCATAAAGATCTTACCTCTTAAAATAATATCCCGATCGAGGACTCTCTCGAAAAGCGGATGATTGATACTGAGATATCCTTTGGGCACAAAACTGGAAAGTGTAACGACCGAAACGCAGGAGCGGGCAGCGCGAAGAAAAGGGATTGCCGTCAGGTAGGGAGTAGGCGAAAATCACACACGGCGATGGAAATGATCGCGATCGGCGAACGTGGAGCACGCGGGTGTTGGCTGACAGATCCCAAGAGGCCGATCGAAGTTCTGAAGATACGATCTATCGCAGCCTGAGGCCGAGTTAGGACTGTGGACTCTGACAACTCGCGCCTGACTCTCTCGTTCTCTTTCTCTTTCTCTCTTTCTCTTTCTCTTTCGTTCTTTCGTTATTCTACTCACCAGCAGGCCTGCCAACTCGCTTCGCGGCACTTCGAGAACAGCCAGGCCCCACCACCTCCACCTCCACCACGACCATCACCATCACCACTTTACTCGGTAGCGACCTACCGGGTAGGTGTGTGCGATCGTTCTTGGTGAACCAGCGAAATCGTTTGGCGAACGCCGAGAACTCCGGTCTCTCCCGACCTCTTGGCAAACCTTGATTGCCAAGCCGATCCCTGGCACAGCTGCAACCACGCTGTGTCATTAGTCCCGGATGACACTCCGTGACCGTCGAAATTCGTCGGTGACCACAGACGAGGTCACCCCACGCACCTTTTATTATTACCCGATAATCTCCTTACACTCCCCCCCCAGCCCCCATCAACGTCGATGATTTCTCACTACCGCACGTTCCTCGTTCTTATTCCACTGACTCTCCTCGTTTAGGGATTGACGAATCGTACGTAATGCTACATCGCGGAATTTTTGAATGCACGTCCTTTCGTAAAGTGTCTCGTGAGATTGATGGATCTCTCGTAATCTTACGAAAAAGAAGAAGCGCGCCGTATGTCACGTTCTCGGTACTTGACTCGACTGCAGCTGCTTCTAGATGTATTCTCGTCATGGCGCTCCGACACATCATTAGCTCTGAATGGCACGGTGGTCATGAATCGATTGATCCTGCCAGATAGACTCCTGCTACAGCTGTTTTCTTTCATAGGAAAGTCCCTAACCATTTCAACCTGCGCCTGCTGACGCGAGACGCGTCTAATTGGAGTAATAGATTTTTCATAAACAATTTTATGAATCTGTTATCTACGTCGTTTTATGTAATTCTCCCAAGTTCTCTCTGTAACGTTCTAGCCATAAAGATAGAGTATATTCTAATTCAACTAGAATTATTCGGAATTAAGCGAGAGAAATAGCGAAGTCACTCGATTTTCCTTTTCCTCGAGTATTTTCAGACAAGTTGGGTATACCGTGTAGCTTGGCATTCCGCCATTTCGTTGCTCTTGAATGAAGTTCTGAATGAAATATTTCCGGGTGTTTAAAGAGCTTCCTCCGGGAAGAGCCCGCTTCTCTCTAATTTATCATAGAAAAAATGGTTCGTACGTTGTTCGACGGAGGAAGAAGGAGCGATTTTCTTTACGAGAATGAAATCAGTGTACTAACATCGTTTCGCAACTCAGACCTTTCTCAGAAACCAGATAATATTCGAGGGAAAAAATGAGGCTAGAGCATCGATAACACATATCCAGAATCATAATAATAAACTGAAGCAATATAATAGTGGTGATATGAGGAAAGTGCTTGCAATAAATCATCGAAACGTTACTAATTCCGGTACTCGGCAAAAGATCACCGGGCGTGCGCTGTCAAAAAATTTCTCACGTCTCTCTCGAAAATGTGCAACTCCGAGAACAAAAGCCTTAAAAAATTCAGAAAATACTTGCAATCTTTCGATAAACAAAGAAAGAACATGACTAACAACGCGACGGACGTACGCGCGATTCAATAAAGCTTAAGAAATTAATATTAAAGAAAATTCACCAGTGAAAAACTAAACAATTGCATTCGATTGACCGTGGTCCTTGACATTTGCGGATTGGAATCGTTATTTTTATGCATCCAATAGTCTCTTTATGTAAGGAACACGTGTGGAAGACGCACTCGAGTGCAACAATGCCAGTATGCAGCGCAAGGTACGATTCATTGTTTCCATGAAAGAGCGATGTGTCATTAAAAACTACGTAGATTTTCCTATGACAATACCTCATGGAGCAGCCACCTCTGTTATCTCAGCACTCGATAATGATTTAAAGCCTCTTGATCCAAAGAAAAAAGAAAGGAAAGAAAGAAATCTTGCACAAAGTATGCAAATGTCCAACCTGCGTCTCCAGCTGCGTAAAACGCACAGCACCCACTGCCGAATAATCTCATTTATTTTGACATTACTCAATTCGCTCGGTAGCTGCGGCAATTGCGCGTGTAATGATTTAATTTCATCCGCGAGTGAACTCCGCCCCACATTGTCTAGCGCGGTGGTTCTTACAGGAGTGACGACGGCACAAGTCGTGAAACGAGTCGGATAAACGATCAGCGCATGCACACACATACGCACAGAATCGTTACTTTGCTACCAGTAAAAAGTGCACACAGTCATTACAGATCAACAATTAGGGCCACGTTACGCGTTAAACATCCTCGTGTTGCAAATAGCGTTGAATAATCGTAATCATCTCCGCCGTGGCGTCCAACACCTAATACCTAATATCCCCTAGGCCTAATACCTATTTACGTGAAATAAAAAGACTCCTTCCTCGTCATTATAGGTCTGCTAAACAATTAAGGTTAACGAATAAACATTCGTTCGCAACGATATCCTCGAGCGTGTGCGGCAGAGGCCGGATATCGTGCAAGAAATACAGATTTCTTTTTCTCATTCAGATAGAGTCGAAAGCTGTTGAATCACTGTTGGAACGCTTCCTGGTTGTACATTTGTAATTAGACTCGCAGTTAGTCCAAAGGAACAAAGTGTACGTGCGGAGTATACGAGGTTCTCTACGATTGTAGGCAAATCAATTCTTTTGAGCGTTTCCGTCGTGGCCGATCGCCAGTGACACAGCTGAACCGGTAAATTGCCGAAGAGCAGATTTTTTAGCCTGGCGCGTAGTACATTTAATAATTAGCGCCTTTAACTACCGGCCACAGTCCTAACGACACAGTCTTCTTTTATGGGGTGTAATTGTTGCCCCCGCTCGTTAAAGCTTTAAATAGATAACTTGGCAAACGCGCGGGAGAGAATGTCGTAAGGCTTGATCCGAAAATGAAGAATTAAAAGGAAGCGACGTGCTCCGCATTGCTGATTCGCACCGCTGGTTCCGCCGACGTTTGTCACGTGGCCGATTTTGGTTTCCGGTACGTTTGGTGAATTCTGGATGAGGTAAATGCGGTGGGTGTCATCGGGCAGTGGATCGAGAGGACTATCGGAGCTACCGACTTCGTCGACGGGGTCGTTGCCGTTGCCGTTGCCGTTGCCGTTTGCCGACGTTAGACGTTGTCGAGCACGAGGCGGGGCCGATTCCTCGAAGAGAGCTTTACGACCGGTTACAGCCGCGATAAGTAGCCTCTGTAACGGGGAAGACGTTGTTAACGGCGCGCGCAACACGGTAAACCACCTCGCGTTGTCTTCTGCCAGACAATTTGTACACGCGCGCCCACGGAAAAGGCACGTTCGTTTGTAAGCTGATTATAACCCGCTCGCGAGAGTCCACGATTGCTCACGACACTCGCATCCTTCTCGCTAAGCTCGCTATTTTTCAGATCTTTTCCTTTTAATCTTCCCGCGTACCCTCGTGAGACTTTACGATAATCCTCCTCGACTCGCGTCGGCGCTAACCCCACCCACCCGAGGCGCGACGAGGCTATGACGAAAGCCCGCTTCTTTTCGGATTCTTTCTCTAATGCATTTCAGCGGTACTGCTATCCTGCATTCCAGAAGCGACGTAAAGCAAGAATTATTGAATTGTCAATGGAACATTTGCAATTGAAAGTATTGCGGAAGCACGGCTTGATATACCTCGAGTAGCACGATCAATGGTAATGAATGATATTTTCGGATTATCGCCCATACTTCATGGGTTAACGACGAGGCGTCGTCGGCATTTGAAGTATTTGCTGATATAAATGCATGGAATAAGATACGGCGAGTCGTCAATGAACAAACTTGGTCTTCCGCGTGCTACTCGCTCGGCTAATTGTAAGATTAAACGTTGCCACGTTTCGTAACTGAACGGATATCTCATGAAAATGGTTGAAAGCCTCTCGATGACGAAGAGACATCGTGGTTGGTACACACACCTCTACTGGAGAATCAATTGGTTCGTTCCACCAAAACCAAAGTACGCGGAGTCGGGGCACTTCGTATCTGCCCTCGACTGTACGAGTGGTGCGAGGGCTATTATCTCGCAAGTATTTTTAGAGAAGCATCGATGAAATATGTTCCGTCTTTTCTTTAAATCTCGCACGCACAATATGTGGAAAAACATGTGTCATTCATGTGCCGCTAATAACTTTATGTCGTGTCTCGTATCGTATTCCCTATGAACCGAAGACATTGTATCCGCGACGAGGGAGTTATCTCGTAAACCATTCGCCGTCTATCAATGCTCGTAATTATAATGCACGAGCTTTCAGATATTAAATGCGGGAGAGACACGCGTGTCGTTCTCGAGAGGAGAGAGAACGCTCGTAAGAACAATACTAATAATAATAATGATGATAATAATAAGAAGAACCTGGCGAGAAAGAATGAACGAATGGCAGTAAGTCCATGCATAGAGTTGCTCATGGGCAGAGCGGTGTCTCGAAAGGAGAAGAAGCGAGAAAGAGAGAGAAAGAGAGAGAGAGAGAAGGAGAGGAGGCCAATTAGATAGACTCGCAGTAACTCTATAACATAAACGTGACAGTTAGTGGCAAATTTGCGGATGCGTGCAATTGGCATTGCCTACACCCTGCGTCCACTCGGTACGTGCGTCCACCTATGTATATGCTGACACTCCGCGTCCGACGGTCCAATCCGCAGCTATGAAGCAGTTAACTTAATATAGGCACACTGGGAATGTGTGCCATCGACGACCTCGAGACCTTTCCTAGGTCAGTGCTGAATCTGCAGAGATGCTCGCTCTCTTCGAGCTTCCGCTTGGCCTTGGAGGTAACTCGTCCCAGCAGAACCCAGCAAGCCTTTCGGAGAAACGCTGAATCAGGAAGATGAAAGTCAAGTCGGAGGTTCCATGCTACCTGCCAATCATAATTAATTAATCGGAACCACACGGGTTAAGTGAATGCAGATGAAAAATACGAGATCCCCGGCTCATCCGGGGTACCCTTTCCAGCGGCGTGGCTCTCCCGCGGTTAGATCACTACTGCTCGCGAACAGAAGAATGGCATACAATACCGAAGGCGAGCAGAAAGACTCCGGAGAAGGCAAGATATCACTGATGCATGATGCTAGAAATTACTGTCTTTAACCCGTAACTATCTCATGCCGCAGCGGTAGTAAGAACCTTGAAGTCCGCCGGGTTGGCGGTGTTCAATCTTTGGAACAAATCAGTATTTCCCTCCGCAGAACCCCGTGAATCACCGAGGAAACAAAAACTCTCACGCATGTGCGTCTCGTAAAGATTCACTGTTCAAGGTGGAGGAAACGCGGGGGTTCTCGAAGATGTCAACCTTCGACCAAAGTTTTATCGAGTCACTTGAAAATTCAAATAATCCAAGTATGGCAGAGGTTTGCCGCAAATTATGCGAGTGATGTGACATTTTAACAGCGCAAAAGTGACAGTAATAAAATTTAATTAGCCGCATTACGGAATGAATACTGCAATGTCTAATTGCCATATAGATACCTACGTTCCATTTCACGTAATGCCAGGTGGTCCTCACTTTCACATACTTTTTGCTAAGTTTTTCTCAATACAAGCAACAGCCCTGCTGTGTAATTGTATCCACCGGCATAACGATATCTTTAGCGCGATGTAACGCAAACTGCTCGAGGCAGTAATTAGTCGAAAACAAAATCCGCTTTCTCATAACCTGCAAATTGAACTTTTACATTTTTTGCATCATTCCTACATTTTCTACGGTCGACGAGGCTGGGAATAGACTCGCGTTCCTCTCCAATCGCAAAATGAAAATCAGATTAAAGGCGACACTGTGCCCGATAAATATCCCGAGGATGCGAGTGATCGACTTTACCTAGCGTCTTCCAAGTTTTCTTCCGACTCTAGGCTCCTGTTATTGATGCTTCCATGAGAAATCTCTTCTTCAAGGTTCGCGTTTCCAGGTATAAAACAGGTACTGTGTGCAATCGAACGAGCCCTTTCGTCGCGTATGCTGACAGTGTAATTCGCACGAATTAGCATCGTTTATTTAAATGATAAGCAACCACTGACACAGGCACCTGATGCATCGGAGCTATCGCGCGAAAAACACTAGAAAGAGGATCAAAAGTAATTTTCCGCTAAGGTGGTAATTCGAAGTGACCTCAGATAAAAGTAATCTACTTAAGGTAATCGTTACATACTTTTTCATCGAAGACATCATTGATTGCGTTCGACCACGGAAACTGGTAACGATATCTTACTTCAATAAACATATGTCAACCACTTATGCATTATATTTTATCACGTGTACCATGCTACATGGTTGGTAACGTTAAGCTAGTGTCCATTAACATTTGAACTTATTGAGAAAGCAAGTAAGAATTCTTTTTTTGATTTTTATAGTGTGTTCTTTATTAGTTATTGGTATAGCTGTAATTTTATGCTTATCTAAACATGGGTATGAGCCAGTGCATTATAAATTCATATTTACGATAGTGCATACGTTCATCATGTTAAATATCATTAAACCCTATAGCGGCATCAAGGCTGAAATATGGACGTCAGTACAATGACGTCAACTCCAATGTCGTTGTCCAAAAAATCATCGATTCCTGCGACTCGAGGAAAACTTCATCTCGTCGATTGTACGCGCGAAGCTTTAACGCGAAACTCGTTATAAAGTGGATATTTTCAGGATTCTCCGTAGACTCGTAAGTATTTTTTAGCACAGTGCTAATGAGAATTTGATTATTCTTTATTGGACAATCGGGAATTCCACAGGTGCAAATGCATCTTGCTCGAAATAAAAAGCGAAGGAATCCACAGCGAATTAGAGAGGAGGATTGATTGGGCCACTGGATAGACTTTTTGTACGATTCTTGTATAATGTTCCGATGTTTTTCCAGACACGCTTTTTGTCGAGCTTTTTTATACGATTATTTACCGTTTTACGGACTTTCGGTGCACGAAGACAAATTTCGAAAGACCAATTTGCTCGTAAAAAAGCAAAGTTAATATATTTTTCAGCCACGGTAAACTTTACGCGATATAAGTTCTCGTCGCTGACACTCGCAGGTGACAAAATCTATAATTAATTGTAACAGATAACCATAATCTCATTGCTATGCACATATTGAAACATTGCGAAAACCACTGAAAACTGTTTTATTTACAGCCCCAACTAATTCATGTTCGCTAATAAGATTGCAGATAAATGCAGACATCTCGTTGGCAAATTTTTTTTTTTCGAATCTCCTGATAACCGATGCTCTTCGATGCGGCCTTGAAAGCGCTACGATTAAGATTGCATTTATTGAGGGATTGCGCTAAAAACGTTGTCGCTGCATATAAGGTGATTATTTCGCAACCATGTTTGGATTATTTCCAATATAATTCATGCATCCTTATTTAATAATACTTATACGGCATTCCTCGGAACCTGTTAGGGGTCTCATGTGTAGATAAATCCTGAGGTATTCCCACTGACGTACGAAAGTCGCGTGACATTTTCCGCTTGTAGAATGAAATGCGATTGCAAATGGAGCATTGAAGCTGCGGTACCACCGCTAAGGTATTACGTTACGCCTACGACATGGATGGTGTTAGTACGGGAACATTAAGTGTTAATAGCTCAACTTCCCGGACACGACGAGTTTCGACGATCGTCACCTGACAATGACATTCGTTTTCATCGAAGCACTGGCCGCCAATCTGACCCTGCACGCCCTTGGAAAAGTCACAGCTCTAATAGCTAACGACAGAAACTTCGTAATTATAAGTTTTACCAGAGCAAAAAGTTATATTTTCAAGTTCATGGAACACATTGATTTAAAGTAATCATTAAATCTTTGATATCTTACTCAAAACAAATTAAATGCAATTGGATAGCGCATTGTGCAAATAACTATCGGTAAATTGTTTGTTACATCTCGTTTCGTATGAAAAAAGATAATATGAACCGATCCAATAATTATAGTGTTGTAAACAAGACGATAAACGGAAATGCAACCATTCCATATCTATTGTGCTATTACATAGCATATTCTATAGATATTCCATTGTGCGCGAGTAAAGTTATCACAAGGGTAAATTTATGCGCGAATTTCCGCTTACTCCACCAATGAGTATTTTGACGTCACTTGTCAGTGAAAATCAGCAATGTTTTATTTTTGCTTTCGCTATGTTCTAGCACTATAAGCGAATGTACTTATAGTCTGACTCTAATTTCTGAATACAAAAATTAATGACCCAAAAGGAACAATTATATTATAGAATTCAATTAGCGTAATGCGTGTGTGTGTGTGTGCGTGGATAAGAGTTAATATCTAAAATGTTTAATTTTGAGGAAGAACGAAAGAAATTATTTAGTTTTAACGAATGCTCATGTTCTACGGAAGTCACAAAAGAGATATTATGTAATAAGTAACATTACGAAACTGGGGTTAAGCCAACAAAAGACTTGCATTAGCATTACAACGGTGCGACCAGTAACTGCCACATTACGCGGGACTTTACAATCGCATTTTACAAACACATTCGTTCCAATTCCTTGTCTTATTTGAACAAGTGAATGCATGTCCATACTTTCGGACATCATTGTCAACGCTAATTCTCGTCGTCACGGTTGATAACACGTGTAATCTTGTAGAAAATAGTTATTCATCGACTAGGAAAACTTACCAGAATTTCCAAAATTAGAAATTAGTATATCTAGCAGGTATCGCTCATCATCAAATGTAGTGGGAGTAATTCAGAAAATTAACACAACTATTTATTTAAAAATGGAGAATATCAAGATGGGTTGCAATCTTCATTTTAATGCAATGAACCTGAAATGAAATCAGAACCTGTCCCTGTAGACCTTGACGTTGTTGGACCACTTTCTTTTTCGTCCTGGTGGCGCCAGGCTATTTTAGGATAGCATCAATGAAACTTATTATTCACATAATCAAATATTTTCTTATGTAATTCATGTAATGTTACACCTTTGAGTACCGCTAAGTTTGTTGAAATTTAAGCAAACAAACCAAATACTCTTTTTAAGTTGAAGAACGACAGAGACCTTCTACCTAGCGATAGATACTTGAACTAGGACCTTAATCCTATACCCGTGGGATACTATCCCATGAGTCGGGAGATCCAAGAAAACGACCTTCTTGGCATAATGATTAAAAATTGATATTAAACCTGAGCACACTTAGGAATACTAGTTCTAATTTCTTTAGATGAACGATTTCAAAATTCTGTAGAAGAAAGTCCTGATTTCAATCGTTTCAAAAGTCGAGGAATAAGAAATCGTGTCAGATATTTAGCTACGCGTATTCCTTTAAACATTTGTCACCAAGGAATTCAATAATGATAACGTAAAAGAGCAAACATTTATAAACCCTGTTATCAGATAAGAGCTTGGAAAAGAAGATACAACGAGCAAATGAGATAAACTGATTTTTACAGTATTAACAAAATAAGATTGTGAAGAAAAACGTGTAGAAAATCTGCACGCTTGTTGCACAAAATAATGGAAGAAAAAAGTTATTGCATCGAATTTTATCGCGATAAAAAATATTTGTAAAAATGAAATTAATGTCTTTCTTATCAGCAGATTGCCAATGAACTATTAAGGTGAGTCTTTTTCATTTTTGAAGGCTTTTTGCGAATACTTTTCGATGTTTTAATCTATATGAAAAATGATGAAAAGTGCATTTGTAGACAGAAAAATAGCAGGGGTATCACGTTTACCGACTGTAGAATACACGAGTTTCTTATACATCTGCAACTGGTAGACTGGCAAGATATGAGATATCGTTACCCAACGACCCTCCACCCAAAGAGTCCTCGACTACTATATAACGCAGCACAAGATGGCGTCTAAACCATGTAGTCGATAAGGCTCGTCGTAAGAAATAATTTGGAATCACTCAATAGCTTTTAAATTTCAATGAAAAAGAATGATTGAAAATGTAAAATGTAATTGGTTAATAAACGCTATTATAAAACAAAAAAAAAACGAAATTGTGCGAATTCTTTGCGAATGATTTGTTGATTTTACACGTCACTTTAGGAAGAACAGTCAAAGCAATCTTCATTAACGCGTTCTCCAGAGGTGTCCTTGCAATTGCGAGCCTCGAAGGTCCTTCGATCATCAATGAAAAACCGTCGAATTCATCGCTCGACCTTTTGCATTCCATCAAAGAGTTTCGAAGCTATTCGGTAGATCACGAATCGTTCTTAAAAATCGGTATGTCGCATTCGATCGTGTATTTAGTAGGTGGCGCTACGGTAGTCACCTGTTTCCTGAATTTTTACCTGAAAGAATGACGTCGAGCCTCCACCAATCGGAAGGACGACCCTGGGGGCCCAGTTACCCCACTCTGGTACCGCTTGCTCCGCAGCGGAGCTACGTAGTTCAGAAATTCCTACGCTGCAAGCACGAAAACCACCGCGGATTGCAAGTCTTCCACCCACAAGTGCCTTTCACGTTCCGGCCACAGCTTATCATTTAACTATCATAACGGTCGACGGAAGGTGAGTGTTTCGCGAATTGTTACAGTTCCGTTACAATCCGCGTTACTTGCTACCTGATTCGGTTTATCCGCGTGGGTTGCTCCGAAGAGCGGAGTCTCCTCGAAATGGCCTCACTCTTGTAAGTCGACCCAACTTTTACCAGATGCTCCAAGTATGGATATTTCTTTCATCACTCTTAAGCGCCACCGATAAGAACTTTCGTAATTACCTGAAAAGTTCACCGCGCTCTTATTTCGGGGAGAACGCTTTTAAAGGACGCGGTAAAAAGTCTCGTACACTTTTTAAATCAGTGACGTTTCGCGTTTGCTGGCATTTTTGGCACGTCGTACCTGTTGATTGTTTGCCGACTCGTTTCTCTCTTTGTCATGTGCTCAGTTTCACGTTTCTCCTACGTGTGTACTAAAGAAGTGTGTTGGCATGGAAAATATCACGAAGCGGATCCATGATTTCTTAAAGATCCTGCTTGCTTCTCTCCGCTATGAAGAAGACAGGAAAACAATCTATACACCCACGACTCCATCACGCACGCAGTTCTGTTTATATTGAAAATTAACAAGAAACTACGGAGTTTATTGTATTTTAAGAAATTGACGTAAATGCTTCTTTTAACGCATGAAAGTTGTAAAAAGATATAAACTGGTGGTGAATCGCGTATAACACGATGGGTCTCTAAAATGGCCTCAGCGATCTGCTGACCTCGCATCAGCGAATATTCGTGACGTTCAAAATCCAAGTAAGGAGATTTAATTAGACGATCCAAAGTTTCTGCAGTTTTACTTTTAACTGGATTTATTTGCTACGCACACTTTCGAAAAGTTTGCAAATCGCGTAATTGCTCCATTTCTAGAAGAAGAAGGAGATCCTTTCTTCGATAAATGCATAAACACCTACGCAACATGGAAAATATAAAAGTTTATTATTCTTTCTTTCTCTTATCTTATCAAATGTGCATTATTTTTCATTCAAGGGTTTCTTAAATGTGCCGTTGAGCTTTTAGTGCAATTCTCCCCTATTTTTAGCTCTTACCGTTCTCAAATGTTTTTCTTTCATTTTATGTCTTCTGGCATTGTCTTTGTCATTATTTATTCGTTGAATTTATGTATGAGAGATACGTGATAAATTGAAAACTCAATGAGGCGCAGATTCTCAAAAATAAATGTTAAAATGTAAATTCACATTTTTATAATAATTCGAATATGCGTTTAAAAAGAATACTGCGCGATAAATGTGCGAGATGTTTGATTATTCTTTTATCCTGTTGTGGTATTCTCAGCTTCTAGGAGAATGTGCATTGAGAATTAAGTAAGCACATTTTGGCGGCCATTTTACTTTCAAACTAACTGAGCAAAATATAACTTATCTTATAGTATATTCTACTATCTTATCGTGCTGCTATCTTATATTTTTTATGCATTGCTCCTCTTTGACATTGCGCGCGAGGTGTATAATTATTTATGAAAATTATAAATTAGCCTTCTTCTTGCAAGTAGCGCTCTATCGCTATTATGATTGATGCATTCGTATTATCAAAAAAAAAAGTTCATTATTTAAACAACTACATTAACAGCTCTAGCCCAATGACATTTCAATAGCAGTTTCTAATTGGCTTTGCTTTTTACTACTTCCTTTTAGCTAATACTTTTGATTGACACTGATTTGACTGCAGTGAATTTACAAATGAATTACGTTAGCCGCATAATTTTGATACAATGAGACCATTCACTGAAAAGTGGTCTGACATTAAAAATTTCCATATTGCATGACTTCTCTCGTAAAGTTCAAATTCATGATGTACGTATAATTCCTTTGTATAATCATTACTTGCCTTTCTATAAGAATAGATAGTTTTTGAGTATTCGCAATATCAATAGTGGGCAACTCCAAAATAAGAAAGACGTAATCAAGCAATGATTTTTATCGAAATCGAGCATATGATCGATACGGGTAATCAATTTGTGGAAAAGATAAACTGCCATTAACAAATTTTTCCAACAATTCTCGATAGGCTTTATCCCAACGTAATATGGTGTAGCTGTAATCATTTACTGTCGATTTAAAATTAATATCTCTACAATATCACGGTAGTCAGAACTCTGTACGTGTATTTGCTCAGGAAAGATCAATAATTCATAGTGCATTGTGCGAACTTTTCTATGAATTCGTCGATTTGCAATTGATTCACAACTATATCAAAGTAACGTGCTTGAGATTGGTTTTTCGATATATCCGCATTACGTTGCAAACGCGAAGTGCAGTTCATTATACCTTCTTACGTGCACGTTGGTGTAAAGTACAACTTGAAAAATGTCAATGATAAATTCCGATAACAATAAATGCAGTTATGGTACACCAGTGCAAAGGTAAATTTTTCTGTCTGGAGTTATCGATTATATCAATCATCTCGCGCGACAATCGTTTAATATCTTAATTTTTATACCTTGGAAAATGTCTATTAAAAGACAAACGCCTTACAAAAAGAGAAAAATTTATAATCTCTTAATTCTATTGTGCACGGTTCATATATTCAACAACAATTTTCTCCTTGTGGAAATTGCGAAACAATCTAGTGTCGAGGAGAACTATTTTTAAACTTGTACGATGGTCAAATCTGATCGCGCAACTGTTATTATGCTATCATTATTTTATGCGTACACTTTGTGGGACGTTCAACTGCGTTTAGGATTAAAACGTTGTTGCTCATATTGTACCAGCACGAGCAATGAGGAAATGTCGCGTGGTGAGAATAGGGTATAACGCAATCGCACATGATTTAGGCCCTAGGGCTTCTATGTTTCGTACGTACAAATTATACTTGGACGCATCAATAAAACTTTGCATATAATGCGGGGAGGTACTTATAATTCATCTTTTCTCTCTCACACCATCGAATTCTCTATAATTTCCTTTCTTCTCCAGACGGATCTGATTACTTATGTATATGACTATGAAGATAAATAATCAGTTATCTTTTCAGAAAATTAATGGCACGTACAGGGAGAAATACGTGACACACGAATCATTGTTTTATCAGCACTTATTCCTTCGCCATTAATACACTAATTGATATTGACACGTGCATATCAAACATTACTTATTATTCTATATTTTGAATACTGTCACATGAATTTTTGTTCGCTTTGAATCATTCGCGCCATTGATGTCACACTTTTCAAGGTAAATGTGGGAGGTGAAACGCCTATGTATGCATACAATACTACTAGCCTAGTTGCGCGTACATAGTTAACCAAGTAAGAAGTTTATTATACTTCTTCTGAAAGTAAGAAGTAGAAGAGAGTACAGAGATGATTCACAGTCTCGTGATATAAATAATGATAAAAATGAATCAAAGGTTACACGCTTCAATGATGCTAATGATTCCTCGGCATTTTTCTTCGGTTTTCTCGTCGTTTCGATCGGAAAGTTAAACTAATCAATGGTAGATGCATTAATTAAAGATTATTGCATATCTTCTTCGTATAACGGGCAATGATATTGCGCAATAGAGAGGCCAGTGTCCATCCTGTTCTATTTTTACATCTGGGAAGTGAGGCTCAAGACCCTCTCCAAGTTTACGATTGTGAAAGCGGGTGAACATGCTCGGAATGACGGTCAAGGTGCAGGACCCACTTTACTCTGCACATGTCAGATATCTAATATAAGCAAACAATTCAGAAATGTGCATTAGATTCTTCGTAAAATATTGATTCGCTCTTCGATCGATTAAACTAAGAGTGAAGATAATTCTCAGTGAGATTTCTTTTGCCGCGAGTTCCTTCTCATTTGTATAAATAAATAACCGAGATAGTTTTAGGAGTCAATATTTTTTCTGTCGTGGACCTGTGTAGCACTTTTCGAATATTCTTCTTCTATCGCTAAGAGACTTTACACGCGCCAAGTGTTTAGTTTTCAAAGTAGTTTGAAATAGAAGGCGTAGCATAACTTTCTCAAAGCATCCCATCTAACAGGCACATTTCTCCTAGTCGAAACAAATACTGCAGCATTTCATGGTGTGGGTAGATACCGGCACAGCCTCTTACAGGCGTCTCCAACTGTTTTCCTTTAAGAGAAAGAATTCCAAGGGCCACATCACTCGTCATTCCTTTTCACGTCTTCCGAAAAACCAGTCCTTCCGTTCAATTCTTGAAATCGCTAAGAGGTACCTTTTCACCGATCGCCCACTTATATTCCTCGAAATTTTCTATCTTCGTTAAACTCCAATAAATCAACGAGCGCAAAACACCCAATGCAATTTACGCTAAAACTTTCTAAACAATGCAATTACGAACATTGTATATTTTTACACGCTTTATATGGCGTCTGACAAAAGGCGAAGATTGCCAAGACTTCGTTTACCGCGAGTCAACTGTAATTCATTGGCTTTAACACGTGATTTTAGAAATGTTTGAAGATACGGCTGTAAGTCAGTCTTCTTTCGTCGAGGCAAGTAAATTTTTTTCACTTCAACATAACGTTAATCTATACTTTCTCACACTTTTTGAAAAAGTTAATCATACAGTAGTAGGCAATCCAGCTAATAGTACAATTAAAGCAGAATCTGCAAAGCTGAAGTGGCAAAGTAGGGGTTATTTTACGCCATTCATGGAACTACCATCGTTCCAGGATGATTAGCTTCCGGTAACCGGGCGGAAAGTCAGTGTGGTTTGCGTTGGGCTTTCCGACCCGAAAGTTGAGAAGACCTCGTACATTCCGTGTTCCATAATTCCGTTCCCGCCCCTATGTTCTTTCATTTGGGATCAGAGACGATGGCTCCCGGCTCCGAATGAATAAATACCGAGTAGAGGAGCCGGTTCGCCAGATGCTTCGATTATCTTTACCTTTTTCTTTTTCTTCTCCGGCAAACTACAACCGTGTTACTCCACGATCAAGGAAAACATTAAATCTGATTTTTCGAACTCTTTACACCGCGCGCAAATTACTTCATCTCTCTCTCTCTCTTTCTGGAGATGATTTAAAAGATTCTATCTGACTAAATTCTATAAGCAAATAAAGAACTATTTTAATGACTTACCAAGCAAGTTTGTTGCAAGACAATATTTAATGCTGAAATAACTATGTAATAAGCTACGAGAAGAATGACCACGAACTCTCGCACGATGTTCTGCAAACTAATGCGTTAAATACACTCGCATTTCACAATTCCATATGTATAAAATGAGAATTGTGTTAGATAAATATCGCTGACAACGTTCGACGAGACAACACACAGTTTAACGATTTACTATGCAATCCATTTTCTTCCGCCTTTTTTAATGATTGGAAAATTAAAATAACAAAAAAGAAATCCACGTTCTCGTGTTATTTGCTGCTTAATGGAAATATTATTTTCGTAATGTCCACATATATATACATTAATTATTTCATGGACATACCTGATTCTCATTTCTTTTCTACATAATTGCTCTTTGACGTCCTCAACGTCTTTTCCTTCTAGCGCATCAGTGGAATTTTATCGTTTTACTTTATTTGACGCACATGATCCGTTATAATGCTGATGTTTCTTAGAAACGCGTGCATTTTAATAACCCGTAAGAAAATGATTAGTGGCGATAAGCATGACGTGGAAAATCCTGCTAATCACAGGTATTCAGATTAGTTTCGCTGTCGATAAAACAGTGGGATTTTCTTCAATCATTTTTCTCGTAATAGAAATTAGACAAAACCTTCGCGTATCAGTCGCTTCTATTGAATGTGATATCGAAATTGAACGAGTTGGTCGAACCTCGAGAGGTCCTAAGGGTCAACGACGTGGATCAACTTCGGTCAGTGACACGTGGAAAAGTGTTGGAGTATATTTGATTCGCGATAAAAAGCAATAAATGCTTCTATAAAGAAGCTAAAAGGTATGTGAGAAACCAATCGCGGAAGAGATTTCTCGAATTTAGAGGAATGTACTTCTCGAGTGAGACGAAATTTATGAAGTGTATGAAATTCTTTGGAGATCAAATCGATATATCCTTATTTTCACGAGTCTCGGGGGTGTTGCACCATACACTCTGTGTACTCGAGTTTCAAGTAAAACTCAGGGAGGAAAAATACGTAGAACAACGTGCAGTATTTGTCGTCGAATACCTGAGCTAAAATAAAAGGTGCAAGAGCATACCGACCGATGGTGGTCTGAGACAAAACAAATATACTTTCGGAGCACGAGAGACAAATACGTTGATAAGGCGACGTGATAAGCTGCTATGATATCTTTAGAGATAAAAGGGAAGTAACAGAACTCTTGTCAAGGGTTTCAACTACAACCTTGGTCCAAGTGCGAGATGTGACTAATTTGCAAAGTTTTCCAACGAAAAAAGTCAAATGTCTCAATGAAATTCTGAGAAAATCGGAGGAATCGACCAATGGTAGGGTCCGACGATGCGCTCTAGAGAGTCTAACGCATTGTCTTCTAAGTATTTATATTTGAAGTGTCAAATGATATTTTAAATCGACAGGTGCTAATTCCAACTAAGACAGTAGCGCGTTGCGTAAGTGGTAATGACGGTGCAAAGATGTTTATGCAACGAAACCGGAGCAATGCGATTAAACGAGAGAGAATAATATGTTTATACGTTGAACTCTTTCCACTTTGAATTTAGGGAAAAAGGTTCTCTCTCACTAATATAGCAAATTTGTTCTGCTCAACGAAACGAATCAGTTGCGAGTGACAAAACCACTAGTTCCCAATGTCAGTGACACCAAATAACCGCTAGGTATTATTCGGCCGTAACGATATTGACCCAAAATCTTGTAGTTGTTTCTTTACGATTTCTATTGTAAGATCGAGCAAACTTTTTCTGAATTGACACTCGGCATTGAAATATATTTCTAGTCGGAGCAAAGGCTACTTCTCCGAAAGCTGAAAAGTTAAAAAGCCAATATTCCTCCAGAGAGAGGAAACATAATGCAAAAAGTTACATCGATTCTCGCATTAACGATCGAGGAACGGGATTTTTGAGGGATATTCGAGGCAGTGACCAGCGCTATAAGTGGATAGTCGGATAAATCAACCGCTCGGTGAATCGATCTACGTCGAAGGATATCGAACAAGAAGACGCTTGGACGATATGCAATTCCAACCGGGAAAGTGCCTTGATGTTCAATTCTCGAGGACATGAGCTTATGGCAAATGATTCGACTGTCGCTGACGTAGAACCGATGGAATGCTTATGCCATCGGGAGGAGTCGATTTCTATCAAGCCCACGCAAGGCGCAGGCGATCTTACGCGATTTTTCAATGGTCCGCTTGATAAATCGTACGACCAGATTACTCCCAATGCTCTCGAAACAAGCTCCCTTATTCACTCCGCGATTTTTCCTCACTTCTATTTTCCACAACTATGATAGATATCCGTGCCACGAGTATTTATAGCGGCCGTTACTTGCATTTAGAATCATATCCTACAAAATAAGCGGAGACGTTCATTCTACCTTATGGTTTGGATTAATCGAGAACCCGATGAGAATGCGAATAAGATCTGCACGAGCTCCGGAGCACTCGACGGAGGTACGCGGAGCGTGAAGGGTAATCGGCTACAGCGATTTATCCTTTTGCTCGACGCGTCCGCAGTCATTTTTGTGCTTTCTTGTGATTTTCCTTGAAATTGCCGTACGTGATGTCGCTCGAATTCGTTGGTGGGCTGCCGGACGCGAAAGAGCGATATGCCAATACCGATTTATCGGGACCTTTAGTGTCCAGAATCCGGCGCCCGAATTGGAATGGAAGTGAGTAAGGACCACCTGCGCTTGGACCCTGATACGCCACGGGTAACTCTACCTGGAGAGAGTCGAAGGAATCGCCGAGATTTTTCGAGGGTCGAACAAAGAGCCCAGCTGGTACCCGTGCACCCTACGACCTACACTAACACACAGACGACTCCCTCCACCTTTTAAGTTCTCGTTCACACGCGTGTGCTTACCTGCTTCCGTGAATGCCCTTCTGCGTCTTCCTTAAGCTGACCGCACTATAAAAGGAGCCTCGCTACTCGTGCACCAAATATTTTTCCAAAAAGTCTTGCCGTTCTCCCTCCCTCTCCCTCCCTTCAAATACTTGACCATAAGAAACGAAAATGGAATTTTCCTGAGCCAATCTCCTTCGGAATCTCTTTTCGGTCGAAAAAAAGATTCAGCGGTGCGGATGCTCCTATTGACAATAAGCGTATTTCTCTCGAGTCGATGGTCAAACACTATTTGCTACTCTTCTATACTCCCCCTCCCCCCGTGCACAATACTACAAATTCTTTTTTCACGAACAAATTTCGTCATGGAATTCTTTGAACCGAAGGATGGCCACTTTCTTGCACAGTCAAGTATGAATTTCAGACAGGTTATTCCAGCTCCCGTAGAAATTTCTTTCGCCGTCGTTTAAAACTGCAGTTGAGTAATCATACTGACACTTCTGTTCAGGCAGGTGTGCATGTCAATGACCTCGTAATTTTTGAGCAAGACTCGTGTGCTTACGGGTATAAGATATCTCCATTGTTCTTGGAGGAAGAAAAAAAAACAAAATTACGATCAGTGCCTTGAATAGTTGCAACGAACTCGTAGCTGCACGACAGGCTTTCCAACTGAAATATTTCCTATACAGTCAGCAGAGATCCGAACGCACTATGCATTTTTCTTCGTGCTTCTATAGAGATAATGCCAAATGATGAAATAGGAGCTTAAAATGTACAACAGCAGCAATGAAAATAACGAGTGATTGGAGCATTGCACGTAGCTTACGAAGCATGGAATTACGAAACAACGTGACTTCAGACTGAACGCACGCAGTACGATTACTCGTACCATTCTGTCTGTCTGTGCCCAGGTGATAGTTTTCGAAAACTATGCATTCGTTTTAAATGCTTTCCCCTGGATACTCATGCAAACCTTATGAGCTAATTTGTTAACTGGAAAGGATTGAGAACCTTCGTGATAAGCGTAATCAATCAGAAAGCTAATCCAACTACCTCAGCCTAGTCACCAACTTGATAGCAAGCCAACTGATAAAGGTATACACTGGTAATTCACTCCGTCATGATGAATAGCTTACAAATTCCTCTAAGAGAACATTAAATAATATTACTTTCAATTCTACTCGTGTATCGACTTCGCGTATCCCGATAGTTTTATTACCAAAACTCTCCTGGCGATCGTAGTTGTTAACGTAGATTAATAGCAATGGTCGAAAACATTTAATCATTTAGCTCCGCTTTTTTGCGCAAGCGTTGAAAGTGAGAATTATAGCGTCAAGTTCTACAATGTGATTGATGTGTGCATTTTAGTCGATCAGTGAGTATTTTATTATAGAATTTGCCACTCTTTAATGGCATAGGAAGTCATATAAGTTTCCACGTATGGCTTATCCGCTATTCACTATTTATCCGAGACGTGTCATCTATATTTGTTATGTCTGCAGGTTAATAGTGTGCACTGGATCTATTCACAAGCATGTACATTCTAAAGGCTGCTTGCATGTTAACCGTCATAGTTATCTAGCATTACGAACAGAGGTGGGGCAATTGTGTCGTACTGTATTGCAAACAGTACACTAGTGGTATATCATTGTTAAAAATTGTCTCTTGTTCCTGAATATTCATTGTCATCGTTTCCAGTGTGTTAATTGCTGCCTCTTTCTCTCTCTCTCTCTCTCTTTTTCTCTGTCAAATTATTTATAGCTATCATTGTCTTTTTTATATTTTAAATAAAGACAGTGTAAAGTCAGTGATTATACGAAAGGTGCGATCATGTGAGAAAATGAAATTCTAAATCATGCGACGAAGAATTAAAAGTGAAAAAAAGAAGAAAGAAAATACGCTAGCTTAGAGCGTCATGTGCATATCGGTTTTCAAAAGATGGTTCACTTCCTTTCTGCTAGAAGTACCGCACTTCCGCTGTCGCGTCGATTAGAGCATCTTACTATGAGAAAAATTGCTAAATTGTATTGGTATTTTGATAGATATTTCACCAGAATCGCAGATAAAAACGTTCAAAGAAAATACAAATGAGTATTAGAATACACGACATAAAATATATATTATCTATACGCACAATAACTTCCAGCTCAGCGGAAGTATTGCCGATAAGCTTTCGCATGGCATCATCGCACTTGTATTTTCTCATAATTAAATTAATCTTCACATTATGTACGATAAATCTTCTCCTTTACTTACAGAATAGGCAAAATGAGGGGCTTGGCAGCTTTGCTGCTAACTATTCTAGTTGTGTCGGTATCTGCTTCAACGATAGAACCAACTACAACAAAGTCAGAAACAATTACAAAGAATGTTAACAAGTGGAATTTTTCGACGAAAAATCTACCAGATTATGCAAAACCTTTGACAAATCCTAAAGAAGCCTTATTGCAGGAAATTAATACTTTAGACGAAGAAATTGCTAACGAAGAAAAGGTGATTATTTGAGATTCTATATATCAGCTTTTTCACGATTTACCTTAATATTAATTAAAATATAAACCACAATAGATTCAGGAAGAAGTAGCGAAAACTTTCAAGGCTGAGGCACAAAAGTCTAGGAAGCCCACTGTTCGCGTAACGACAACCAAATCCACAACGACAACCATCCTGAGTAAAAAGATCGATTTAAAGAATGATACGGCAGAAGAGCACCAGTCTCTAGAGAAACTGCTCGAAGCTGAAGATGATGCTTATGACGATGACGTAGACAATGAAGACGAGGAGGACGAGGACGAAGAAAATTACGAAGATGAGGACGACGACGAGGACGAAGATGAGGAACTCGATGATGACGAAGATGTCATGACACAGTGCCCGATGTATTGCAGATGTTTCGGACAATATGCATCGGCAACTACAGCAATGTATGTAAAAAATATCACATTTCTTAGCGAGGAGATAAAATGAGCAAAACTTTAACATTTTTCCCCCATTAGATGCACCAAATTCTTGGAACAACAGTCCTTTGGTACTGGCATTGCGCATTTGAGGATTGAAAATGCTGGGGAAATCCGTCTTGGACCCCACGCACTCCGATCGCGAGGTCTTCAACAACTAGAATCAATTACAATTACCGATACTAAGATAATTGAACTAGATAAAACGGCATTCGATGGAATAACTTATCTCTTTGCTGTGAACTTAACGAGAAATGGACTTCAAGAAATTCATCCTCAAATTTTCCAGAACAATACTCAGCTGAGTCTTTTAACCATTTCTGGAAATCCTCTAAAACACTCGCAATCGCTTAAATCGATAAAGCACTATCTTCTGGATGCTCCAAGTATAGCTGAGCTGGACTTCTCTAATAACGGGATCACTCATTTACCTCGCACTGCATTTATGAAGATGCAGAGTCTAGCTTACATTAATTTGAGTAATAATAAGCTCAAACAGATCGAGAAATCTCTTTTTGATCCTCTCGATTCGCTAATGGAATTGGATGTTTCGAACAACTTATTGGATGAACTTCCATTCGACATCTTTGACGGTAGAAACCTCGAAACTCTTCGCATTTCCGGTATTTAACTCTCAATTTGATATAATAGATTAGCTATAATACTGAATTCTAATCGTGTCAATCCCTTGATTCTCTTAGGAAACAATTTTACAACTCTTGCTGGAATAACGGCGTCGAAATTAAATTTATTGGAAGCAAACAACAATAGAATTAAAGTGATCGCTAAAGAGGACTTAAACGGTATTCCACTTCTGGAAGATTTGAAAGTCAGATCAAATGACATTAAGAGAATTCATCAGCATGCTTTTGCGAATTTAACGAAATTGACCAACTTGGACATCAGCGATAACAAACTAACTTACATAAATGAGCATCACTTTAGGACAAACTCAAGGCTGCAAACTATTAATATGAGTAATAATCCTGGATTACGAGCACTTCCCGTATTCAAAACTACCGCACTAGAGTATGAAACCTTCAAGTAAGTCTCTATTCAAATGTTCGAGTAAACTCTGCTTTTAAAATATTATCACTAATCAATTGCCATCTTCCTGTCGAAATAGCGTTTATCGTTTTGAATGCGCCAACTGCGGATTGGACTATTTAGAACCAAATACTTTCCACGCAATGAGTGCCTTGATTCACTTGAACCTCGCGAAAAATCGTTTACGTGGACTACCGAATGGTCTTTTGGAGCAGCTCTCCTCACTTCGTGAATTGGACTTATCCGACAATATCATTGATACTCTTGGACAACAAATGTTCAAAGGTGCCAATTCCTTGGGCAAACTTAGCCTGGCAGGCAATCCTTTGGTAACCATGCAAGTGACGCCATTCTTGGCGACACCTGGTCTCTCCCGATTGGATGTAAGCAGATGCGAACTTCAAAGAATTTGGAGCGAAGCACGTGTCCCGCTCAGAAGCCTTCGGTAAATTTTTAAAGAAATTTTTCTTTTTGCCATCGAAGCATTTGTAATACACGTAGGATTCATTATTTCTTCTAGATTCCTCTCGGTGCGCGGTAACGTCCTTCGGCGAATTACTGTTGAGGAACTCAAAGCAATGCCCAAATTGTCAGGATTGGATTTGTCGCAGAATCCATTGGATTGCGATTCTGATTTTAATGAAGCAATACAGTGGTTGACGGAACACAATGTTACGCCGAAGGAAACTCTTAGGTAGCATTGAAGCATACTTCTTAAATTTCCTTAAATTTTTCATATTTCTATCATTTGTTTCTTTCTTCGCTGTGCAGATACATCAGCAACTATGCGAATGCGGAAGATTACGTTGAAGCTAAAGGAATTAGCCAATGGGTAGATCTCGCTAAAATTGTCTGTGCAGATGTTCCTAATGGTCCACCACCAAGGACACTGCCTCACAGACCCAAAGAAATTCTTACTGATTTCGAAACTACCGAAGAACCAGATACCCTCTTGAGAAACACTTTGGATGATAGTGTGGTAAGTTTCTCGATCTATTCGACTATGAAATAATCTCATTTTTCGTTTACAATAAACTAACTTATATAACAAATCTTTTACAGTTTGATCATGGAATTCAGAGCAATGAAGATGTGGACAATGCTTGGGCCAGGCAAGATCAGGAGTACGGAATGTTTGATTCACCCAAAATTGTTGAATATAAATCCGATTACAGTCACTCCCTATTACCTGTAATTACTTTGGTCCTGATAACGCTCGCAGTACTTCTGCTTGTGGCAAACTTTGCGATTTATCTTGCCAAACGCCGTGGTCGTGGTCCAGTTATTAGGCCACCCATGATCTTGCGACAGGGTCTTATTGATAATAAAAACTGTGGTTTAGTGTACAAACCACTGCACGAGGAGATCCCAACACCTCACATGCCCAAGAGAGGCAGTTTCTATTCCAGCAGTACTTTCCATTACGATAAAATTGTGCCCGAAAGCGTTTAGAGTAAGATCTCTTTAGACGATGATTTATTTGACTGAATAATCACGCTCGGAGAAACGTGTGTAACTGGACATAATTTCTTAATTTTTTTCGCGAGACTCATTGATGCCACGTAAGAATCAAACTCAAATGAAATTCATGAATTAAAAAATAATATTGTTGAGGAGGACACTGAACAAAAAGTAGAATATTATCCTTGCTAGTATTCTGCAAGATGTTAATACGATTCGACGAGTGAAAACCTCAGACACGAGTCTGAGAATGATGTAACATTTGATTTGAAAGCACGTTTCTCGGAGGGCCATTCTGCCTTTGTGCCTATATCAAACTATTTTGAAAAATCAATTTACCACCGTTGATATATCAAGTACATACAATAACGGTATAGAACAGTAGTAATTATTTTAATTAAGCTTTAGAATTACAGCGATAATAATATTTTTGCTTTTTTTTTTTCTTAAGAAATTGCGATAATTTATTCATTCTTGTCCTTAACAGTAACATATAAGGACAGGGCATTTACAATCACTTAATTATACATACGTACAGATCTTACATTGGCGTTATATATGTACTTATTGTCATGGAGAATATTTTGCAACCAATATATCGATAGTAAAGGACAAGAATGATATACCAAACATTTTATATACTTCAATTAATAGATACAAAAAAGAACAAGTTTTTGGATAATGCCCAGTCATAGTAATATATGTATGTAAACTATATCATAAGGCTCGTAGATTTTAATTCTATTTAGTGGCATCAGTTTCGCGCCATGAAAATTTCAGTACTTATGTACAATCGAAGTACTATAGTTAGTACTAAGAAGACTAACTTTCATGGGATGAATGGTACTTTGGCACGTATGCTAAAATATTCACTAAATGCTGTAAATAATATATAACGTTTTAATAAAATTTTAATTAAACTATTTGTCGCATATATTTTTACGAAGTAATATTCCATCCTAAACCAAACAATCAAGTTTTAAGTGTCATCGTCATACCTTCTTCTTCAAATAAAAAAATATATAACATTAATACCTCCTACACATGTTGTCCTTGAATGTTATCTACCAGTAAATAGTTTTCTACCCATACAACTGAGATATTTAAGATTTTATGGAGAATAGAATTAATCATGATCATAGTTTGAGTTATGTCACTGTTTGACCTATATCTTATTAAGATCAATTGCTTTGCTTTTATTAACTATATAATATGAGAAAAAAATAGATATAAAAATAGAAGACTGAACAGGAAAAAGCAGCTTAATTGGTAAACAAATAGTAATTCTATTTTAATTAGAGATATAAGAATCTCCATACTGATCACACATATATAAATTTATTATACATGAAAAGAGTAAGCTCATAAACAAGTACAAGTGAGAACAGAGACGTATCTAGGGGCCCTTACTCCTATGGTAAAAATTTGTATTGGATCATTTTTTTGTCAGAAAAATAAAAAAATAATAGCTATATAATTTGCCAATGATTATTATTTGTTATAAATAATCACTATTAATTTTAGTTGAAATACTTAAGTTCTTCAAGTTTAAACTTTTGTTAATACGTATGATATTTCTCGGATAATTGCGAGTAGATTTTTGGAAAAGATCAACCACTGTTTTATGTATTCAAATTGTATCATTTCCAAGAAAATCATTTTCTTTCGTCAATCTTTTCTTTCCGATCTTTTCAGAGGCTACGCCTCTGAGTGGAAAGCGTACGATAAAGGATGGAGGGGATTTATGAGAAGTTTAACTAGAATAGTCGCTTGTGCACTCAAACTGTGCCTGAGGACTCAACAACATCTCCCCACTGCACTCTTTTATAATTTTAGAAATATTACATTTTTAGAAATTGTTTACTTCTGTCAACTCGATATTTTTGTTAAAGATGTTACCTAAAAGACGAGTTATTGAACTGCTACAAGTAATTTCATCGCAATCGTAAGTAAAAAATTCTAATAGTAGATATTCCATTATTCTTAGAGGTAACTAGAGGAAAAAGTTAATAAATAACAGTGTTTTTTATTTTTGTTAAAATGTAGTAATTCGATAAGTGCATTATTACTGAATTCTAGAACTGGTGAATAGGAACTAAAAGTGTGAATATTTAATAAGAATAATAGAATAGTTTTCTGATATTTGAACGTATGACTTGCGATATTGTAATATCTAATAAATTTTTTTCACAAATATTAGATGTCGATGTCCAGCACATGGAAACCCAGGCCCTCTTACCGCACATGACCATGCAAAAGCAAAAAGTACCGCGGTAAATGCAACTCCGTCAAAAGAATATGCTTTTGAGGTAAAATATAGCGTTAACATTATATAAATATAATGTTTCCGCATATGAAATCTTTTTATTCAATGAATTGGTAGTAACATGATTTGATAAGTGATTACGTCAGTTATTACAGAATTGAGAAATGTGAATTACCACTTTTTTTAAGTGTTTAAGATAATCAGAATGTGTTCTACTATATTTATTATGATCGTGACAAAAATTGATAACTAAAATGTAGTAATATTTTTAGATGGCCTGTTCGACTGTGCGTTACGGCGTTGGTGTAACAAGGGAATTAGGCATGGACATGCAAAACTTAGGAGCCAAAAAGATTTGTCTCATGACGGATCCAAATCTTGTAAATCTTCCACCGGTTAAAAAGGCCATGGATAGTCTTGCAAAATATGGCGTTGAATTTAACATTTATGACAGAGTACGAGTCGAACCTACAGAACAAAGCCTTCAAGATTCTATTGAATTTTCAAAGCAAGGAAAATTCGACGCTTTTATAGCAGTAAGTTTCATCCACTGATTAGCAGCGAGAAATCATCGTAATTACTTTACACTATTATTTATTAAAAGGTCGGGGGTGGTTCAGTAATGGACACGTGCAAAGCTGCTAATTTGTATAGCAGCGACCCAGATGCTGATTTTCTAGATTATGTAAATGTCCCGATCGGAAAAGGAAAACCAGTACTGGTAAATTTAAAACCTTTAATCGCGGTACCAACTACTTCGGGTACTGGTTCTGAAACTACTGGAGTGTCTATCTTTGACTATCGTCCACTCAAAGCTAAAACTGGTATCGCTAACAGGTAATATTGCTAATTGCGATGTAACATTATTAATAAAATAAGATATTGAACAAAAACACTTAATTTTATAGAGCGTTACGACCTACATTAGGTATAATCGATCCAGAACATACATTGAGCCTACCTGAAAGAGTGTGTGCCTATTCTGGTTTTGATGTACTCTGTCATGCTTTGGAGTCTTTCACGGCTATTCCATATTCCGAACGAACACCTTGTCCAACAAATCCTATTCTCAGACCAGCTTATCAAGGCAGCAATCCTGTAAGTGATGTCTGGGCCAGATACGCTTTACAAGTGATGAGAAAGTAATAACAGAGAACATTAATTTAATAAAGATTGATTTCTTTCAAACGAGTAACATCTTACCAATAATTTAGATACTTTGCACGAGCTGTATACAATCAAGATGATTTGGAAGCAAGAAGTCATATGCATTTAGCAAGTACAATGGCAGGCGTAGGTTTCGGAAATGCTGGAGTACATTTGTGCCATGGACTTTCGTATCCCATTAGTGGAAATGTTAAACATTTTCAACCTAAGGTAATTCATAGATTATTCGTTAAATATATGAAAGAACATGGAGAGTTATGTATTGACTTATTAATTAAATAATAATTATAAATTTTAGGGATATAGCGATGATCATCCTATTGTGCCACATGGACTTTCCGTAGTCATTTCTGCGCCAGCTGTATTTGCCTTTACTGGTGCAGCATGCCCGGAAAGACATTTGGAAGCCGCTGAATTATTAGGAGCTGATATTAAGTCGGCAAAAAGGGAGGACGCTGGAAAAATATTGGCTGATACTGTTAAAGAATACATGAGAATCATGAAAGTCGAAAATGGTCTTACAGAATTAGGATTTACAAAAGAGGACATACCTGCTTTAGTGAAGGGGACTTTACCACAAGTAAGATTAATATTTGTAGCATTTTAAGTTCTATAAAAGTACAGTATATTTCATATAAATTCACACTTCAAGAATTATCGTTATACAATGCCTAATTATCTATTTTATATTCATAAGACTAAATTGCATAATTTTGTCTTATTTTACAGCATCGCATTACAAAACTTGCTCCACGGGAGCAATCAGAGGAAGATTTAGCCAATCTTTTCGAGAATTCATTTTCTATATATTAATTACTGTGTAGAATATTATAATATATGTATTTTTTTATTATAAATAATATTTTTTTCTTAATCATCGACGCACATCATTTTTAAAATATATTCATCTCGCAACATTCCTTACTCTTAGAATATTTTCGACACTATATATTCTCCACATGTATATATATGTATAAATAATTTAATAAATATTATTAAAATATAAATTTTCTTATCACACTTTTGGCTGGTTAATAGATATATACATAGTATAGACAAATTTTTAACACACAACAATAAATACCGAGCGTAACAAATCCATGCGATATATCATCACAACATTTTAATAATTAGTGATTCTTTGAAATAATTATATAGTGGCTGAATTATGTAATTAACATAACTTCGAGTTATGAATCTTTTCCAATAATATCAATTAGTTACAATACAGAGTCTTAAGTTTTTAAATGCTACATTTATATGTTTAAAAGATGTAAGTATATTAATTTTCGTATTGTTTTAAAAACGATGAAAAGTGAAATTATGTATTCTCACGTAATGAAGAAACTATTTCCAAGAGTATTAAAAAAAAAGTGTGCTCCCTATATTACATATCACTACAGTCTTCAATAAACTGTCGTGGAAATGTATTAAATTTTTTTTAATCTATTGGGAAAGAAGTTATCTTCTTACGGTATCAAATTTGTGTTTTAAGTGAAAAATTATCATACTTATAACTTAAAAATCATGGTCTTAAATTATATTCAATCGATTGATAGAAACTTTTTAATGTAAAAGTATAGCATTTCTTTAATATTTGAAGCAGTCAAAACTAAGTCAAATAAATATTTCTATTGTTGTTATATCAGCATAGCTATACTTCTTACGTACTATAACTATTTCATATTCTATTTTACTAATTGATTCCTATATTACTGAATTCGGTATAAATCTTTTTTTATAAATAAATATATGAAAAATTAATTAATAAATTAATAAATATTAGCTGCAGTCTTCTACTGTGACAGTAAACAGTCTTTATACTTATGCAGTTCTGCGAGGCTACTAAAATTGGATATTCTTAATTTCTGTTAAAATTACATCGTCATGCATTACGAATAATTTTCAATTAAATATAATAACTAATCACAGATTGTTCATAAATAAATATAAAAATTTTTTCTGAATAAATAAGCTATAAATTGAGTTTACAGAAAGGTGAGCAAACTCGATAACATTATGGACGGATAGCAACATTATACTTCTATACTTAAATGCGAGTAGAAATGGCTCTTAAAAAAGGAAGATCAGTTAAAAGTATATTCAGAAACTTATAAGTGATTGCGTTGATAATTTTCATTTCTCCTATGCACTAACCACGCAAAAATAATGAAAAGTTTAAACGCAGCCAGAATAAGACTATCGAATACAGCTTAACTGAAAAAGAGTATCTACTCACAAATTTTCTAGAAGGATGTTGAGAAATAAGTTTCTTCCTTTTTTATTAAAAAGCACGTAAGGGTGTCGAGTTCCAGATACCATTCGTGCATTTCTAGTAAAGAAGAAAACACAATTCATAGACACATTAAATAATTAAAAATGATAGCTATTGATACTTACATTTGATAATAATCATATTCTGTAGCATAGACTTCATTGATAAAATAATCATGGACATCGATTATAGGATAATTTGATACTATTGTTTTATTCCAACGTCCATTATAGCCCTTTCTCAATGATCGAATCCAGTTATTAAAAGCATATAAATTCATTAATTTATCACGATCAGAAAATAGAGCTAGATTAGCTAATGGTGGAATTGTACATATGGTAACAGCAGCATTAGAAATCGTGAACTTTTCTTCAAGAAGTTTCAAAAGAATTTGCATATCTTCGATCATTTCGTCAGCAGTATGCCCCTGTGAAAATTAAAAACTATAGAAACTACACTCTTATAAATATAAGCAATTATTCACAAATATCTTAAAATGGTTCAATTAATTTCATACTAACATTATATATATCAACGGAACCCAACATTATAATAACGCGGTTGGATATGCATTGGATTTCCTTCAACCTCTCTGTGCAATCGCTTATAGATTGTCCAGATACACAAAGACCACAATGAAGAGCCATATTGTCTATAAAAATATAACTTTAATATCTGTGTGATTCACAGTTTATTATTAAATAATTCCTCTATTTACCTCCTTCCCGCCATATTGGTAGGCCAAGTTTACGAATGGCTGTTTGCAATAAGAAATCATCTCCAATCAATTGATGACCATGAATGATTGGTTCTACGACAATCTCCTACAAGATAAAAAAAAATGTGCGAAACAAAGTCTATTTACGATTATATTTACTATCAAACTTACAGGCTTTTCCGTTAAGTTTGATTCTATTACAACAGGATAACGAGCTTCCTCTTCTCCCTCCATAGAAAAGCTATTCTTACTAGAGCGTAATTTTTCTAAGAAATAATACAAATTATTATTTATTTTTAAATCGAAAAATCGAAATACATATTAACACGTACTATTTCCAAAGAAAGTTGAATCTCGCTGATAACCAAGTACATTTTCTCGAAGTACCGCTCTATTTTTTTTATGAGCATCTCGATTTCGTTTTTTCCAATCTTCACAAATCGCAAACCTTCTATACTGTTTATTCTACATAAATGATTATGAGCAAATTAAAAATTTGTATTTGTATACGTGTATCAAGGCAAATCAAAGTTATACATACTTTATTTTTGATATATTCTTTTTTTTGTCTTTGTATCAAGGAATCGATATGCGTTATTTTAGGATCTTTAACAGTAAGAGTTGGATTGAGCATAGAATCACCCGTACCATAAGACAATCCCTTAATAAGTTTTAAAAATTCATGCAAAGTACTGAAGCCTAGACGTTTGAATGGTATAGGTTCTCCGACGATCTTTTCAAATTCCGCTATAAGAAGTACACTTAAGTTTAACACTTTCAATTTTAAATTTAATATAGATAAAACCACTTTATGGAAAATACATTACCATTCAATTTATCCATATGTAAACCACCTTTCTTAGAAACAATACAAGATTTTACTAAATTAACTGTTTCTTCCATTTTTAAGAACGTATGACGTTTACTTTATATTGACTGAACTTGTGAATTTAATTCACTATGAAAGAAAAATTAAAAATCCAAAATCAATTAAATTTCAGATCGTAGCTAAGAATAATATACGTTTCGCAATCGTTTCACCTCGCAGCGAAAACTATAATGAAGCTTAGAGCTGCCGTGTAGGCTCATTGAACCTTATTACTCATACTTTTATTGTCCTTAAGTTCTATAAAGTCTGCTAATTCTCAGAATGAATAAGAACTATGAATACATGAAAAACTGTCCTTGTCAACAAAATTCATGTAGAATATTCATTCTATATGAATTGTAAATCACAATTATAATAGAATGTATGGTAATATTCTCTGTAATAGAATTGGAAAATTTATTTCTTATTTCTCAATTGATCGATCGATCGATGGATTATTATTAATTATTTTGAATTCAAAAGAATGATAAAATATTTATATACAAATAAACATTTTTGAGAAAAATGCGGAGAATATGAGAAAAAATGATTTTTCTAGAAACTCGCGCACAAGTTAATTCGTTAAATATTTTTAGAAGTACATCTGGATTAAAAAAAAGTTAAGGCAAAACTTAATGAAATAAAAAAGAGACGCACATGTTCCACAGCTGCAAAGACAGCAAGGGGTACCCGAAGACAAATGCTATTTAAAATCTTTATTACTCCTTAAGAACTGTTTATAATTTATTGGAGTCAATTGTACTTATGATATGGATAGAATAGTGCGGAAAATGATAGCTCTTATTTGCGATATATCATATCTTTCTTTTAATGAAAATTAATTACACACATACAAGAAATAATAAAATAAATTTACAATGAGACATAAACGTATAAAAATTCTCAGGAAGTTTCGTCATGTTGAAAGTTCATTTTGAGTTGATTCCAAAGGTTGCATCAGATAGAGAAAGTTGCGTGACTTTTTGCACGTCCAGATACAGTTGTTACAAAAGTACCATTTAAATTTCGCGGCTTATATCTTCGGGCACGTCGATAAAAGCCGGCTGCTGACGTGATACGGAAGAAAGACGAGACTAGCCGAACATGACCGAAAGGCTTCTAACACATAAAATTTTCTACACACACACTGAAACTGGCATAGTTTATATTACCGTTTTCTGCCCTTCAAATGACACTGCTTTTGTGGTAACCGTAGACTACGGATCTATTTTACATTGTAAGTAATCTTATTCTCATAGAATATCATTAACCTCACTCAAAACTGAAACATCTATTTTAGCTAATAATATAGATATTAACTGTTCAAAATGAAAATTCTATCTAAAAAACCTCTGAAGTTAATAGAGAATTTTATTAAGACTACACCGGCATCCATTACTGATCGTTGGAATCACTAATGATAAGAACCATTATGTTGTATAATTTTTCAGATTCCTCTATTTTATAATTTAAAGATTTATATCTCTCATACCTATGAGTCAATTTGTCCTCTACACGTTTATTTCGTGCATAAAAGTATTATCATTTGTAATTATATTAAAGAATATTCGAGAACAAAATTTTGATTTCTTAGCATACCAACAAATTTGAGAATTTTAAATACACGTACATAATATTTACCTAATTTCATACACATCTTCAATTATATATGTTTTCCAATGATGATACATCAAAACTTAATAATCTATTAATAATCTAGAAATAAAAATTAATTTTGTTATATTTTTCTTTTTGCATCTATTTTCTCATATCAATTTCTTAAAATCATTTAGAAAAACCAAGAAGAATTGGCAATATTATATGTTATCAAAATTAGAAGATTCAACAAACACACATGAAAGGTTATCAGTAAAAATTTAGTACTGTTAGAAATCTTGGTATAAGTTCAATATATATGATAAAAAATATTTGTGTCACTGTCAGTTTTGTTAATCATGATTACGTCAAATAAAGCTATATTAATTAAAAATTCGCATGTGCTGAAACATGCATGAACATTATAAATAAAATTTTCGATGTGCAATTCTCAACTATTCTTAATGGTATAAAGAATTTCAAGGGCAAACTAAAACTAAGACTTCGCTACAGTACACCCTTCCTTTAACCTTGAGTGACCTTTACTTGATGCCCGACATTTAAATATATATTTCTACATCAAATGAATTTTTAGTTTAATATTAGAAAAATGTATTAAGAAAAAGTTTGAAAATCGCATATTCATATATTTAAGAGGTGTAAAATCAATTCACTTCACAATAAAATACATAACCATAAGAATGCCACATTGGTATTTACAGCATTTATGGGTAAAAACTTTACATCGCTTCACGCTTGATCGCCCAATTAGTAATGTATTTTATTTTCATTGCTATTTCAGTCACTGTAGAAAAGAAACTACTTCCTTCATCATGAGCAAGATCGGAATTAACGGATTTGGCCGTATTGGTCGTCTCGTCCTTAGGGCTGCTTTAGAACGTGGTGGTCAGGTAATGCAAAAATTTAGGTTTAAATTTATTATGCATAATTGTACATGAATTAATAACTTAACAAACAAACTTATGCATTTACAAAACAGGTCGTCGCTATCAATGACCCCTTCATTGGTTTGGATTACATGGTTTACATGTTCAAATATGATTCGACTCACGGTAAATTCAAGGGCGAAGTTAAAGCAGAGGATGGTTGCCTTGTAGTCAATGGCAATAAAATTACCGTGTTCAGTGAACGTGAACCTAAAGCTATTCCATGGGCTAAAGCTGGTGCTGAATACGTTGTAGAATCTACTGGTGTATTTACTACAATTGAAAAAGCCTCTGTAAGCTCACAATACAGACAAATATATTTTTATGAAATTTCAAATTACCACCCAACATTTAAAACGCAATGTACTGTTATAGGCTCACTTGGAAGGTGGTGCAAAGAAAGTCATCATTTCCGCTCCATCAGCAGACGCACCCATGTTTGTTGTTGGTGTAAATCTTGACTCCTACGACCCGAGTTATAAGGTCATCTCCAATGCATCATGCACAACCAACTGCCTAGCTCCTCTTGCTAAGGTTATCCATGATAACTTCGAGATCGTCGAGGGTCTTATGACTACCGTACACGCTATTACGGCTACTCAAAAGACAGTCGATGGTCCTTCCGGCAAGGTATATAATACATTTCTATTGTTTTACACTTTTATAATTTAAAGGAATTATCGATAATTAATATTTGGTAAATTCCTTGATGTTTCAGTTATGGCGTGATGGTCGTGGTGCTGCACAAAACATTATCCCCGCTGCTACTGGTGCTGCTAAAGCAGTAGGCAAAGTTATCCCATCTTTGAATGGAAAACTCACCGGTATGGCCTTCCGCGTTCCAGTACACAACGTATCTGTAGTGGACCTCACCTGCAGACTTGCTAAGCCTGCAACCTATGATGCGATTAAAGCCAAGATCAAGGAAGCTGCGTCTGAGGGTGGTTCTCTTCATGGTATATTAGGATACACCGAAGATGATGTTGTTTCATCTGATTTCATTGGTGATAATCGTTCTAGTATTTTCGATGCTAAAGCAGGTATTTCTTTGAGCGATAATTTCGTAAAACTTATTTCGTGGTACGATAACGAATACGGTTACTCTAGCCGTGTTATTGATTTAATCAAGTACATTCAGACAAAAGACAATTAAATGTCGAGAAATGATTATTTCTCATACGTAATATCCTTCCAAATTATTTTTTTTGTCGTATTATACCGGTTATTTTACCGTGTGTTACATCACTGCTAAGTAAGAATTTCAACATTATTAAGTGTCAGGATTAATATATAAACTAAAATAATTCATTTATACGGCAGTGGTCAATTAGATTAGAGTTTCTTTACATTAATATTTCTATCAATGGTGATAGATCGATTTATTGACGAATACAAAGCTATCGGAGCAGGCTCTAAGTATAAATTAAAATTTAGTAATGATCGTACCACTCGTAAAATGAATGAAATTACCTGCAATTACTCATTACAAGCCGAGACGTATTAAGTTTCACTTAAATTACGTCAAAATTTGTATCAACCAATTTCATCGAGCATCTTGTGAAATGCCGTTTACTCGTTTGTAATTTTGTGTATCATTAATATTATTTCTCATTTGCACATTAATGTCAATAAAGAAGGTTTTAAGAATTTTACATGCTTTTAATTTTTTCTCCCAAACCAAAATAATTCCCTACCTACAAACGTAAGTATGTATCATTAGGATTATCAAATAAATGAATATAATATAGTCAGATAAGCATATCTATAATTGTTTCTTTACATATTGTTTATACAATTACAAAAAGATGTCTTAATCTCATAGTCATTGACTGACAGCTATCGTACCTGATCACCAATTCTCCAATGAAAAATAATTTTCAACAGTGGCTACCAGTAATTACGACAAGAATTATGACAGCTGTAAAATATAGTTTATGGCACAGATTTATTAATAGTTCAGATAGAGGTTTTTTGACCTATGTAATGATTCAGAAAATTATCAGAGATATCACATTTATAGATCTGTTAAGGATAATTATACGTTGGTGCTACGACAATAATTAGATAAAGTATCAGTACAATGTACAATAATTTTTGCTTCTCTTAAGGATATTTGCAAGTAATACAAATTTAGTAATTAAATAGTTGGCATTATTATTTCATGTTGAAAAACGTAGTTATCAAACGTTCCACCGTGTATGTGTACAGACTCTTTCCCTCTGATTCAAAGTAACTTTTAATATCTATATACAGCGATTTTTATAAGTGAAATATATTATGCAGCAAACACTTTCGTCAGGTAAATTACTATCAATTCTCAGATTTATGCATGCTTTGAAAAAATTTGATTGTATAGCATTACGAAAATACAATTTAAAATTTTTTGGCGAAGATAGGCTTTTATCACGCAAGTTATTTTACAGTGCATCATCCGGCTATTTATGAATATTATTAATATGTGTGATTAAACGATATTAAATTTTAGTTTGTATTATTCATAATTATTTTATAGATATTTATCTAAAAGTAGTATAGTCTGGTCAAGAGTTTTAGATATAAAAAATACTAAATTACACCTGAAAGTAAAAGAAGCATTTATAGAATTCTTATTTTGGTTTAAAAATGCACCTCGGAATTCTCTCTGTCTTTATAGTAGCGCGATGATAAGGAATAAATTATGTTCAGTAAGGTAATCAGAAGACTTTTCCAAAAGATACTTTAACTATTAACACAAATTCTACAGTCACAAATATTTTAAATAATATTTGTTTATTCTATAGTATGACAACGTTTTAATTTATTTTTTTAATTTGTACGTATAATTATTAAGTTATCCGCTGATTACGCCACTTAGTGTAAATAGGATATAGAGGTTTAGTAATAAAATTCTTTGAAAACAGTTTAGACTAGCAAGAATTATTAAATATATAAGTTTTTAATGAATTGTTGTATGGTGGAAAGCGATATCTCATTGATTAGGTCAAATGAAGGATAAAGGGGAGGATCAGGTTAAAAGTAAGAGCTTTGCTCGTAGATTTATACGCTCTTGCAATGCGCTAGCTAATTCTCGAGTTAATTCTTCACATACTAATCGTAATTCAGCATTTTTTTCTCGTAATTCTTGCAGAGTCAATGTCTTTGAATCTTGAACTTCATCCTTACCTGCATCGTCTTCACCACCTTCTCGTTCTAGTATAACAAAAAAATAGTTATGTATGCATTAGGGAAGCTCTGAAAAGTAAGAGTACATCTAAAAAGTGCATAAGAATGACTTCTTACTGGGGCTGGGTTTTCGATATATATGAAATGCACCACAGACACCTGTGAATTGCTGGGTTGACGGGGCACTATTTTCAGATGATAGGTTATCAGTCAGCTCGCCCTTGGGAGAGAAATGAGAAAAGTCGGCAACAAAGCCCTGACTTTCACTCAGAGTTCTTTGTCCCTCGCCTTCGCTCCTCTGACCAACCAATTTTCGAGGAGAAGTCTATATCAAGCATGTTCATGACATATAATTCTTATCAACGTAGAAAAATATTTATTTATGTCCGCAATAGATGTATATAATATATATACACATAGATAACTTACTATTCCTGGTGAAATTCTTGGTGGTACAAGCGGAGGTGCTCCGAGGAAACTTTGACCACTTTTCCCTATAAGAACGTGCACAGTTTGAAGCGTAAAACTTTGCTTTCACATCCATTCACAGATGAAAAGTATCGGAGAGTATTGGTAGCAACATATACCTAATTTGTTAAGATCAAGACTAGAACTTCGTGCATGTGTTCTGTATGGTCTGGGCGGTGGTGGAGGTGGTGGTTCCTTCTTTGGAGTGACTATAAGAACGTCTTCAGAGGGTGGAGGGGGTTTTTTTACGAGAGGTCGTTGCACCAACGATGCTGAGGAATGCTGAATATCATCGTCTCCTAAAGTTGTACAACTGATGCTACTACCGTTTGCTCCCGAAGCAAGGATCGCTGCTTCGGGTGTCAAGCGTAGTGGTACCGGATGAAGAATCTTCGGGTCTCGTTCAACGGCCGACTTTTGAAAGTCGAAATTTACTAATTGCAATCCGGGACTTGTTAATGAGCTGCCTGTACCAGTTGGTGAATCTACAAATTTCGTCCATTCTTTATTTTTGTCTCGCGTATTTGTAGAATTGGGAGGACTCTTTTGATTTGCAGTGGCTGGAGGAATGGGCGGTGGAGCAGTCGTTGTTTGAGTCATTAAAGGGAGTGACAAGGACGGAGGTAACGCATCAGGTAAGGGCACGTGATTTCTGCGTAATACAACAAGATGCATAGCAACGTAAAATTCTTGCAAACTTAATGCACCATCCCTAGTAACATCTGCTAGCTGCCAAATGCGTCTTAATTCGGCAACTGGAAGTCTTGACTTCTCAAAAAATGTTCTTGCAACTGATCCAGCTAGCAAACCCTCAGGATCTGGCTGCAGCTGCGCAAATTGGGCGGCATAATAATCGCGTTGTTCATCACTGATTATCCATACTTCATCTGGTGGAAATGTTGAATCTCCATCCGCGTCACCGTCATCGCTACTGTGACGTTCAGAACTTTCTTCCTCAGTACCCAATAATTGTCTTTGTTCTTCAGAAACCAAGAGGCCTTGCCATCCTCCAGATACAGAGTCTAATATTGTTTCTCCCCTTATAATTCCATCATTTCTTTCTTGAGTGATACTATTTGTTGGTGTTGGAGAATCAGTACTTCCACCAGTTTCACGCGGTGACTCTGCTTCACTTTCACTTTCAGTTGTACTCTCTGGTACATGGCTTACATTTTTTAAAGCTCTAATGGAGTCTGAACTTCTCCTTCCATCTTCATCTCCAGAAGTAGGCCATGTGAATCTTGGTAATGTTATTACATCCAAAGGTGACGTTACAATATCCCTACATATCTCAAGGCCTGCTTGATGAGCAGCAACAAGTTTTAGTACTGCGTAAAATTGCTTTTTACCAAGATGTGTACTTCCTTTGTTTCCAACACAAATATCTAAAATCTATAAATTAAAGGAAAGACAATTGAATATTATCATTAGTTAGTGTTTACAATCATAAATAGTATGAAATTTATTAATCTTTTTTTATTGATAAAATATAAAAAGTACAATTTCTTATATTCAAGTTTAACCGAGAGTAGGCCAAAAACTTTTTGTTATATTAAATGTGAAAGTTAAGAATATGCTCCAATTTCTTTGCAAGAAACTTAACCTACATTCAGTAATGTATACGTCATTTTTTCTTGTAATCAAATGATCTAATTAAACGTGTAAAAAGAAAATGAGTGAAATATTTTTTGTAAAAGAATAGATATAATCAGAGTTTAAATTTTGTAATTCTATTCCGAATAAACTAATGAATACATATGATATAAAGAAACGCACCTTCATTGTGACATCTCGAGGTAAATTAGCTGAACGAAGTAATTCACCAATTTTGACTACTGCTACACTATCACTGTCTGTATTTTCACAACAATAAATAAATATGTCTCCATAATATCGATGTTCAGTCACTGTCAAGTGGAGATTGGCTATCGTAATTGACTCCCAATCCATCTTGGCTGTGTGTAAAGACTCACTGTTTCTGCTGAACTAGTTACACAAACGAATTGTCTTCTTTCCTTTGCTTGTCTTATTCAGTCACGATTTGCTTCGCACGGAAGTTATTTATGGATCAGTCACATCGCACGTTAATAAAATATCTTCAATTAATCCTTTGGAAATATGGAAAAATAATTCACACTCATCAAGTTACACCCCGCACATAGCGAGATTACCGCTTAGCCGCCATTTGTAACTATACTCGATATTTGACATTACTACGATCTATTCATATTGAAGCGCAGCATTACTCCGAAATTTTACGGAGATGCTCGAGGCGCAACTAGTTTCTGTTTCAGGAATTAAATATTTTTAGTACTATGATGTCGGTAAACTTATGTAGTCGATACCATAGGTGCTGATTTTTCCAACTGCATGAAAAGAAACTTCTCCCTTCCCAACTTTAAAAGTTATTTAACTTTAAACTTTTTTATGCTTAGTATGTTGATTAGAACTTCCCAAAAATACATTTTTTAGGTCTAAAGGAAGAGAAGACTTTTTGTCATTTGAGAAATGGTTCAGTAATTTTTGGTATGCTGGCTTTTAAAGTTTGGTCGAACCCCATGCAAACTCTGAAACCAGTAAAGAAAATAACTGCATAGAACTTTTTCATACACAACCACCTTATAATAGAGCCCAAGATGAAATGATTTCTGCATATAAACCCCAAAGTTTAATTGATTTAGTTATTTACAATGTATTACACATAATGAAGATTTGTAAAGCGAACCTAACATCTAATAAGTAGTCAAACTAGAATAAAGCTTAACAGAACTTTTTCACACTTAGCTGTCATATAGTTTAGTTCAAGACAAAATGATCCATGTACATAAATCCACAAATTATCCTGGATAAGCAATAAACAAGTGTTTAACACAATTTAGACTTGACTTTGTCGAACCCCATGTATACTTTCCAGCCAGTAAAGAGAAAAACTGCATAGAACTTTTTCATACTCAACTACCTTATAACAGAGCACACGATGAAAAGATTTGTGTATGTAAACCCCTATTCTCAATTGGTTAAGTTATTTACAATGTATTAAACAAAATCAAGATTCGTAAAGCGAACCTGTCATCTAATATAAAGTCAAACTAGAATAAAGGTTAAGAGAACTTTTTCACACTTAGCTGTCACATGGTTTAGTTCAAGATAAAATGATCCATGTACATAAATCCACAAGTTATTCTGGATAAGCAATAAACAAGTGTTTGATACAAATAAGACTTGACTTTGTCGAACCCCATGTATACTTTCCAGCCAGTAAAGAGAAAAATTGCATAGAACTTTTCCATACTCAACTACCTTATAACAGAGCACAAGATGAAAAGATTTGTCTATGTAAACCCCCATTCTCAATTGGTTAAGTTATTTACAATGTATTAAACACAATCAAGATTCGTAAAGCGAACCTGTCATCTAATATAAAGTCAAACTAGAATAAAGGTTAAGAGAACTTTTTCACACTTAGCTGTCATATAGTTTAGTTCAAGACAAAATGATCCATGTACATAAATCCACAAATTATCCTGGATAAGCAATAAACAAGTGTTTAACACAATTTAGACTTGACTTTGTCGAACCCCATGTATACTTTCCAGCCAGTAAAGAGAAAAACTGCATAGAACTTTTTCATACTCAACTACCTTATAACAGAGCACAAGATGAAAAGATTTGTCTATGTAAACCCCCATTCTCAATTGGTTAAGTTATTTAAAATGTATTAAACACAATCAAGATTCGTAAAGCGAACCTGTCATCTAATATAAAGTCCAACTAGAATAAAGGTTAAGAGAACTTTTTCACACTTAGCTGTCACATGGTTTAGTTCAAGACAAAATGATCCATGTACATAAATCCACAAGTTATTCTGGATAAGCAATAAACAAGTGTTTAACACAATTTAGACTTGACTTTGTCGAACCCCATGTATACTTTCCAGCCAGTAAAGAGAAAAACTGCATAGAACTTTTTCATACTCAACTACCTTATAACAGAGCACACGATGAAAAGATTTGTGTATGTAAACCCCTATTCTCAATTGGTTAAGTTATTTACAATGTATTAAACACAATCAAGATTCGTAAAGCGAACCTGTCATCTAATATAAAGTCAAACTAGAATAAAGGTTAAGAGAACTTTTTCACACTTAGCTGTCATATAGTTTAGTTCAAGACAAAATGATCCATGTACATAAATCCACAAATTATCCTGGATAAGCAATAAACAAGTGTTTAACACAATTTAGACTTGACTTTGTCGAACCCCATGTATACTTTCCAGCCAGTAAAGAGAAAAACTGCATAGAACTTTTTCATACTCAACTACCTTATAACAGAGCACACGATGAAAAGATTTGTGTATGTAAACCCCCAATGTTTAATTGGTTAAGTTATTTACAATGTATTAAACACAATCAAGATTCGTAAAGCGAACCCATCATATAGTATGTATTCTTACTAACTTAATCAATTAAACTTTGAGGTTTATATACACAAAACATTTCATCTGGAGCTCTATTACAAGGTAGTTGAGTATAAGAAACTTCTATGCAGCTATTTTCTTTACAGGTTTTTAAGGTATGCATAGTGTTCGAGTAACCTTAATTGTATGAAGCTCTTTTTATATTGCATATCCAGGATAAATTGTGGATTTATGTACATGGATCATTTTGTCATAAACTAAACTATATAACAGCCAAGTGTGAAAAAGTTCTCTTAACCTTTCTTCTAGTTTGAGTACTTACTTGATGAAGGGTTCGCTTTACGAACTTGAACTATGTGTAATACACTATAAATAATTAATCGAATGAAACTTGGGGGTTTATATACACAAAATATTTCATCTGGAGCTCTATTATAAGGCAGTTGAGTATGAAAAACTTCTAGTCATTTATTTGCTTTACTGGTTTAGAAGTATGAATGGGGTTCGACAAAACCAAGTCTTATTTGTATCAAGCACTTTTTAAATTGCTTATCCAAGGTAACTTTTAGATTTATGTACATGAATCATTTGGGCTTGAACAAAACTATATGACAGCTAAGTGTGAAAAATTTTTCTTAAGCTTTATTCTAGTTTCACTACATACTAGATGAAGGGTTAGCTATTCAGGTTTCAGAGTGTGTATGGGGTTCGACCAAACTTTAAAAGCCAGCATTCCAAAATTACTTAACCAATTTTCAAAAGACAAAAAGTTCTCTTCTTTTTTAGACGTAAAATATATATTTTTAAGGGGCTCTAATCGATATACCCAGTAGGAAAAAGATTACAACAAAAAGTATTTACAAACTAGCAATAATAATATATCATTTTGTTTTTAGAATATATTTTTTGTCTGAATTTATGTTAAATAACTTGTTATACATGTAATTGCTTATAATATAAAATTTCATAATTTTATATGAATTAATTATTTATATATTTTCATCTTATTCTTTTTAACTTTTATCTTTTTGTTAACTTTTTTTAACTAATGTTGCGCTGTTATTGACTATTTTATATGCTGAGTAGATATTTGATAATCTGGTTTATGGTGAATAAAGTAGCTTACAGCTGTTATTAGAAAATAATTGCGCCTCTCAAGACTAATTGTAACTTTTCTATGTATTAAAAAAGAAAATAGTTTTAACATAGAGATAATGATTGTCAAATGATAAAGCCATGGAAAATTGTGAAAACTTTTGAACAAAAACTTAGCATGACTAGAGCGAGTGAGTATACTTTTTGTATAAAAATTAATCTGTCACAAAAAAGATAATTTTTAAGCGAAAATTAAAGATTAAAATAACTTGTAATTTTGATTATTAGCATATTTTAATGAACCGATGAATGTTCTATTTCTTTTGCGTATGAAGGACTCTTCTTCATAGAACTATAACGTCCTAATGTCTTATCATCAGCTAATTTCAATTTTTGCTGTGTTGGTGATTCATTTCGATCCCTAGGACTTCCACTTATGTTATTAAAATCCCAATCGGCAAAATGTTCATCGAGAAGTTCTTCTAATTTTTTTGAAAGAACTTCAATTTTTTTCAAGCGGTGACTGTCATTCTGTAAAATATTATAAATTGCCTTAGTTTAAAATATTTAAATAATTATATGTTTTACTTTCATATATTGCAAACCTTGTGATATAAACGAGAATTATAAACAATACAGCGAAAATCTCTGACAGCATGCTCAACTTTATGATAAACTCGGTTTTTCAACTTATAGTTTATTGTATTAAGGAACATCGGACTCTTAACAATTTTACAGTAATCTTCAATCTAATAATAATAATAATGATATTAGTTGATTGATATATGAATAGACACTGATATTGATATGCATATTATTAAAACTAACTGTTCCTACAGCTGCGGAGTTGCTATGATTTTCAGTATTAGTAGACGGATACTTGAAAATTCCTTCCTCATCCGATTGCCACAAGGTTTGATAAACAATTTCTAATTTACTTAACGCTAAAGGACTTAAGCATTGTTTTCTTTTCGAACTGTACCAAACGGACCAACCTCGATCATCGGATTTCATGTTACTCTTACTTTCAGAACCGTTATTTCTAATAGTATCCTTTTTCTTCATATGAGATATTTTCATGGATCCTGGTGATTTCAAGCCAGAAAAAATAGTATTGGATGAAGTTGATTTCGTGGTTTCTGGTTTTGAAATTTTTGATTTTAAATTCGAATCATCTCCTCCTTGCTGATCATTATCCTCACAATTCTTCGATAACTTTTTGCTCGAAGATTTCCTTGATTTGTGCAATAGATGAAATGTTCTTTCCATGTCTTTGCGTTGACACCTTCGACTAGGAATTGGAACAAGAGTGTTACAAATTGTCGATGTTGTAATTGTATTCAATTTTCCTTTCCTAGATATTTCTTTCTTTCCTGTATGAAGAGTATTCGAAGGTATACTTCGTCTGACCGTTTCAGAATAGGTTGCTTTACCCGCGACTCCTTCGGTCATTTTATTAGCATTTTGAGAATTACCGCTGAAGCAAGTACTGGGAGAATTTTCGTGGCAAGTATTTACTTCAACGAAAGCTTTATTCACGGTGGTTTTAGTGGCCATCGTTATGGCTGCACTAATGGTTGTAAGAGAAATTGCTGGCAAAGCTTGATCCTCGTCGATGACAGAACAGCTGTTAGATGATCCTGTGCTACCCACGTCGGTGTCGATTCTGCATCTTTTCTGTTTAGTAACGATGCTAGCATTGTTTAAAGTGCTAATTAGCCAAGAGTCCGTCTTCACGTTCGTTTTGCAGCTTTTATTTTCGTGAGTGTCCATTACTCCTTGAAAACTAGCTCTACCCGATAGCTTACAACTGGATCCAGAGTCATCCTCGGAGGCCTCGTAGCTCGATGCATCAGCGTAATTATCATCCAGTTTCGGTGATTTCTGACTTTCATACTTGACTGTCGATTTTTGGCGAATGTGTTGCAATATCAGGCTATTGCTATCTTCGTGCTTCTCATTTTCAGGCATATTCTTATCACCACTGTTACCAGTGCTTGTGTTTTCCAATTTATTGTCAAGCTTTGTATCTGTGGATTCCTTTACGTTTAATGCTTCTAAAAGAATCTCTGCCGAAGCGCAAGCTGCTTTCCAGGTAACGTCTTTAGATGTGTCGGATCGTTTTAAAATTCTTGGAGAATTCTCGAGGGAAACGGTTGACGTTACAATAGGTGCAGTGGAAAATGGAATTTTAATCGTTGTTGTCGAAGTACTTATGCTTGTGCAAAGAGGTGGCAATGCTGAACAAGCTACTTGCGTTGACATAGCGGACAATGAAGATTTCTCTTTGGTAGACAACGCGTTAGGATTGCCTTTTGCATTGATCGAAGATAAATTTCGTGATGCAACGATATTATCTGTTCTACGATTAGACCTTTTCTGATGTCGTTTCTTGGGAACATTGTAACTTCCCGGTTTCATATAAACGCGTACATCCTCGGAACTATCGTATTCGTCAAGAATTTGCGTCTGCACATGATTCGTGATTAAATTGCAAGCGTTCCAAGGAGCAGTTTGAATATTCTGCATATTTTGCAAAGTTTGTAGTTGATGATTGTTATCGATGTGTACCTGTCTAGCAGGATCCAGTGTGTTTTTTGATCTGTCCTGAGGAGGTACCGTTATCTGTGAGAAACTTGTATCCACGACTCTTGGGTTTATCTGAGTAGGCATGGGTACTGGCATGATTTGTGGACCACCAGTATTCCTTATACTAGCAAACCAAGCTGATAAATTCGCGGTCATTTCTACAGTATTTTTATCGGTCGGAGTATTAGGTTCAATCTGACTTAGCAGTGTCATTTTGTTTCTTGGTATAGCATTTAGCTCTAATTGATCATTTAATGACTTTCCAATATAGAGAGAATCCGTCGTTGTATTCTTATTGTTGAACCCTTGTCCTACATATGTTACATTTTTCAAATTGCAATTAGCCTCCGAATAAAGGCTACAATTAGGATAGTTATTTTCAATTCCTGACGTTCTTCCAGAACTGAGACTAAGGTAAATGGGTTCAGTTCCGGTAAACGTTTTATCAGATGTTGTTTCTAACCTTGGCACATACTTCTGCGTATAAAAATTCTCATAGTTTTCTACCATTAGAGGTTCTTGAACTCTAAATTGTGGTGGATCAATCGGTGCAGCCATAAATTTATTATCGGGAAAAACTTCAGATTTCGTATTCTTCAAAGGCCACTGCTTGGTCATCATGTAGCTACTCTCCATTACTTTGTTTCTTAGATGAAAAAATTCTGCATTTAGAGATTGCTTCGAAGTACTGAATTTCGTAGATGAACTACTCCTGGCACGAAACTTGCTACTGGCGTGAACTTCTGCATCAGCATTGCCTACAGACATATCAGGCACAGATTTGGTGCAATCGATAGGAAAATTGAAGTTCTCTGTAATGGTCCACTTACTTCGCAATTTTGTGTCCTTTTGGCAAACCTGATGTTGCTGCTGTTGATTATTGGACGTATAATATAGATTTTTTAGGCTAGACGGTGACCCAAATTGCATTCCCCCATAACTGGACTCCTCGCTAATTTGTTTATTATTATTCGAGGTTGACAAGTTGAATGTATCGTTATTTTGTCGAAAATCGAAAAGATCGTAAGTCGTATAAAGCGACACATCGCCAGGAAAAGAAGAACCGGATATTTCTGGAGTCTTCTGTCCTACGCTCATATCAACGTTGTCCTCCAATTTTATAAAAGTTTGTGTAATTTGCTTAAGTAACCGATGAGTACATTCTTCCCACAAATGAAAAGAGGTTACTAACTCTTCCTCCAACTTTTCTATGAAACTGGGGTAATGCTGTTTGTTTAAATAGTTGTCCAATATAAGCCAGCCATTACTGATACGTAATAATGCATTTATCAAATCTGCCTTTAAAACACGATTGCCAGCAAATATGGGAAAACACGTAGATGATTTAGTAATAGCTGTTCTAGTAGCCGATAAAAGATTACCAAGCCACAGTTTTCTAGCATTGTTTCGCGTATCGTTCGAATTTAAAATAGCCTCAGCCTCCATACATCCCCAATAAGCTGTTTTTCGAATTAATTCAGGGAGCTGGGACCAGTCGCTATTTAGATTATCGGTTTGCGTAGCCACTGATTTACTACTGCCAAAATCTGTGCAGAAATTACCAAACCAATTGTTTTTATTCGACATGTTATCACCCGCGCCACTAAGTAACGTAGTTCCTTCACTTTTCATATTTTGCGCATCCTCTTTCGTAAGATCATTCGAGGAGGTTGTGTTGCAAAGTGCCGAGACCATTTTTTCAGCCTCAATCGTAAAGTCGAAATTAGTTAACGAATCATCAAGAAAACTGGAATCCTGCGCTTTATCACTTTTATCGGGTGTTTCCGCAAAATCATGGCTTTTATTGGCATTCGTTGGTGAAACTTCGAACAAATTAGTTTTCGAAGCAGCAATCGTTCGAGGTGGCCAGTCATTGGAATAGTCCGTGCCGGTGGAGTTGATTTTCGATGTATCGGTAGGCGTCCATGTGCTTTTAGCAGACTTAACAGATGAAGCGTCTACGACTGAATTTGTCGTACACTTTTCTCGCGGAGGTCCACCAAAAATAAATCCAAATGACGGATTGGAAAATAATTGGGGCGATTGTACAGTTTGAGCTGGACCACTGTGATTATTTGAAAATGTGGCTACGTTTGCGTATGGATTGAGATTGGGTAGCTGGAAAGTCGTGACATTTGCGTTGGCAGTTTGCAAAGTACAGGGGTTGGTTGTACCGATATTGTAATACGCAGTGGTTTGCTGTGGTTGAGTATTTTGCCGATCCTGAACCAAACAGAATGTTTGCAGATCAGGGGGTTTGAAATATGTTTGTGGTATTAGCGTTATTCCGGAATTATTATAATTTTCAGCTGGAAATGCTCCATGAGTAAAAGTGGAGGATGTTAATAAGAATGAAGCAGATGGATTTAGTTGATTATTGGTCGTTACTTGATCAAAAACAACTACTGGTTTGTGATTATAAGGCAGGTGTTTCATATAATGTTGTTGCTGCGGTGGCTGGCAGAATTGCTGCTGAACTCGAGCAACTTTGTTCTTAGATTGCCATTTACTATTACCTTTACCTAGATAAACGAAAGGTTATTGAGTCGAGATATCGGTTGCTACTTTTTTCAATGATCAAACCTTTCACTGGAAAAGAAACTGAATTCGATGAGCCAACATTTCTTTGCGTACCAGAATAAAGACATGAGGGATGTAAATTTGTTCCACAGGATGAAATTGGTGCAACAGGACCATAAATAATGTGTTGCTGTTGTTGCTGTTGCTGATGCAAAATTGTAGAGGACGATAGATTAGGAGGAATTGGGGACTGCAGAGATGATCGACTGGATCGTGCAGTCGTTGAGTGCATGATCCGACTAATGTGTCTGGATCAATATTGTCTATTTTGCCTTTCTTCTATTCGATACCGATTGAATACCTATTGAATAATATAGATTTACCTTCACACTTTCATTATGCATAAGTCAAAAAGTTATAAACGTATCCATATACACGTATCAGGAGAAAATTACGTTAATACAAATGCTACAGAATAAATATAATGTTTCGTTATGAAAAGCATGCTGAAACTTTTCCTAATCTATTGAGTCTATGAACATAGCTACACTATCAGCTGTCTATACTAGTTTTAACTTGCTAGAAAATGGGAAAATGTAAAAAATAAGAAAAAACTTTGCCTTGAAAAATTAGTGTAATTTTTATCCGATTTTATTTATCGACGTTTAAAATTAATTATGACCGCATAATCATAGCACAAGGAAAGTATGAAATTGTCATATAAAACAGTTTTATAAAGATTTGTTAGAAAGGAATGAATTTAAGATTGTACCTTGTAAATTACGAGGTTGCTGGGTATATTGTTTTGGTCATTAATACATCGAAAATACTCATTAATGTACTTTGATAATAAAGATAAAAGCTTGTCACAAAATGCACCATTGCGTCCGATATAAAGCACAACTATCGAAAAATGCTACACTTTTTAGGGAAAATAAAAGTAAATTGTTGTAATAAGGCATTAAAGCCGAAAATGTCTAAGCAGGGAAATAAGATGAATTTTTAGTGGTCGCAAAATGCGTGAGATGTGACGACTCGATACTTCGTTTAAACTTTTATTTCGATGCACCAGCAAGAAGATACCATCACACTTTTAGGCTATCATTTTAAGCCCAATTTAATTCAAAGAAAAATTAGAGAAAAATATTTAGATATATACAATCGTTACTAATTCTATTGTTCTGGACAACGAATTGTGCAAACCAACAAGAGCAAAGAAGAAATGGTGGTTTATCGGCCATTAAGCCAAAACAAAACTATCAATGTAAAAACAAAAAAACTGACTACAAGATTAATCGAATCGCAATTATCGAATCAAATTGTATATTGAAGTTCGGAATTACTTCATCGCTAAAATTATTGGATAAGTGACTGCTGTTTTAATAGTTAAAATATACGGGAATAGAATATTTAAAAATATATCTCTATACAATTTTAATATAATTAGTAAATATAATGTCGTCTTTTTGGTTAACATTATCCGAGGACAAGGGATTGATTTAGTTAATGTATAAAACTTATTGAGTAACAAGTTTTAAAATTTAATAAAATAAATAATTTAGTAGTTATTCATTAACTAGGACTATTGTGAGAAATGGAAAAATGCGCAATCAAGACGCAACAATACGACTCCTTCGTTTTATTTATCTAATAGAAAGAAAGACGTACAATTAATTCGATATCATTATTTTTTGTTTTCATAGTACGCTTTTCTTTAACTTTATGTAGAGATTTGTCGAATGAACACAATCTGGCCTGAAAAATTGCATACTTCGAATCTTCTTCCTCTCTGTCTGTCTGTCTTTCTTGTAAGAAATATGTATATTACTTAGAACTTGAAATTGATGGTTCTCGATCACGGTAAGTGCCCATATAGAATCCGTTATCGACAATACTCTCGAAATTTTCCTCGAGACCTGCAAGTCAAGCCTATCTTGCTTGTTGTTCCTAATATTTCTCAATCCGATCACTAGCCAAAACATCGTACGCAAAGCCAGCTAAGCAGAAAGAAGCCACAATCGGCAGTACCTAACTATCTTTGGTAAAATATATCTTTCAGGCGGACGAACGTCACTCTTGTCAAACGATGAATAAACTTTTCTCGCAATAACCCTTCAAGATCTGACAAATTATCCTTTACTCTATAAATGCTTAATCTAATCTCACCTCGCATTTCATTCTTAAGCAATGGTTCCGGCCAATAGAATGTAACGCGGTCTAATCTATGTTTTTGAAAAAAGAGGCTTTCCTTTCTATTTTTCTTGTTTTTTAAATATCATCAATTTTCTCCTCCGTTATTCCATCATTTACAATATGCTTTTTTTTACAATTAATCAGTAGTGGGGGATCATCCTCTTTGGTGCGTTTTAGTCATGTGTCGGGAGGACTTGACTTTTATCTAATCTAATAACGCACAAAAGCTACTAACAAACTGCCAAGGGCGCAGCTCAGGATCAATGGAATTGGCGGTAGACTTCCAGGCGTGGCGGCGTTACAAAAATCGGTTAAACAGGAGCAAACTTCCTGTCGTCCCCCAAAACCGCTTCTTTGATAGCATTTTCCTTTGTAATGCGATTCGTCCCAACCACAACCTCGAATAACTCGTGTATTAGCAGGAACTACAAAGAAATAGAAAATTCATTATCAACATTTGTCTGATCGCTCCCAATGCTCTCGATATAGATCAAACGCAGTTCGCTATTAGATTTTAATTAATATAGTAAGTCCAATGTCTATAAAAAGAGAGAATGTCGATCGAAATGAATTCATATATGATTCCAATGAGTCACCCCCAGCGCGCCTTTTCCGTAAATAAAAGCCATGTGGAAGCTCCCCCACGTGTTAACGTGGAATAGATATTCGATACTCACGGCCATTCACACTGAACTCGATGACCTGTGTAATTTTACGGCACATTGTGTATTTCGCTCCGTCCTTCAAATCGGAACAATCCTTTTTCAGAGAATCCGGTGGAGGATTGTTCTCGCATTGACTGTCATTGTGACTGTTGCACAAATAGCATTGCATCGCATCGGCGCCTAGAAAAATCATTGGTCTTTTGATTTTGATTGAAAATTTGTGGAATTGCCAGATTTAACTGGTTCGCGTTAATTAAATGAACCACAAACTTCATCTTCTTCTTCTTCTGCTTCTTATCGAGCGATAGTAGGGGTCACTACGGGAAAGGAGATAATAAGACCATCGATTCATGCAAACCGGGATCATTATGAGATGTTTATTTATTAAAATCATTGTAACATCTTTATCTCTTTAGAGGCATAAATCTTTATATAGGTCACCTGAAACTACTACATTTTCTTTTCTCGGTTTCTTCTATTTTCTCGGGTTTCTATTTCTGGAATTTCATAAATACTTTCCAGGGATGTTTTTTTTACCGTAAAATAGGCGGGATTTCGGTGACTTTGACGTTGGGCCAGTAATTTTTGAATGGGGTGCTTTATGGTTCATTGAACTAGAGTAACAAACTACTGTAAAAATCGATGTAGCTAGGTGGCCTAGAAATAATTGGCGACATCACACTTCCGGGTATCTCGACATCCTAATTCTCTTTATTGCATCGTACGCACATCCGGACTACATGCGTGCTGTCAATAGGCGAATCACGACAAAATTCAGTGCAAATCAAACAACCAACGCTATTTAAACTCTCGTATAAAAACCAATATTTTCAGAATTATCAATTGAGAGGAATGAGTAAAATCGTATCGTTAATAAGGAGAATACATCGAATTTATTACTTTTCTTATTAATTATCTTGCAAAAGGAGTGCCGCGACTATGGAAAATGCGAGATATGTTTTTTTTCACTCGGAGAATTTTAAGTATTGATCAGTCCATGGTTCACGCATAATGAAACCTTCTATGGTATGTCGTGCATTAGTCACCCTCATACGAGGGGTGGTTGTGTACAACTCCCCACCATCGATCTTCCTGACATTTAAGCTAATGAATTTCAATAGCAAAGCCGAGAAAAACATTCACTGATATTCACTCATTATAACCGATAGAACTACTTAGGATATAACGCGCTACTCCAAAAAGATATATAAATAATTACGTAAAGAAAATACATCTTTAAAATCTACTCGACCCGACCACTCGGTACTTGGTTAGAAAATAAAGAAAAAGTACAATTCAGGGGTAATGCACACTACTGGTTTAAAACCGGTTGAGGTAAATAGATAATTGGTACTGAAAGTACGAGATGTACTTTGGAAGAGAAAAATATAGTTGCACTCTCTCACCATAATAGCACAAGATGAGGAAGACACTGCAAATCACCACGTGAAAGCGCTTCATGTTTGAGGTTTGCTTGGTCCTTGTGAACTAATTCGCAGGTAACACCGTCCTAATGCGAGAGCTTGTCAACGCGGTTAAATGTACTCGATGTTGATAATCTAGAGAAACTTTGGGAATCGATAGGGCCGATCGTGCGGCCTCGAGAGCTGAGATAGCACTGTTGACGTTCGCCGCTGCTTGATTCGACCGACTGCAACCCCACACTATCGCAGAGAGTGTACGATGCATGGTAGATACCAGATTGCGCGGGTTCGAGCAAGAGAGAACGAAGTAACGAATGAAGAGAAAAGTTGAGATTATAGACTCGTCTACGAATAACCCAAGGCCCGAACGATGATCTACACACAAAGAGGGAACATAAATTCGCGCGAGAGGCAGATTTTAAATTGCCTTCTGTTGCTACCTTTCCTCTTCTTCTCTTTTTAATCTCTTCTCTCCTCTCCTCCTCCCATCCTTCAACGTTTAAGATCGTCTAAGAGAGATACGATGTAGAAAAATATGAATGCTCTTGTTAAAATAAGGAGAGTTATTCCAGAAAATGAGGAAGCGCAAATTGCAAGAAGTGGCTTTACACCAGGTTAAGGTATTCATTAAAAAAGAGCCTCGTCTCTAATCGCCTTTGCAATTGACACAATAAGTTTGCTAATTCGATAGGGTACTTTGTTTCATTTCGAGATTCACGTGACACAATTTTCAACTCTTCCGACACACGATTCTACACAGTCTACTTTAGTTTTTGCTGGAAAACTATGTCTCGAGTCGAAATTATGCATATTTTAGCGTATGAACGCGCATCGAATGTCGCTTTTTTTTTACTCTTTTCTGTCATCTGAGAAAAATTAAGGTTTCCACTCGTGCGAGTGTATGTTACGTTAAAATTAGCGCCTCGTGAAAATACTCCTAAGACTGTCCAGGTGACAATTAGCATTGATTTAGCGTGCATAATTATTGTGTTCACAGTAGTTAAACAACGCTAACACCTGCATCAAAGGTGAATCATTAATTAGTCATTATTAATTCAATGGGTTAACACGAGGCTTGAGGAATGTAAGCTATTAAAGAACGCAGGGCAGATTAGAACGTGGAGTCACTAATTCACTGTGAGTGCTTCCCCTTGGATGAAAGAAATATAAAGTTGTCTAGAAAGATTAGCAAGACAGGGCCGTACGTTGAATAGGGAAGGCCGTGGGTGGTACGGAGAGCTTTCCGTTCAAATGGAGCATAAAGTGACGGTTTGGAGCACGCTGAGTGGATAATATCCCTTTTCCTGTGACACGTCAAACGTCACGAAACTGTTGCACACACTTATAAACGATTCTAAATCTGCACATATGCTATGCACGAAGGTACACCTCATATGAACTATTTATTTCTACATTACACAAATACATGTTCCTCTTCTTCCACTGAATATTCAATTGCAAATCGTTGTTTAGACATAATCGAACAAGGATCGTAGTACCTCTACGAATGCTTTTGCACGTACCGTCATTGTTTGCTAAAAATATCTCACGTTATGAGTTGGTCAGTGGACGAAAATACTACACTGAACTATGATTTTTCAGATAAACTTTAACACTTGATCGTACTGGAGCCTCCCTTCTTAAATCTGTTGATAAAAATAATGCTATGTGGTTTCGTAAGCTGCTTGTATTATAAACGAAACTTGTGGTCTTCTACTGATTAAAACAAAAAACCTAGAAAAGACTGGTTTAACTAAGTTGAATGTATTTCGTTTAACACGATATCAGCTACGTATTTCTAGTTATTCGTAGATCATATTAACATATTTAGCATCACATTTTAGCAGCATGACTGGTCCATGACACACTTGTTATGATTGTTGTACATCATATGGTTGTGCATTATGATTCTCGATTGATTAGAAATATAAAATAATTTACTTGATTTAATTCGAAGGGTAAGAATTGCAATAATTTGAGGATGATTCTAAAAAGTTAACGTTACTGCAATTAATTAAGAGCCAATTTTTATATTATGGGCTATCATTAACCTGTAAATAATAAAATTCTAAGATTCAATTTAAAATTATACCACGATAGAAAATTATTTATTTTATTTTTAACTTATGGATAAGGAGGAAAAATAAATGTAAACTATCATTGCTACTAAAGAAATTGTCTCTTTCAATCGTAGATAAAACAGTTTTACCGCCTGTACGTAAGTTATCAAGCGATGAATATCTTCTTTAATATTCGTAGAAATAGTTTTATTTTTTGTAGATACCAATAGATATTTAAAATAGAAAAGAACAACATTTTTCACTTTAAGAAATATATATATATATATCAGTAAAAGATCTACTGATAAAACAAGTAAATTATGAATATCTGTCTTTTCGAGAAAAGTTTCTTCTCTCAACAGTTAATATTACTCCAGAATAATGGCCTTCGGTACGAAAACAGGACAATCGACGAATGCATTTACAATGCGAAATTGCTTTTCGCGACAGCCTTTTAAACTTGCCTTTTCCATAAACATTCATGCTCCATTACTTCACATATTTGTTTCGGAAAGAATACGAAGAGCGGGCAAGAATCTGATTCTTCCATCCCCAATATACTACCTTTTGTGTGCTGAACTCATCTCAATGTATTATTTTGAAGCTTTACATTTTCTAAAGAATGTCCCCGGCTACATGACAGAATAGGAAATCAAAGGAGATCTTATCGGCATTTCCCCTGGTTCGATTAAAGCCGTACAGTCAAGTACAGTGAAATCCCTCGCTAATTTCTCGAATTATTCTTCAACAATGATAGTTGCGCATTAATTTCCAGGTTTTGCCCGGTGCAAAATATTCGATCTGTCTAGTGCGAATGGATAGGGAAAGATAGGATAATTGGTCCAAGCACTTAGGTCGCAAAATCAGTGGAAATAGCGGCGTTCTCGCTACACCGATAGTCGAAAGGGCAAAAACGCAGGAAGATTCTAAGCGGTTGCTCTTAGTGTTGCGGAATATGTATAATTTATAGAGAGCGATGCTGGAGAGACGTGTGTGAGTGCAATTTGTAGCCAACGGAGATTTGTTGGTGTAAGTTTTACGTCGCTCTGTGACGTGTCCCCCTTTTCTCGCTGTCCATCGTTTAAGCAACCCCCTGCCCTGCCCTACCACGACTCGCAGTCTCTACTTGCTCGCCTCCGCCCTCTCGCTCCGATGGTATTATTATTATTTGGGTCGCGGCAATGTGGCGCCAAGCATCCCGATGCACACTCTCTACCCTTATATCCCGAGCCCCACGCTTTTATTATTGTGCTGTCGCGGATTACCAACCCCCTTCTCTTCTTCTTCTTTCTTCGCTTCAATGGAGATTCGCGAGAATGTTTTAATTAGAGACTCAGCTCGAACCTTGAATTCTTTCAGCAAATCACCCGGACGTACTTCGACGGAATACATATTACGTTTAAAGAGAGATTGGTTAAAGTAAGACACTTGCTCTGTCACACCGATTCATGCTCCAATTACGAACTCATTAGCATTTTCAATGATCGGAATGCGACGTTACCAAATTTCATGTTGACCCTTTCGCCTAACCGATCGCGAGACGCATAGAACTCGAACGGAGGGGAGGAGAAGCATCGTGCTCATTTTGAAGAGCAATGGCTTTGGAGAGATACGAACAAACGAACAAACGAGTCAATGATCCTAATGGGAGTAACTCTGAGATAAACGCTAATACGCGGGTTTGATCGAAACGCAGCTGAGCGGCTGATTTGTCGCGATAATATTGAAAAAATGGACTTGACTACTTCCGATCAAAAATTTCAGCGGAATAAAAGGAGCGTAATTGCAGCAATAAAAGCTCGACAAAACATATTGTCGTGTAGCAAACGAGCGCTCGTTGTTCTATTTACAAGGCGTAATTACGTAAAGGTTTACCTGTCGAACAATACACTTTCAAGCATTGAGCCGCGCACGACTGGTTCGAGGTGAAAATCTATCCGACCCAGAATTATTTCTCGCTCGAAGGACTTCAGCGATTTCTCACAGAGGCGGCAAGTGCTTGTACTCCGCGGGCGTTAATTAGTTTTACTTATTATTAGTCACACGAAGACCCGTACGCGAAGTGAAACTTTGGACGAACAACGACGAAACAACAGCTAGCAATGTCAGTCAAATTTTCTCCGACATTGTACAATTAATTTGTAGGGGGAAATTTTCAATGACAGTAACAAACGGCATAATTACCTATTTAATGACCAATGCCACGATTAAATAAATGCGATAATAACCTAGTTTAAAGAGGATGTATTGCTGATTGGTAAACTTACGAGCACGGTGCAATAGATCATTGCGACAGGAACTGGGATATTACTAACGTCGGGATAATTGATACGTGCGGAGTCACGTAAAAGAACGTGTTATCTCCGAGACTAATTTGCTTAAACACAGGCTATCTCGCGTCAGATGCGAATAGCCCTTATTGATGAGCAGTAGAGTCGGCCACGGTCTCTTAAAGGGGATGCGGTAGGGCGGCGGTATAGGAGAAAAGATGGCGGAAAGTGGGAACTGCGGCGCATATCCTGATTTGCGTGCGAGCAGTGAGGAACGACACTTAACGCGCGTTGAACTTATGCCAAAGACGTTATCTGCATTACAGAAGCCTCGAAGCCGTTGGCTGGTGACCTGCTAGAGACCTAATGGATACTATAATGCGCCACAGATATTTCCTCAGCCCACGAGATTTATTAACTTATCGTGCCTCTTCAGACATCACGTCGAGGGTTTCGTTGGAACTCTTTTACCCACTTTTGCGGGGCAAACCAACCCCATCTTGAGCCCCTTAACGCGGTGCATCTCTCTCGAGTTAGCGAATTGGCTTACCTCTCGCTTCGTGAAAGCGTAGGCTCGAATTTTACTAATTTACTAATAGCTTCGGATACTTTGGGGAATAGACACGACACCCCGTACATATAGGAGAGAGAGAGAGAGAGAGAGAGAGAGAGAGAGAGAGAGAAAGAGGGAGAGAGAGCTAAGTAAGAGGGGAATAATAGACTTTTCCGTCTATCGAAAACTCCCTTAATTTATGTTCCTCGAGTTAAAATACAGCGCTGCTCCTCTCTCTGGAAAAAATTCCTCTCTGGGATCTGCAGCGTTAGCTGAGTAATGCGAGGCCAATGAGTTAACGAACCTCCCGCCGACCATGAGTGTATCCTGATTCATACACAATTATCGTTCGAAAGAACGCAAAATATCGCGATAATACTTTTTAGCTAGCTATAATCATGCTCGTATTTAAGATCGAAGAATTTACACGCGGGAATAACAGGCGCGCTTTTAACATCGTCCAGCTTTTTTCATTTATCCTGGAAAAAACTAGCTTCCACGGAGGGATAATGGAAAATGCATGAAACCACGATATTATTGCTCGTTCCATTGCCAACGGAATGTATCAATCGTATAGATCGAATAATCGAGATGCCTGGCATTCAATATCCCTCATGAGCCTAATGGTGAAAGGCTGAATAAGCAGATTTAAGATGTACACTTCGCTACCCCCGTGAAAAATTTCAGCTTTACATCCGTAAGATCGAAGCTAAGGAAAACAAAGGATCGTAAAGAAAGAAGCATCGCTTACCACACAGCTAGGAGATAGAAATCAATTTTTATCCACGCTACTCTATCGTGACTCATCGCAAAACATCGAAGGGAGAGTTATGAAAAAACAGATACGGGGCGAATCATGGAAGTAAAAATAAAAAAAAAAGACCGAAAATTGTGGCCACATCAATTTCTGATAAACATACATACATATTCATATATATATATCTGTACATGTACACGCGTTTGAAGGGTGGTTCCAGTGTTTTTCAGATATCAATGGCAGAGTACGAGAAGTCCTTACACGTGGAATATAGAATATCGTGTAAATATAGGTTGCGCGTGTAGTTATCGTGTACAGAGGCGGCAAATGTGCCTAGTATTCACAAACACTCTTATTGGTCGATGAGGGTGAAACGCGCGTCGTCCATACGGAGATCCCCTCGCTAGTAATTGCTAAACCGAAAACTCTGAGCTAGACGGCGTCGGTGGCGTCCAGGATGGGCGCCGTGATGCCGGGAGTGTCTCGTTCCTCCTTGTCCTCCTTCTCCTTCTCCTTACATTCAATCTCTTACTTCTTTCGCCAATGCTTTTGCAGAAGGACGCAAGATTATGCTAGTGGAAGTTCCACGCGATGACGCTCTTAAACGATTAATAGCGATGCTCGATGAATTACGCGTCTGCGAACTGTCAGCGACTACTACCCCCCCCCCTCCCTCGCCGACTCTTGAGAGATTATTTTAAGAAATTACCTTTTAATTCCCTCCCCCGGGAACGTATTAGCGACAGCAACTTCGCGCTACGGAAACCTTGCGAAAGAATCTCGACTCTCGAGCAAGAGTACAGCGATCATTTTTAATCCAAGATTGACCTTTTCCCCCCTCCCATCGATCTATTTTCTCTCGAACAATGTACCAGAGGGTCTCTCTCTCTCTCTCTCTCTCTCTCTCTCTCTCTCTCTTTCTCTATGCACGTTACGTTTACGTAATTAATTTTCGATTGGAAAACTCACGAGGATGCTCCCTCGTGGTGGAGAGGGAAATACCGGTCATTCTTAAAGCTGCTGAGGTCAAAGCGTCGGGTTACGTACCTCGACGCGGTCCGTTGTTAAATATAATATAGTTTCTTTTAATGATTGCAATTAAGACGGTTGCAAGCGTCGTTAATGAGGACAACAGGCAGTTAACGTTCGCGTTAAAAGAGTTGGGTGCAGTTGGCAGCGAGCGAGCGAGCTCCGTCGATGGTAATTTCAGAGATTCGCGATAGCTTTATTGGCCATTTTGCGAAACTCGCTGAGAAAAATCGGAGCCGATGAATTTCGATGGGCGGGGTCCCTTCGGCAGGAGAGCGTGAACTTTCTATAATCCGAGGAGAGCCGCTGGTTATGCGGGTGATTTTGCACGAATAAAGCACACGACGACGGACAAACCGCGAGGGGACCCAGTTAAGTCTAGGTGCACTTTTGGCAGAGGTTTATGCTGGTGCAACAGGTGCATCGCCTGACTTTTTTTTTGCACACAGTTCTCCTATCCGCAAATGACACTTTCACGGCTGTCGCGAGTTCACTCGTCCTCGTAGTAATGCACTCTCGTGCACCACGGCTGGAGAGCGCAAATCCAAATTCTACTGCCTGCAGCAATAACGCGGATAATTGGATCAACTGCCAAGTTAAAAAGGTAATGAGCAAATATGTGTGTCAAAGGTCCCCAACCCGATTGTTCCATCTCGCTCCCGCTCCCGCTCTCGCCCCCGAGCGGACAATCGTAGTTGCAAATGTTAATACTTTGGCCTGATTAACTCGCTCTTCCTTGACTGGCATTGGGTCGATACGTTCGAAAGGAGCGAATAAAATTCCCCGTCGTACATGTTAAATTGAGCGAAGCACGGCAAAGTTGAGTGTTACGACTCGCGACGGCGTCGAGCACAATAGGATTCCCCAGAAATGTCGTCTGGCCCACCACCCCAAAGCGTATCACGGCGATTTCCTGAGGGCCGAAGGAGCCCGCGCGACTAAAATGTTTCTGACGAATCAATCACACGATGCTCTCGCCAGTTTTTGCGATAGCCGCGCCTCATGCACGGAATTATAGCCAGCGTGTGTCAAGCGATGATTAATTTCGAAGGGAAGTCGATAGTTTGTTGGCGTCCTCGGCAAGTCGGCCAGAAACAAGGGGCACGAGCACACACGCACGCACGCACACTGACACGCGTGTGGGAGAAGCTTCGGGAGAGACAGGGGAGCATGTCAATGTATGTGGGACATGCCAGGGAGATTTTGGGAAGCCAAAGCGGGTCGCGGGTGGACATTTCTACCGGTGTGTGCACGTAATGGTGTGTTCTCGCGTGTGCGCGACACACGAGAAATCCTGCGAGTGGTTAGAAACGGAGTGGAGTGGCGGTGGTGGTGGTGGTGGAGGAGGTGGTGGTGGTGTGAGCGCGAAACCCTGAGTCACGAGCCAGCGTTCTCCGTTCTAGTACTCGCGATCAGACCGTCGACTCGACGACACCCTCTCTGCTCCCTTTTTCGCTTTTTCGACGTCGTTCGCTCGTTCGCTCACTCGCTCGCACCCTCGTTCGCTCCTTCAGTCTCTTCGGAAACCCCGAACGACGCCAATTCCGCATCTCTCTCTTCGTCTCTGGGAATACACGGAAGTCCGCAAAGATGCAACACCGAAACACCGGAGTGCTTATGGTCGTCCTCGCACTGGTGCTCGCCGTCCGCTCAGGTGACTTTGACTTTTTTGTTTTTTAACATTCTCAAATCCTGACCTTCTTACTCGAGGGGGAGGGAGCTATTGGGAGAACTCGCAAGACGCCTCGACGTCACGGCTGTTAAGAGCGACGCCACTTGGTCGCATTGCTCGAAATTACAATGCAAATAGGGCAAGGATAGTGCACGCGGAGACGGAGAATTGACGTTGAGAGACTGTTTTTTATCTCCCTCTCCCCTTCCCCCCGAGCATGCCGAGTTAATTGACTAATTTATCTTAAGCTCGAATACGCGAGCCGCTGGAAAATTTAATTAGTTATTTTTCTTTACGACTGTATCCCTGGTTCGCGCTAAACAAAATTTCATAAACTTCACCTTTATGACTGGAAGTTTAAATAGTAAAAAAGCCAGAGAAAAAAGAATACCTGTATTGCGGTAGGAGAGTGGAGGAGCGAGTTCGTGATAAACGAGCTAGGCTATAGAAACCGCAACAAGTTGAGTGTCTGACCTGTGAAATGCCATTACTACTTTCTCGCGAAATTATAGCCGTCCTATGTAGAGCCTCCCCCGTTTCGCACCCGCGAAATTAAAAATACGTTATGTTAAGAGGAACGCGATAACGAACGTGACTATCTTTGCTAGTTTTAATTTACCGCGACACGCTAAGTTATGCACGCATATTTTTAACAAATTAGGTATAGTCCATTAGAGTTCTTTTGACGGGCATTCGCTATCCAGGACTTACTTACGTAATTTGAATTCATTTATACGAGCTCTTCGTCGCAAACACATTACTTTACTGCAAAGTAAATGTGATTTTTGTGCTTTGAGAGAGAGAGAGAGAGAGAGTTTGCGTCAAGTCTCATTGAAATGAGCGTATTCGCGTAAAAACGCTCTCCCCCGCTTGATGGAAGGAGAAGAGACGTTGCGAAATTTAACACTTTGCTGATTGGGCCTCGCGTCCTACGTGGTTGATGGTGGGTCACAAAAATTAGTGCTCGTTAAAAATTAGCGCCGTCTCGGTCAAGATAAACTGCTGGTGAATTACTTAATTCATAATTCATCCATGCTTGTATTTTTCCAATTACCGCGGAGAATAACCTGTCGACGAACAGTGGAAGATTGTCTTCCATCATCGTACATCAAACGTTAAAGGAGAATCTCTCGAAGACGATGAGCGCGCAAGAATCCTTTCTCGCGTTCGATTCGAGAAAAATCTCCCTTCCAATCTACGCGCAGATTCTCATATACTTAAGAAAATGCGGGGATATATTTGTAAGATTTACAGGGTAATTTCCATTAGGTTTCCGTGAATAGTCAATCGTCTTCCGGCGGTAGAACGAATTGTTCGCGAGTCTCTCCCGAGGTTTGACGAACCGTGAAAAGAAATTTCCGCGAATGCTCGTGCGAGACGAGGGCATATATCAGAGTAGAACGCAACGAATGGCACCAGCGGCGTCGCGACGCTTGGCGCCACGGTGCCGCGACCCAAATAATAACAAGTACACACGGCCACGCGCGCTTGTGTACATTTAACGGAGGGTTGGAAATACGTGGGGGGACATAAACATTCCTCCGGATACGTACGTACCACCCTTGTGTGCGTAGGCGGTTTAATAGCGGCGAAGATAACGATTATTTATTCGTTTCTTCGAGGAGAAAAAGTCCGATTGAAATTGACACTTAGCCCGATTCGCTGAAACAGTTTCCATGTTCCATATTTTTCAAGCTCATTCGTTTCGCTCGTAGTCGCATAAAGTATCGTTAGAAGAGAAAACCTTAGCTTACACTCCTCGACAGAAGGCACGTCCGTGCGCTCTAACTACTTTAATGCCACGGAAACTTTCGAAACGCTACTCGTCGCACATTCATACTGTGGTACCAGCAGGAGAATCGATCATGTTGAATTTTCCTGAAATATCATATTCGATTTTTCAACAAACTCTCGCTCTCTCTCTCTCTCTCTCTCTCTCTCTCTCTCTCTCTCTCTCTCTCTCTTCGAACCCCCTATAATTGATTCTTTAATCGAACTCACAGAATTATTGAGGATTCTCGGGTGAAATAGAATTTTTCTTTGCTCGGAAAAAGAGCTCCTCGCGTTATTTGCGTTTTCTTTACGTAATACCGCCGCGCGCTCGATGACTCACAAAACGGGCTGAGAAAGGCGGAATGGTATTCCTAGCTTGCGCGAGGGTGGCCCTTATTTACTCTCTGCAAGACAAAGACGTCGTATGTAAATAAAATTGGATTCGATAAAGCAGTTCCACCGCGTCCCCTATATTTCTTCGGCAAATTTACTCTCCCATTGAATGTTACTTTTTCTGCAGAGCTACGGATTATCGTGCACGCCCGATACTCTTTATCGATACATTTATCGCAACTCATCGACGCTCCTTCGCGCCTAATTTCACGCGGAGATTCCCGGAGTTCCTGGATTATCCTAACTTAAGTGGGAATTAAAAATGGCTTCGACCAACAGACTGGCAACATAAAAGTCCCCTTGCAGAAAATCATGAGTCAGCCGGATACGATGACGTATCGAGTATAGGGGGTGCTTCATGACGCGAAGAACCCTAGTAATTTATTTACCCCTTAAGGGAACAAAGCCACTGAATTTAAATCGTTCGCTTCAAGGAAATAGTTTGTAAATCAATTTCCACCCTTTTGCTCACGCGCACACATTAAAATTTCTTACCGACCACGGCGAGCAATGCTGCTCGGAGATCGACCGTTTTACGTTCGAGGGACTATTAAGATAAATGGCCCCGAGTAAGAAGAAGAAGAAGTAAGTTTTGCGGTTCTAACTTGAAGCAAACAAACCGGATAAGGTGGACGGAAAGAGAGAACGGGAAGAGACCGACACAATTGTCGTTTCCACAAGTTTTGCGTGACCAACCGCGCCATTGACGCAAAAGACAAACTTTCAATCGCAGTCTAATTCTCAGCAACATTTTCATATCTGGCACACACACACACACACGCGCGTGATTTTTCTTCTGGTCTGAGTTCCGAGCTGGACATCAATTGCTTTTTAGCACGCGATTATTTTTACTTCGAGCCGTCCAACTTATTGTCCAGTGAGCCCAAGGATTTTACAAGTTGCGACCTTGCGAGTCGAAGAATCTTGCACGCGGTTACGAATCTATGAGAAAAACATCGTGATGGAAGTTGAGATCTTTCGAGCTATAAATTCGTATGCATCGCTTGATAAGCGAGAGGATTGTCAACGTAACAGGTTTTAGCACTCTTTTGATCCTCCAATTGAGAAAGGGCAATCATTTTAATTGAAACGTTCCGTAATTTCCGTCATAAAAAGAACAAACTTAGCAATATGAAATTTTCCGGAGCAATTTAATCCTTTAAAACCCTATTAGATATAAACGTTAACGCTGAGTCGGAAATATGGCACTTGAGAGTGAATAATCGAGGTGTCCTGGGGGGGTTTTCTTAAAAGACTCAAATATTCTTCTTTTTTTTCAGACGAGCCATTGAAGTGCTATCAATGCAATTCACTGACGAACGATGGTTGCCGTATGGATCCAAAAGCGCACAAATTGGAACCGGTTGAGTGCACGTTCAATAACATGAAATCCTGGCAGAAAGACGTCCAAGAGAACCATCTTCTTAGATCGATAGCAAATCTCTTCGAGGTCGACACCGTGCAGCATTATCCAGCCACCCCAAAAGATATGGCCTGCGCTAAGATGGACTTTAAGAGTGAGTTCTACTTACCCCTCCTGCAGTTTTAACCACCACCTTTTTCTCTCACAGGTCAAAAACTTTTTCGAAATTTCAATTGCCATAATCGTTTTCGCGAAATCGCGCGAAAAGTCTCGAAAGCTGATCCTCCAATCGAATCTATTAAAGGGAGAAGAGGAACTTTTGCTTCCTCTCAACGTTCACCGGAACATTCTGACAAATTGTCACGAATTTGATTTTTCTGATTTAGTCAGCAACCAGGACGTGACGGTCAGAAGCTGCCAGACTGCCAAGACAGAGAATATCGATCCCTGCAAGGCGATCAAGAATAAGCTGTCGAACAATCCCGTGGGAAGCATCGAGTACTGCGGACTTTGCGAGCACGACAGCTGCAATGGGTCAGGCGTGGCGGCACCTCAAGGTCTCATGATGATCTTCGCGGTGCTCGTACCATTCCTGATGACTGTCTTATCCCGCGTGGCGTAACCTTCGCGCTAACAGTCCTCCGTGTACGAATACGAATTCGTACACCCTTGTTTAACATCAAAAAGGATATTCAGCAGCCAGGCCAAGCCTTGCGTCGGGGAGCACATTATCATCGACGTAACACAGCATATTGTGTGCTACCCCAATTAAATCGGATGGAAGGCAGAGGGACGGGCACAAGGGTCATGAAGTTATCTCGAGTCACCGGCAATTCATTCTCGAGCAAGTACTCGCTTGAATCGTTACAGGAATCCACCTCACCGAAGCCTCTCACACGGTCATGAAGAACTCCTTCGTGTCCAGAACTGAACCTTCCTTTCATCTTCTCTACATTTATTTAGACTAATATTTGTATTCACACTAATGTAGCAACAGAACATACTATTATCTCTATAATATATCTGCAGAATATACCAAGGTATTTCATTCGTAATGTATAACTCGTGTGTGTATGCGTACGTGTGTATGTGCGTGTATGTGTGTGCGTGCGGATTTCTCTCAACGATATCACGGAGCTTTTTTTTTATCATTGGCACAAACATGATATTACCGTATTTCGACCCTCGGAGGCTACGTGCGACACGTAGGACGGTGGGGTTGTTAAGCGCGCGAAAGTGTTTGGGTACTTAATTCAGTGAAATTCAGCAGCAAAATCTCTCAACCCTTGCCACCCGTCGGTCCCTCTACTTTCACACCAGAAACACGAAGATACGCAGAAGCGATGAACCACCGCAACGATATTTTGCTTTGTCCTTCTTCGAAGGAATTTTTTAATATTTAAGATAAGTCAGTCCCGTGGGACTTTATACTAATTAATTAAACATAAGCTGTACATGTATATATTTAAACGATCGATCGGCTAAGATACACGGGCAATGATCCACGCGTGTCTAAACCGATCGATCTTTAAATCTGTAAGTAACATATGTATATGTTTGTGTATGTACAACGATTAATTACGTGTTCACTAAATGGAACGAAGCGTTAATTACATCCATATTCGCACCTGGCGGATATTCCTCGAGGTTCAAGCTTCTTGCCTCTCTTGTCTGCTTTCAGATGACTTTACAGGATTTTGAATATCTCGATGAATATTTGATCCGAGGAATTATGCTACAAGCTTTCAAGGCCAAGTAAAATGTTTGTCGCACGAAAATTATAACGAGCAATAAAATATATTGATCGACAGCCCTCTCTCCCTTTCGTAATTTATTTACAACTGTGACTGTGGAAGCAAAACTCAATTATGTCCATTTTGATAAAAAAACAATTAAATCAATAGTCTAAAAACGTTGCGTCTAAAACCTTGAACTTTTTAAAATACGGCTCGTCTAGTTCATAATAGCTTCTGCGATATTTGCCGGAGCCTAATGTATATTACACGTCTGAACTTTATACTTATTTCAAAACGCTTCTAAATAACAAACGAATCTCATAAAGGGAACAGCCTCGAAGATCAAGGATTTCTCATGGATCTTATTACACGACCTTATTACACTTATTCGAAAACGGTGAGATTCGACAAAACAAAATCCGCATTAACATCGCTCGCTCAAGACACCAACAAGAAGACAGCAGAAGGAATTTAGGGATGGAAGAAACGATGTTTTTTTTAATATAATACATATAATTAAATGCATACTTCCAACCAGCTACCTTTTTTCGCGTCAGTTCCGTTCACTTTTATTACCCGAGATAAGATATCGCGCGACAAGACGAGAATAGAAAATTACGAAGACACCAGAGCAAGTTCACTCGACTCTAGCGGCAATGTCTCATCTTTCAGCGCTGGTAATACTTCTGCTATTGCTGAATACAGGTGAGTGCTATTTGTCAAAGGAAAAGCATTACGATACTTTCGTTATACGTGAAAAATGACGCAGATTCGATCATCCTCTGTTATTCGCAATAATAATACTCACTGTGTCACAAGCACGCGACGGATGTATAAAAAGGAATTGATCGAAACGTCAATTAAATTCACTTTACGTCATATTAAATCTCTCCCTGTCCATAATTGCATATTACAAACAATGTGAATAACTTGCACCATCGGCCAGTAGTACACGCCACGATTGCAAATTGCTTCAAGTACTGTACAACAATACCTATAATCTATACGTGTTAACGATAATTGTTTCAGACCGACTTTTTCTAATTACGTAACAAAGCGTGGGTGCAACCGTAATTTAACTTCGGGTGTAACCTCGTTAGAGCGTAGAAACTTTCTTACCGGTTTATGATGATACGTTCGAGGTCCAAGTAGAGTTTTATTGATCAGACTCGAAGAATTCGCCGGATCGCACCGAAAAATCCTATTAACGTCAAATCAAAGCAAAAGATTGGTTATTTTGCAGAAAATAAGTAGCCGTGACAACGAACGCGATCTTGCTAACACGGTCTTAACTTTTCGCATCGACCTCCCCTACGAGTGAATGATAAAACACGGATGGGTGGAGGGAAGGAGAGGGTACGCACCATAGCTTCGTAAATATTAGTGCACTTAGGCGAATTGCACTGACCCATTCCCAGGTCGATTTTGATGAACGACAGCATCGCTGTATCTCGTGGCTGCAACCAATCAAGCCATCGAGACCCCATAGTAGTTTTTCCCATGGAGCCCCGATGCTTGACCAGCGCGGTCCCTTAATCCCTTCGGTAATTATTTCTTCAAACTACTCGAGCGCGCGTATAAGATAACTAATTTTCACCGGAGAACATTACAATACGCTTTGTGTCAAGACTTTAAAGTAGGAAGGAAATATCTCGTTAAATTTGCCTTGCGGAAACAGCGAGAATTGCTCCGTCTACACACGTCGACATAATTCGTGGCGCCTGCCCACGATATTCTTTTTTCACCGGATAATTACATGAAAAAGAAATACGGGAACAGAATGAACCGAAAATGAGAGCAAACCTATAGTATGGGGATTAATGTGGCGATACGAGTTTCATGGGGTTGCTGCTTACTAAATATCACCCGATCTTTGGCAGAATGCGCGAATGGAGAAGATTTATGGTGTTACCAGTGTAACACCAACTTGACAGGTGGTTATAGACGCGATTGCAACGATCCTTACATACCTGCGGTATCGACGGACTTAAATCTCTGCAGGAGAGACGAGGCCCACCATTGCCTCAAGAGTATCATTTTCTGTAAGTAAACCCATGGTGGCAAGCGTTCTTCGATCATTGTTTTTAAGGGGCAACTCTTCTCACTGTTTTTCAGATAAAAATGTTCTGGTGACAGTACGCTCCTGCGCCCCATCCCGCTTTATTGACAGATATTGCCAATTTCAAGAAAACTTCCCCGGTGCTAACGTAGAGTGTCACTTTTGTAAGGAAAACGCCTGTAATGGCCAAGCTTCCGTGAAGCCAGTGCCTCTATGGTGGGTTGGATCTATCCTAATGATTGTTACGACTTCATTAAAATTCTTTACTCAATTTATCAATTAAATTCCCATCGTGTCAATTTATTTACTGAAATCTTTATACGAGAACGAGTGTTCAATAAAGGCCGAAAAGGGTGGAAAATTGGATTTTGTTTATTACAATTTACCAATCACAAGGGTTAAAACGAAAAGTTTTTAGTCGTACAGAGCGAATTACTCCAACAATATCTATAATGGTGATTGGTGAATTTGTATTTGCTGACTTCACGAAGAGTTACCGGAGAATATTAGATAATTATAAGCAGGCGAGCAAGCTTGGCGAGCAAGTTCACGATTAAAAATAGCAACGTCCATTCCAAGGTAAGATTAAAAGGACAATGGATGATTTGATCGATGAATTGCCAGCGGTAGCGAAGGTAAGAATAATTATTCCATAAAGAAGCTATGGCGAGGCGGTGAATATTTACGTGAAACGGGAAGAGAAGTTGACGTCGCACGGCCGGAAAGTCCAGTTGACTTCTCTCGGAGCTCGAAATTAAACGATCTTATGAATGAACTTATGAGACTCAGAGAGAGAGAGAGAGAGAGAGATAGAGACCAGCTTCGTATAGTTCCTTGCACTTGGCAGTTCTGAAGACGCACACACGCTATTAGACGCCCGTATGTGCGGCCAGGCCATCGGCAAGGGGTCAAATGCCGGAGTCAATTTGGTAATCCCTCACGGGGTTAAATGTTCCCCTGACCCCTGATAAGTCCCCCTTAACGAGTCGGCAGGCCTCACTTTGCATTGTTGCACTTAGCCGACTCTACCGATAAATTCTACCGTGCGTGGATCGATCGACGATGGCGATGACTCTCCTAACGCCTCTTCGTGCCAGGAAGTACGAGCGTTTCCACGAGAGAAGCCCTACTACCACCTACTATTTTATCATTCACCAGTGAGGCTCATTTGCAAACCTTAAAAAGCAGTTTGAAATCCCCTTGTGGGACATTTGCTTGGCTCCTCGGGTCTTTCGCTTTTATGACTTAAGAAATTTACTCCGTTGCGTCATCTCCGGAATCGAGCATTGCTTTTTGCATGTATAATACGATATCCCAAGTGATTAATAGCTGAAAATCATAAAGCACGATGATTCAACTACGAGTATTTCTGCGTGTAATTCCATTAAGTCAGCGGCGGCCTCCATTGCGGCCGCTGAATGTGCAACGGCGGATGATTCTTCCGAGAAGGAGCAATTCTAAATTAGAGTCGTCGTAGCCCTGTTGACACCGATTCCAGGGCTCTAATCTTTATGGGAATGTGTCATAGAACCAGTGCCGCTCGCTATCGCGGCCGTTTCGTCTAAACAATGAGAACGAGAAACCGAGTCGTCGCACGTAGCGTGGCAATAAAAGAGGAAAAGAAGGAAAAACGGTGGTAACAGTGAAAAGGAGAATATAGCGAGAGACTCGACAACGGGGGTCATCTCGCGAGTGTCGTTTCTATGGAGGCAAGAAGGTTTTCGGAAGGTAAAAGTCGACGACGAGCGATATCCTTTCAAAGAGGCGTTGAATAGAGGCACGAGAAGATTCAATGGCGTTTCAGACGGAGGAGAAACAGGTGAAAAGGAGTTTTTCAAATCCGATGATTTCCAGAGAGTACGTCTCTGCAGAGAGGATAGTGCGGCGGGGTAATTGCTGGTTAACGAGCCTGCAGTGGAGACTCGAAAAGAAAAAGACGAGAGAGAAGAGAAGAAGAGGAGTGGAGGAGAGAAGACGAGAGAACGCCGACGACATGGCGGCTGCTGCCGTTGCTGGTGGTGGCCCTACTTCGGATACAATTATTCTTTCGCCTCTCGTGCTCTCCAGAAGCCTCCTTGCTCGTTTGCTCTTGACTCCTACTTCCTGGCACTTAGACTCGCGTCGGGGTGGGGCTGCGGTTCTGGGGGCACGCATCACTTTGTTACGCGACCAAACTGAGTGGCGAACAACGGAAGAACGAGCGGGGAAAGGGAACGAAGATGAACGAAAACAGGGAGAGGCTGGTGAGACAACAGAGGGGGGAGCAAAGCGGAATAATGAGACGAGGCGGAAAGAGGCGCGAAGAGGGAGAGAGATGAGACGAGGCCGAAAGGATAGAAAAAGAAATAGCGGGAACCAGCAAAGGAGATAAAGAGAGAGGAACACTCGTGCACACGCCAAAGAGGGTGTCTTCTCTTCAGTTCTAGAGTGGACACGTTCCGCGCCAGCAGTTTTCACTTCTTCTGGTCCATACCGCGACCGTCGACGACTACTCAAAGTCAGTGCACGTTGCGATCTGTGACAGTGAGGTAGCTCCTTAGAACTCCATCGGCTGGATACTACTCTTACAAAATGGCCATTGGCGCGCGATATCTGCTCGTTATCCTCGGGCTCATCGTTCTTGTACAATCAGGTTCGTTAATCGATTCCACTTCTCGCACATCGAGAGAAAAATCCTGCGTTCCTTCCTTTCGCACTCCTTTTCACAATCGTTTTTCTCAAATTCTCCGTGGATTTATGATAAAAGCCCCCACCCCCATCCCCCCAATCGGATCTTATCCTCGGGATCGCTTCAATTAGCCGAACGACCTATTAAATTGTCCTGCTCATTGTCAGTTGCTTCGTAATGACAGTGATTTTTCCTTCATTGCGTTATGAGGTACTTTGGCGAAAGAGATTTAAAGAGAGTCGCGCAACGATGAGATCGTTTTAGTAAATTTTACGATTTTTAACGGGAAGACCAGAATCAGAGTCTCTCGGTGCGTTTCAATTTAAGTTTCGTCGAAGCAACGCATCATCTGGAAGATACGGCGCGCGTCTGTGATTTTCCAAAACAAAAAAAATAAGAAGTGGCAATGTTACGAGAATAATGTTTTATTTTGTGCGTCGCGATGATACGAGTCAATCTAAATTCTCGTGCACGCGTTACGTAAATGCACTCGCGTCGCTTCTCCAGGCATTTCGCGGAGGAAGCGTAAGGCCTTTTTCGCAAAAACTTTGTATCACTCGAAACTAAATTTTGGAATTCGTTCTGACAATGATTTTATACCTGGCAGTCGATAGTTTTATAACTTCCGGGAAACTCTCGATAAAATATTTTTTCCAGCACGTCTCACTTGGATGCACTTTTACAATGATACCGCGTCGAACGTGCGCACAATTGTGATGGCATCCAGCGCACAGCATCCGATATATAACTATCCTAGAATAAACTCATAATCCAAGCTCAATTGCTTAGCATCTGCTATAAATTTTTAAGTGGACCATTCTCCTGAAAAATTCTCTTTTCTATTCGCAACAGGTGTAGCCTTAAGATGTTGGGATTGCACATCAAGCATAAACCAACTATGCGGAGATCCAATGAACACAACGGAACACCACAGGCTATTCCATGATAAGTCGTGCGAACAAGGAATTTCGAACTTTTACCAGAGCACCAGATCTATTTGTCGTAAAATCGTGAAAAAAGGTAATATCTCTCTTCCGCCATCAAATTGGTCATTCGTAACTTATTGTTTACAGTTTAACTACCGTTTTTGGGAAAGTTGTAAAGTGTCATTCCGGGAACAGTTTCAGAGCATGTCTAAAATCGATATTATTCAGCTTCCTGGCTCCATAAAATTTCTGTTTCTATTTGCAGCGAAATTAAGTGTACCTTTTTTGTTCGCTTACACTACCCCGTTATTTTAGTAAATAAAACCATTCTAAAAATAGTGCTAAAGTCGAGCGTACAATGTACCTTGAAAGAAAAATTGGATTTTTGGATCTTACGTCGAAGTTAATTAGATCGAAACTATAAAAAAAATCTAGTAGAATCGAGAACAATCAGAGGATAAAAATAACCATTGGACACCAGTGATTCTGATGTAGCGCATTTAAAGTTCGAATACGATATGTCTTTCGTGCATGTCGCAGTTCGAGAGACTTGTTCGAAAAATCATTTCACAAAGCCTTTGTTTCCACATTAAGTAATTTTCTCGAGAAAAACCCCGTAGAATTTGGAACAGCGAAGTTATAAAAGTATGAGAATGCTTTTGCAGAGGGTGTACCGCACGGTGACCTTGCAATGCATATAAAATCTAAATTAAACATACAATTCTAGGCCAGAGGAATAACAATGTTTTCTATGCAATTAAAATCGCTCCAAGATTACTCCAGAGATTATTCGAAAGATTAAGTTTTGTCGTGAGAAAAACAGAGTAATTTTGAAACCAGAGAAAATTATGAAAAAGCCACGTGATTGCGTTCAAGTTGGCCTCGCGTCACGTTTAAAATCACAATCAGGAATAAAGCTGCTTTTTCAATCACTCGATCATTCCAGCATAGAAAATATTGTCATTACCTGGAGACGGAGGAGGAGGAGGACGGCCGTGCGAAACTTTGAAATATCGCCATGGAAAAACTGGTATAATTCGGCGTAACAAAAGCTTGTAAAGAAGTGAGAATAAGGGCATGCCAGTGTGATGGCATCGTATAACATTTATAATTGGTGCATCCTCGGAGTGCATCGCGTGGGAGGTGGCGCACGTAAAAACGCCACGAAACCGTGAAAATCTGTCTACGCTCTCGCTTAACCAAATAACGTATTGTATATCCCAGCGGCAGACTTGAACGATGACGCATCTTAACACCCGTCATAAGGCGCGCGTGGTTTTTCTTAACGTAGGCAGTCGCGCAGGTTGCTTCTGTGGTGTGACACCACAATTAAAAATACTATTTAATTTTATGCAGTTATTTTTCTTTTCTTATTTATCGAGATTCTGCTTACGAATCTCCCAACATTTTTTCGAGTATTTATTTCATTATACTTATCTCACCGTTTACTTTTAAATGCCAAAAATTTATATGAATTTCTTCATATACATTGCATTATACATCGATATAATGTACATCGATATGAGTCAATACATAATTCGTTAATGGATCAAAGCGGTGAGAGTCCCACCTTCGAAACACGATCGTCGTGTTAGAACAACATGAACGCGACTCACCGTCACACCATCATTACCTTCCTCGCATGATTCAGAGCACGTGGTTTTACCTACGATAATTGCAATAATTAGATGATATTCAAGGTCAAAGCCACACCCGCTTTGGAATAAGATCCGGTCGCAACGTACCACTACGGCCATAAATTAGCTAAATCTCTCAAGTAACTTCCAGCAATGAAACCTAATTAGAATATCTATGTCCGCGTAACTGGCACTGCATTATGCACACGATATTTACTAATAGCGTGAATATCTACGCTTGCACAAACGAATAGTAAATCTAGAGCTGGACGCATTTGACAGATATCTCTATGACCGAATTAACACGTCGATCGAGGGCTTAATCGTTTCTCGCCAAATGTTTAATAACATTTGGCGAAAGGTACGCGTTTCCCGGATGAATTAGCTGTCAAACCCGCGTAGAAATATCAGCTGGCAAACGTGGATGATGATCGTGCGCACAGGCGAATTATAAACATGAAACGAACGGACGAATGTTACTCGTGAATCATCAGGAAGCAGACGTACGTCATAATTTTATCTAGGCGCAAAGATGTTTCATCCTCGCGAAGTCTGATGCATCGAATTAATGCATCGAATCCCTCGCGTCTATTAGACGGATCGTAGAAATCTTCACGAGTCGATCGAGTTAATCCCACTCGTAACGCAATGTTTACTTCCGAATGATCTCGGTGCAGCGCTTGGAATAACAAGAGTTGCATTACGCAACCAATTGCATTGGGCCGTGCAACACAATACGATTGAGAAGAAAAAAATTTCATGCTCACCGAGTCAAGTCGAAAGATATTTGATTATTTCCCTCGAGCGGAAATCGTGCGATGCACACACATGTACAATAGCGTGCGCGTTCTCAGGCTCTGCGGTAACTAATGATTTTTATGGGAATGTCAATGACGATAGTAGTGTTTGCCACCTGACGTTCACATGTTTTTCTCAATTTACGAGATACTCCAAGGAGGACTTGTGCTCCGATAGACCGCACACACACACACACACCGACGTGTCTCGATCGATTTCCCCACACGTACGCGAGTGTGTAAATCGTCGGTGATTATAGCGGGCAGATCGATATTCAATGGAATGCATTTTTTTTGCAGTTTACGGAGACAGAGTGGTGATCCGGCAGTGTTCGACTCCCCAGCCCGATGAAATGGACATCACCGACGGACCTTGCGGTCAGTCACTGATGGGCTCCCCGTCATCGATGATCGAGTCTTGCAATATCTGCAGCACCGATTTATGCAACTCCGCGACGAGTACATCAGCAGCGCACTTCCTCTACGCCAGTTCACTCGCACTTGCGATCTACAAGATTTTCTCGACCAAGCACACTCTTTTCTAGAATCTCAAACATATTGAAAAAAAAAGCAGCTAGTACCTAAATTATCTTTAAGTATAAAGAAAACCTATATAATATGACAATCACACATCATTAAAAAAAAAAGAAACATACTTAAACATTAAAAATAATCGTGACTAACTTTGCGTTTGCGATTTTCGATCTTCGATATTCGATTCTTAAATCGAAGAGTAATATTAAACTACGCAATAAAAAACTGTAAATCTAAACTTGCCTAGACTAGATTCCATGCAATTAATAACATGCGGTAACGGAATAAGCACACAGATACGTTTAGGTGTCTTTGTTGAGTTTGTCAAATTTTAACGCAGTCTACTAAATTATAGGAACTACTATTATATTTGTATTCTATGTAATATATGACTTGTATTTATCTGATTTTTTCATAGTTTTGCCTGTCCACCGGAGAAAATGGCTTCTATGTCGTCGTCACAATGATTTTGGAGAATAGATAGAAAAGTGTGGGGTTGGAGCCTGGAGGTTCGGGGGAAAGGTGACAATACCATCACTAGGCTTGTTAAAATTTTCTACGGGCCTGTTAGACGCTCTTCCCATATCACGGTTTAACCATTCCCGCCAAGTAGCGCGGGTATATTGGGGGTAGCCCTCCGTAATTAAAGCGACCTCGTTAAACTCCTAGTTAGATACTTCGTTAGCGCGTAGTAAATTAACACTTTACATAGATGTGCCAAAGGGCCTTTCTAATTATGTTCTCTATTGAACCACTCTCGCTAAATTTTTCAAGCGGATTAACACTTTACGCTCATCGTAAGACTATTATGCTGGGCGCCATTTTCGGTCTGGGAATGGAGAGGCAGCGTGCGTACCTCGAAAATTTATTATCGCCGAACTACGGTGGTGCGTTTTGAACATGTGAGTTTTTAATCGAAACTTACGCGCGAGAAAATTAAAGTACGTTCGAATATTTCTTCTTGTTGACGCGAGGTGCGCAAGCAAATATAATTAATTACAACTGCGCAGTAAGCTCGGAAAGATAAAATACATGCACTCTGGACTCGCGTGACGTAAGAATAAATTACCCTGTACGGTGCACCCACGCAAGTTGAAGGTACAATCTCGATTTTTCGCGGCGACCAAATCTCCCAGCTAAGATTTCCAAGTGGTGTCTTCTTCGTTGCGATTAATGCCTCTTCCGCTAACTGAGAATTCTGTAATCGCTTACTCACCTCTGCAATCGCTTCTTTTGTACGATAGTATGCTTTCTTCCTCGATGCTTTCCTTTCGTCTCTCTTTCTCTCTCGCTTTTGCTTTCTCCTCGATTCGCTTTTGATTTCGTCTCTTATGAAAATATTTGTTAAAGTAATATATCTTATACTAATCCTACGAAAAAGGAAACTTTGAAACGTAGCTTATCAGAAATCCGTCCAAAGATTAGAGTAATCAAAGAAAGAAATTTTGGTGCGGCCGCTAGCGGTCCGTGTTAATTAGTGCGACATAATCTTTTTCTTGATTTCTAGATGATTTAGATTAGAATCTTTATTGAGTCGCGGGTGAAATTGCGTTTGATTGTAAAATAATTATTCTTATCGTGATAATTTGTAAAAATACCACTAACTTTGTGTACTCCGTTAATAGAGTTTCTTAAAACCTTTTATGTTTAAGTAGAAATATTTTTGTATAAATGACATAAGATATTCTTTATTTCTTAGAAAACCAATGTACGCATTACAACAGTGGCACCTTGGTTACAAAGATTTTCGTTTATCCTCATTTATCAACTCCTCTTTATTCCTGGCGTTAACAGTGAAACGATAACTCGAGAACCAGCGAAAATACTCGATCGATCGTAAACCATAAAATTTTACTCACGATCGATAATTAATTTCATGATTTTCTGGTCAGAGTAACCAAGCGAATCTTGGTAATCAGAGCACCTGGCAAGTAAGTTGCTCGAAAAAAACTTTACAAGCGACCAAAGGAAATCACGCACTCTCTTACACTTACGTAGAAACTTCGTGGGTATAGAACCGGAGAGTTGCATTTAAGAAATCACATTAATCCATCTGGAAGTATATATCTCCATGCGAGTTAACGTCTAAGCACGGTGCACTATCAGACAGCACACGTATTTGCTGAAGGTAGAAGGAAAAAGGAGGTAAATAGGGAGAGGAAGACGAAAAGGGAAAGGGAAAAAGAATGGCAATGAGCAAGGCCGCCAAGAACGGTCGAAGGATATTATTGATAAAAGCCTGTGCTTGTGCGAAACTTCCTAAATTAATTGCTCTCTCCCACCCCCTAAAGAGGACAAATAAAATGAGGAAGCCACGCGAATACCGCGCATTCCGAAATAAATCGCGGAGCTCATTCGACAGTTTTGCAGGAAAAACCTAACGTTAACTTAACTGCCATAAAAACGAGTAACGACCTCGTAAAACGCCTTCGAATTCGGTGCCGACCGGTTTATACGCCGAGTTTACTCGTTAACCGGATTTGAGGGAACTTTTCGCTCAAGGGCCAAGTCCATTAATTAAGAATAATCAACGCCTCCCCGAACAGCACAGTTCACCACGAGCCAATAACCGCATTTAGCCTTGTTTCTCTCGGCACTTGGTATTCATCGTCTTGCATTTAATTACGCACCTTGCACGATACAATTTAACTTTTAAGAAGAGACGCCGTACCAAAAAAAAAAAAAAACAGGAGATTCGATCGTAAGAATAAGAGGCGCGGAGATCATACCCGAAAAATTGTTGCGTCGACTCATAGCATCGACCTAACGAAAGTAACGAAAAGTAAAGTTGATTTTGCGCTCGAAGCGAGGAAGGGCGAGGGGGATGATAATTAGTTTCGATTTGGCGCTGGAGGAAACTTGTTGCTGTTTTGGGTGGGATCGCAACGGCAGACGCAGCAGGAAGGGAAGAGGAACCAGTCCATGAATATTCCCTTGCAATCGTTATCCGGGTCGTATGCGAGCAGTCTATGCCACTTGTACTTTTGCTCGCAACCGCAGTCGCCGGTGCATCGATTCGTTTGAGTTTTCCTGCAAAAGAAGAAAGAGGAGAATCCCGAGGTTAGATAAGAAAGAGATCACGGCGGCGACAATTCCGACGAACGATAATGCCGGGAATTTACGGGCCTGATAGGCCATTACACCGAAACGCGCATTTCCCAAAAGCTTATCTCCGTCGTCCCTTTAACGGAGCGACTTTTTACGTCGGCCTATGCATGCAAATTAACGCGACAACTCGACTTGCTCCATTTACTCACGAGCAGACTTCCTGGTGAATTGCCTGTTCGAAGTGCTGAGTGTTGACGATCGCCCGGATTTTGCCCGCGCTATTGCTCGCCCAATACGGCGTCACGATCTCCACCTTCGACTCGCAAGCATCGACCCTGGAAGTCAAGTTATGTACGATAATGCCGCAGTTAATGGCGACGACGATTATTTATTGCCTTTAACGATGGCTACCGCCATTATCAATTAACGAAGCTCCGTCAAGTCAGTGCTCGGCTACCACCACACGCACCACTACCATCGCTAATGATGGATCGAGCCGAGTAGAGGAGGGGGGTGGGGTAAGGGGAATATTAAGTAGCGACAGATAAGCATAAATAATCCTACGCCTCGAGTCGAGTTACCTTCCACTCTCGGAAGTTCGAGTTTTTCCGAAAGATTGCCTGGCATCCCTGGCCTTGCCGGCGTTGCCGAAGAAAGACTCCCCCCCGTTGCCTTCCATTTCCGCGTTCAGTTCCTCCTCCCTCTCGCCCTCCTCTCCCCGAAGCCTGGGACCGCCATCCGGTAGGTCGTGCCTCCTGAAGTTTTTGCTTCTTTTCCTGCGGGTTCTGTGACTTGGTTCCGGTGTCATTTCAAAGTCCCCGTACATCCTTTTCATCAGTGCCTTGTTCTCGTCGATGAAACGCTCTATTCGTTCTCTGAAAAGTATTGGCTTTAACCTTCCAATGGCACACGGTGTACTTGATTAAGCAATTCGTAAGCAGCGTCGAAAAATCAAGTTTAATCATATTCCGGGAAGCCGGCATGCGCCCCGAATGCAAATTACAGGAAATACAATTACAAGAACTCGCTGTTCCATTCTCCATTCGCTGCACCTTTATTTATAACCCGAATTCTCTCCCTTGGATTCTTATCGCTCTTATTTTCTTACGGCAAATGTGCAACAGTTATTCGGTAATCGAAATTCCGATTCAGACCACCGCTTTGTAACTTACATCGGATACGTGTTTCCGGCAGTTGGACAGAAAAGCTGATGGTATCTTTTGATGCATGGCGCGCCCCGGACTAGGTCACCTCTCAGCTCGACTCCCAAAGCAACCGATAGCGCCGTCCAAAGAATCTGCAAGTGAAAATTATATCGTCATCGTTGCGCGGAATCTCTCCCGCGAGTTCCAAGCTTCCTCTTGGTTTCTCTCTTTCTCTCTCTCTCTCTCTCTCGTCTCTTCGCGACTATACGCAAAATTGCTTCCGACCCACATGCGACAGTTTTAATCTTGATGACCCCCGCCGAATGCCGGGGAAAAAGGGAAAGCTTCCCTCCCTTTTTTGAGCGAACGAGGAAAACGTAGAGGAGTCTTCCGCCCGGAGGGGGTTCGCTTCTGGAAAATTACACGAACGCGGAACCCGATGAAACTTGGACGAAAAACAAAAGTGTCGTGTCAGCGAATACGCGATTGGTATCGACCACGCCTCGTTAGGCTTAAGGTGTACGTGACCATTGCGGCCATTGTGGTCATTATCGTAGGACGCTGGTCGGAGGAGTCCAGTACTACGCTGAAGTTCCCAAGTTCCAGCTGTGTGTGCGTGTATCGATTTAAGACTCGTAGGGCACGACATGTGCGTTATGGATATATTGATGAAACACGAGTTCTGTGAGAGGGTTCGTTCGCACCCACGCGATAATGTCCCTCGGACCCTACCTGGATATTACCAACAATGTCTACGCGACAATCCGCTGCGTGCTACGACGTAAACATGTCTGCGAAAAATGCGATAAGACCCACCCACGTAAACCAACTCGCCAGTCAGCTCGCCTTCGCACCATCGATCGCGAAGACAGCTACAATATTTTCAGATATTCCGGAATATCAGGAATATTCGGCTTTGTACGACTATTGCTACGCTCGTCGAACCCGATACTGGTTGGCCCCACATATTCCTGCGAGTAGGCACATTTTATTCTTTACGAATACCCGCGCACACTCTTAAATAAATCCTATCTTCCAAGAGAGTGCTCGAGATGCTCGAGAGAGAAACTTATTAAAAAAGGAGTAAAGAGCGATCGGAAAGAGGGAGATGAGTGTGTTCGTGTTTGCACGGGAGGGGAGTGGAGGGTAGGAAAAAGAGACCACTCAAGCAGAATGAATCGAGTAACAACATACAATATTGTGAATGGCCGATGGTACCCTTGCGACTATGGGCCTTCTGGCCAGCCGGCTAGTTAATTAACGGTTACCGCCGGATGTTTCAATCTCATTAATCTGAGACGTCTCGTGCCGCAATACGCGTTCAGCGCACGTGTCTCTCCTATGACACGCGTCGCATGTAACCACCTACCAATTATGTCTCCATTTTTTTTTTCATACCCGATCCCTTCAGTCAACTCGTAATTCATTAAATAAATTGAACAACGTTATTATGGTAGCTTGTCAGAAAATTCAATGCGAAAGATAGTGGAATCGTAGAATGGTCCTTTCATACCGGAAATCGGTCCTGATTCGACAGCAATTGTCAGCCCACGTTAAAATCTCTATTCACCTATTAGTGGGCGTCATTCAACGATTCGTGTTATACGGAATTGTTCGTATACTTGCAGGACTAGTAAAACCGCACGCGGTGTATTGACCGGCTGTCATGAATCACGCCGCGTGGACATACCAGTCAACTGGAATAGTTAAGAAAACAGATACATTATTGTGTGAGAAAGAGGGATAGACGGTGGGAGAAGAGTGGAGTGGAGTGGAGTGGAGTGGACCTTATAATTCATATTATTTATGAGGGGAGGCAGGCGGAATTTACGCGATCCAATTTTATTAATATGAAAAGACAAGAAAAGAATAGCTCCTTTGGTAAAGCACGGAGCAAATAAAAGATAAACATGCATTATTTATGAGTATCAGTCATTTCAGAGTTTTCACCCTATTTTAATGACTCTCGTTGCATCTACGAGATTTGACGCTCGTCTTATGGGAACTGTGGAACAATAATTGTCTCGAGATACAACCGCTTGACAGCTTGATGATATATTGCTAATTATCATGAATACCTAAGTGTTCCAGTTACACATTTCTTATAATCTCTTACCAAGGCATAAAGTCATGTGGTGAATTATAGGATCCATTCTTGCTAAACCTTCTCTCGATATTAAAGAGAATATATCAATGCGAATACCAAAGTGAAAACTCGATTACGTCATATTAAGGTCTCATTTGGATGAGTCAGGAAATTTAAATATTCCCTAGTTACAGTTTTAATGACAAAATTCACAAATCGTTTATTTCACGATGAAATTTGTCCCTGGAGTGCTCTATTCCAAATCCTGGGCTAATGATATGATTTATGTTGAAAGTTAAAACAGGCACGTATTACACGCAACGTAGTAGCGAAGACGTAGCATGTTAATGGTAAAAGGTCGAAATACTTTTAGCAGAAATAAAAGAATTCTATGCCAGTACTGGATTCTCACGCTGTTCATACAAATTATACCTTGAGATATTAATTCTGAATTATTGCACGTTTAAATTATGGTTGGAATTATGTTGTAACGACGATGATTGAAATTGGTGTATGGGAAGAGTCATTCGATTCGATTGACCATCGCTCGTGACGAATGGAAATCAGAAGTATATCGAAGGATGCCAATTATTCGATAGAATTTCTGTCGCTCGAAATCTGACCTTTAGAAACTTCGTACTCTACCCGAAAGCTAATTCGTAATCATTAGTTTTGCAATGGCCTAACATAAGCAAAGTATTCACAGCTTCCTAAGCGATTATAATAGCGCTGGTGTTTATGTACATTCGAACATCATTATGTCAATCACATCAGAAGTTTCGATTGTGTGGATTTCCAAAGGAGTTATCATTAGGAGGAATCGATGAGTACTCGATTCCTTTGTCAACGCTAGTTAAGCTTTAATAGAGATGCGGTTGTCAAAAGCCAAATTGAGCAGTAAGCGGATTCAAGGGATTTCTAGAATGTGTCACAATATTGAAGGTAAGCGAAATGATTCTGAGCGGTGAAAGGATCGAAGCTCGGCTAAAGTTGCTTCCTCTAAGATCGAGCACCAATGAAATTGACATTGAATCGATTAGACGATCAGTTCACGCCAACAGAAAATGGCAGATCACTGTTCCTTCTAAAGGCCACCCCACTTCCTTTCTACCTGCCGAGATCGCGAGATCTTTCGAATTTTTCATCCGATTTCAGAAATTGAAAGCAAATGGGGACATTTTTACAGGAAGGACCAAACGCACTCCAAGACATATTACACCGCGATGGCCTTTAGACAGATTATGCTAATTAGTTTTGTATTTTTAATTTTTCTTTTTTACCGACACTGAGGATACTTTTTTCAAGTCAGAAAAGTGATCTTTAGTGAAGGTGAAGTCAATTAATAAATGTCATCAAGGTTACCTAAATATAAAACGAAACTTGTTTACAACTTGTAATACAACATATTCCGTAATAGGCTAATAAGAGCATTTTTACATTTACGGGGACTGTCATGTTTCCTGCCATGTTTCCCATCATGTTATACCTTACGAGCAGTTTCCTCCAAGTGTGATATGATTAACGTTTGATGTATCTCCTAGATTGCTATCAATAAGTTTATGGTCGAGATAGGATTATTATGGCTAACGCGAATTTCTTCTCAACTGGCGCGACGAAAGGATTTCGATATAGGCTAAACCGGAAAGATCGGATTGGCATCCCAACATCGCTCCTGGCTATATTCAACCAAGTCCCGACGAAAAAGTTCAGGATGCAATTAACTTCGAATTTCGTTCCTGCATATATCAGTAGCTCGTTTGTAAGTCTGATAGCATCATCAACTTTTCAACAACAGATTTACTTCGATATAATATAACGTGGAGGGAACTTTTTTCTTAATAATTTACATTTATTAAACTTAACAAAAAACAAGTTATATGCATTTATATATATTTCGCGAAGTCGAACACTCGGAAGTAAATCAATGCTCAGGACTCGAAAGGATAAAACTTTTACAAATAGTTACGATAGATTCGAGGCGAAAGTCAAAAATCATCGCAGAGACACACGATCGACGATACTCGACGCGTTTTCAAGAGTGGATCAGCATTTGTTCGCGAACACCGTCAATTCACAGTTTTAAGAGTGTCGTAAACCTTTTTCAAGATTTCCTTGCAACGCAAGATCAACGGAGTTGAAACGAAGAAATGACTCAAGGGCGTTGTGGAAATCGAGGCAGAGCACGAGGGTCAATTAACAAAGACTTTGAGATTCATCGTGACGAGCTTCCTGGAGGTTCTTGCAATCGCGCCAGCAATAAAGTCTAGTGCACTGCCGGCATTTAAAGAGATTATCCCGTATCAGCAGGTTTTGTGCTTTTTTCAAGAGAGGCAAAGGTCGCAAAGGCGGCATTTTTTCGAGATCGAAATCTCGAGCGTGCACGTCGAATCCATTCTCGCCTTGGAGCGCTGAAATATGTCTTTCCCGGTGTACCTTGCGGTAAGGTCAAAAGGTTACCGTTTCAATGCCAAAAGAATACGGTAGTTGACCTCAGATACCCGACGCGAATTCAGTTTCCTCGGTTTACAGCGAGGAAAGCCAGACACACCCAGTCACACAGGACGATAGTAGCAACGGGTCATGGGTGCTCGGGGAAATGTCAGGTGCCACTAGACTTTGCAAGAAGAACTCGTGTCCACCGATGCGTTCGATCACCTTACGAACGGTCCGCCGGGTTCTTCAGAATTTCAAGTACAGTCGAGCCTCCGAGAGACCGTCGTCGTCGTCGACGACCTCCTTATTTTGTACCAATGGCAGAATCCTCTGAAACTCCCAGGACTCGGAAGCTCTCTCGAAAGAATCCCAAGCATCGATTCTAATGCATCCCCAGTGGTCTCGGCGAATCGATTGCTCTTATCATTAATCATTGTTGCCTGATCCCAAATGGAATTTCTTCCGAATCCTCCGCGAGAGTAAAAGAGAGAGAGAGAGAGACCGCAGTGTTAAGTTTTCGTAATTGATTGGAATTCGCTTATAACGCTCGAACGCTTATAACGATATCCTCCATTGTTCTTGCTCGTGCACCGCGCGTGCATTATCCTTTGCGTGAAACCTCGTTAGAACGACTAGACGCTAGAATTTCCCACGTGCCTGCAACGAACGTTTAGCAACGCGCGTTTGTTCCATCGAATTGGTTTATGCGCGGCCTCGATTTTAATAATTGGATCGATACTCTCAACTGGATTGTAAGATTTATCAAGTGATAGCCTAATAACAGCGAGATACGCGAACCGTGGAAACTTTCACGCTGTTCGGATATCCGTTTGACGCAGAAGGTCAATGCACAAATAGCCCGAACCTGACGAAACTTACTCAAGAATTCCGAGATCGTAGTGCGTACGTCGATAGTTTATCGTAATCCAATACTTTCTACCGGCAGCGGATCTTCCGTGCTCAATTCTGACTCATGCTGCTATTGCTCGGAATGCAAATAAGACTTCGAGAATCTGGATTAAGAAAGAGATAGTTTCCCAATATGGTTTTATAGCGTGAAGCACCTTTGTCCTTTTCTCTCTCTCTCTCTCTCTCTCTCTCTCTCGCCCTTCCTCTGTTTTTTTTTTTTTGACAATCTCGTAAAACTTGAGCAAAGACAATCGTAAATTTGCATACAACTTTTGAAGGAGCGACCGACCATTACTTACCGGTATTTGCAGGAACGTTCCATTGTTAAGCTGCGGGTACGAGTACAATGGCACTACGGGAACAGATCCGTTCTTGAGAAAAATCGGTCCCTGGATAGGAGTAACGTGAGCGTTCCTCGGGACATCTTGCTCATCCTCGTCGTAATAATCGTCAAAGTCATCATCGTAGTCTATCACAGCGTGCACCGACGTTTTTGTCCCCGGTGCTCCATAGCTACCGCTATTGACTCTCGTATACCTTAAATATAATCGATACGCGCTAATTAATATTCCATTTACGTCGCTTTAATGAAGTCGCTGAAAGAGGAAAAACAACTTCCTCGTGGCTAACTCATTAAGGCGCGTACGTCGATTTAGGTAAGAAGGGGCCGAATGGCGATCATTAAAACCGATTGGCCCTTGGTAAAAACGTTCGTCCATAAATAACGTTTGATCCGCTGCTGCTGTTGCTTTGCGCTGGGCGTGTCGAATGGATGCCAACGACGAAGAGCGATGACGCGAATTCTTCTGGTTCCACGGAATACATAAGTCGCGCCAGTTTTTTCGGGAATTTGTCAGAATTCAGCCAGGAATTCAGGGTGGGCCGCAAGAACTGATTCGCGGTATCATTATGTAAGTGAACGCGAGCGTAATTAAGGGGACCCTGCTGCAACTTGCTTTCCCTCCGAACGGGCAAAAATCATTATGCCGTTATGTTATCGAGTCAAATCGAGCCGATCGAATGGAACTCCCAATTACAATGCCGCTGACTTCGGAGACGGCCATGCTAGCACTAATTAGCCGAAAAATCTTTTAGCCACGCCAGAAAAAAGTGGTGCAACCGCATACGCTGTAATAACGCATTTACATACTCCGGTATATTGTACAATGTACACACGCGCGCACACACACACACACACACACACGAGTAAAGATTTTCCATATTCGGTAAGGATCACTCACCCATTGGGTCTGTCGGGGAAATTGTCCTGTTCCGAGGGGGAGGTTCTGGATTGTCGATGAAGATCCTGAGCCTGGTGAACGTTGTGTGCGTGTTGCGCAGCGGCGGGAGGAGACGGAGGTGGACGCATCTGTTGCTGGGGTTGTTGCCTGGGTTGAGTTCGCCGAAAATCTTGATTATAATCGATGTAGCGCGTGTCCTGCGACGAGAAGGACGAATGTTCCACATAAATGTCCTCGGTCCTTTCCTCGAATGGGACACGAGCCTGTTGCACATGTTCCGGTTGTTGCTGATGTCGTTGCTGCTGCTGCTGCTGTTGTTGTTGTTGTTGTTGTTGTTGTTGTTGGTGGTGCTGCTGTTGGTATCTGACAGGTGGTACGTACGGCTGGTTATGGTACGGGTCTTGATTATTGTAATTCGGCAAAGGTGCCGGCGGCAAGACTGCGTTTAATCGAAGATTGTTCACGGTGCTGTGCCCTCCGGAGTAGAGAAATGGCGACGGAGTCACCGAGTGGTAAGGAAGACTGAAATTGGCCAGAGCCATTTTTCGAATAAGAGCAGTAGCAATGTTACGACGAGATTGAACCACTTGGAAGAACGACCTTGGGGCGAGCTCCAGTCTTTCTAACACATTGACTTATCTGATTGAAAAGTATTTCAGCCTAACATTTTTCTTGAAATCGATACCACGCGAGCCACGGACAGTTTGTTTTTATTGTCTTGTATATCACATGCGCGGCTCTTTTAGAGTCCTTCGACCCGGAAATTATGTATTGATCTTGATTCGACGAATGATCGATTTGTCTCGCTTCCGTTGAAAACATTATAAATCCGGCGGCGTCCATCGACACCAAGGTTACCTACGCATGATGGAAATTTGACAATAGGAGACTGGATTTCAAGGACGTTTCTCTTGGACTATCTCCGTCGGTTCTCCCGCTAATCATTACAGTACCATTCGCCACATCACGCTGCTTCCCGTCCCCCATGCCCCATGCCGAAGAAACTTCACCGTTGTCCGTCCAGTCATTTATATTCTAATATTCTCATGTAAATTAAGAGCATCAATCTACGATGTATTAATCACACCCCCACCCCCTCGTGCTTCTTCTCCCGTTCCGTGCAGCCTGAAACGAAATGGTGACAAAAGTTACAAGTTACATTTACCGTTATTCCTGCTGTGAAATAATAAGAATTGTGATAATTATTAAAAATTTCCTGCTAATGATGTCAGTGGAAAAAAACGTGGGTGCATCGGCGAAGTTTTTAATGAGATGCCGGAGGTGATTCACCTCTTTCCGGTGTATCCATTCACGTATACGCGTATCTCAGAACAGCCGCAAAAACTTTTGACGTAATTAAACCGGTAAGAATGCCTCGACAGAACATTCTTCGGTCTTCGGCATTCCTTTACTATCTTGGCATTTTCCACGATTTAACCACGGCGAACAGTAACACCGGACTTCTTTTATTACATAACGAAGCAGTTAACGGCCAAATAACGTTCCCCTCATAATCCATAAAGTTGTCGCGCATGGAGATGTACCGCGATAAAACCAAAATCTGCTTCCATGCTTCCCTCGAGAAGCTTACGTTAGTACAGATTCTTCAGCGACGGATAAGGGAGATCCTTCCTGCCAAAGCGCAAGTTTCGCGCTTCTTCTCATCTTTCCTCGCCCGATCGACCGTGAAAGATGTCTTCTTCTCGAGGTGGCCGAGTAAGTCTTCGCAAAACGCAAGGTAAGTTCGCTGTGACTTCGACACGCCACGCAATATCCACCGCGGGCCGAACAGTTATGCAATACATAACACGCAATTACGTTTGACGAGCAAGACCGTGGCATTTAAGGTGCCCCTCTCACACACGATACTCTTCTCGCCAAGTCCCCGAGTGATACGTAGGTGCTTCCCGCGACACGAGTTCGCTACTCTGCCGAAAGTGCTTTGACAGGACAACGACATAATCGAAATTCGCCAACTTGCAACCACAAATTGCACCCTCCGGTTGGTTACTCAACGAACGCTTACTTCTTTTCATTCGCCACGTTTCCAATTGGCCTATCGCGAGCACCGGCCGATTGAAGTAAGAGCACGCAAGAAAGTGCGAAATTCGAGCCATTAAGCTACGCACCGACTGAAAAGGAAAACGTCACTCCGTTTTCTTTTTTTTCTTCTTTTTTTCGCACGCAGTCGTCGAGCGCAATCGTTCAGGGATAAATTTCACCAACGACTCAGCGGCGGTGGTGTAGCCGTTCGTTCTCGCGTCTAATTAAATTACGGGGGTGCTCTTGGGGGAAGGGGGTGGGAATAAAGGATGTCTGTGTTTCCACCGAGAACTAGTTCCCTCTCACGTGTCGCTGACGCGTAACATATCTTTATTTTCTCCCGGTGACAAAGTTTTTCCGGGAAACTCGATCGGAATAAGAAAACGTATAATATGGTCCGTGCGGGGAATAGCAGTGGCGTTCCAGATAAGTTTCGCGGCGAATGCTAAGAAAAGTTCTCCTCGTACCTTCTGGCAGTGGCGTAGCGAAATTCCGTGAGCCTCGAAAGCACCGCGCGCGCAAAAAGCCATTCGGGTTTTAATGGGTTTAAAATGCGGAGTTATCGAGACGATCGATAAACACATCGCTAGACGGAGATTCCTCGATCGCTGGCATGTGACTCGTGACGAAAAAATCGTCGGAACGTTGCGACGTGTGGGCGCCACACTTCTGCGACCAGATACTATCGGGCGTACGTCCACTTTTTTTCACGTTTTTCTCCTTCGGGTTCATCAGCGCGCATGGTCGCCGCTCGCGAAACGCGGCGCGTTTTACTTTTTTCGCCAAACTTTGAATTCCAGCGCCAACCAGGTTGGCCCTCTCATTCGGTTCGGTCCGGTCCGGCCCGGTCCGGTAGAAAGCGTTCCCGGCCTGATTCAGCGTACAGATGCGGAGCGTAATAACCGCGCAAATACGCGAGCTACGTGCCACCGCGAAGGAGATGCCGATCGGCCACGCTCCTGTCGAGAGATCGGACACGCGAAGAGACTCGGTTACCCCAAACCGTGAAAACTCATACCAGCGAAACTCCAAAAGTCGGTACCACCCAGGGTGTCGGATCGTCGACCTTGGAGGGCTCGCGGCAGGGAATGGGGAACGATTATCAAATTGATTTAGAGACGAGCCAAGTGTCGAAGCTTGATGGCTCCCGCTAGCGAGATGGAGTAGTCTTAATTGGTGTTCGGATGGAACATCCAGCGCGGAGAGTCCCATGAATATTCTAATGCTCCCTGAAAGAAACGATGAGCGTGCCGGCAAGTCCGAGAACTGAAATTGGCGAAGTCGAGAGAAGTGGCCTCGAATACGTAATACTGGCGACATCAACTAACGTTAACGGCGTTAACCAGAATTGCGCGCGCGGACTGCGTGGCCGGACGTTTGAAGCTTCGAGGAAAATTACTTAGCGCCGTGGGTGCCCGGGAGGTCGCCCCCGAGTTCTTTCTCTCCTCCGTCAATCTCCTTCGCATCGACGGTAGTAGTAGTAGTAGTAGTAGTAGTAGTAGTAGCAGTAATAGCAGCGGAAATCACTACTCGCTTCGGAATCCACGTGGTCGTTCCCCAAACTCGTAAATTTCGCAAATTCTATCCCGGCGAGCAGACTCGACGCCGTCATCGTCGTCATTAGCGTCGTCATCGAGTTTCGCCGCTCTCATCACTTTCGCCGGCGAAACTCTTTCTCCGACTATGCGTATGCAAAACGCGTTTCACCCAAAGCGAGACTCTAACATCGTCGATCTTATCGCGAGCGTCTGGTGGCGGCGTGCACGTGCACCACCGGATCTTCCTCTCCATCCCCCGCGCCCTTGAGGGGCGCAGCGGGTTCTGTCAAAGCGACTTTACCGGCCCAGGACCATATTCCCCGTTAATGAAGCATGGATAATCCGAAGCACGGTATCGAATTTTAATTTTCGCTTGTGTAACGGGAACTGCGTGCGTGTGCGTGTGCGTGTGCGTGTGCGTGTGTGCATGCGTGCGAGCGAGCGAACGAACGAGCGAATGGACTTGGGATTCCCTGAGAACCTCGAGATGACGAAAGACCTCTATCGAAATTGGATTATTGAGAGGACACGGGTCGTTAGAATTACCTGGCGTGCTCGCTGACTTTTCGTCTTCCCCAGTCGAAGGTCGAAGATCACGCAGAGGAGGAGAGGCACCGCCGCTACCGCTACCGCCGTCGCCGCGACTCTCGCGGGAGACGGGAGCAAGAGCGATTTGCGGTGCACCGAAAATCGAAGTTCTTCAGAGACGACTGCTTTCACTTTCGAGCGCTGCCCGAACTGTTTTCTGAGAGCCGACGGAGAGACGTCAGGGTTTATCGTCGACAACGTGGAGCGACCGCGCTCCGAGTGGTTACCGAACCACTGGCGCCGTGTCCTCGCACTCGAGGAAATCGCCGGTTTCTCAGATTGCGAAGGAAGCGCGGACGGCCAAACGGAGGATCGGCGAGAGATCCCGCAGCTCCGTGCTCGAGTTCCTTGAGGGGGAGGGCCGAGAAAATGGGAAAACTCGAAGATAGCACGTGTCCGAGGTGAGGCAGCGCGCGAGAGTCGTCGTGTCCGGCGCGAAACGCCTCGTTGGCGAGCTACAACTGAAAGAGAAGCGTTTTAACCGGCTCTAGAAGGGGATACGAGAGGTGTCCCTCGATCATGAAGAGTACCGCAGGTTCTCTCTCACTTTCCGTTTCTCGCTGTTCCTCCCCTCCTCGCGTACGGCTACCCATTCTCCTCCTCCTCCTCCTCTCATTCGAGAGAGCGTCTCACTCCTCTTACAGCAGCTTCGCACATCACGAACGGGAACACCGTTCCTACGGTTCCTACCTGCTGGTGGGCCTCTTCGCACCTTCTCTTCCTTCTTTCTTCACCCTTTCTTTCCCTTCCCTTCCCTTCCCGTCCCTTTCCTCCTCCAGCGTACACAACTCAAACTCCGTGCTGCTCCCTGCTCGGCGCCAAGTTTGATCAATTTTCATGATTAAATGACTTTTTCCCCTTGCTTTTTCCACGTGACACGCTATACTTGTCCACGCTTACTCCACCCAGGCAGAACCTGAAACTTCATCGAGCTACTCTCCGGGTGGCGGTGTGACAAACCTTTGCAACTCCCTTCTTGAGTCACACGGCACGTATTCAGTTTCGCAATCGAGTGCACATTTGAAACTAGTAAATTCGTATAAATATTATCTCTGTGTGTGGCTCGTTCGGGCTCGAGGACGACGCAAGCAGGCTGCAGGAGCAGCAGCAGCAGCAGCAGCAGCAGCAGCTAGAAATCGTTATGAACTCATCGGATCGAGTGCTTCGGTGAGAGTAAAACGTTATTCAAAAATCGTGCATTCCCTCGGATGCAACGGGTGTCACGTGCGCGCTACGGTCTTGTGGACTCGGTCTCGCAAGCTTTGAACGAGAAGCTGTGGGGCGGAGAAGGAGCAGAGGATTCCAAGAGGAGGAACTGGAACGAGAGCGAGAGAGACCGATGCACAATTGCGTATGACGATGTTCGTTTGCGGCAACGACTCGTTCTCTTTCTTCCTTTCTACTTCTGCTTCTTCTTCTGCTTCTGCTTTTTCCTCTCTCTCTCTCTCTCTCTCTCTCTCTCTCTCTCTCTCTCTCTCTCTCTCTCTCTCTCTCTCTCTTTTTCTCTCTCGCAAGTCCCGCGCGCGATACTTCCTAATGAGTTTCTGCACTCGACCACCTTTCATTTCAGCGCAACGAGAACGATGTAGCGCTCGAACTTTAACTGTAGCGGATAAATCTTTCGTCGGACCACCTACGTTCACTTTCTTCCTAGACGCTCCTCATTCCTGAGAGATACCATCGCATCACTCGAGCAACAGATTCACGAATACGCGGAGTAGCGAGAGAGCTATTGGCCAATCTCTCGGGCTCTCGTACAGGTGACTTTGATCCAAATGAGAAAGAAGCGAGGAGGAAAGAACGCCTGAAACTCTCGTGGTTCGTGATACGCGTTAAGATTGAGCGGCCAATTAACGAGAGGACGTGGCAGATTTTCAAGATTAATTATTCGATCCTACAGGACTTGCGGCGTGTCGTGTATTTCGCTCGCAATTGCCCCCGTGTATTCGAGGGCCAAGGAGAATTCGCAAATTAGCTCCATTTCATTAACACTATCTCTTCCGTGTCCAAGCAAAGTCAAATAGGATTCCGTGAATGCAAACTACCACGCGTAACCTTGGTTGCTCAGGAAGCCGGTGAGCTTATTCAGGCTTTCGGTCTCTCTCTCTCTCTCTCTCTCTCTCTCTCTCTCTCTCTCTCTCTCTCTTTCTCTCTGATTCGCGGGATAAGGATAATGGCGGTAGAAGTGAAAAAGATTCGAGGAGGGCGTGAGTAATCCATTGGGGAAGCAAATAAAAAAGACTGGAAGTGAACGCTTCGAGGGAGTAACTGGTAATTCTATGTGAAATCCAGCCCCGTGCATTTCGCCTCGCGAGCTGCGCTGGAACAATTATCTGGAAATTAATCAAGCGCTAATTAGTAGGGGTTCCGCTACGTCGTACATCGATGTCCTTCGACTGGTGGTTTCGCAAAGAGCAAATAGCAATTTCAAAGATTCAGAGAAAAAAACACTACGAGCGTACACACGCATAGGCGAGTGCAAACGTTTGCGACGAATGTTTGTACACTAGAAATTCGTGTGGAGAAGCCACAGCCTCCAATGACACAGGATGAGCAGTCAGCCATTCCTAGAAGATTTTCTAGGCACTCCGTATATGTATACTAGATCCACTACGTAACATTACCATTGCATTTTCAACGCAATAACTTTACACTTATAATGAAAACACTTTATAACAATGAAATGTTGCTCCAATTATGCGAAAAGTACCTTTCCACTTCCTACGCTCAGTCCAAGCGCAAACTTATATTATTCAAACGATTTATGATATTACGATAAATTCTCAAATTGCAAAATGTCCTGACTGCGCTAAATTACTGATTTTCATCAAGACTTATAACGATTATTATTCTTTTCTTTTCTCTCTCTCTCTCTCTCTCTCTTCTTTTTTCTATCCCCTACCTTTTCTCTTCCCTTTCTTTAGCAGACAACTTCTCTCGGAGGTCGAATAATTTTCCCGGTAAAATAGCGGGTAAAAACCACTTGAAATCAGAGTACTCGGCTTTTCCGTCCTATACCTGTCTGCGCCATCTGCTCGTCAGATTTCTATCCTTTAGAATTGTCGGAGTCTCATCACGCCCGTATCTTCTTAGCTGACATATTCGTTTTTTATTAGTCACCGAGAGACGTTCCCGCGAGCAAATAGAAAATAGAAATCACCGAGCGAAGCGTACATTAAGGAGCGAAAAGCTCATTCTCTTCTTCAATGGCTGCATCTTACATAATTGTAATCTTAGCGTGCATAAACCGCCAGATTTTTTTTCGCTTCGAGAAAAGAGAATTCGCTTGCCTCTTGCAAAATAGGTATTCCACACAAGTAAGTTGTTAAATACGCGAATTATAAATTTTCCACGTAAACACGAGCAGCGCACAATCCGCTGACATATGGGATTGCTCTAATATTTGTTAAGCAGGAAGCTTACCTTTGCAATGCTTACCTTTAGAAACTTAGCAAGCCGGTGATTCGGTTAAGAAACGAGCGTGTGTGCAGCTGTTGAATCTACCAGAGAGCGTCTGTCACATGATTGAAGCCAGTGATTTTTCACAAAGCTGCTGCGCGCGTTAAATCTCACGTGTGTTAACGCTGTATAAAATTATGTGAAATCGATCGTTTTACCGTTCGGCGGTCATTTTTCATAATGACACGTCTGCAGCATTGGTGCAATTTTGAAAAAGAGGGTTCCCACAAAGTGCGCGTACAACGAACCGATAATTTCCCTAATTACAAATTACAAACTGTCCTCGCGATATCTCGATTTTATCTCGGGGAAAGATAACGCGTAGCCCCCTCGCCTTATCGATTTCATCACACGCGACGCCTCCGATCGAACCCCGATAAACATCGACTTCGATGGATCCCTCAGGATTTCCTAATGATTTCCACTCCGCCCACTTACCTGCCAAGAAGAAAAGAAAAAATCTCAAAGGAATTCTCGCGCGAATTTCGGAAATGATGGTGGACATCTCTCTTATACGTGCTGGGAGTTTAGAATTAAAAGCTCTCTTAAATTGCGTCGTAAAAATGGTTTTGCCCGGCTCCAGGAAAAGGGAGATGAAGATGGAGAGAGAGAGAGAGAGAGAACGCTATTTAAACATGATTCAGTTAGCGGGAGCAACTGGATTGCAGCGGGTGCCCCTTCAGAGTGGATTTATCCCCGTTTCTCCGCACAATAGGCGATAATAAAAAAATGGTCAACGATGAAAATAAAATAAGTGGCGAGCGCCGTCGTTGAGCAAGCAGCGGGGTTAGCGAAACAGGTCGTGCTCATAGGCCGTGCAATTTCATTATGGCCTCCCATGACAGAAACCACCTAAGATATCTCTCCAGGCTGCCTCAGTTTTGCGCCTTGCACGTTCCCTCTCGGAGAGCAAAAAAAAATTTATGTCTTTCATTATACGCTTTATCGCGTGACGCACGACGCGGTTTCCTAACTGTCGCCGGAGTTGAAAAGCGCCGCTCGATGTGGACGATCGCCGCCGTGTCCTTCGTCGTGCAGATTCTTTTTCATCGATACACGCTTCCACGTACATTGTGATAAGATTATTTCGTGCACGCCATCGGTATACTTATCCGCCATAACCCTGCGTAAATACGCATATTAAACTTTCGCGTCGATCCCGAAAATGCTAAAACTTAATTAGATCGCGGCAGTCGCGTCGTAGCTCGAAAATTACAAGTGGTAGCACCGAGAGACGTCGTAAATCAATCGTTTCGCGATAAATACGTGGATCGAGATCGAGATTCGCAGCGTGACACAAGTCGAGAGGAGGCTGCCTTGGAAACTCGAATATCGTTAGGAAAGTCTCCTTAGGATGGCAAAAGAGTTCAAAGTTATGGGGAAACGAGGGTCGGGGGAGCGCGTGCGTCAACGGAGGTCGCCAGGCTAGAAGAAAATAGTTGAATGGACCAGATGCCGCATGTGCATAGGTCCATGATAGACCACCGCGCACGCTCTTGGTTCCTTGTGCAAGCCCAACAATGAGCCATTTGCAAACGAGTGCCACCACTCGTGCCATGCCGGAGACACGAACGAACAGTCACCTTTCCTTACCCTTGGAATAAGGAAGCGTCTGAACGAGATGGCGAGTTATTGCGGCCAGCACTTTCCATTGCTTGTAATCCGCCAGTGGTACCACCCGGCCCAGATACCAGAACAATGTTCCACGGATACGAAACTCCGAAGGAAAATCAATCACTGGCGGTTCTTGATAATCGAGATTTTCTTTCCAATCGATGAATAATTCTCCCTCTATCTCCCTCTCTCTCTCTCTCTCTTTCTCTCCCTGAGCAAAGCAATCTTTCAGTTTTACAAGTTTTTCCGGTTAACTATTTACCGCGCGCACGTGCTTCATCAGTTTTCCGGAAGAGTAGAATGTTCACGCGGTTGGGAGCAATATCGCAAGATTTTGATAGAGCCATTTCGTTACTTTTATTGAACCACCACAAAGTTGCAACGGCCGTGCATGTGAGATGACTGGATCCTTTTGCACGCCGGAGATACTCGGGGAAAATCCAGGGGAGAGACTCGAACGAAGGGAGACGAATCCTCAACGGGGAATGGGGGTGGGGACTCGAACGAGTCTAATTTATTGGAGTTTAGAAGGAAAATGACAGGGGTTTATGGCGCGTGAAAAACTTCATTAATAGTACGAAATAACGGAGGTTGAGATAAACGGTGGATGTTTAGTCTCCTTTGCGAAATATCGCCATTTCCGGCGGACAAATTTTCTTTTACGATTCTTGATAATCGTAAAGCGATCGTAAACCGCGCGAGCGCTTGATTCCTCCCTGCCGAGTGAAAACGCGTATTTTCGCGAGCTACGGGGAACTCACGAGAGAAGACCGAGAGAGGATCACCGCTAACGTTCTTGTCCGTGTTTGCACTGGTACCTACACAGGAGCGCGCGCGCGCGCGTGTTCGGTAATGGGGTTTCAAGAGTGCCGTTTCCGCGTGTACGAACTTACGAAGGGTCCACGTTCGCACGCGATCACTCGACGATCGCGAGACGCGAGGTAAAACCTGTTTGACGTTTCGAGCTCCCCATAATTACTCGATCGATCGATCTCTCGGTCAGTCATCGGTCTATTACGTTTTTATCGATCACGTGAAAAAAAAAACCACGCTGAAAATAATGCCTCCGCCTACGTAGGGGGAGAGGGAGGGAGGGAGGAGGAGATAGTCACGCCAAATCGTACAAACCGGATCCCCCGAGTTCTCCGTGGAGATCTCCATAGATCTCTCCAAGATCCGGAAGAACTTGTAGGTTCCGCGATTGATCTACCCTCGGTCGCTCGACTCGGACCCGCCGCCAACACCATGAATCATTCGCACGCTTCGATCGGATCGATCGAACGAGCGTATCGACGAAAATTAATGTTTCCTTTAATAAAGCAAAGTCGGCGATCGCTGTGCGGAGAATTAATGGAGCTTCGCACAAGCCGCGCCGGAGTTAATGTTACACGAAGCTTTCGGCTCTGGTAATTTGCCAAGTCATTGACGTGCACTTGACTCATAATTAACGCTGAATATTCAGGCCGATCCGTTGGAAATTGTACGAAAATCAAGACGCGATCTCTTGATCAACTAAATTTCTCGTCTCAGGAGCGCAGACGTAATTTGACCCGTTAATTACTCGAATTAATCGGCGCGCAGTTACGTGAGCTCGGATGTACGTGCGCGAGTCCACTCAATTTGTTGGATAAGAAACGCCGCTTTATGAGATTAAGTCAGTATTCCCCAGATATCCTGGTCTTTCAAGAATCAAAGAAAATGTACGCGAGACAGACTCATTTCTGACGAGTGATTATTGCCTTATGCAATGAGAAATCACGTGTTTTATAATATTTGGAAAGTTTAAGAGTACAGTTATTTTTTTCGCCTTGGGTAAATAACCGATCGGAAGACGGCGAAGTTCTCTCGTGCATCGAGCGTATCGTCGTCGAAGTTCCCAGGACCAAAATCCTTACAGCCATGCATGCCTATCTCCGCCACACTCGGAAATTCCGTGTCGGTCCTCGGTTGTACTTTTCGGGAATGCCACGCGAACGTGTAGCTACGAGCGAGAGGATTATATTCGGCCCTGTGATTCTCGAATCTGAAATTGGATCTTGGCCCGGCAGTGATTTACGGCAGTGATCTCGGCTTTTCCCGGTCGTCCCATTCCCGTGTCAATTAGCTACGCGACAAAAGGTAATAAATGCAGCCGGAACCACTTGCCGCTTGTGTGTTAAGGCGGAAAAAAGCAAATGGACGCAGAGCGTAGCAGCGACCAATCAACCGGCGGCGGATTTCGTAATTTCTTAGGTTCAGGTTGAACGTACACGGCAATTCCGTGATTCACGCACGGCTGTGCGCGTAAAACTACGAGGATCGTAAATTATGCTTTACTCGCGATATATTTTAGCATCCTTCGCGTCTAACTCATTCGACCGCGCTAATCGCTGCAATGGAAGAGTGTGCCCGGACGACGACGAGACCACGACGATTATGGTCCTCGCTGTCTCTTCGCTCGATTCGACCACAAACGGACACGCGCCAAACGCATTACGCGCGAAACTTAATGGAAACTGACCGACCAATTACAAGCAATTTACCATTGAACGCGTGAGCTTGAACCCTGAAACAATCGATTAACCGTAACGAGCGCTCTTTTTTACTCGAGTTCGAGCAGCGATGGAATTCGAAGGTGACAAGTCACGGAACCAACGCCTACATATTTTAAGTATCATTCCGGCTATCGATCATAATGTGCTAACTAAACTGACGCAACGGCATTCTGAATTCATCATGCGCTTTTCGCCACGAATCCAGTCGACTGGATTCGATTAAAATCGACGCGCGCGATACTTTTCGCTACCCAAAAAAATGGCAGTACCGAGGAGATTATCCCGAGAAGTGCAATAATGTGGCTAAATTTGTCATTGTGCCATAATATAATAATGGCGAAGGGGAGAGGCGAGAGAGAGAGAGAGAGAGAGAGAGAGAGAGAGAGGGCTGTTTAAATTTGAGAACATTCGCATGCTCGGAATTGAAATACAAAGTCGTGTGTCTGTGTCGGGGACCAGTTGCGAGGAGACCACACCCGCAGATTGCCGGAATACCCTTGGCGCCGTGATAAACACGTTCGTGTACCTGCGTACGTGCGTGCATACGTGCGTGAATCGCGTCAGGCACGTTCGACGTATAATGCCGAGCAGTACCAATCTAATATTTACATTCGCACTTTGCCAGCGAAATATTCGCTCCATTGTCGCGCAAAGCTCAAGACGCTTAGTCTTTGCGCACATTTCGAACCAATGCAAAATCCTTGAAAATCAGTTTACCAGCTTCGATTTACCGGCGCTTTCAGCTTGACGCGAAATAGAATTCGTTAGAACCGGAAAAGAGCGAATGATGACATTTTAGTTTGCAGTTGCAGTTTCTAATGGAAATGATAATGAGCTTTCCCCGCGAGCTGCGGTATGACATTTCGTCTTTATTACGTGTCCTATCAATGAAGCACGCGTGACGGTGTACGTCCTCCAATGGGAAGAGTGATAGCATCGTGAAATAAACGCATTAACCGTGAAAGAGCCACCGCCGCCGCCACCACCACCCAGTGCACATTTCGAAAGCAAGGGTTGTTCGCAGACTGTTAATCGCGTCGTTGCTTATTATGTTTAACTTCGCAGAGCACAGCGTATAAACTGTAATTTTCCGCACGTCGTTTAAAACTAAGCACTGTCATCTTGCGTAAAGTTGCAGTGGCATCGTTTAATATTCATTTGCTAGTTACAAGTTTTCCAATGGAGAAAGGCAGCCGGAGGAATACTCGACAAGGGAGAGGACATAAGGAAATCAAGGATTTTCAGAGTTTTCTCAGCCATTACCGCGAATCGATATTGGACAAAACTCATTCTCGCGTATTGGATACTCAATAGTTTACTTGGCAAGGGATCTTGCTTGAGCCGCTGGAAACTTCCACCATTCAGTCGGTTTATTGGCTTAAGATCGGAAATTCGCGGTAATTCGCAGATTTTCAGCGTTAGTCTCTAAGTGGATAGCTAGCAACGTAGCAACGTAGCAACGTAGCAACTTGGTCGCACAGCGAGAGGTAGCGCGAAACTCCTCGCTGTGCGGTCCATTTATCATTTTTCATAATGAGCCAACGTCGGCGAGGATTTATCAGCGGCGAAATTGCGAGTGGAGATCAACCTGGAGCTTATTGAGGTGAATAGAGGTAGGCGAGTTGCACCAGACAAGAAGCGAGCGAGAAATGGTTCACGAGCAGCACTGGACTATGAATCAACGTTGAGTGGCCCAGTTGGCGCAACAACCGATCTTACCTTAGTGGAGCTATTGTAACGCGAATGTGATAGCGGTTGGCCTTCGCTCGTGGGGGAGTGATCAACTTTTCAACGCACCAACTGCCTATCACAACAATATCGCTGGCGTTTACTCTTTCGCGAGAGCATTCCGGAATTGACGCACGATAATTGCGGCATTATTCGACTAGTCGATAGTGATAACGCCACTAACAAGTTTCTACACTGCTCTAAGTGCCTTAATGGACAATCGCTATGGTCTACGACGATTCAGATAATGTCGATCCAGATTCGAGTAATGATCACGTTTCACTATGAATTTCGTAAAAAAAATATTTGGAGCACTTTGCGCAGGGATTAGATCAAAGCTTCTATTCAAGGATGGAGTAATCAGACTCAAAATAGACCTGCGGAACACAGGAGATATCTTTGAATATTTTACTGGGAACGGGCATGCGAGCAAAACACATCTGAAATATTGGGTACACGAACCGGGATGGAAATTCTCTACTGACGACTCATTGTGAATTCCGGAAGCTTTGGCGGATTCTTTGAAAAGCCGAAGGCAATTCGGTAAGGACGGCTATGGTAGTAGTTCTGAAGTGAACAAATCAGATTGTGACAGTACGTTCAAATCGTTGATTTATATCAGAATGGCGACGTGCATGATTTTAAATGATTTATACGCCGAATGTCTCGTAAGCAGAGAGAGGGTCTCGCTTACATTAAAATAAGTCTTACGTCCGCCCACCTGGGGTATTTTCGAGTCAAGGTTCAAGAATGCGGTTATTACGCCGAATGTTCTACATAAAGGTACTTTATTGACTTCGTGTTAGGTGCGGCAGAACTTACATTTTTTCTTCTTCTGTTTTTTAATACCATATACAAAAAATAAATATACATTTGACAAATTCAGCCTTTTTCACTCACAGCTGTGATGAGCTACAATCGGAGAGACTTCTGAAAACCACCCTTAAATCAGGCTACTTATTTTCTTAATGTCTCACACACGAATCATTTATTAATGATAAACTTTCATTACATATGAGATCTAATCTTCCTACTTTTGCGTATTATTCATTATACATCGATTAGTGCTTAAAAGTAAATCTATCTAAAGATATGTTTAAAGCTGTCGTTATACGGCTTATATTGTTCGAAAGACACGCGTCTCTACGTTTTAAACTGAGATAAAAAGAGATACAATTCTTATCGATCCCTTTAACGAGTAAAAATATTTTTTTAATAACATACAAATTATATAGAAATAATTAAAAACCACAAAGAGAAAAAGAAATTATACATATATTTACATATATATAATTTTTAATATTTGCCAAGTTATAATTATTAAGCTTATAAACCGTGTAAGGACATCTTAATACTGAGTAATATATGGTCACGCATACGATTTTATTATAAAATGACATCGAACCTTATTTTATATAATGCCATTAATGAAAAATTGAGTATCTTCATTAATAAAACTCGTTATACGAAATAATAATATCTGTTATATACGGTCTACACTAGGTCCTACATAATATGTAAAATTTAACCAAATTAGTTAAAAACTCCAAAATATGCATTTACATACATACGATTTATCTGAGGAATGATTTAGCTGTATCTCAATATTAAAATGAATACTTGTTATTTTTTATTTTTTGTTCATTTCTAAATCTCGTTCACTTGTAACATACATAAATACTTAATTATACAGATTAATATTTAACCGATTGTAATTGATGTGATATTAGAAAATTGCATTTTATCAGAGTATAAATAAGAATAAGAGTATAAGTTGGAAAATTTTCCAAAGAATATATATGATATGAAGCGAAATATACGCTTATAATTTGTATCGTTAAATATTCAACAATTATCGGAAAGATGATTTAAAGCAAGTTGACGGAGTATCACAATAATTTTGTCTAATTTCTAATTAAATTTTTACTTTGAATCTAATTAAAAGTTTTCATCGCCCGGAGGAAGACAATGTTATAATATATACATATTGTTACAAAGTAAGCATACGCGAACAACATTATTTTTATAATATTAAAGAATTAACAATTATTCGTCGAATGATCCTTAATCAATAATAACAAGTAATGATCATCTGAAACATCAATAGAACAAGATTTGCAATAATGTTGAAAATTGTTAAACCATCGTCTTATAAAATATCACAACCTGGAACTACTATGTAATCATTTCCCATAGTTTTCTTTGCTTATGGTGAACTTTAGTTAGGTATATTAGAAGTAGTACTTGAGATTAAAAATGCTTATATTTTAAAACACATTCAACTGAAAATATCCCATCGAACGCGATATACGCGTGGTATAATTTTAGCGTGCACTACGATCGAACGTACTTTAGAATTCATTTATTTTAGAACTCCAAGACAAATATACACTTTGTTATATTGATTTGTCAAGTTTTAAGCCTCATCGCTATCACTTTCTTGTTGTTCCCGTGGTTCTTCTTCTACCGATACCGATTCCATGTTTCTGTCATTGCTGTATATACCCCAAGGCGGTAGCCATTTATTGACAAACCACCAATGCACGGATAATCTACCATGATTACATTCAGCTCTATCGCATCGACCAACGAACTGACAAATCTCAGTTATATTTCCATTTCGTATACAAGAATCATCACACGTATGTTGACGCATAGTCGAACGATTCATAGGACAAACATAAATACTAGAAGTAGATGGATTGCATGGAGGAAAAATTGATCTCGACGTACTGGGCTCATTAGAGCCAGAAGCGGATGAAGACGCATTGGAAGTTGACGGTACAGAATCATTATTGGCCAAAGAGGCATTTGGCCCATTAGGCCCATTAATCGAATTACCCAATCCCGATGTGCAAGGGCGATCGATTCTGCCTATATGAATCGTGGCATAAAGCGGATTATTAACTGACGTGTCAACTCTATTGATCCAATCCAAGTATCTACCAAGTTGCATAGCAGAATTAGAATTAGAAAGAATCTGATTCCTACAAGTACAATTGGAAGGATTTCTGCATTGGCATTCTCCCCTAAGTTGCTTTGGAAGGCGATTTGTGTTTATTGGCAGTTTAACGTATGTCGGATCACCACCGCAGAAAGAACATCTGCAATTTCTTGCTACTTGATAAATGTAATGCCTAGAATTATTATACGAACTATTATTACCATCCTGATAACGCAATCTACTGTTTACATTCTGAATGTGGAAGTTATGCCGAAGATATCGCGCGTGAAGGCGTCTGAAAAGAGGACATACGCAGTAAGGTGTAATCGGAGGAATCAATCTTTTGGTAGATGCATACGCGATATTTTCCGATGAAAAGCAATTACGGCCGAGCCTACCCAACCGATTCGACCAAAGCTGCCCGGCGTTAGAAGAGTCCAAGTAAACATGTCGAGGTTGATCGTACTGACCTAAGTTTCTCGGATCCATGTCATTTAGAAAACTAGGACCAGGCATATTTGTCGAGAAATGATATTTATAATGAAGACAATGCCCTCCACCACGACACGAATAGCGATTATCAATTCTTTCGTATGTATGATCGTCAACGGAATTTTGATTATTTTGTAATCGTGCTTCATTACGCGCTACTTCGGCATTGTGTTCATCATCATCATCATCATCATTGTCCAATCTCTCATAAATATTCTCCTCGGAACCTTGCTGTCGATTACGATTAGAATTACGTACCCAGGCTGAGTAATTTTGATAATTTGGATTAGCATTAGAGGGACCGCGACCAGCATTGTTGATACGCCCATTAGCATTTCTTCCAGCGCGTCCGGTATTTTGATAGCTGTCGTCTCTATCCTGATTGTTTCTAATTTGGTTCATAACGACTAGTGCCAATTCACCATTCTCGTATCTTTGACAAACACATTGCGCTCCTTGACAATCGTGCCCTAAGCCAGAATATGGTTGTGGTACATTTTGATGAGTATTTTGAGCTTGCACACCGCTGGGCCCGGCTTCCCGTGATACTTCCGAAACCTCGACACTTGGATCTACATTTTGATCCACAGTATGCCCAGCGGATGGCAACCCTCACATTGTCGCCGGAGCCATTGGCTTATCAATGATAACTACTCCCGCATAACTACGCCCAATACTCATGCATGTTGGCAATGTTGTCCAAGTATCGGTTCTTGGTGAATATACCTCAACAGATGCTAAGCTCGACATCCCATCATCGCCACCCACGACGTAGAGTAGGCCGTTTAATGCAACTACTCCTAAAACAGAAATATCGATAACGATTTAATGAAATGTCTTCGCCTAAACCAAGTTAATCTATTACTTACCTGCATTTCTTCTGCACAAAGCCATGTTACTGACGGACGTCCATTGACCTGTTTCGGGATTATAGGCTTCGACACTTTTTCTAACTAGTGGTCCATCGTGTCCTCCAACAGCGTATAAAATTCCATCTAAAACACCGACACCCGCTCCACTGCGACGAGCTGACATATCGGGAACAGGCTTCCACTGATCTTTCTCTGGATTGTAGCATTCGACACTTGTCAAGCATTGCCGCGATGCACCGTCGTAGCCTCCAACCTACAATAGAGAAAGTTTTTGCCAAAAATTGGCCCCCTTATTTTTTATCCAATAAATTAACAAACACAAGACAAACCGCGTATAATAATCCTTTAAGTACTCCAACACCAACACTACTACGACGCGTTGACATTGGTGCAATTAGTCTCCATTCTCTCGTTCTCGGATCGTAAACTTCAGCCGAGTTAAGACCAACTGAACCATCGAAGCCTCCAACCTAAATATTAATTTATTACATAAATATATCGAGAAGGGAAGGGGAGATTTTGTTCGAATTTTATTTATCAACTACATACAGCATAAATACAGTTATTTAATACAGCAACGCCTAATGTTGAACGTCTAGCCTCCATCTCGGGGCAAGGTGACCATTGGTCTGCAGATGCATCATAAATATCTACAGTTTTTACACGCAAAGATCCATTAAAGCCACCAACAGCATATACTCGTCCATTGAGAACAGATAATCCTATAAAAAATTATTCAGAAGTTTTGCTATAAAATGTAAAGCAGTATTCAACAATATTACAGGCTAAGATAGATTACCAGCTCGGCAACGTCGTGTAGGTAATTCTGATACTTGATACCACTTTTCTTCTTTAAAATCGTAACACTCAACACTTCTGATCGCTTTAGGCGCTTGTCCACCAACAACAAGCATTACTTTAGGCAGACCTCGAGGTTGTCTAGGTTTTGTTCGAGGTGTCTTAAATAAAGACTTTTGTTCTCCTTTCAATAAATGATATTTTAAAGCTTCGATTAAAAAATCTTTACCTGCAAACAATTTCTATGAAGTTATTTTTATATTGTACTCGTCAAATATAGATTTAATTGCATTAAATACATTGTAAATTAGCTTTAAGAAGAGGTTCTTCTTCCACACGCTGCACTAAGTACTCTTGTGATAATAATGGTAATCGTACATGCTCCATTAATTGGGCCAAAAATGTTTGTCTTTTTTCTAAATTATGATGAACCCACGATATCACACATTCAAAGACTTTTTCTTCAGATGGAACCATTAAACGATCACTACAGATTAATTTTGATACTTGAAGCGGAGTTAACGTTAAAAATTCATCCCCATCAACTACTTCTCTACAAAATTATTTATGTGAGAAATATAAGACAATATTTAATTTGAAAATTATCACAACCTTAAATTAACTTACGAAAAATGCTGTTCTATATAAGTATCGGCATGAGATAGTAATTCTAGGCAACCATGCAAATCTGCGAATGCTCTTATTCCAAGACAGTTTGATGGATGTAATTGAGATTGCAAAAAATCACAACAAGCATCTCTTACTTCTGTTAATTGTAAAAGATTTGCTGCGGGAAGTAAGACTTGCACATTTTCTTCTGTAACGTGAACTTCTGCGGTATAAACATATTCGACTAATAATTCTAAAGCCGAATGGTCCACTCCTTGTAAAGTGATTCGTTCTTGATCTCGTTCTTCAAAACTTGTAAACATAGCATAAAAGTATGGACTGCATGCAGCTAAAATCATTTTATGAGCAGGAACTTCCATTCCACCATCAGCTATCAGAATTACATCACACAGCAAATTTTGCCTAAAGAATTATATGCTTTAATTTTTTACCCGAACAAATAAAATAAACATAAATAAGTTCTGAAGTGAGACTACAAATTCTATCTCAATATCAGAAAATTATACTATTACATGAAAAATAATTCCCTATTTAATACTTTAACTTACTTTCTCATTGAATTTATAACTTCAAATGCCCTATTCGTATGATGGTGATTTCGATAAGGAGGTTTATCTTTCCCATTTTCTCGTGGAAGATGTTTTTGTGAACTTTCGTCTAAAGAGTTTTGACTCGCATAACGAAGTAAGAGGCAGCTAAAAATTGAGTACAAATAGTTTCTTGTTCATGTATTTATAATACAATATACTATCAATTTTTATAGTATCTCGCACCTTCCTTTATTGTCTGGGCCATCTCCAGTTCCATCATTATTAACGTTTTGATTTTGATTTTGTACTTGACTAGTCGATTCCATTTTATCCAATTATTTCTGTACAACACCAGATCAAACCTTCAAATAAGGAAACTTAAATAAACAAGATAGAACACCAAACTATTTATTGGATTTAAAGTATATTCTTGTTCAGAGGAATAAATTGAGAAGAGACGTAGACAACATACTTTATTCTTACGTAGAACCTTTAATGGTAAAACTAATATTTCTGTGATCTTTGTAGGGTTTTACGTTCATCACCGCAAGATTACCATCGACATTATACAAAGAATAAAAGATATCTTAAAAGTATGTGTCATGTTGTTGTACAATCTTATTGTAAAATTCTCATGTCTTCTTATATCTTATTTTTATAACAGACACAAAATACTATAATTATCTCTTTGAGATTATTTTACTATTGACAAGCAAATAAGCACTCAGAAAATTTTCTATTTAACACTATTTGACAGCCATACATACGCATAAATATCTCGCCACTTATACATATATATACATCATCAGTGAATTCGATTTCTCTGTAGTCACGTATGTATAGATCTATGTACAATGAATGATAAGCATGGGTAAATAAATTACAGTAGCGCCACTCGTGGATACTCACACAACTAAATTTAAATGGTTTGTACTATGTATATATCTGTTCCCTTTAAATTATAAATATGGGGCTTTAAATATCAGCTGTATGAATAGTTATCAGGTGAAAAGTAAAATAAATTTTAATTAATTATAATTAATATGTAATTATAAGTTAAAATCCTACAAAATTCTATTAAATAATATTACTTCAAGATAATATATCAATGTAAGGAAATATAAACTGATTAATAAATATGTTATAGGTGCGAATTGAAAAAAAAATTTTTTTTTTCGATGTTAATTAATCTTATAATTCCAATCATTTTTAATCGTAACGCAAAATTTGGTAAAACATCTAATATTCGTATAAATTGAACTTTTATCTTCATTAAAAATGTCCTCTATCGCGCTATCGTCGCTTCGAAAGATTAGTTCCCTAATTTCATCCATATTTATAATCGAGTTACGCAACAAATTTACATTAAACTTTCACTGTATTTTTTAGTAATCGGGTACATGGGAAAATCAAGTTGTCACACTTAAAAGGTAGAAAATTGAATTTATTTCATATACGAGAATAATTTCGCTTTACATTGATCATACATAATATTCATACACAGCATTCGCATAATCGTCGTTAGGCAGAATATAATTGGAGAAAGAGATGCATCAGTGGAAAAGCAGATAAAAGCGAAAGAAAACTTGGAAAAGTTAGAGTTAAGCGCGTTGGTAGAGCGAACTGTTGGTTCGCAATTGATTGTGGAAATGCTTGAGAACTGTCAGTTTTTGAGTGAGTGGTATCGAGTCTGAGAAAGAGAGAGAGAGAGAAAGAGAGATAGAGAGAGAGAGAAACGAAAGATTAAAGTGAGGGTGCTGAAATAAGTAGAGTCGGTACTGGATGTCAGACGCGATGCTTCTCGTCAGTCATCCGCTAGCCTGCTGCGGAAGCGCCACGCCGCGCCACGCCAGGCGTCGACTCTTTCTTATTCGAGTTTTTCTTTCGCGTTTTCCCACTCGCTTAGCCACACGTCGTGTCAAGTACGCGCGGTTTCTACTTGGAAATTGGAATCTCTCGGAGGTAATCGGTCTCCACCATTTGTGCCGTAGGAGGAGGATAAACGCATCTGGAATATTTCTGCGGCGGACGTCGATCGGTCCTCGTGGCACCAAATCCTGCCGGCGAGCAGCGGCAACTGCATCCCGCAGCAACCTGCGGCTAGCTGCTTTTCATCCTGAAAGGTAACTGGACTTTTTTCTATTCTCGCCCTTTCTCCTGCTCTTGCTCTCACTCCTGCTTTCTCTTTCTCCCTCTTTCGTGTCGGCGTTCGATGAATGAACTTTGACTGTTCCTCCTTGGAAAATTTTAACCCACCCGCACACGCACATCACGCAGCACCCACGCAAAATCATTCTGCCTCTACTTTTCTTTCTGTTTTTTTTTTTTTTTCCTTTGCTCCATTCATCTCTACATTTGTTTACCGGCGTATCAACGTGTGGTCTCTCTTGCCATTGTTTGGATACCCCTTTTATCCGGTGCATCGTCTCGTTGCTACGGTTACGCTTCTGGTCGGCATCGCGCGAATTAAAAACCAGGAATTTACTGGAATGTGTTTTTCGTAGTTTATAAGTCTCTTTAAATGCCTCTCGTGTTTACGGTAGTCATTAGGTAAACTTCCGTTAATGATAGGTCAACCAAGGTTCATTGATTCACCGACGAACAACATACCGTGTTTATATCGGTGGAAAAAACTATTTGCGTCTTCCTTTTGCCGATTACAGGATGTACGTGTAATTGGATAATCGAGAAACAGACGTTTCTTCTCGTGATAAAACATTTTTCTTCGAGAAAACGTTTTCATCGTCGATTTCCATCAATTTGGCATTTCGCCAAGTACAATTAAAACCTTTTTCTTTCCGTCTACTTTTCGTTCATAATGACTGCATTATTAAAGTTAATTTCGAGATAGAAGTAGAATTACCGCGAGCGGCGTAGAATAACGTGTATATCCGTCCACGGTTTTTCAGATTATTTTTTCAGTTATATACATGTTCCGCGTATCCTAGCTAATTTAATGTTTAAATTACGGCGAAGATTCATTCATCAACAAACTGAGAGAGAAAGAGAGAGAGAGAGAGACAGAGAGCGAGCGAGGGAGGAAGGAAAAAAGAGAATCTTTATTACGAAGAGCACACGTTTCCGTTTTCTCTCTCTCCTGTAAAAATATGTACAAGAAGATACCACTCCTTCTAGTCTACGCTTTGTTTTGACTCCATTGGAGACACGTGGATTTTCTTCAAGCAGGTGAATCGAACCGAAGCGTTGCTCTATTTATATCACACATGAAAATAGTTGCAATCGGTCACGTTGGTCGCTAGCAATCGCTAGCCGGTCGGCGTGTACGTACTCCACTAAGAAAAACACGAATACGCCGATGTAACTCGAGCGAATATTTTCCTTCGCAACAAACTTTTTAATCCAGTGGCTAAACTCGTTATCGAGATAAAGGAGCTGCGCGAGATCTGGCAAACTTATGGCAAAAACGTTGCACTCGCTTCTTCATTTAATTATCGCGCGCGATAAATTAATTATTTCCACTCGGAAAGGTCAGGCCGATATCTCCAGACTGTACCATGCCATTTCAGTCATTGAGCCGTGGAACGTGACGGTAGTACGGAAGAACGAGTTCCAGAGGTGCATGTGCACCATTGTTACAAGTGCAAGGTTACGCGCAACGTGCATTGTATCCGAGCGATTATTTTCTTCCACCGTCTATCCCAAGTACGTTTTCCCACTTGCCAAAGAATCACACATTCCGAGTGTTGCAGCGAGGAGGTGCAAGTGCGCAACAGCTCTGTTCCGCGAGAGAAGACCTCCAAGTTTTCCCGCGATTTTCCCGCGCTCGGAAAAGACGAGCGCAGATGCACCGAACGTCCCGCGGACCTCTTGAAAAATGAAAATAGATTAGATTATACAGTTATATAAAGTGGAACGTGAGAGAGCTACCTGCTGCCGTTCGATTCCTGTCCTTATCGACCCGCAGCTAATTCACGTCCTAAATAACACAGGCGCGAGCAATTAACGCGTGACGACACGGTTCGTTGAGTCACCGAAAAAACCGAACGGGCAAATATTCTCCGAGCACGAGGCCCCGGCGAATTCGCGGAATTTTGGAAAACGATCGAAAAATTGCGCGCGGAGCTCGTTCTTATCGTCGGGCATCTTTCTCGGTAGCCTTTCGAACGAGAGGAAAGTCAGTCCCAGGAACTCGCTGCTGGTAGCGCGATAAATCTCCAGCTGAAATCCGATGAGTCTGACTGCTAATTGCACTCCAGACCTCCCGCTAGTCAGCTTCCTCACTTACTTGTCGTCTTACTCGCTCGCTCGCTGGTTGTTTGGCAGTCCAAGCTCGAACTCCTCCCGTTTGTGCTGGATCGCGCACGCAACTTTATGCTACCCACGTAAACTTTCCCGTAATCTCACGTCGATGGGGTTGCGAAACCCGGTGGAGGAGGAAATTCGTTGAAAGACAAACTACGCGAATTCATCCGAACTGCACGCGTGAATTTAAGGGCGTGTCCGTGTACCGAAGAATTAACGAGCGATTCTCTCACACGCCAATAGACTCCAGCGCGCGGCTCTCCCCCGATCGTCTCGATCGATTCGATCCGAACTCACGCGCAATCCGAAATGCGATCTCCGTACCGGCTACCAGAGATTTCGGTTAGCGCGACTACCGCGACTCGCGCGGAATTCGTTCTTGCTCGATTTTTGAGAATCGCCGACTCAAGGCCGAAGGCCAAAGAAGGAACAGACTTTGAACACAAGCACGCGCGCGCGCGCGCGTGGAACAGAAGGTGGAGCATGCCCGTGTATGACATAATCCGAATTATACTCCGGAGATGGGGCGGTTCTCTCGAAAATTACACCGCCATCCTCTGGACTACCACGCGCGGACGCTCGTCATCCTCGTACTCGGCATCGCGAAACGCGCGCTCGCGCTCGCGCGAGTGATTCGAGCGGTCGATTAAGCAGCCGCGTTAGTTTCCGCAGTCGTCGCGGGCCGGGACTCGCTAAAGTTTTCCTCGATGATGACGACGATTCACTTTTTTCTCGCAAATATTTCTTCCGAGAAGCATGCGCACGGTGCATTAAGCGCCGCTCGGGAAATTCATGGCCGCGCGATGCCTCGTAAAAACTTGGAGAAGTAAACGCGCTAAGAATTATAACCGGGGAACAACGTGTTCGGGATGACCTGCTGGAACGAGACGGATGATCTCGCCGAGAAACGAACATGCTTCCTCGCACTGACCCCTCGCGGAGTTCTCAGCGAACGAAGGAAAGTCGAACGCTTTGATTTACAGAGCGGTACCGTGAAATTTCTAATAGTCGCGCACCGGCCGGGGGGACGTGCCGCGACTCTTGAACTCGTCGAAAAGTCGTCAAACCTGCGAGAGACGCGTGTCCAGTGAACCGACCGACCAACCGGTACCGTGCGACCTGGAGTAATTTTCCGTCTGGACTTTGGAAAGGGGTGGAGTGGGAGGGGGGTGAGACTCGCGCTACCGTCGGTAGCCAGAGCGAAAGAATCGCACCGTTGTCTTTTTTCTTTCAAAACTGAGCGCGATCGAAGAATTTCTCGAAGGTCGATCACTCGCTCGCTATTCCGAAGCCCCCTTCTTCCCCTTCCCCTCCCCAGGAAGCGCGATGCTCCGAGTTGTTTGCCGGACGATAATAAATCGCCGATCGACGCGCGTCTAGGGTTCCCGAGTGTTTTTAGCAGGGCGCGTTGACAAGAGGAGGACTCGAGGGTACTTCGCAGATAATTTTAAACTTCGATCGATAGTCGTTCAGCGGCGACCGGACGTATTTGCCGACAATGAAGAAGGAGCAGCCTTCGTTTTCGCACGACCGCCTTCATTCGCAGTTATACGAGCGTAGCAATCGTAAAAGGTGGAAACCATTTGGACCCGAAGGCGCCGACCTAGCTGCCGATCTACGTCAGAGCCGACGCGGCTCCGATTCCGCTTGCCACGGCCGTCCCAAAATCAACTCTAGCGATTTTCCCCGATTTTACCCAATTTTACGAGGTACTAGATTCCCTCCTCCTCCTCCTCCTCCTCCTCCTCCTCCTCCTCCTCCTCCTCATCGTACACGTGCACCGTCGCGAAATAACAAAGAACCTGCTGCGAATGCCAGCCATTTACTCCTCTGCGTGTGTGCGTGTGCGTTTGCACGCGTCTCGTCGGTGTGCGCGCCCACGCTAGGAGATGCGATAAACGAGTACACACGGCGAAGGAATAACGCGTACTTCTATTTAACGTGCCGTGGAAACGAGCTCGAACAACCACACCAATTAATACGCGCGAGCGTAAAACTCACGGCTGCGCGTCCACTTTTTCGCGAAGCTTTTCACCGGAAAATTAAACATTTCGTCCAGCGCCATTTTCATTCGTAATCGCCACCCCTCCTCCTCGCTACATTCTCCGAGTGGTATGCAAGGTGCGCGCGACACTCGAGGGAAAAACCTGCTAGATAAGAAAATGTGGACGGACTTTATTATCGGGCGGTGTAGCGTTATCGGCCCGATTTCGGCCAGTGGTTTCCGCGAAAAAGAAAACGGGCTACGGGGATTAGCCACGTCTTCCACTTCTAGTTTTGCTGGGTATTCCACGAGACCGGATGTGGCGAGCTGTTTGCTCGAACGGAAATTGTTCCCTCGAGAAAACACGAGGTATAAACGAATCACCAGTGAGTTAGCGTCTTATCAACGTCGAGCCACCAAAAGCATTCTTTTCTCCAGCCCCTCCCGTCGTCTGGTTTAACTTCCTCCTAACGAGAGATCTCTTCCGGTTTCTAATCTCGTCGTAGTGCCCTAGGAACAGCAGCAGGTGCCCACCCCGGTGGAATGGGCGGGCAGACTGCTGTTTCTTATCGGATATAAGAAAAAAACAGGCGCTAAGATATTAAAGGAGAGAGAGAGAGAGAGAGAGAGAGAGAGAGAGAGAGAGAGAGAAAGAGAGAGGAAGAAAGAAAAGGAAAGAGAAAAAGAGAGAAGACACCCCATGGCGAACCGATCCCAACGATCACTGCAGTAATTTTCCGTTTTGTCCCTAATCGATACTGCAGACAGGAAGTTGTCGCGAGCAAGTAGCTAATGAAGTAACTAAATTGCGCCGGTGGTAGTTTACTGCGGGGCGTAAGTGAACGCTTATCATTCGGTTCCTCGTGTGGAAGCCACGCGCGTCTAGCACGAGCCAGAGCAACCGGGACAACGAGGAGAGGGTACCACACACAGGGGTGCGAGCTTCCCAGAGGACCATCCTCTGCTGCCGCTGCTGCTGATGCTGACTCACTCATTATTTTCACACGCGAAATTAACATCCGTTCTGGCTCTCGTCTGACGTCGCTCCTCTCGTACACAAATTGATCGAGAATATCTTGACAGCTCTAGTCGCGGTGCATTATATGGCCCTCTCTGACAAGCAGCTCTGCGATAATCACACGGCTGTAGCTTCTGCCAACATTCTCAAAGTGAGTGACCGAGAGAGTGAGTAAGCTCCTTCGCTTTTAGCTGGCTTTGTCCGAGCGCTTTCCGTGTACTTTGCACAAGGTATCGACCCGTCCAGCCGAGTTTCTCGCGAGAAATTTCCTTTCTACGCCGAACCTCGCTCGATCCTCCGCTAATAAGGATTATTACTCCCGTCCGATGAATCTTGCAACGTTTCATACCGGTTCCGACCAAGCCCAACGAAACTTTTCCACCACCGGAAGAGTCCCTGTTAGGTAGCGCCGGATGGATTTCCCGCGGCTCAACTCGGTTTTTCCGGTTTTGCCTCGAGTGATCGGGTTCGCGAAAGTTTTCCATTCCTATCCGAAGAAGCCAGTCGCGCCCCGCCCTGCTCTATTCGATCCCATCCCATCCCATCCCATCCCAACCTATTCCGTCTCGTCCCGTCCCGTTCCACCCCGCTTCGGGATCCCTCTTGAATTGCGGAATTACGATTGAACTATTATATTGGGTAAATTATAGTCGCGGAAACACGATTAACGAGCGGCGACCGACTATCCTGACGCAAAATTACCGAGGCTGCTCCACATTCGTCAAGTTTGGCTGTTCCGAAACAGCCATTCGAAGAACCTGTGGTTTTCTGAGTAATGGCTCTCCTGATTACTGTTCTAAAGCCTCTTCTAATCCCATTATAGTCCTCTTCGAATCTCTACATCCCTCCCTCTCTCGCTCACTCTTGGCAAGCTACACGGAACGTCCATATGAGCACTCTTCTCAACTTCCGGAAGAATTTTCTGCGAGAATAGCTCGCAAGCTCCTCTCTCGAGTCCCATTCTCATTTATTTTCTAAAGAAAAACTCAGAGTCTTTATTTTCATTGAACGATCGAGCGTGGCGGCATTCGAAAAATTGACAAAAATGGCCACATTGTTGAGGAAACCACGATAAGCGGTATTGATTTTCCAGAATGTGGTCGCGCGGCTCTCTTGCTATTTTAGATAAAACTCGCGGTTGTTTTGAGAAAAAAAGTTGCTTTTTTCATAAACGCGTTACTCGATGCTTCTCATTGGGAATCGGGAACACGTGATTGACAAGAGCTCCAATGAACCGCTCCATTTTCTATGCGAGTAATCATCTTTTTTTTTCATGCAACTTTTATACTCCCTATCTGCTACTATCGCACGTTGATGTCGTTTCGATAAAATAATCAGCAACCAGCTAGATCACAGTTGACAATTGACATAGAGATAGCACGACGCGCAATTGGGAAGAGAAGTTTATTAAGACGTAAAATAAGATTTGCTCTTGTGAGATTCACTTATTTCCACGTTGAACTTTCCTCAACGAAGAACCGAGATAAAATGTAAATTTGCAAATCCGTTTTCCGTTTTTATAATCAACATCCCCTTCAAGGCGCAGACGAAGAAATAATATTTAACAGCTTCCCATGTTTTGTTGCTTTGCTTCTCCAAGTGAGCGTGTATTTGCATTTATTTTAAACATTCGCCTCTGCACGCGAAATAACAATGTTCCTCAATTAATTTAATGACGTTAAACCTGACAAGTTTATAAATATTATTTTTACCTTTGCGGAAGAAGAAGGAAGGAAAAGAGAAAGGAAAGGAAAGAGAGAGAGAGAGAGGGAGGGGGAGAGACGAGAGAAGAAAGAGAAAAAAAAGTGACTTCAAGATATGAATTGCAGAGGATAAATAAATGTTCCGCTTACATATAATTTACAATCAATATTCCTCGCGAATAGGTAGGATATGCATAAAATATAGCAGCGAGCATTTTTCCAATGTTTCCTCGGAAAAATCTATGCAGCCAGCGAGGATCCGATATCTTGAATTTTCATTTTCATGCAAGTCATATACATATCTGGGCCGCGCAGTGGCTGACAGAAAGCTATCGAGGAAATAGAGTTAGCGAATTTTCCGCATTGGATTTATGTGCTCGAAAACTAAATGCGTCGCAACTGTCGTGCAAAGTCCTTAATATACCGTCGAGAGTTTCTTTCCGCTCGAAAGAGATAGAAGGTAGAAATGTGTGGAGGAGAGCACATATGCTTTTATACGTATGTTTGGAACTCGCCACGAGGGGAAACGGAACACTTTATAGGATGTGTCTCTGAATTTCTCACGCGGTACGGTGGTAATGGCAATGGCAATGGCGATGGCGATGGCGATGGCGATGGCGATGGCGATGACGATGCTGGTGTGGCGATGATGCGGCGATGGTGCGTAGAGCCCCGAGTGAAACGTCAAAGACAAAAAACAAGTTTGCGCGCGAGCGCTCGACGATCGACCATCCCCCATCGACGTGCACGGTGAAAATAATTTCTGGTAGCTTCTGACGTTACGGCACTCGGTGCCTACAGGTGCATGCAAATCCAAGTATACGTGGGTAGAATGGAACCGCGAAAAATACATTTTGGCTTGCTTGCGCAATCTTCCTCCAGCACCTACTCGGAAAGTCGCGACGACAATATTAATTTCAAATCGAAAGGAACAGCGTCGTTGACTTCCGACACGAATACTTTTTGGCAACCTATCCTTCCGCATATGGTAACGTTAGAGCATGGTAGCCTTATGGTCGCGCGTCCCCTTATGGCGAGAGAAAGACACACGAGCGACGCACACTCGCGCAGCGCTCGGGACACGCACGCATAAAAGAAATCACCGAATTTCCTGTCAGAATTTCTCGATTGAACGGTCAAACGTTGTACGGACAGTTTCGTTACAACGTAACGCGTAAGATGCTTAACGACACGGACGACGATCGTAATTAGTCATAATTAGCGTCGTGTTAGTGCACTTTGAACAACTCGCCTAATCGCCGTCATTCGTAACTCCTCGCTCGCGGAATGCAATTAGAGTACGCGTTTCGCGTATACGAATCGACGAATCTCGAGAAAAATAAAAAACGCTCGATTAGGTTCGTAGGTAGGTAGGAATCCTTAACTGTGTTCGCTCGTGTCTCTATTGACGAGGTACTCGAACATAATTTATTGTAAAATCCGAGCTCTCCACGGGGCTTCGCCGAGGGGATGGGGCTAGATATAATGTTCCAATGCGATCCAATTTGGTACAGTGTCGTCGATAATTTGGTCGTCGCGCATCCTCATTCAAGTTACCTCGTAAACCATGGTAATATAATATTGTAGTATCGCGCGCGTCGAAGCCAAAGCTTCCCAGGTGTTTACGACGTCGCAAACTGGAAGCTTAACATGCTGCTCCGCTGTGGATCATTATGATTTTCTAATCGGTAATCTCCTCTTCTCTTTTCTCTCTACCGCGCTTCCTTCGTAGGCCAGCGAAGCTCGTAAATCGCCTAACGAGTCCGGGGCTTGAGATTATTATTCGCTCATGAGCCATCTGTGCGTTATGCGAAACGGCGCGGCGCGGCGCGCGATTGGAATCAAGTAAGTTTTGTTTGTGAAAAAAGGCCGATGCAATTCACGTCATTCTACGCGTGACGTAAAACTCACGTTCAACTCCTTCTCCTCCAACCTCATTGTCCTTTTTATTCCACTCCACTTTTTCCACTTTTTTCCCCTCGCCTATTATTCCTCTTCCTTGCGCTAAAACAAACTTTCACTATTATCCTACTTTATGCGATCCACCTCACACCTTTTCTTTTTCATTAATAATTCTTTTCTCCCTCTCTCACACACACACACTCTCTCTCTCTCTCTCTCTCTTCTTTCCTCTTTGTTCGACTCTTTCTTTCTTTTTTCTTCAGTTCTCATCCCCTTGTTTAATTCTCACTATTCTTAAACAATGCCTCACATTATTATGCTATCTCCACGTGCAATGCCCCTCCACCCTCCCCTGCCGTGTCTTACTCACAGTGTGCTTCAACATTGGAGGTTATCTGTGTGCGTATGTGTGTGTGCGTTAATGAGCACGTTTATCATCATATCGCTGCACAAAAAGCGCGCTTCGTTATCATTCCCCTTGCGGAAATCTGTGTTGGTTTTACAAGTTCGTATTTTTTCTGTTATTAGTTTTTTATGTAAAGATGTACGTAATGCCTTTATTCGCTATTCATATTTCTCTACTCTACTCGTGCCCGTACCCATGCCCGTACCCGTCGTTTAGCTGTCACGGATGTCACTCTAAAAATCTTGTTGGCGAATCAGCAGTTGAAAAAACGTGGTAGGGGCCAAGTCGGTTTCGCCGTTTTCCTCTTCCCACGCAGGAGATTTATTTCAGCCGGAATGAACGCGGAATTTCAGGGAATCCTGACGCGCGCGTTGAAATTTTTTAGCAAGGGCTAAAAACTAGCGACTGCGGTGCCTCGAGAAATGGAGCAACCGGTAATTATCCATGCAGCACGTTGGAACTCAAACTCGAGATACTCCCCGAAGTGAAAAATCTCCAATTAGATGGTCGAAGTTGTTGCTGCTGCTGCTGTTGGTTCCTCGGATTCGAAAGATGAAAATATTCAAGTTGATAAGGTAGAGCAACGAGTGGAATGACTGATAACTCTTACCAATGCCACAAATGCCTACCCGTGACACAATTATAAAAAGATTGAGAGGCGGTTGGTGGGGGAGAGATAGAGGAGGAGAAACGGGGGAAAGGCGGAGTAGAGCATTTTACTTATCGTTTAACATTGAGCCTAGTGAAGCAGATACGGCGAGAAAGTAATTAATACCAATAACTAAATGTTTGAGGACGATTCTCTAGATAAGAGCTTACATAATATGCCTACACGGTTACTCAATTCCTTCCTGATGTGGTGTGCAAATAATAGTTAATAGCCGATATCAGAAGAACTGGAGATGTACTTGGACTCCCGCGACTTCTCCTCTGGTTCATTTCATTAGAATTCCGCTTATTGTTGGCTAACGAGTGGCCACCTTGGAGATCCTCCGTTTTTTCTTCAACAATCGATTCTTTTGACCTCGCGGGTATCATCGTCGGGCACGCTGCTTATCGTTCTCCACTTCCAAATGATCCGTATGAAGTGGTAAGAAGGATTCATCGCGGTTTATTCCACGTTACGTTAGCCGTGCAAAAATATTTACACTGCATTACTAATTTGCAACGCACGAATACGATTCATGCGATGCGGAGTATTCCAAATTGACGGCACGGAAGATGAGAAAACATTTGTTAAAATTTTTCCATTGAATCCGTCGTCGTCGTCGTCGTCGCCGCCGCCGCCTCTCCCGTCGCTCTGGAATTTTTATAGCATTGCATGCACTAAGCATGCAGCACACAGTAGTTATTGTTGCTCTCGTATATTCGTAACCTTCCGTGCCGCGGTTAACAGTCAACACTTATGAAGTAACCTTGTTTTAATCTACTTTGAGAACTTGTATCTTCGCTTTTATTTGCTTTGAGCTAAAGTTATTCTTATGAAAGTCACAGTAGCGATTGCTGCGTAGTCAGCCGGGGATTTGATTCTTTTCAGCGTCCGAGCTTCCTTGCACGGAATGACGAATGTTTCCCTGTAAGGATCACTGTCCTCTCTCTTCTTTCCTCTATGGCGCGCGACTCAGCGGTGAAGAAGAATAATAGTTGGCCGGTAATTGACACGATTCGCGGCGGCCAATCAAGGTTAAACCTCGAGAGCACTTTCAAGAGTACGAGTTTTCAAGTTACGGGATAAGTTTTCACGCTTCTCGTGTCACAGAGCGAAACCCAAAAATCGAAAGCGAGAGTTTACATTGAAACTGCCGATATATTCCCTGCTACGCGTTGCAAGAGAAGCATTCCGCCCCGAGTCTGGTTTTGTTGGGAGCGAACGAATAATGAAAATGAATTCTTTTGAAAAGTTCCCAACTTCTCTTTTCAATTCTTGAAACTGGATTAAAGGAAGTATGCTTTAAATGTTCGCTGCAGCAAGTGTAATCGGTCATGTAAGATTCCTAGTAGATCTGATAATAAGAAGAGAATTTCACGAGGAACGAAACTTTAATAATTACAGCCTTCAAAAGCGGCCATAGAAAATCTGCCCGTCTTTGCTGGACCATTATCAGTCGGGATAATATAGGGTTCTCCGCGCTCCAGAGAAAGTCGTTTTTCCATCTTTTTTTCTTCTCTTTTATCGTCGAATAAAGTGTTCTCGAATAGTGCAGCTTCGACTCAAAATAAAAAGAGGAAGAAAGAGACGGTAAAAAAAAGAGAAAGAAAAGGAAATAAAGAGGAGTTACGATAATAATTAATTTCTTCTTAAGCACTCGCCACCCCTTGGAGCTTAAAGCGCGTTGAATGATTAAAAAGAATATACCCGGTGGATAAATTTTCAAGTGACGGATATGTAAGTGTAGCGGAAAAGTCTGTGAGAAGTCGTAAGAAAACATCGTTTAATCAACCAAGTGTTTCCCGAGGGTACACATACAGGGGCTTTCACACGTGGCTCGATTCTCCGCCCAAACGTGTGCGTATATAGACGTTTCAACAATTTTGCCTCTGAGACATAAAAAACGTAGAGGAAACAAGCGGTGGTAGTTGCGCTGATACAACACCGGGGTCACAGAACGAAAGATCCTGCCAATTTCTAAGACTAGCGCGATTTTGCCTTTTCTTCCGTTTTTTTTCCTTTTATGCAGAGAAGTTGCAACTTTCCCACCGCTAACAAGAGAGTCTCAAGGATTTCGTTCGAAGGATCTTCAAATTTTTCAGACAACAGACGAATCGCTGCAATGACACCCGGCACATGCGATGTATGCACCGTGTGCGAGAGACGGATCAGTACTTTAATCCTAAAGATTATCCACGGCTATCACTGAAGGAAAAGATGGATCGTCAAATTTATCAACGTATCCTTTCGTTGATCAAAACAGATAACTCCTGGGCCATTATACAGATCTGGCGTTAAATCTTTATTAATTGCTTCTTCGAGCAATTATATACACATATATCTAGTTAGTCTTTTTCTATGTGGCGTTTGAAGGTCGATTATTAAGAAGTAGGATTATTAAAAATAATTTCAGTCGAAGTCGCAGATAAAATCGTTGACTGATGAGGACATTTCTGGAAAAAGCTGGCTCTTGCCCGTGATAAAACGTAGGTATTTTTTTTTTTTTGATATTTTCCGTCTCGTTTTATCGAGTTTCGTCAGAGAGGGAAAGCGACACGAAAATGGGAAATCTTTACTGCGTAAATCAGACTGTACACTTCGCATGATAATGGACAGTGCTCGAAATTAAGGATCGTTTATCAGTAGCCACCGAGACTTTATAGGTTTTCATGAGGTCCGATCAAGATAATTGGACGAAGCGCAAGATATTGGTCACCCTAAAATCACTTACGCCGCTATATCCCGCAAAGGTCTCCGAGGTATAAAACTTTTTCGGGCAGATCAAGAAATTCAATCATCGATAAACCAGGGGAAAGCGAGACCTGGACGATAAATAAGTCCCATCAAGACACTGATAGGACGATCGTGTGCCATACAACGACGAGGGTTTCGGATAATCGTCGAAAATAAGCAAACTACTCCAAACTACCCCAAACTACCCTTCCAGGGAGCGTCCGCGGTGCAGCATCGTCGGACAGAATGGAATTTCCAACGCGCATTGGATAAAGGAGGAGGACGAGGAGGAGAGAGAATGATCGCTCTGCATGATTGATAGTAATAAGTAAGTCGGGCTTCTCGATTTACATGTGTATTAGCTGGATTGGACGATTGGACGCGCGGGCGATTAATCGAGAGGCGAAACTTCCGTCGCTAATTAATTAACTTCATACGCAGTAGCCGCGCGAGGACAGAGTATCGTGCAAACGCGATCGCGATCGCAATCGGTTCAAAGGTCACCGATATTACAAAGCTTCCGAGCGAAAGGGGCTTTTTCCGGAATGGCCAGCGCGCGGAGTTTCCAAGAGTTTTCGACAGAAGAGAACGAAAGATCGTGCGCACGGATTGTCGCCAATCGCTCGATAAGAATTTGACGGTCGCTTGACTTATCGGCTGACCCACATCTTCGGGCTAGTTTATAAATTTCGTCGGGCAACGGTGCCAACCTCACACCGCTGCCAGTGCACTCGCTAATTAATCCATTCTAATGAAAAAATATGCGCGTAATTTTGCATTTTGGTCATGTGCCAGTGCGGGGGCTTATTCCACTGCGTACTGTCGCTCGCCGCCGCATGGAGTACCACCCGCTTCTTGCACCCTTTTTCGAACAATGCAGCGGCGATTTGTATACAATATGATTATTTTTTGCATCCGGTGTCACAGCTGACCGAACGCGCATCCTACCGAGATCCGCGGGAGTCTCCTCGTCCCCGCGTGGACTCCCGGTAGAATGCCAGCGGAAATTCGAGCTAGTTTTTCCTTACCCTTGAATCTCCATTCCATTATCAAAAATGGAGCGAACGGGGGGTGCGCGTTTACCACGTGAAACTTGGCAATTGCGCGAGCGAAATTTGTGAGCCTACACGCATCGATATTGGACCGTGCACAGCGGTGGGACGGTTCGTTCGGGGGCTGGTCTGAAAATCAACCCCCGGGGAAATGAGACTAAAATCGACGAAAGGATGTGGGTAAAACAAGGAAGCTGCGGTAAATCATTCGAAAAAGCTTTCTAAATGCCCCGGCCATGAAAGATAAAACCTTTCAGCGTTCGTAACATATATCCTCCAAAACGAACGTCGTTCCACGAAAAGGCGAAAAAACATTTCGCAATAACTAATCCGTAATTATACGTAAAGTACAAGTGAGTTTTATTTCTGCGCTTGTGCGTGTACGCGTGTATCTATTCGAAGATACCCTGGTAGTGACTTTAATGAACGTATGACATCGACACACCGTAAGAAATTAATAAGATGTACGAGCTCGATATTAAATTAGCAATAAGCCGGCTTTCCCGAATACGTATTTCGGCAGGTGCACATACCTCGCGTAATAACTATGCTGCTAGGAGGGGAGAAGGGGGGGGGGGGTCTCGATAGCACGCCCATGTAATTATCGCGGTACTTTTACGAGAAGACATCGGGTAGGACGCGTACAGTTTTGAGAGACCTTCCGGTCTTCCGTCAATGCTAGAACGAATAGAACGAAGAAAGTCTCCTATTTTAAAGCTTACTTCGTTCCTGGTCACTTTATCAATTACTTTTATCTGTTAGTATACGAGCGGCCTTAACGATTACCCATAAGTTCGCATATTGCGCACCGTTCATGCTTCGAGCAAACTCTCGTACTCTCACGTGCGTGCTCGAGCTGCGTGTTATTTACATAACGGCGTCATTTGCGATGGAATCGATATGCCAGTGTCAATAGGCCACAAACAATGTAACATCCATTTTGCCAGCTGCTCCTGTCAGGAAAATGCATACGGAAATCCGAGCTTTTTCCCCGGGATTTTAGGCCGAAGCCTGTTCTCGGAGTGGTCGTTGGCAAGTTGTAACGTTGGAAATCTAATAATCTTAGCCGGGAGAGCTGCGAGAAAAGTTTGCGGCTCCAAAGTACATCGTATCAGGGTTATCATATTATTAGTAAGCTTATCAGATTATAATGCTGATACAGGCATATTCAAATAACGCGATAATCCAACGTTCCGGCCTTGCATCGTGTTCCACGATAGACCCCCGGCCACCAGGAGGGTCGTAAGTTCCCAGTTGTAAGTTTCAATGGTGTCTTCGTTTCCGGTCCGATCCGGTCCGATCCGATCCGATCGTTCTTCAAGTGGATTTCATAGGTAACGAGCTCTAAGTGGCATTTCCGTAGACTTGGAAAAGGCGAGTTATCTTTTTTTGATAAGTTTTAAGATGCGTTTTCTCTTTTGCTGTTTGCCTCAGGATCCGCGCGGTAGCGTTAGCAGTCGGACAGGAGAACGCTCGAGGTAAAATTCTCGTTCCGTCTGGCTGATAAAACAGTTCCCTTCGAAGATATTCCCTTGACAATACTGTACATAAATCTATACTCCGGATATTAGCATATCTCGCTTCAAGGAGAATTTGTTCAAATGAATAAGCAGACGAACAATGCAAAATCCATAACATCGTCTTTTCCCCTTTACGCATCGAAGAACGAAAGCGACTCCTGATCCTTAACCAGAAATGGATACGCGCGTTGCTCCATTTCTCCCTTTCTTGCTCTTGAGACCATTCGTTTTTTAGACAACTCGTACCAGTATGTTCATTTGGAAAATGTTCCTTACTCTCCAAACACAGTTTTACCGATGGAAAACCGAATTAAAGAAAATCATGTTACCAGTAGAAATAAGTCGACTCTGCGATAGCTCCCTTCTTTCTTTTTCTACTGATTCTGCTAACGCTGCTTTTACTACTTGTTCTTCCCTTCTTCCTCTTCTTCTTCTTCTTCTTCTTCCTCTTCTTCTTCTTCTTGTACCATCTTCCTCTCGTTAGAAGAACTGTGAAACGATGTTGGGTTTGTGAATGAATTTTTTGTCTAATCGAGGTATTTGTGTGGGTGTAGGGTGTAAGAGTGCGCGAGTGTGCGAATGCCAGTGGTGGTCGAGAGGTTTAGTCGGCCCTGGTAGCCTTCCAAGATTGCAGTTTGTCGTGGTTGCTAACGTGTGGAGAGGGAACAAACCGTATTTCTTCTCTGTGTGACTATATGCGTGTACCGTAAACCAGTGTGAACTATATGAACTGTAGCACTTTACGCGTGGTTGTGCGCCGGACACTAGTATGCTGCGCAGTCTAGACTGTCGCGCTGTAGTCAGGATCGGATCGAAGGTGGGTCATGACCCCTTGCCGCGTTATGGAGCATAAAATTTTTCTCGTCTCGTTCCGTCATTATCTTTGTTCGGATATTTGTTAAAGCGATCGTAAAACATCTCTTCCGCCTATATATTATCGGAAATGTCAGCAAAATATTATTACTTCATTTCTAGGCTGGCTTACACAACTGGAGACTCGGCTCGGACTATCGGGATTAGCATTTACCGAATTACGTACATTGACTTTTCTGAACATGAAAATTATGGCATTTTAACAATGTTATCTCACGCATTATACAATAACGTGAAACGAGTATTCGTAAAACGAGGTTTGTCGTCGACGGAACTATTGGTAATTGAAACGATTAGCTTACTCCAAGCACTCGTAACACCGAGGTGAGCTAAATGATAAATTATTTTCTCGATGTCGCATGAGCTTCATTATGGACCTGGTCGTTGCATGTACGGCACGTGACTGTACATATCAATTGCAGAAGTTATCGCGAAGGTAGACGGGACAGACCCGGTATTCTTTTGTTTCAATTTTTCTCGACTTCCACCGATTGATTTCCAAGCAGAAATTCGTGCCGCGCCGTAGATTTTGTTAATTCTAGCGAATCGACATTTTCGAGTTTACGCTGCCTATGCAGAAAATGATGTAAGAAATTTTGCTCACGTATAGTCCAATGTTACTTTTCAAGTTTAAATCTTTTCATATGCTGACTATATGCACACGGGAAAGACCGTATGCATTCTTTATTGCTTCATTTTGCAAAATCGATACGGTGGTAGTAAGTAGCGGCAGTAGCAGCAGTAGTAGCACCAGCAGCAGCAGTGGCAACGACGGTGGTAGTAGCAGTCGAAATAAGAGAAACTGGCGGAGAACGGAGAGAAAGGAGGGTGAGATATGTCATAATTCCAAAAATAATCAGCTCGTCTCTGTAGCGAGTATATTCAATATAGACTTTTGTCACAGTGTTTCGCGAAAAGTCAAACTAGTTTTCCCGCTAAAAATAGAAGGATCATTTTTCCGAATCATTACGAATTTGACGCATCCGTACTCTGGTGGTCATACATTCCGCGTGGGCTAACCGTCTGATTTTTGTCAAGGAGCCAAACGACGAATCCGGGCCTCGCGAGTTTCATACTATTATGTGTGTAACTAGAACACGTGCGAGAAATTTTAGGCAGCCGCACAATAATTGTAGGAAACGCGTATACGTGCACATAGAAAGTAAATTTATTCGAAAACAAGGTCTCTCGAGAAAGATTCCTGAAGCAATACCCGACGTATCCATTTAAACTAATTTTTCCATGCGAGAAACATGTTATGCCACGCGCTCGTACCTGCCGCAACTTTGCCGCAATTCATGATATCGGTAAAAATCGAACAAGAGCTCCTATCCGTAGTTTCAATATTTTTCTCCTAAGCGAAGGAAATTTTCCTACCTGAGAGATCCACCCTGACGTCGCTGAAACCGATTCTCCGCTAACACGCATTCGAAGAAGCCGAGGGTTGAAAGGTGGACAGAGGGTGGGCGAAGGGGTGAGAGACTTTGATCGGTAATCGTGCAAGTGCACAGGCTGCTCGATAACAGCTGGAGCAAATGAACCAGTGCACGAGAATCGTACTCGGAGCAGACGTGATGTATGGCTTTAATGTACACGAGCATCTTGCGCTCACCCACCACTACCAACACCACCAGCACCACCAACGCTCCAGCAATCTCTCGTGGAAGACATGAGAAGGCATCGTTCGCTTAACAGAATATTTTTCTACGAGCTTCCTCAATGGAAACATATAGTCAAAAGTCTAATAGCAGCCATCTAAATCTAGCTGGAACGTTTTCATACTTCTCGCGGGGAAACCTTTTCGAGAAACAAGGAGAAGCGAAGGAGGAAGGGGCAGAGAGGGGTGGGCAGATCTGTGCGCAGTTCATTAAGTGATTCCTCCTGGGGATTCGTCAGACATTTGATTCGAACAAAAGACCACCTATGCGTACGGGCATAGATTTCGTTCTCTATGTGATTTCCCATGAAACGGACGGCCACTGATTCTGAATTATCGGCCTCTTCTTTCACGGCAATTATTCCACGACAATGCGCTGACATATCTCACTCGTAAAGCAAACATCGTAATGTCAAGTCAGTCGAAGAATTGCGTTCATCGATGACGATAAGTTTCTGTCAGTGATTGCATTATGCGGAACGGCAACAATGTTAACGCATACACGCGAGATAATAATCGCCGTGTCAAGCGCACTCGTCGTTAATCATTATAGTTTGTTATTGATTATTTTTAAAAGTGACGATCAATTTATTTGAGCGCCGGGCGTCGGTAGCGCTCGCCGGGAGAACTCGCGCGATTCGCGAGTAAAGTTCGTGCGTCTCGTACTTGAAATGCGCAGCGGCGCGGGAAGTACGAGTCGCATCCACCCGAACTGAGTTATCGTATACGAGCCGCGCACTTATCGCATTTATCCTGTTACGCTCCTATTCTCCGATCCCTGGAAAATCGTTAGTTTCGTGCTACGTCCCTCCGATCGGAGGACGCACAGAGAGCAATACTAATAGCATTGATGTCCATTCGCGACGAGCGCAAGGAAACTCCTTCGGCAAATTAAATTGGGGATTCTGCCATAAACGTGTGTGGGACGTCCTTTCGAGGATCCTTCAGGTTTAAAATTGGCCGCTCTGCGACGCGCCATATCTGATATGGACTCGATAAAACGGCGACTCTCATTAGGTTGCGCCGCAACTCCAAACAGTTTACTCGAAACACAGCTTATCGCCTTTATGCTTGGCGCAAACCTCCAGTTAAAGAAACGAATCAATTTCGCGACGACGGATTACTCGACTCGAACATAATTCTCTCGAGTTGTTTGAGATAATATCGCGATAACTCTGTTTATTTATTGCCATTGCAATACTAGCAGTTGTCTTATTAATTTATCCACCACACTTGATCGATAATGTAGATTTTCCTATTTGCACGATGACTTAAGGTAAATACTTTGCACGGCGTCTCTCGATACAAGTTTGCGGAGAGAGATAATTATGCGAATCCACGGCTCAACGCGTGCTGCGGCGTCTATGAATAAAAATCTCGGCCCGTTCATCGCGCGCACTCGAGGGAGAAAAATTCTCCGCTAACCCAATTAAACGTAATAGGTATTTTCGAGGAAATTAAAGCAATACCTGGGACACTTAATTTTACTACTGGGTAGCACGATATTTTCTCGAGCGGCTAAATAGCTCGAGGAAAAAGAAAAAGGGAAAAGGCGGTGGTGGTGGTGGTGGTCTTGGGAGGAGTGGAAAGTCGAAACGGGGAATTTTTTCAAAGAAAGCCACTCGAGCATTTTCTTTCTACTTAGAGAAAAGGGACCACACTGCCGCGGGAGATTTTTTGTTTTTCATCGGGGAAACGAGTATTTCTAGTCATTAGGCAACCATCGAATCTTTGCTGCTCGCTTTTTCTACTTTTTAAAGTTCGAGGGTGAAACTTGGACAGAGATTTAAGGTGGAGGAGCATCGTTACTCAACTTTGAGAAAAAGTTGCCCCCGATTGATCTCCGTAGAATAATAATTTCTCCATGACGTAGGCGCCTTTTCAAGTACGCGAGTGCTCTCGTTACGCGAATTCCTTAAGCTCCTGCAAGATCATTAGTGAACGTTCGAGGTAGTTCTAGATGGCCCGGTGATGCATTTCAAAAGCGTAGGGTCGTTTCGTAACGAGCCGTTCGTTACATTCGCGGCACCAATTATGCAGCTTGTTATACGAAACGAATTAGTAAGTACCTTAATTAGTAACACCTACCTGCGATCCGCCAAGCTGTTGCCCAGTCATCAATCTCCCCCACATGACTTTGATAGGTAAGATAAAAATTAAAGAACAGTCAGCGGCGGCTCACGGGCCGACCGACTACTTGCGCTCCAACAAAATTTCCTTCCCGGTTTAAATGATCCTTTTACTCTCTCTCTCTTTCTCTCTCTCTCTCTCTCTCTCTCTCTCTCTGTCTCTGTTTCTGTCTCGAGGAAGACAAGGGAGAAACGCCTGAGACCCGGTTCTCCGACGATCGTTCAGTAATGTGCGCGCGACGTGAATACGAGCTCTATGTGTATCCTATCACACAGGTTTACGCGCACACGTACGAGTACAGAGATAGCGTGGAAAAGGGAAAATGCCGAGTTGACGTTTTATGCGTACTCGAAGCTTCGCAGGGTTGGAGCTCCGCTACTCGGATTAGGAGCTTTTATTTTCTCTCGATCGCGTGTGGTCGTATCACGTGGATATATTTAGAAAGAGTATTTGGACAATCTCCGTGGATTTACCAGCCGTAATTCTCTCCTCCCTCTCATCTCGATCGGAATCGCCGGGTTTTTTCATCCGTGAGTCGTGCGAAAGCTTTGCGCCTCCCCCTGATAATCCTGCTCGCGAATTCCAGGCAAAACCCACCTGACGGTACTCCAATTAACGCTCATCTACCACTGTAATCGCAACTAGTGACCGCGACGCGATGCGACACAACGCGACTCTATTCCACTTATCCCGCTAAATTCTGAAACGATTTCGACAAGTCCGGCAGGCAAGTACCGAGAGTCACGCTTGATTTCGCTGCTCGTCCAATCGCAATCAGGGATGTAAATAACGTTTTGCAGACATTGCATCAGTACGTGAGGCAATTACTATTCGAAATTGCTGACTAATGGATCGACTGACGCAACGCGTGCTTTGACTATGCATTTGGTCAAAGCGGCCGATTTTTTGGCTTTCGCCCGACGCGATAACCGATTTACTTTTTCCATGAGTGGTCGTTTCTGCGAGCGGCGAGTATCGGAAGTGTGGAGTACCGAGCATCGAGCCGGAGTCTGATAAATGATATTCTCACATGGACTCGCGGAGCGAAAATCTGATAAAAAGTTTGGCGCGCGAGAAATCTCGGTCGTGCCGCCGCTTTTTATCGAGTTTCGTCAGAACGTACTCGCGTTAATAGATATTGCGCGCGATTACAGTTGGTTGCTTTCTTTTTTTCGCGAAATAGTCCTCGCTATCGAAACCGCGGCCGAGGCGCGTTTCTGTTATCTGCGAGTTTTGCTCGCTATTGGCGCGAATTCCACGTCTTTGTCACGTCATCGCGTCACCGTCCGGGAGGATCCAGTGGGGTGGTTGTTGAATGGTAGTTGCGCCCGTGTCGTTGCAGGTGCGCACCTATCGTGAGCGCGTTGTCCGCTGCTCCTCCGACAAAAGCAAACTCCACGCGAGAGAGACGAACGAGTCTGCGAGCGGGAAGAAGGTGCGGTTTTGTATTGGTAAGTGGCGGATTCTTTATTCCTTCGTGCGAGTTCATCCGATCCTAAGGCATTGCAGGGAAGTGAATCACTGTCGCGCCGACAGACCGCGAGTTTTCCAAGTTCAGAACTTTGACGTCATCCTTACCCGAAAGCTCCATCTGTCTGTCATAAACATACGCAGTCACGTGGCCAAGAGTAATTTTCCATGGCTCTTTTGACGTAGGACCGTCGAGAGATCTGGAGGGTCCGCTCCCTCTCCCGCGGCGTTTCCCCCCCTCCTGCCCCTACCTTCTCTTCGTTTCGCTCTCTACGCCTCTTTCGATGGTATCCGCTGCAAAAATATTGTTGAACGCCGGAACTCGATGGAAAATTTGCATAAAACCTTCCGTCCGTACGAATATCAACCTTCCGTACACGGTTAAATAACGCGTAAACCACTCGAACACCTCGGAATGCAGTAACGCGAACAAGAATACGCGCAAGAATGGTTGTTCCACTTATTGCGTGTGTCTACTGTGAATGGCAATAGAGACAGAAAGTTTTTATACCTCGTTTCGCACCCTCCATCCCTCACTCCGAATGCAGCAGCAGCGACCATGCAGCTTGTTTTGTCGAACTCTCGCGTCTCTCGCAAAATTGTTTTCTGTTCTCGATGATTTCGGGTTAATAAAATGTCAGGGAGCATCGAGTAAATTTGGTAGATTTCCGGAGAAAAGGGACAAACGTGCCTTACTTAACAAACAGAACGTATCGCATTACCGGCAAGGGATTCCGGAATAAAAGAAAATGCACGTCACGAAAAAGGTGCTCAACGTTTTATTGCGAGAGAGAGAGAGAGAGAGAGAGAGAGAAGGTCGAAGTCAGAAAGAAAGGGAGAAACAGAGAAAGAGAAGAACGCTGATCCCGATTTTACGTCCCTTCTTCTTCGTGGTCGGAGACGACGAATGGATTGAATTCCGAGACTCTGTGGCTTCTTCAGTCCGAAATGAAAGATTACTAATTTTAATCTTGACCATTTGGCACATTACTCGCTCTTCTGACCATATGCGTCTCTTTAATAGAATCTCATCCGCACTAAATTAGGATTGAGGAATATTAAAAACATATGCATTTGATTTTCAGTTCTTTCGCGCGCATGAATAATCCTTTCGTATCTTAAATCAGAATTATTTGAATATTTGCGAATAATCTCTTTGCCTTTCATCGTGGATACGGATTTGAATTTGCATGAAAATGAGATTTCGTCCACAAAGAATTAAAACCTACGTGAAACCAATTAAAATGCATCATTGCGTGTTTGTTTCTTCTTTGCGTTCGCCAGCGTGTTTTCAAAATCTCTATTACATTTTATTGCTCGAGTAAGACGTATTGTTTCTCCTGATATATCTCTCCTATAAAAATGATGGATGTACACTAAAATGGGCGTGTGACGTAATAAGAAATGGTTGATTTGATGCGATGGGGAAGAAAAACGTAAAATCCCATATGTCTTGAGAGAGAAAGGGAGAAGGGGAGAGAAATAACTATTTTCTGTTTCTACGCCAGTGACGGACGATGACTTATCACGCCAATGCTCGAACATCAAACTCCTTAGAACGATTCCCAGCGGGTAAATCGTTGCTTCTAATGAAATGACGAAACGCATCGTCCGAAAGGAATTTTTCCAAAAAAATTCCATCGATAGAGCCTAATTTGCCATACATGATTAAAAATAGCAAAAGTAACCAAGTTTTTCTCCCGGTAACAATGAACTCTTTCTTTTCTCAGCGGCTCCTCCTTTTTGCGAGGGAGCAGTTAATGATGCGGTACATTTATTAATATCTTTTTACAAGTGTTTTATTTGCGCGAGCCTCCGCTCACACACGCATATGCACATGCACACATACGCGCAAAGAATTGTTTGCAAATAAGATTACAGCAGAGAGAGAGAGAGAGAGATGTGGGGAAAGTCGAGCGAACCCTTGTACATACAAATCGTTGACGATCGCCGTATAACGGCGGCGGCTCCCTCGTATTATAGTCAAGTCCATCTGGGAAGGGAGAACATCTGGCAAATGTCGCTGCGTTGTCCTTTGAGCAGATTAAGAAAAAGGGGAAAGGATCCGGTACTTCGGAATAGTAAGGACCCGTAGATCCGAGTTTCGTGAATTTTATACCTACAATATTTTACTCGCAGCAAGCTCTTGAACCGCAAGAAACTTTTCGCCACGATCGATAAGATAAAATATCGCCAATAAAATAAGCATTTCGCAAAATTACTTTTTGCACTGCTCTCCGCTCATTCCACCAATCTGATTCATAAATATGTATGATGTAGGGAAAAAAAAAAGTATATGTAAAGTTAGCAACTCGGTTTATTGGCGCGTTAAAAAAGATAGAGACTGCTTATGACATTAAAATGAGTTTTGTACTTCTTAGGAGTCACGTGCTCCAAGTTTTAAAAGAATACATTTAATATTCTTTGTAGTCGCGCGCTGTTTAAGCGGAAACTTCTTTCGAGTAAAACGAGAGCTCCGCCGTTGCCAAAAATACAGTGAGAAAATACGACGTTATATCGCCATCTCCATATTTAACGAATAGTTGCATTAAGCGGTACTTGCAAATACTTTTTACGAGCGTTACACGAGCTCCTCCTGTCCTCCTCCGAGGATGACAGAAGCACAAAGAGAAACGAAAGAAGACAGAAATATATATTTACATTTTCATTGAAGTAGCAACGATGCGTTTCAGCCGGAGAGAGAGAGAGAGAGAGAGAGAGAGAGAGAAGAGTGGAAATCAATAGAAAATATTGAAAAATACTCTGGGTTTTTAACAGAATGCTTCTCACGAATATTGACTGTTACAAGATTTGAAACCCACGCAGACGAAACAGCTCGAGAGACGCCGGTCTTCCCGGCTACGCTCTGTTATGCGATACATGCACTTCGCTATACAGATTCGATATCTTATAAAAGCTTCGTCACGGACCAAGCTCGAGTCTAGATGAACCGAACCAAAAATCTCCATGTAAATTTCACAGATTCGTATTCTTTTGCAAACGTGGAATATCGTGCGCGAAATAGAAAATGCAAACAAATCTAAAGCCACGAAAATTCAGATCGCATATTAAAGAGCTCGGGGATTTTATTAGAAATTTCTGCTCGGCGGTTTAATCAAATCAGGGGAGAATGCCGTCGTATTACTTTCGATGAGAGATTTTTATCAGGTGGAAGTCAGCTGTTCGTCAAAACTCTTTTGAAAAATTCACAATAGCAGCACGCGGAGTTCCGATGGAAGAGCCAAATTAAATTTGCACTCGCAGCTACGGAGGAGATCAACGGAACGAGTGTGTATTCAGATTGAGAACACGAAGAAACGAAAAATTCTCCGTGAATTTCGTTGACTGATACGCTAGCTCTACTTTGCTACCTAGCTACGAATGTTCATGAAATATACTCCGCTTCGTCGTGTACGAGGGGAAACAGCTAGGAAGTTCGAGTTGGTTTTTTTTTTTTTTTTTTTTTTACGGTTAGAGATACAGGTCCACTGTGACGCGTCCACTTGAAAAATCAAAATCATCTCATCAACTTTTACCTAGCGCAGCACTCGACGCGTGTCGAAGAGTAGAGTAGCCTATGACCCACGGACATGGACTCGTGTACTGAAACGCATATAGTTTCGGTTTACGCATCGATTTTGCAGGGTATATCTTTGGTCCCAAAGATGCAAACCGCAGACTCCCATTTCTGCGTCTGTCTGCGCGTCGCGGAGGAGGAGTCCGTGTGTCATGGTAAAATTTCGCGCGACATCAGTACGCTAGGAAGGATAAAAAAAAATCAAATAGATCGCTATTGTAAAGTTGTGACGGGAATGAGAAATGCTTTCGATTCCTGGAACGTCTTTATAGAAGCGACGAAGCCTCTTGTGGTGCATCGGGTTTCGGATGTTTCAACGTTTTCGGATGTGACTAAAACGTCGTTGTAAGCGGATTTTCAAGTTGGGACAAAGACTTTAGGAGTTCCGTGAGACGCCATCCACTTAATGCTGCCGTAGTGGAACGAGCAATTCTAGCGAAACAGCGAATGGCTCCTCTGAACCGCAGTCGGGAGGTGTAACACAATGTAAATTCCACAAACGGCGATCGGATTCTCTCGAAACCTTTCGCCGCCTCTAACAAACGACGTCCGTTCGTCCGTTCGTCCGTCAGCCAGTCAGTCCATCCGTCCGTCTGTCTGCTCGAGCAGCGGTTTTAACCAACATTTTAACGAGCTCGCATGGCGGATACGCCCACGATACTACGCTAGTACCGGATGTACGGTGACATATTGCATATTCACTCTCATACGCTGCGTTACGGCTAAACATGACGTAATACGTTCCGGCTCATTGCGCTTAAAATTTACGAGTTATAATTAGACCAATAAAAACGTGGAATCCTCCATAAGTGTCTTTTCCACTTTGCAGCCCGTGGATTTTTCATTCCGTTTCATTAGGAGCGGGCCAAGAATTTTTCCATCGGTCAAGTGAAACGCGAAAGTGGAAAGTTTTCGGATAAACACTCGATTGAATTTGGACGCTTCGCTTTGCGGGGCCATCGTCGAGATTCAGGTAGCGTTCGCTATGTCTCTTCCGGTCACGCGCAGAACTGGATAAAACGGCCGGCCCAAGACCCTGGAAGACCGGCCTTCGCCCGCTTACATACTTTCCGAAGATATCCTTCAATTAAGATCATGACGCCGAGATCGGGGCACGATCGGCAAACCCGATTAAATGTTTTAATCCGATTTTCGTCGGCAAGTTTCATGTCGTTCGAACGATCTAAATTAAATTAAGGCGACCAAGAATCCTCCCTTCTATGTATAGACGTTCGAGTAAAACTACTTAGGAAGATACTTGAAATTCACTTTCCACGGAGCAAATAGTAGGAAATCTTAAGGAAGAGAAAGAAGGGGTTGGGAGTGCGAGAGAGAGAGAGAAAACGTCTCCTCAATAGTCGTAAAGTTTCCGCTTTTCAGTATCGTGTCGGGGTATCGAGAATGCAAATGGCAACATTGACGGGTTTTCAGGCGGGAAAGTGACTCCACCATAGACTCTGAAAAGAGTGGCCTTGGCGGATTGTCCCCGACACGAGTCTACGAGATCCCCGGCGAAATATTGACTTTGGCCGACTTGCGCGACGATACGGCCACGCTAAACTAGAAATTACGCGCCCTGTCCAGCCGACGACGGATGGCGCGTCCAAACTCTGTTGCGCGCACGTGCGCGAGCGAACGCTCTACGGAGCGACCAGGAATAACCCCCGGTTATGGGGGTTATGGATAACTCTGGTGTACCGAGACTAGCTCCTCCCGTGTATTGATCGCGAGAGCAAAGTCTTCGGATCCTTTCGCGTTGCGTCGAATTCTCAAAGGGATTTTCTACCGCACGAACGACGAACACCCTTTATCTCCACCCAAAAACTGCAAAACTCGCGCATTAACAAATTTTTCCAAGCACGCGACACCACCGTTTCCTCCTCGAATCCCATTGTACGGTTCGACCGAAACCTTTATCCACGCATAACTCTCGCACGATGCTGCGCCGCTAATGCTCGAATATTGCGTTACGCGTAACGCAGGCATATAAAATACTTTGAAAGCGTGGCTAGTAAAATTGCACGAGGAACAGAGCGCGGGAGAGATACTGACGGCGCCGCCGCCGCTCCTCTGGCCCTGGAGAACCGAGCAAATATTGTGCTTTACACGGCGCACCGGTAACTATCTCTCGTTCGTGCATTCCGGCATTTGGATCCTGCCAGTTGAACTAAACCGCAATTCCGGGAAAAGTATGTGGTAGATGCGAAAGATTTGCCGCAACTCGTTGAAAAAGTAGGAGAGGAAAGGAAGGAAGATGGGTAGTAGGGAGCAGGTAAGAGGAGAAGAGAAGCGGAGGAGGAGGAGGAGGAGGGATGATAAGCCGGTGGAATTTTACGAACGAAACTCGTTGCGGGCAAGACAATGAGGCATGCAAATTGCAAGTATAATGGAGAATCGAGAATGGAGAATCGAGAATCGAGAATCGAGAATCGGTTTACATAGATAGTTAAGAATGGCTGAAAGTAGGCGCGGTGTCTCGCAGCAACCACTTGCACGTATGTATATCCGTGAATAGGCTAGTGTCAAGGTCTCTTTTGACAGTGAATCGGTCTCGTCGCGGTGTCGATCGTTGAGTATGGTAATGGCGGATGGTAATGGCCAAAGCATGTCCGCCATTGTTCAATTCTCCCGTCTTTTCAATTCGTCGATCTCCGACACACACGCGACCCTCACACGGACGCGTTTCCTTTCTTCGTGCTGCAATGTAACAGCAGCCGCAAAACACGTCGGATCTCACTGACGTTTCCTGGAAAATATCGCGACTCATCGACACGCCACCGAATCTCTGATTTTTCCTGGAAACGGTCAATGAACCGTGGGAACGCGCGATTCACCCACCCCTCGCACGATATCCGCAAAATTTGGCAAAAAGTTTGGAAAAGTGTCGGAGATCCGAAGAAGCGGATCGACCGAGGGATTAATCCCGGCGATTCTTAAGCGATCGTGTTTGATTAACGGAGGCTGCGGCGATTACGTTTAGAGTCCTGGATAATTAGGATCATTAAGGGGGGCTGAGAGATATTTTATTGGATAATAAATATGTTGCGGCGAGAGTGCCGTGTGCTCTCCTTTATAAGATACTAAAATGTTTATTCCCTCCGTGCGATAAGCTAATAACAATAATTTAAGAAGCGCGTAGCTCGTGAATTTGATTTTAATGATTTTTTCCCTTTTACAAGTACATTCTGGCAAATTTATTGGACAAAATTTTGTCGAGCCGCATTCGTAGCAACACCGCCTCCAGCGTCAGGTAAACAGGCAGGCAGGCAGCAGGCAGCAGGCAGGCAGACAGGCAGGCGGGCAGGTAGGAAACGTGCAACGTGCGGTAGCTGGTTTTTACACCCGAAGGGGAAAAAATGCGAAAAAATAAATTATGGACTCCATTCAATCTGGTGGAAGACAAGATTTGACCGGTGCTTCCGAGAATATGCAGCCCGGCAGCCGTCGATACTCCTCCTGTGAGAAAAAAATTACGGGGCGCGCAAATTACCGAGAAAATTCATCCGCGAGATCCACAAGTTTTCTGGGTCTCTCAGTCGATCCGGCGGATTTATTCGACGCGGAATTCCAAGTTTTTTGGATACGCCATTAATTTCGGGGCAAAATGAAAGAAGCGAGGAACGTGTTTAGCTTAGCTTATGACGCGGACCGCTGAATTTTTGTGATATTTATTTGGAAACGCGGTCACCCGGTCACACAGAAGCGCTTGCTTCGTTTATTTTGAAAACTTGGTAAATCCCATCTGAAAACAGCGCCGTTCGTTCGGTGATAAAAGTTTCGCTGCGTATGCAGGGCAAGTAACTGCAGAAGGACACCAGCTTGCGTGCAGAACTTCGACGAGGAGCCCTATAGAATATCTTATGCGACATTCGACACTCGTTTCTGATTCGACGCGCGAAACTCGAACTTCAGGTTTTCTGTTTTATGTCCACCTAAGCGTTCCTCCGGTGTGTTTCTTGAATTATTTCTCATATTCATGACGCACGCGAATGGCCAACCGTCGCCAGCTTGCGCGCGAAATTCCCGCTGGCCCTGCGTTGAATTTATCATAAGACGCCCGAAATTTTATCGACTTTTTTCCCCGACGCACTACGAAGCCAATTCAAATTTCAGTGCCCGCTGCTGCTGCTGCTGCTGCTTCCAGTGCCACCAGAATTTATTCCGCTGCCGCTGACAAACTATCGGAAAGAGAATCAGTAATGTCGCGATTCTCGAGAAGTCGATCGCTACACCTTCTTTTTCTCTCCTTCGACTCCTTCCTCCGCGCCTTCGGCTTCCGCTTTCATCGCTTTTGCCTCGACCCTTCGTGCTCGCGCGTGTATAATTAAATTCAAAACTAGGACGCGCGTCTTGCGAGCGGGCGCACTTGGAACTCGAGTCAGGAAGGCGATTTTAGAAACGCGCGGGAACTACTCCGAAAGCTAACCCGTCTGACCTTGAGAATCGACTCTCCGCGAATCGGGGGCGTCCGGCGAAGGAGGTTAGTGGTTTCTCGCTGACTCCTCATTTTTCCCTGGTGGAGCTGAAAAACTCCCGCGAGAGGGGAAGAATGCGCTTAACGATCGCGCTTAATCGGTAAACAATGGTTTTCGAGGGATCGACCAGGCGCGCGCAGCATCAGCATCAGCATCAGCATCAGCATCGGCAAGAGCTACGACGTACCGGCAATAAATCTCGGCCGAGCGGCCACTCTGATTCTTCTGCCAGCAATTGCATAATGCTCGCTTACACTCAATGAAAGCCGCGAGCACGTTTTACATCTGCGTAGTAACGTATGTAAATATTTTCCGAACCTATCCAAATGTATCTACAATACGTTCCTATTCCAGCTGTTTACGAGATCCCTAGCTGGCGCGTATCAAGATCTCATTGGCTGAATCCCCTTCAAACGCTGGAATAACAAATGAACAGCGGAACTCCACGAGCTCGACTTACCTAACAAGACAATCCGAAATATCAGTCTACTCTGTTTGTTCGCGTTAAAACGATCGCGATCCCCGCCCCGCCCCTCCGTGCCTCTCCCCAAAAAGAACGAAGGAAAAAAAAAGCGGGGAAAAAATAGGCAGATAGCGCGCGGATTACAAAACGCACTCGAGGAGCTTTTCATTATCGCTCGGCTCCGCGATCGAGACGCTTTCCCACTTACACGATAAGATTGCCGCCGGTTTTTGCTCGCGTCACACGTTATGGCAGAAATTCAGATTCTCCGAGTAAATACGCGAAAATGCACACGGTCTCGCGTGGCAATGTCTCGTACAGCCGCCGGCAGAAATGGAGCCCCCTGCGTCACTGTGAGAGCGACGCGGGAAAGAACCACCATGCTCTTCGAGCGATTTCATCAGGGACTTCGTATCCGTCCCTGGCTGTACATCGGAATCGATTATCTATCCCCACTGGGCGGGCGCGGTCTCTCCCTACGACATTTCTATCTGTTCTCGTGCGCGGAAGCGTAGGAGAGAATGCGTGGTGCGATAAAGCAAAAAAACTCTGAGAAACTGAAAGAAAGAGAGAAAGAGAGAAAGAGAGAGAGAGACACGTGACTGCCTGCAGAAGCGTAGCTACACGGGGCAGGTAACAATGCGTTACGTGAATCGGCTGGCGCCAACGATCGTCTTTCGCGATAACGCGATCAAATTGCCAATGGTTAACCTACGTAAGATCATGTAACCAGCTGCTATTTGCGAAATGATCCGGCACACTGGTCCTGCTAGTTTACGAGCGGCGCTCCCGATCCGATCGACGGAGCAGCTCCATTACGGAGCTCCCTTCACGCACCCTCCTCCTCCTTCGCCCCGGTCACCGATTGGCGAAACCGACTCGATTCTCCCGCGTGACCCGATCTTTCGCGCGTACGCGAAAACTTTCAGTCAACACCGCAGCCACGAGCGAGTCATCCGGATCGATCCAGTCGTACCATAATTTATAGATATTTTTCACGCTTCGCGCTTACCCGATACGATGTAGCGCTCCGCTCGATGCGTGGGCGGCTGATCATTAAAATATTGCAGGCGTGTGCCCCCTCGAGTGCTCGCGCGGGAATCGCAAAGTACAGCCACGAGGTACCGAAGCCCCAAGAAACTCGCGCGTTTCGCGATTGGTTTCGCTAGGCGGAATTGCCGAGCATTCGCCCCTCCTCTCCGCCCCTCACAGACACGCGGTGAAAGCGAACGGAGAAATGAGAAATATCGCTAAACGAGTATTTTCGATGGTCGGTAGATTCTGGTCACTCTCTCTCTCTCTCTTTCTCTCTCCTTTTCTTCGTCTCTCCATCCGGGCTGATCATGGGGAAAATGCGTCAAGTCAAGTTAGTCAAGTGTGACCCGGCTGACCGCGATTGTTGCGCTACCGAAATGAAATTCACGAATGGCGCCAATTGGTCCGGACACACAGGTGCCACTGTCATTTCTCAAGAAAAGACTATTTTTTTTTTGGGCCGACTTATTCAATAAAGAAGCCTCGCGCCTCGTCAAGGCCGACACATTCGTCGGTGTGCCTACTCGATTATGACCGAGGAGGATTTATCAGCCCGCGGCTCCTTCGGGATTTATCGGAATTTATAATCGACGCCACACACACACACATCGGGTTAATATCGATTCCATGCGACAAGTCCGTGGCCTGCGCGATCCCCTATCGAGGCCTACAATAAAATTGGAAACATTTCTAATTAGTAACGACCGCGCGAGTCTCTCTCTCTCTCTCTCTCTCTCTCTCTCTCTTTCTTTCCCCCCTCCGTATCACCATCCGTCCCTCTCTTGAGTTTCTCACAAACCTTCAACGGGGGAGGGGGAAAAATGAGATAAAAAGTTCCCTATTGACTTTTCAAAGGGATTCATTAATTTTCGTGAACGTTTCCATGTATTATTCATTACGTCGGGGAGGCTCCTCCAGCGATATTGCACATACATATACGTGTACAGTCCATCTGTGTTATTATAGTTCGGAATATCAAGTACTGATAGCACACCGTAGATGAATATTCAAGCGACTGGAAGATAAAACAACGTCCATAGTTCTATCAGTGAGTGAGAAAGCTAGTTTAGCGACACCGCCTATAAAAGCAGGCTGGTCTACATCGAAAATACATTAGAGGTTCGAGCGTCGATATCCTGGCAATCTGTATCGAAGACCAAATGGAAAATTGATCGAATCTGAAAGTCCGCGGCGCAGAGTGGCTACCGAGTGGCGGTACTTGGACTTTGAGGATGGGGAGACGAAGGGCGACGCGGGGGAGAAGGGAGAGGCAGAACGACGCGCCTCGCCATGCAATCAAGTAGAACGTAGGTGGCAAGAAGGATTGAAGTACTGCGTGAGGGAAATCGAATTCGTCGAGCGAGCATCCGCCGATGAACGACAACCGACGACCGATCCGGTTTACCGATTTCCCGCGAGGTACTTGGAGGTGTCCGGGAAATTGAAGCTTCCTAAATGTCCCTGCACACACGTAGCGGCCACGGGAGCTTGCAAATTCGAGAATTGCGCACTGACAGCTTTTATATTCCAACCCTCCCTCTCCTCCTTCTCCTCCTGTCCCAAGGGATTCTCGGACGAAAACTGCCTCTCCCCGAGGGCTCTCCAGGGCCGGATAAAAAATACCAACGATAAATTAGTCCCGATGATGTTATCGCCCTGATATTTCCCTGTCGCTCTCGTTATCGCACCGTCGATATTTCAAAACTGGCCGCAGACAGATTTTATTTGTCGCTCAGCGAAAAATCCGGATATTATTATCTCGGCCATTTTCCGCGCGTGGAAACTCGATAAAAACCTCTAATTATCGCCGGTATTTCTTTCAAATACCGCGACGGCTGCTGGAATTACGGCTTCTTCTCGTGAATACACCGGAGAGTCAACCGAGTCGGGGTTTCAGCCGTAATGCGTATTACAAGTGCTTCGGCAGCCATTAGCTTGATGAGGTCAGAAACGCTCTGAGAGGACGTAGTCTAAAGGAGCGAGCAGTACTCCGATACGCACCACTGCAAAGTGCGCTTTGTGGCCAATTTCGGGAACAGCAGTTTCCGCGGTCGATCTTTCTCCGCTTATGAATAGCGGTGAAGCCCCGAACGAAAAAATAAGGGCAATGACGATAACGGGGGTGAAATTGAAAGAGAAAGAGAGAGAGAGAGAGAGAGAAAGAGAGAAAGAGAGAAAGAGAGAGAAAGCTCCACGAAGAAGCATATCGTTGCCCTGGTGCTAACGAGTACAGCCAGGGACAGATACAAAGTCCCTGACTCCAAACTTCAGGTTTGGCTTTAGCTCTCGGTGACGTCAGAGGAACTCGATATCCGCCCTCGGCTGTACACGCGGACGCACACGTTTCTCGATAGTTTCGAAAACTCTCCAGGCCTGCATCCGCTTCCGGACAGCGTAGAGTAGCTCCCGAGGGTACCAGGTGTAGCAAATCTACTCTCGACGACGCTGCCTCCCAAGTTGAAAGAGACCGGCGCACCCCCATCCCCATCCCCACCCCCATCCCCCTGAAATTTGTCAAGCTCCGGCGGCATCGGGCAAACTCTCGCCGCTCGCAAACTCGTCAGTAATTAGAACTGCGATTTGTACCGGCGCAGCCAGTTTCGTTAAAGAAACTTGTCGACATTTGCAAACGCCCCCGGATCCCCGGGTTCTCCCGTGCAAGCGAACACAGGGGAAGGAAAGCGGTGAGCGCGTTAATTACCGAAAGCGCAATCTCGCCTTAAGTGAGCGCGCGCGTGTTGCTCCATGGCACATGCGGGTTCGCCAAGCGGGGCAGAGCACAGGGAAGCAATGTGTACACTTTGTCGATCTAGTTCATCGTCAGCAGTATTGATTGTGAGTAGCGCGATATCTTATTGTTCTTGCGGATTACGATACTCGCTTTGAACACGGGACACCGTTGTGATAAGTGTTGCTGTCCGTAACCCGATAGACCGTATCAGACCACCATCTTTTATTCCATTGTAAGGGGCCACGGACGAAGGACCACCGGTGTTACTGCGATTGCCGATAGTTTACGAGATCGAGTACAACACGATCATGTAATCCGACCTGGTATACCGTGTGTGTCCCTCTTCGCTATCAGGATGATAAAGTGACAGCGATCGTCCCTGCGAGAGAGCAAGCGCGCGCGCGACGTCAAGGATACGTCGGGCGATTTGCTGCGCGAGGGATTACGACGAGCGTCGCTCATTCCGCGAATGAGAATCCTCATCGAAAATCGCCTGGAATTAAGTGAAACAGCCAGAGGAGGATGAGCAGGCGGAAGAAAGAGAAGAAGAAGAGGAGGAAGAAGAATAGGCGGAGGAAATGACATTTCCCTGGGAAATTATAGAATTTCTCCAGGAGGTTTTCGTATGCATTGTTTGTATCATGCAAATCTGGAACAAGGCTGAGTGGCCTGGAATTATGCTGGGAGAGGAAAAAAGGTGAAAACGATGGAGAAGCAGAGCTACACGTGCCGTATTGAGAAATTCGCCTTTCATATATGCAGGGGTGGAGGGAAAATATGCGCCAGGCTGGAATGTTATTCAAAAGCGGCTTTACGTTAGTCGATCAAATCTGATGCTTTCCATGCAAAGAAGGCAGGTTCCAGCGGTGCAGGCTCGATCTGTTATTTAAAGTAAGGGCGCCGGATATCCGGGGAGGAAGATCGACGGAGATTTCCGTTCCGTTCCGTCCAATAAGGCGCCCCGAGTCGCTCGAACCTCCATCGCTACCCAGGGGAGGGAGGACGAGGGAAAAATGAATTTCCTCCCGAAACGGACGAAGTAAACTATTTCGCATAATTCCACCGAGGCAACCCTGACACGATTTCTTTCTCTCGCGGGTTCAGGCAAGGCAGCCGCACCCCCGCGGAACTCCCTGATTACATCGGCGCCCGCCAACCCCCCGATCGAGCTTCTCCGTCGATCCGAGTTCCGATCGCGAAACTTGTTCCTTATCCATGAATCACAACCATTAACCGAGTTTCTTTCTTTTTCGCAGGTTCGCGGAACGCAGTCAAGCTGGCTGCCTCCGCGGGTAACCCCCCCGCAGCCGTCGCCGCGCCAGCGCCCGCGCCCGCACCCGCGCATCCTCCCGTCCTGTGGAGCTCGCGCAGAAAACCTGGTGAGTACACAACACGATCTGTCATTACGAGTCGAATTGTAAAAATCATCGGGAATGCGGCAAGACCTTGCGAAATACGCGCGAGTTTAATAACTGTACCGTTCGGCCGCGGAGTCGAGTGCATGGGGAGCGCAGATGCACGCGCACATGCACATGCACATGCACTAATGAATTCGCCACAGTCTTTCGCAGTGCAGCCGGTGCAATTAAACTAAGCGGAGCGGAGCGTGGAGAAACACAAGAGCGGAGATATTGGGTAGCTCTTCGTAGCGCAACGTATCACTTCGCAATAGTTGGCCGCGTGCGCCTCGTAACTGTTTCACGAGAGCCTAGAGAAATTAGCGGCGGGAGAGACGGAGGGAGAAGGGCTGCACGGGCTCTCGTTGATCTTTCTCCTCCAGTGACCACGAACGTGGAACGAGCAATTGGCCTCGAGGTCAATTTCTCCGCGAGCGACTAATTTCATACGAGTCGCGCGCGCACTTGACCCTGGCTAATAAGCCAGAGGTCAATAGACCTCGACCAGTCAATCTTGGTCGTTCCGCCGCGCGCGGGCTCTTTAGCAGGTTCCTCGCGAAAATTCATACCCTCCCCCTCCCCTTCCCCCGTCATCGCGCCCGGACGGAAGGCATTTCCGGAAGACTTCGGGATACGGGGCGACGAGAAAAGTGAGAGTCGAACGTCGCGCTGCGGGTCTCGTCCCCGTCGCTGAGACACCGCAGAAATTTAATTTCTCCCCGTGTTGCGACGGTGACCTTGACCGATCTAGGCCCGACGCGATCGGTGGCTCTACCCCCCGTGGCATTGACATGCTTGCCAATGCCAATGCTAGCGGCCCGTGAAACAGGCTCTTACTCTTCTCAACGCTTCGACTTCTTTGTCTCGTTCTTTCTCTCTCTCTCTCTCCCTCTCTCTCTTGTTCATTCCCGCGTTTACGTCGATCCGGTCCATACGTGGGCCGAGAGCGGAAGGCCAAAACTTCTGGAATTAGCCACGTCCTAATTGACGTATCCGTTCCCGTAGTTTCCGTGCGTCTGATCTTGAGCAAGAAGAGTCCTATGCTGATGGTCAGACTTTGTTGAAAAAAAGGAGAAAAATGAAGAAAAAGAAGCTGCTCCAAATACATAGAAAGTTACGCGTCTTTCGCGTTGGCTAATCCGAATTCCTCCGGCGTCATAATTTTATTAGCGCTTGGAGGTGGACGAGCGGCGACTGGCAAATCGCTCTCCTCTCTCATTCTCTCTCGAAACTCGTCTGGATTATTCCCATATAAATACAAACTATCGGCCACGGAGAACCTGATTATCGCGAGGTAGTCGAATGCGCATCTGTCAACTCGATTCATTCTTATGCAAATCGGCAGGGGACGACGCTAAACCTGTATCGCGATACTCGATGACGGTGCAAAGTAGCCCAGACATCTGTAGAAAATACCGAAACGGATTAGGCTGGTACGACTGAAACGACTTTTCCGTGCAGCGAGCGAGTTCCTCGAGAATGAAGAGAAGAAATTTCCCAAATGGTTTCCACACTCTTCCGATGAAATCGAGCGAATTGCCTTTTTCCCGTTTTCAGGTGTAAAGTTCGAGTTAAATAAGAGAGAGGGGGGGAAGGGGGTTATGGCTGACCAATGAGGCCGTAAGGTTTACGCGTCCCGCATTACGGTCTCATTTTGCTTTATGGGGGTGTAATACCGTCTGAAAGAAGAACCCTGTATAATTTACGATCTTATTGTCTCTGTTTTTGAAATAAAATGAATCGCCGGACAACTGACCCTTTGGACGATCCACTATATCATCCTGAGATTCGCAGCTCGGATCTCAAGGAAAAATCGGGCCGATCGAGGGAAATTCAGGGACGTCGAATGTCGGCGGAACGTCTCTCCGGTCTCGGTTAAAACTCCTCTCGAAGCGAAACTTATCTTTTCCATCGATCTGCGACTGGTGCTTTACATTTTAATGGATAGAAGCTCGATCCACGTTTCGACCAATCATATCGCCCGAAGCGTTTCTTTCGGCAAAACACATTGTTGCTTTCCCGCCCCTTGATAATTCAATCGCGGAGATCGTACGGAGGAGGGTGGGACTGTTTTCATGGGAATGGGCAAAAAGGACTAAAATGGATGTTACTGTTTGCAAAGAAACACGAGAAAACTCTACGGACGGTTTACGGAAGCGAGAGTGCACGGAGAAAATGGAAAACGATAGAGACCGGGGTACTATAAAATACACGGCGAAATCGTAAAAGGAGAAAGACACAGAGCGGAAGAAGGAAGAGGCAACGCGAAGATAAGTAGGAGGAAGCGGACGTTGGAAGTCCGATGGAAAGATAAATGCTAGGAATAGGAAAGGAACGATGAAAGACGAGACAGAGAGAGAGAGAGAGAGAGAGAAAGAGGAAGAAGAATGATCGTGGCCTCTATCCACCAGTCTTTTTGACTTTCCGTCTAGCCGGATCGAGTTCCGGTTTCCCATTGGCCGGAAACGACAGGATATTCCCGTTCCCGTAGTTTCTCGGCCGGGGGCTTTAAAACGGGAATGGTCGAACGAGTCACGTGGAACGAAATCTCCGCGTGTCGGGCCAAATCATTCTTTTTTTCCTCTCTCTCTCTCTCTCTCTCATCTTCTATTTCTCTCGCCACTTCTTGTCTTTCACGCGTTTTTCTCTCAGCATTCGGTTCCTCTTCTCGCTAGATCCAGAAATATCGTCGATCGTCGCACAGACTGAAAATGCACGAAACCTACGAGCTGCGTTATTCGTAGGAACTTCCGGTTCCACCGAAATTCCTCGCGCGATCTCGTTCCGATCGCTAATGTCAATGATTTTGACGAAAGAGCGAGTCGGACCGCGGAGGAAGCGAAGGAAGAGGGTGGTAGGTGGGCGAAGGAAGAAAGGCAAAAGAAGCGAAAGCGGAAGCACGGAGAAAAGTGGAGTATGAGGGACACGGGGTGCCCGATCACGAGCCGTGCACCGGAGGAAAATGATGCTTCCGTTTATTTACGAGATCGCCGCTAACTAAGAAGATTCCTTAGCGAGTCTCGGATCGATTAGAGAGTCGACGAGAGTGTTCGTCGTGAGGTAACGATCGAGAACGTACGTCGAGTCGACTTGACTCAACTTGAGAAGAGAAGAAGATGAGAAGGGTAGGGAAGAGAAGAGAAGAGAAATCTTCCTCATCCGGTTCTTCTTCGTCGTTCAGAGAACGAGCCAGAGCTTCTCCGTGTGTTAGACCGCTGTCTCGTCGGTGAATATACTTCTCGGAACTTGCTCAATGGAATTAGTACATGTTAATGGACTCGACAAACCAAGCGACTAACAGAAATTCATTGAAAATAATCGCGCATATGCGCCTCGAAGAAATTGCACGTATGAAAAGTTAGCGATGACGAAGCGTTCTCCCGAATCGACTTTCGAGTCTCTTCTCTTCTCTTCTCTTCGCTTCTCTTCGCTCATCTCTCCATCTCTTCCCTTCTAATGGTCGATCTCGCGTTATTCCAGTTATCGCGAGAACCGCGAATAACCGCGAACCAATCGCGTTTGTTTTCAGGAGCTTGCACACTTTCTCGCTCTTTTCCCCTTCCTCTTGTACCGCTCCCTCTCCGTCTCTCTCTTTCTCCTCTTTATCGAATTGATGCACGCTCGTGGAACTCCGTGAAATCGCGCGTGACACAATTCGAGGAATTTATGAGCAACGGCAGATTTCTCACGCCTTCCGGAGCGCTCCGGAGTGCCGATAGTAGAGAGAGGACCGTCGCTTCTCGAACTAGAGGAGACGCTCGGATTTTCCACTCGCCAACGGCAAATCTTTTCTCGAGGAACCCGCGCTGAAGTCGGATCAGTTTTGGCGGCCGTCCAGCTGCGTACTGCAGAATATTTTCTGCGGAACGCGTTACGATACCCACCCACCACCTCGCTCCGCTCCGCTCGTTCCATCGATGTATGCAGCAGGTACGTCTATGTATCATCATCATCTCGATTCTCCCGGTGCTACCGAATAAGTGGAGGTGGATGCCGCGCCGTGACCTTGTATCGAGAAAATGTCTTTCGCTGAATTCTAACTGTTCCCACGCGCCGCGTCCTGGAACCGGACATTGACAAATGGAACAGGACTCTCTTTGATCGCTACCAGCTTATCGAACCATCTCCAAATTTTTTGCCGCCATTATTAGTTTTGGGTGAACCGCCGTTTCTTTATCACCCACCACCACCACCACCACCACCACCTCCACCATCGTCGGTAGAAATAGAGAGAAAAAATAAAAGAGAATTAAGCAAAGAAAAGAAAAATTAATTCAGGGAAGAAGAGTTCTTCCGAGAAATCCTGTCGCATTTAAATTTATGCGCAGTTGCTTCTTTTTTACGAGTCAGCGACTATGTGTTCGTGATGAATCTGTGCGGCAGTTTTGCCATGGTGGCCAAAGTGTGCGCTGAGACAGACGGGGGGACGCGTCGGTTAATGCAGCGTTTCCTGAAACGTGAGGTAATCCTATCGTCGTAGACGACGAGAGTCGGCCACGACCGGACAACGCCCGCGCTTCCAGCCGTTTTTCATTATTCCAGTCGACGAAAGCGGCGACATCCGCATGTGTCGAATATAGCGTATTGCGCAACGACGCCTCATTTTTTCCCGACGATTTTACGGAGGTAGGCGACCGCTCCACTCGACTCGACTCGATTCGATCCGATTCGATTCGACTCGACTGGATTCGCTCCGAACTGAATTCGCCGTCACCACTCGCTACCAGCGGAATTTTTCTACCAACGAATCCCCGGAATCCACGTGAAATCACCGGAATCGCCACGAAATCAAAACTCGATGCTATTCCAGCACTCGAGACGTTTCTTGCTCTCGACCTCTTTCCCTCTCTCCCTCCCACGACCCCGGCCGGGTCCCGATCCCGGCCCCTCCTCCGCACTTTTTTCCCAGACAGTCGAATTTTCGGCTCGCAGAATGCATTTGCCGATCGTATTTTTATCGCGACAAGTCGAGAAGTCGTTCGTTCGCCGGAGTCTCGAGTGGCGAATGCGCGCCAATAAATTAATCGACTGCCACGACGGAGAAGAGGAAAAAAGAAATGAATCACGAGCGTCTGTCTCGTGTTTTACGGCTGGAGCACCGAAACCGAGCGCGCGGGTTCGCTCGTTAGCGGGACGTTCTTGCGCGGATCAGCGGATCTAGGAGTTTTGCTGATCAGCGCGGATATCTGAGACCGCGCAACCCCGGGAGGGCAACCCCGGGAGATCCGCGCGCTACCTCGAACGCAACCTCATCAGTTGCATAACCCGACGATTCGCACGCGCGCAAACTCTTTCTCTCCCTCTCGCACACGCTCCAATCTAATCCACACCCGCGTTTCTCGTCTCTTTGCACACGCCAGTACCGCGGTAACTCTCGCTGGAAAATTCTCAAAGTTGCACGGGGGAAGTCGTGGAAGTTTGCGGGGGCGAAGCGACATCCTCCGACGACCCTGGAAATCCACACGCGAGACACGGGCTCCTCGCACACGCGTGCATCGCGATATCGCGGAATCTGCCGAACACGAAACCACGCGGCATTTTCCCGGTTCCGCGTAAGCCTGGAAACGTCACGAATCTATGTGTTATCTGTCCGTGCTGCGTCCGTCGGTAGGAGAGGAAGCGACGAACGCGACGAAGAGGCTTCGACTGTGAAATACGAACGGACTAGCACGCACTTTTCTGACGGATAAACAAGCCCATGGGCAGATGTAACGCGTACCGGATTATCAAAGACACGCCGGTCGACGCACACGCACGAGAAGAATATCGAGTGCACGTGCACTTACGCACCTCTCGTATGAAAACGTGACGGAGAGACCGTATCTTTCCTCTTCTTCCTCTTCCTCCCTCCTCATCCTCCTGCCACTCTCTATCTCCGTTCTAAGTTTACGCTCGAGAGACGAGGACACCCCAGTATCAGTTTTCTCCATCTTTCTCGAGCTTCTCGCGGAGGGAAGAGGGTGTCCTCGCCAGCTTTCTCCCTCTCGAGCTTGCTACAGAAAAAGAGGACGTTTCTCGGGGTGGGGCGGATTTCTACATGCACTCACCGTCTTGATAAAAGCGACGACACGCCACACGTGCGTGCGCGACATCCCAGCTGTCGTCGTACGTTCTACCGCTAATACTGACAAATATAATAATAATAATAATTATAATAACGATGCAACTATCACCAATATAAGCAACCGTGTCGTCATTCCCGGTTTCGTTGCACGCGGAATATGCTGCGGCTCACAGTTTTTCGTGTCGTTGAAACTAGCGGCTGTTATCGCGCGCCGCTAAGCCTCTCGCTGTGTTCCATTCGAGATAAGGAATTGCGATCTCGCTCGATTTTCAGTGAAACGCGTAATCTTCCTGCGCTCGGACGATGATCGTAACGAAGTCCGTCATTCAATTATTTCACGGTACACGAGGGAAATTGTTTACCACCCACCCCGCGCTGTTGCAACACGAGGAGCTTCTCCTTCGGGCGATTATAGCCGGGGATAAGAGCGACTTCTCGCACTTTTCTCAGATCTCCATCGAGTTATCCGGCGGCGCGCGCGCGCGCGCGGCCTGTTTACGGTAGCCCCGCGTGCGCAACTCGCGATAAAACTTCCGTTCGCTAGGAGAATCGCCCCGGCAAAGTCGGCCGAGCGACCTACAAGCTTTCGAGCCCTGATGCTGGAGATCTCCTTTCCTATTTATAGTCGTGGAAGCATATTTCGCCAAGGGTAGAGGTAACGCGCGGTAGTCTCGCCTTTATTTAGACGACTCCTCCCTCGCGATCCTGCAACAGGCCGCTTTCCACCCCGGGAACCTGGGAAAATTCCCCGGGAAAAACTGCTGGATTCCCCGATTAACGCCCGCCGCCGCTCTTAACAGAATTTTCCAGGTGAATCGGGGTGGGGTGGGGAGGGCAGGGAAGCTTCCGCCCCGACGAGTCGTTAACCTAGAAAAATCGGAGTTGCTCGCGAGGACGCTCCTCCGCGCTGTTTCGTCGATACACTCGTGATATTAGTCATGCGGTAAATCGCAGCAGCTTCTCCCCGGCGCTGACTAATCGTCGTGACGACACGCCGCCTTCTCGACCCACGATAGCTCGCGCCGTTATCCAGAATTCATGAAAAACTTGTCGAGGAGATATCGGGACGACGTTCTTCCGCGGAACGCACGACGCCACGCCACCTCGCAAAGTACCGAAACGATCCGATGCGGATATCGGGAAGGGAGTATCCTCCGGTTCCTCGTGCCCCGAATCGATATACCTGTAAATATTGGCAAAGCATCCCGCGCACAAATGCACACATGCACGCGCGCACACACACACATATTCACGCATATCAATTTCGCTGGGCTTATCGTTGCGCTATCAAAATTTACCTCGGCTCGCACGAATTATATTATCCACCATAAAAGCCTGGCTTTCCCAATAATTGGTAATCTGCCTCATCAAAGTGGAGCGCGTTCAGCGTTAGAGCTGTGTGCCGCGAAAGTATCGTCATCGATAAGATAATTATCAATTAACGTTAATAACGCCTTTCGGGGGCGGCCACCCCCGAGTTGACCGGATCTTTGACGCCGGAGGAGAAACTCTAGGGAGTGTCCAACCATTACGACCGATTTTAGCAAACTTTTCCCTCTCTCTCTCTCTCTCTCGCGCGCGCGCGCTCGCTCTCTTCCTCTCCCTTCCTCTTCCTTGATTATCCTAGAAAAATCGGCGCAGAATCGGATAGCGTGGGTGCGTTCCAGGTACTCCAACGAAACGACTCGACAGAGTCGTCCCTTCTTGGTATAACGAGGCCTGCCGGCGCGCTAGCACTTGGTGCTTCTTTCTCCTCTCCTCTCTTCTGGTCTCCCTTCCCCAAACTATCTCCCCTCTTCCTCGGCATTTCTCGCCGTTCTTTTCCTTTTCTGTAACAGCGGCGGCGTCCGCTTCCTCTCGCTTTCCTCCACTCATATACTTACGTAAATAAGCCTATATACTCGTGTACTTATCGCGCGAATGCGATGCAAGCATATATACGCGCCGCGACGATGGCTAAGAGGGGGGGAGGGACGGTGGGAACACTGGAACAGATAACACTCGTTATCTGGGTCCTGGTTTTAACCGACAAACTTCGCGGGAAACCTTTTTTTTCATGACGCCAATGCACTTTGCCATTATGCCAGTCCTCCCCCCTCCCCTCTCTCTCTCTCTCTCTCTCTTTTTCTCTCTTTCTTTCTATAACCAAACAGTCTACCGATCGCGCAAGAGTTTCAGCGAGGAAACTCCATCCGTCACTGGAAGCAGCACCATCAAGCCATGCCCATCACTCGATCACTTCTCTCTCTCTCTCTCTCTTTCGGTGGAAGACCTCGGAGAGTGAAACTGAAAACTCAAAGTACTCCCCGGAGCTTTAGATTTTTCTCAGCTCCGAAAGTTTGCTTTCATGCAGTTTTACAAGTACATCTATTGATCGTGGGGAGAGCACTTGTTCGAGTAGCGCACTCTGATTTTATGGCGTATGTGACCTAATTTCCCGCTTATTTACATTTTCTCGACGGACTGGAGCGGGCACGCGCTTTTCCGCGCACCTCGGAGAAAAGTACTCGCTCGGAAAGCGGAGGAGAGCAGGCGAGCAAGGGGTCAGCGGAGAGTCCCGTTCACCCATGTGCATTTCCATCCGTAATTCTGGAATAAAGCTGTTAGTCGCCGGTCGGCTATTGCTAGACACGCAACTTCGTACCTTCTAGGCGTCTCTCTTTCGCCTACTTTATCTCACCGCTCGTCCGTGTCCCGGTCTTGGCTTTTTTTATCACTGCTCGTCCGCTTTCACGCTCGCAATGTCATCGTGGCCGTCACCGACGACGTCGGCGTCCGTGCAAGAGTTTTGTGCGCTCTGGCACTCGCTCCGCGATGCTCAGTCGCTCAAAGAATTCGAGAGCACCACGCATTTAACTCGGAGGTCTCTGCGAAAACTCGCGTCTTTTCACGCGAGAGCAAAATAATCGGCGAGGAGTCGAATGACGAGACGAGAGAGAAGAACTCGCGCTCTTCCCGTTGATTCCGTCCTATCATCGAAGAAAGTGCAGTGGAGCAATTGATATTTTCCTCGCGCGACATCCCCCCTCCCCCCTCAATAAAGTAAGTTTGCGTTTGCGGCAAACGCGAGCGCAAACTATCTCGCTATGTATCTCACGTGTTTTCTCAAGTTTTTAACACGCTAATTGCTGCTGTCCCCAAAGTGTCTGCGGGAGAGACGCGAGCGCGAACGCGATGCGCGTCTTGGGAAACCGCAAGGTCCCTCCCCCGTCTAGTTCCGGAAAAAATTTGTTTCGGGGATGAGGCAGGGGGTTTTTTACGACGTGCAAGCTCGCACCTTTTCACGCCATTCGTCTTTCTCCGCTTCCGTCTCTTCCTCTCGGTCTTCCTTTCCACCACCGTCGCCGTCGCCGCCGCCGCCGTCGTCGTCGTCGCCACCGCCGCTGTCGCCGTTGCCGTCGTTGCCACCGCCGCCACCACCACCACCACCACCACCACCGCCGCCGCCGCCGCCGCCACCAACACCAACACCACCTCTCTTTCCGCCTTCGTCGTTCTGAAATCTTCCCCTCTCCCCCGGTTCTCCTCGGCCCCTTTATCGTCCCTCCTCCTCCTCCACCACCTCCTCCTCATTCTCCTGCCCCTCCCACTGCTCGCCCGCCCCAACCCCCGCACCATCCCGCCCTTGTCGCTACTGGCCTCTCAGTCTGCCGCGAGAGTGACTCTACTCGACTCGGCGCGGCAGTCGCGGTTAAACTCGCGCACGAAGCGCCACGCGTGCCAGTGCGCGTCACAAAACACACACGTTCACACGGACACGACACGAGTGCGTTCTATCTACGAAGCGACTAATCATTTCCTTCTGTCACTTCCTCCGTGGCCAGTTTCCAAAGGAGAACCACCGTCACTTCCGGTCGCGCTCTCCCTGGCGAACTTTTGAATTTACCGCCCCGCAAAGCGCCCGCCGCGCTAAACTTTCCGTCAGTTTTTCAAACTCGTCGAAGGGTTCGTGGAGCAGCGCGCGAGTGACCGTCATCGTCGTCTTCCTCGACGTCGCCGGAACTTTGCGAGACGCGTCGTCGCTTCGATTCCCTGGCAGCTCTCCGGGACTTCCGGTGTGGCGGCGAGTCCAAACGACGCACGCGCACGCGCGCGAGTGAGAGAATTTTAACGAGCGATTGCGCTAGAATTTCGACATACTCGCCGAGCGATTCTCGACGACTCTCTCGAGGGATCCCGAGCGAGGAGCGAAGTCCAATGACTATAAGTGGTGAATAAACGCCGCTAAATGAACGGTGCGCGGTGAGCGATGAGCGCTGAATGCACGCTGCGCTCGTGATTGGGAAGCGGCGCGTTTCGGATGCTCCGTTTATAAGCGAGCGCAACGTGCCCGCCGCTGCTGCTGCTGGACGGACGCCCAGTGGAATCGGCAATATGGAAGCAAGGCGCGATAACCCAGCCTAACCTGGTACGCGTTATCGTAAACATCACTCAAGTCCACGACATTTACGAGAGACTAAAGACTCCGGAGTATGCGAGGCGGACTCGCCGCTAGTCGAGCGCGGCTCGAAGCTGAAATAGATGGAAATTAATGGAGCCGAGCGACAGCCGGTGAAATTTTGCCAGGACAGTCAGCGGGAGGAGTAGGAGAGAGTGCGCTACTCGGGAAATCCTCGAGTTTTCCGCGAGTTGTCATCTGCGGAACGAGCGAGCAGCTCCCTCCCCCCCGCAGCGACCCGGAGGAAAAAGAAGCCCGGAAGTAGGGAGCTCGTAAATCAAGGGGCCCGTCTATACTATCCCCGGCTGAATAATAACTCAAGCGAGGCGAGAGAGATAAGCTCTCTCGGTGATTTAGCATACTCCGCGAGGCGTAAAAAGCGCGCGCGCGCTCGCGCCATTTCAGACGTCGCCTCTTCGCTTTCTTTTCGAATCCCCCGCGAGTCCTTCGGCTGCTTCGCCCTTTCCGCTTCGCCCTCGCTCCTTCGGCTTTCACCTTGTCTCTTGCATTCTCCTGGACTTTGACTCGCGAACAATTCGAGCAAACCTGCGTCACAACCCCACCACATCCCACCCTTCGCCTCCTCGCACTTTCGCTCTGCGCGGAGAATTCAAAGAGGACGAACGGATCTAGCGCCAGTCGAGATTGCCCCAGCAAGAATTTGCGGTACGCCGAGTCAGCCGCCACGTGGGTATTGCCGAGTGAATCTGTGCTCTAACGGAGGAGGAGGAGGAGGAAGAGAGAAGAAAGCGAGGAAGAACGAACGAGAGACTGAAGCAAAGAAAACAAGAAAGAAAGCAGTTCAGAAGTGGAGAGACAAAACACGGAAAACAGAAAGGAGGGAGAGAAGAAGAGAGGACAGAGGAGGAGGAAAAGGAGGAGGAGGAGGAGGAGGAGGTCAACTTTCGGCCGGTCCGTCGGTCCGTCGGTCGGACGATACGTGGGAGTGATTAGAATCGTTCGCTCTCTTTCCTTCCCTCTCCCGTTCTCTCTCGCTCGTTCGTCCACCCGTTCGCTCACTAACTCACGAGTTCATTCATCGTGCGAATTCCAGCTCGCCGGAAGTGACGACGACTTCCTCGGGGCTCCGTCTCCGCAAGCGCAGCGACGCGCTGCTGGCGGGCCAAGTGTGCGTGGCACGCAGCTGTGCACGTGACCTAGAAGAAGCTGCAACAGTCCCTGCAACGTCAACGTCAACGTCAACGTCAGCGTCAGTGTCAACGTCAACGTCAGCGTCGGCGTCAAAGTCAACGTCAACGTCAACATCAATATTCACCGCGTCAGCGTCAACATCGACGGAAACAAGAGCGGCGAACGGAAAGAGAGAGACTCTCTCCGGCTGCTCCCGAGCGGCCGATGTCGAACTGGATGTTTGCTGCTGCTCGCTGGACGACGGAGCGTCCTCAACGCAGCGCGAGGCAGCCTTGAGGCCGCCCAGTTTTTTGCCCGGCGTCAACGGACGATGGACACAGTTCGAACAGACGCGCGCCCACCGCTCCTGCTGCACCTCCACACCGTCGAGCCTACTCGATTCCACGTCGACCCTGCCGACCCTACCGACCCTGCCGAGTCCGCAGACCCGACGACGGAGACCTCGACGCTCCCGCCTTTTCGTCCAGGTGCCTCGACACGGACACCGCACGATTATGCAGCTGAAGAAAGCTATGCTTAAGATTTTTGATCAATGTAAGTAGTTCGAGAAGAAGTCATCAACTTTGTACCGATCGCCAACCCATTGTCTTTCAATAGCGAGGAGGGAGGAGAGGGTGACAAGAGGGTCGTTGCGAGCACCTCCACCCTCTCGCTTCTTCTTCGTTTTCTTCTAGTAGCGGCAGTCCTTCCTTGGGCGCTCTGCTGCTCAACCATTGACCATTGCCGATGCTATCCCGGTCCTACGTGTTTTTTAAATCGAATCCATATCGAATCGAATTCGCGCGCGGGGACGACTCTTCTGTGGCTGTGTCTGTGCGTGTGTGAGCGAGCGCGCGCTGGGCTGATATTGGTTATGCATGAAAATTTATTCTCACTGCGGTAAACGGATATTTACGTGGCAGAAAAAAGCACTTAGACACTCGGAGCTTGGTAAAAAACGGATAACGAGTGTTTAACGGTTATTTAAAATTGTGTGTAACTGTAAAAACTTGGATATAGAAACAAGTAGCGACCTACGACACAATCTGGTCAAACTGATTAGTTGTCAAGAATTTAGTATTATCTGCATGCCGATAGTGTAATTCCCGTTCATTCTACAAATGAATTTCTCGGAATTTAATCGAAAGTGCTCTCTCTCTCTCTCTCTCTCTGAAACGTGAATATGATGTCATTTTGGCGATTATCGAAAGTTTTGAACGTCAATAAATATATATCGTGCATAAAAAGCTCGTCGATTAAAAATCTATGGAGCATTTGGCAAAATCTTGTAAACCCATTTAGGTGGGAGCAGTTGCCGCGCGCTTTATTCATTTCGTTTTGTCTGCAATTCGTTAAGTTTTCCTCTCGCCATTAAAAAGTAACGAGCGGACGCTGATATTAATACCGTTCGGAAACTTAGTGAAGAAATACCGAGCTTTCAACGATTTTATTAAACAGAGCATCTTTCATCGCGTTACAGAGTAGTCACGAAGTTGAAGCGGTAAACAAGAAAATGAAAAATTGACGGGACCTTGGTCGCCGAAATGCGTTAATTCGTTGCTGCACTCCATCCTTCTCCTCGGTGCATAATTTGTCAAATAGAGAGGAAGTCTGGAAGTAGAGAACGACCCATTTTGCTGCTGGTTAACTGATTTTTGAGGCGCCGCGAGTAAACAGAAGCGAAGCGTCTGGAAGGAAATGGGAGAAAACTGAGTAAGAGGTAATATCAATATCCAGTGTGTCGCCGTTAGCGGAAAACTTTGCCGGCTTCAAGTTCATAGAACGCGCGACACATATAAGGTGTTCAGAAATGCTCGAGTACGCGCGAATGTCACGTACAAATGTGCATTGTGTTTTGAGCGAGCGTTTTTCCCACGTCACATATAACTTGGTATCGCCACAACACAACACAACGGACCACCAAAAACCGATCCAACGATCAACCGCTGATTCAATGCTAATTTACTGCATTCGCTATGAGAATTTAGCTCTTTTCGGTTTTAAGCGTCCAAAAAAGTCAGAGAAAAGTCCAACAATCTTTTTCGCGTAAAAGTATACTGCTAAGACTCACTGAAATGAGCAAGAAGCTGTATAGTCAAACATTAAAATACTTCCACTTGCACCAGAACTGCGACGAGTTAAAGACAAGAGCTTTTTTCGAGTTTTAAAGTAGAATAACCTACGAATGATCAGACTCGAGTTAATAAAAGCGAATATCGATGCCACGTTAAAACCAAGGGTTTTATCGAACAAGTTCATGGAACATAAATTAAAGTACTTCTAAATATGCATCGAATGTCACTGAGCACAAGTCTCTACGATGAAGAATTGGAAGATCTCGAGAGGGAAAGAGAGACAGAGGAGAACTTGTTCAAGTTGACAAGCATATTTTAATTACCGAGAGCTATCCTAATAGAAATGCGTCGTTTCCTACGAACAACGTCGTCTTGGGAAATCTAGCTCTTTTCCTCGATAATTTCTACTTGCCACTTCTCCATGTCTCCCGAAGTCTTCGGTACACGGTTGTTAGCCATATGCAAATTATAACAACGGCCGCAGCTGTTTCCATTTTATTATCGCACACACGGCACTGCATTATCTCGTTCTAAATGCGATTAGAAATTAATGTTCCCTACAACGCTACAAATTACACATTGCGGTCTGTTATGTTCTTTTAATTCGATAATACCGTAACACCCGAACAACAAGCGTGCAACATCGTATTAGAAAAACCCCCATGGAAAGTACCGTAAAAGACTCCGGGTGGACCGAGGAACGAGAGAGATCGATCGGTGAGAAAGGAAAGCACCTGTTTAAGGTTTGTACACGCGGAGAGAGCGCAGTCATGGGGGAGAGATAAGGGAGGGAGAGGTAAAAGCAGGATCTCCCTAACCATCGAAATATCATTGATAACAAAATGGCAAAGTAAACAAAACCATCTCTTATCTACCGGTAGGAATAAACCGAATTTCGCAATGGAATTTCCGCGAGAATAACAGCACACCTGCGTTGCGAGAGATCGAAAGATTTATCAGGTTATCGCATATAAGTCCGTTTAATCCGAAAAATGATAGCATCGGTCAGTTCGACGGATGACGGAATCACCGATGACAAATTTCTCCCGATACGTATTACAGCATTGTTTATCCGGCTAGAAAGCCGCCGCTCTCTTCCAGTTTCCTCTTCTCTTTCCCTTTCATTTTCAGAGCGACTCTCCGATCTGGCAGAGTTCTCTCGGGAGTCCTAACTATTTTCAAGCGTGATGTCAAATATTTATCCGAAGTCAATAAAATTCTCGACTACGCTTCGCTGCGGAAGCTGGCCCGAGCAAAGTTTTACCGCCGGTGTGTCTCGTCCGAGGCCCAGGATCGTCCTTCGATCCGCGTCGGTGGGAAGGGCGTGTGGCGAGGGGGAGAAGGGATAGCGTGGGCAGCATCCGTCGACGCAATCCTGGAATCCTCGATGGTGGTTCCACACTCCGGAACTCCGACGCGCTGAAAAGCGTCGATCCTGACTCGCGCGAGGCTCCCCCTGGCGATTACAGGCCCATTATCTCCTCACGCGCTTTTTTCCGAGCGAGTCGTGGAATTCACTTACCGCCTTCCCACGTGGTGCCAATTGAAGTCGAGGAGTTGACACTCGCAAATTTGCATCGACAATTTGTCCCGGCAGTCCAACGGTCCAGCAAAATACATCGGAATGCGTATTCCGCGTGCAAACGCTAACGCCAAGGTTAGCCCCCCTCTCCCACCGCCGCCGCACGCATATCGGCGATTTCCTCCTCGAACCAGGAAACGAATCGCGTGACCTCAGGAATCGTCTTGGCAATTTTAGAACGGCACTTGTTGAATCTCTCTCCCTACCTCCGCCAGTTTTCCGCGAACCTCTCCGTCGTCCGTAGCGGAAGCTGGCGCGGAATTTGGTGGAGGTGTTCCAGGAATGGAAAAGCAGGTCGCGGCGCGGGACCAGGACGAGGCGCAAAGTGAGATGCATCCGGGGCTAGGCGAAATTGAGTCGGGGAATCGAGGAGGCAGAACGCGGCAGCGGTTACTGTTAGGGTAATCGGACGGAGAAGAGGCGACCGGTCGAAGAGAGCGGCGCAACGCGCGAGATTTCCAACGAGTGACGGAAAATCGCGTGGAGCTCGGGGACCTCGCGCTTCCCGTAATCGGCGGTGGTTGCGTAAGAAATAGCGCCGGTTACCTTGGACAATGCAAATGCGCGTCGTTATTCGTTTAGAACGCCTGTCGTCGTGACAGCCAATCACGTGTGACCACGAGTGCACGTTTTCAAAGGTGCCGCCCGCTAATCGCGAACTTATCAACGCTCGCGCTCTCCCGTCACTCGAGAGACTCGCGACAGACACGAGGGAGAGAATCGACGAGAGAATCGAGAGCTCGAGCCCTATGAAAAGCGAGGACGGGGCTGACCGGCCGGTCATTTAAATCCCCGGGACGACACCCCGCTTCTTAAGCTCCATTGGAGAAACTTTGCTCGCGGAGACGAGCCATATGCCAAAGTTCGCGCGGTACCCGCGCGTTCGTCGAGTCGTCACTAGGAGTCTTTCTTTACGAGGATGACGTTCCCGGCGGCGGCCGCCGCCCTCTCGGTTATCCCGAGGAATGAAAAATTAACGATTCGCTTCGAACGACTTTGAGTCCGGAACGCTCGTCGTGCACAGTCTTTCTCTCTCTCTCTCGTTACAGTTATTATAACACGCAGCGTGGGAATTTTTTATGCAAAAATCAACGGTGAGTCGTCGCCGGTTCGCCGAGATGAACGGGACGACGATCGCGAGATTTAACTCGAGGAAAATCTTCGTCCCCGTCACTCGTCACGGACCTCCTTCCCTCCAAACTCGGAGTCCTGGCTAAATTTAGTCCCCGGCCGTCTCTCGATATCAATCGCTCGGTCTCTCGGGGATTTTTAAGTGTTTTTTCGAAAACGTCGGTCGAAGCGGAAAGTCGGGAGTGACGCACGCCCCCGCGTACAGCCGTTAATCCGACTGCACCGGGAAGCCGTCAGTGGAGCCGACGACACGCGCTCGGCGAGGAATTCCGGGGAAAACCCGGCACGACTCCAGCGGAGAGTTGGATTTTTCAAGCTTTGCTTCGGATAAATTTAGATAGGGGCCGCGTCTCGATACTAATCGTTTGATCATCCGGAGATACGTCCCTGAGGCCACTACGAACCATTTATGTATTTCCGCTTGGTATCGCGAGTCTCTCCCGTCTCGTCTCCTTTCGTCTCCTCTCCTCTCCTCTCCTCTCCTCTCCTCTCCTCTCCTCTCCTCTCCTCTCCTCTCTTCTCCTCTCATCTCATCTCATCTCGTCTCGTTTCGCGACAGCTGCGTCTGGAGTAGCAGCAAAAGAAGGGGGAGTGCGAGGAACCCGGGGATCCCCAAGCGCGAAGTTCACGTTCGTCGAACGACGACCGCGAGACCGGGGAAGCTTCTCGAGGAGCCAACGGTGAAGGTGAGGATCTCGAGAAGGGGTTGCGGCGGGGGAGGAAAGCGCGCGTGCTCCAATCCATGGATACACGCACACGCGTGCCATTAGAGTTTAATATAGCCGCGTGTCGTGCTACGTTCTCCTCTTGCATACCGAAAGCGGCCCTCGTCGACGGTCCCCTCCCACGGCCACTTTCGGATTACCCAGCGATTTTTCTCCGCGAATTCGCCGCCGCCGCCGCCACCGCCACCGCCACCGCCACCGCTTTCGTTTATTGCTCTTCTCGCCAAGATTCCTCGAACTTCGATGAAACAATAAATATTTTTCGCCAATTACCGCGAACTCCCGCACTCCGCGAAGCGATAATTTATCGCGCGCAGTCTCGCACGCGCGCAATTCGACTCCTCCATCTTGACGATCGTGAATCATTTAATTATAATGCAAGTTCCGATAAAGATTTACGCTCGCGCGCTAAAGCGAAATAAAGATCGACGCTAATGATCGACGGCGTTGATCGATCGGGCCTCGCCGAGCTGCTCGTCGCCGTCGACGCTTAGAGTCGCGCATTCATCGTTCCCGCGAAATTCCCGGTGGGAAAAAGACCGCGACCTTGGGCTTCCGAGTGGTGCAAGCACTTTTGAGCGTCGGAGAGTGGCAAGTCTTTCCTGGAATTTCGACTAGCGCGAATTGCACGGGTGAAAGCGACACGCCGATAAACTCGCATCGTCGCTCACCCGCGTCTCGACGTCGAGGTTGACTGTCAACGACTGCGCACCGTCGCTCATTGCGCATTTATTGCTGCCTAATTACGCGGTTTGTGCGTGGAAGACAGACGTCTCGGACGGTCTCGTCATCCGGGGAACGACGTCGACAGCCACGTGCTGTGATAAACTCAAGGTCGAGGCGGAAGATTAAGCGCGAACGCTCGGCGAACGTGGTTGGCCCGTGCTTTTTCGTCGAACGAACAGCCCGAGGAAATTGCCTCGATCTTATAGAAAAAACAGGGTTACTATATAAAGAAATGCGATAGTTATATTTAATAAGAAGAAAAGTACAGTTTCTCGTCTATCTCACAAGTCGTCTCGTTCAACACTCCCCTTCCAAACTTCGCACACCCCAGTCACTCATTTCGCCAATTTTCGCAAACATTCGGTTATGTTCGCTCGGCCAATCATAATCATTCGCGCGCATTCGTACTTACATCCTTCTTCTCTCACTCTTCATCTCATTCATTCCTCTAGACTCATGCTCTCTATCTCACTCATTCCTACAATTCGGCCGTCCTGCTATCATCCGTCCCGGATGAATTCGCTTCCCATTTTCCACGGCTTTAAAAATTCGGCACAGGTACTAGTATTCATAGGTCCTTCGCCTTCCCCCACCCGACTTACGTCATAAGTGTCGTTCGCTTTTACTTTTACAATTTGATAAGGCCCTAAATACTTTGCTCGTAGTTTACGCCCTGGACCCCCTCGAACTCGTTTAATAGCGACCCAATCTCCTAATTTGTATAGGGGTGCTCTTTTGCGCTTTTTATTGTATGTCGTTCGATTTTCCTCTTGGACTTTCTTGATTTGAACTTTGGCAGCCTGCCTTAGCTTATCACGATTGTCCTCAAATTGTATTACTAATTCTCTATCAACTAGCTCCTTAATTACGATGTCAGTTTTGTCACGCATTTTGGTACCGAACAAGATTTCAAAAGGAGTGGCGTCGATACTCCTATGATACGTGGAATTTACAACTCGTTGTAATCTAGACACAAATTGATACCACTTGGTAGGATCATCGCTCGCAAATTTTGTTAATACGGATATAATTGTCCTATTTAACCGCTCCACTTGTCCGTTCGCTCGCGGAAGACCGGTAGTGATAGTCCGATGCTTAATATTCTCGCTGATGCAATACTCTCCGAACTCGTGCGAAGTAAACGCGGAACCTTTATCCGACACAATCTCCTTTGGATTTCCAAACGCATTCTTTTGCATTTCTAACTTCATTATCACTTCTCTCGCGTTCGTCGTCTTAGTCGGATAAAGCCACACAAACTTGCTAAAGTCATCTATTACGGCAAATATAAAGTTGTATCTCTTGCTCGTTGACTCTAGCGGACCCAAATGATCAATATGATATAATGACAATGGCAATTCGCTTTTAGCCAATGGGTGCAACAATCCTTCTCCTTTGCCCCGTTTGTCATTTGACATAATGCATGGCACGCAACAAGCAATATAATCTTCAATTTTCGACTTTAATTTTGGTATATAATAATCCCCCTTAATGATTTCTTCCGTACGTTTTACACCGAAATGTCCTCGCTGATGTGCCATCCCTATTACCTCGTGGTACAAAGATTTGGGCACAACTAACAACTCCCGTCCATCAACATACTTATATAGTAGGTTCTGCCGCACTACATAATCGTTATATGGTCCCGTCCTTAATACCTCTTGAATTGCCCTCACCTCGTGGTCCTCTCCTTGTAATTGCTGTAGCTTGGTAAGTATTCGATTGTCGTCTGCTTTTTGTTCAATGACCATAATATTTCTACTTAATGAATCGACATGTCTCATCTTAGATCCTGCTCTGTGAATAATCGCATAATTGTATTCCTCTAAAGCTAATGCCCACCTGGCAATACGCGGAATCATTTCTTTTTTACTCATTGTCCGCTGAAAAGCTGCGCAATCGGTCACAATAACAAAGTCTATCCCTAGTAGATATACCCGAAACTTCTCGAGAGCACGCACGATGGCCAAAGCCTCAAGCTCGTAGCTCGAGTAATTACGCTCCTCTGGTTTTGTCTTTCGACTCATGTAGTAGACAGGTTGAAAACTCTCTTTATTAGGAGGTTTCTGCATCAGTATAGCTCCATACCCCTCCTTACACGCGTCCGTGTGCAACTCGGTTTTATAGTTCGGATGGTAAATAAGTAATAACGGATCATGCGTCAAAATCTCTTTCAATCGCTCGAACGCTGCCCTTTCGGTTCCGCCGAACTCGAATTTCTTATCTTTTTTAAGCATATCGCTCAATGGCTTTGCAATGATCGAGTAGTCTAAGATAAACTTACGAAAATACCCCGATAATCCCAAGAAGCTTTGCACGCCTTTGATTGTCTTGGGTTCTGGAAACTTGAGCACTGCTGCTAATTTTTCTTGTGAGGGTTGAATCGTCCCGTTTTCTATCGTATGACCCAAAAATTCTATTCTGGATTGCAAGTATTTACATTTTCTCTCATTTAATTCTAACCCGTATTCACTAGCTACTCCTAAAACTAACTTCAACCTCTCCAGATTTTGCTGCTCGTCAATCGCCGGTATGATTATGTCATCGAGATAAATTAAAACTAGTCCCTTAACGGCTAAATTGCGAAATATATGATTGATAAATCTTTGAAATACGGAAGGCGCGTTGCACAACCCGAAAGGCATTTTGCAAAACTGGTACTGTCCCGACCTTGTAATAAACGCGGTGTATTTCTTGCTCTCCACCCCAACCTTCACATGGAAATACCCGTTTCTCAAGTCAATCACACTAAAAATTCGCGCCTCGCCTAATCTATCTAATAACTCTTCGATTAGAGGAAGTGGATATTTGTCCTTTTCAATAATCTGGTTCAGTCTCCGGTAATCTATACACACACGTATAGTACCGTCTTTTTTCCTAGTAGGCACAACCGCACTCGCATACTCGGACGCGCACGGCTCTATTACCCCCTCTCTTAACCACTCCTCAATCTGATCTTCGACCGCTTTTTCTTCCTCAATCGGTAATCTTCGTGGGTTTCGACTAATTGGAATATCCGACTTCACTACAATATTCATTGCTATCTCTGTTTCTTTTGTTTTCTTCGGTTCGTATGACGTCACTATCTCTACCAACTCTTTTCGGACTTCCTTGTCCTCGCCACAACCTACGTCTATAGCCTTTTCCTCAACTACACAGATTTCCGATAAAAAGCACCCTGGATCTATTCTTTCCACTGTGATTTCTGTCGCCGTTAATACGGTTCTCGCCTGATTTAGTATGTCCTTTCCGATTACCGCGTCCTTACCTAATTCCTCTTCCCTTATTATATACATCGTTCCCGCAAAATCGTTTTCATCTATTCTAATAATAGCGCATATATAACCCACCACCTGAGTTTCACCTCTTCCCAAACCCGTTAGGACCATCTTAGACGGCTGCAAACGCGTGGACTTAAAACTATTATACACTTTATCGCTTATTACGGATACCTCGCTTCCGGAATCAATTAATGCCTTTACCTTAACGTCGTTTACAGTAATTGTCTTGTACATATGGTGTTCATTATTGGTAGTTATTATATTTACGCTAGGTTTTATCGCTATTGTCTGTTTGCTACCAATACCTTCTTTACATTCGTTCGCAATGTGTCCAAATTTCTGACATTTGAAACACTTTTTTCCTAAATCTTTCTTGTTACAGCTATTAGAGACATGACCTTTAGCCCCGCAATTGTAACAGTAGATCTCCGATTTCAAAGTTCCTTTCTCTGTCCTCTTTGTTATTGCTTCCATCTTACTTCCTTCGATTCTCTTCGTTGTCTCCCTACTCCTGGTGTGGTCTCCTCCTCTTTCTTCCTTCTCGGTTCGAATTTTTTCGTATGTTTTTAATTTCTCCTTGAAGTCCGTTAATCTTTTGGCCCCGTACAGTATTAACTTATGGTGCGAATTATCTTGGATTCCATCTATCACATATTTCATGAGCGCGTCATCTTCAATTCTTCCCCGCAGTGCTAGACTTTTCATCATTAGAAAATATTCCTGTATATTTTCCTCTTTCTTCATCTTTCGTCTGGCTAACATCTCGTGTAGCTCTGCACTACTGATTTTCTCTGCGAATTCATCATGCAAAAGATTTCTCAGCTTCTCCCAGCTTTTCACCACTCCCTCACTTTGAATATATAGCTTTGCTAAACCGGTTAGCGACTTTTTCGCGTAGATTACTTTCTCTAAGTCTGACCACTCGAACAATATGGCCGCTTCCTCGAAATCTTGTAGCCATTTTTCTACCGCGTACGTACCAGTTCCATCGAATGTGCAGATCGAATCCTCTACATCGCGGAAATTTACCGCGAATTTTAGCTTCCTCTGTTCCATCTTATTTCTTTGCGTCTCTTGCACCATCTCTGTGTCGAATGCCCTTCTCTCTCTTGTTACCTCTTCTTCGTGTGCCTCTTCTACCTCCACTTCGTCATCGACTTCTGGTTCGTCCTCCTGTGTCCTCACTAACGAATTCAAGTCCAACAGACCTAGACATAATCTATTTATGACTTCTTCCTTCGATCCTTGGTAACTCAAACCCAAAATATTACAACACGACACCAGGTCGCCAAAACTTAGTCCTCTTGCAAATTCGACTTTCGCTCTAAATTCATCGGAATCCTCTCGGAAATGGAACCCGCCAAATTCCCGCAATCGTCTTCTATTGCTTCGATCACCATCAATTTGGAATACGAATCGATGTAAGGCTTTCACCACCACGGCCGACGAATTTTTTATTTTGCTAGCGACTTGTTCAATTTGCGCCAACGTCTCCATCTTGGCTTCGTCTTATACAGAGGATTTCGTTCTAATTCTCAACTTTTCTGTTTCCTCTTGTCTCTTTCGTCTTTTTCGTCTTTTTCGTCTTTTTCGTCTTTTTCTTCTTTCCACTATGCACTTTTTTATCCCCTGACGAGCCCCCAAATTTATAGAAAAAACAGGGTTACTATATAAAGAAATGCGATAGTTATATTTAATAAGAAGAAAAGTACAGTTTCTCGTCTATCTCACAAGTCGTCTCGTTCAACACTCCCCTTCCAAACTTCGCACACCCCAGTCACTCATTTCGCCAATTTTCGCAAACATTCGGTTATGTTCGCTCGGCCAATCATAATCATTCGCGCGCATTCGTACTTACATCCTTCTTCTCTCACTCTTCATCTCATTCATTCCTCTAGACTCATGCTCTCTATCTCACTCATTCCTACAATCTCGGGGTGGTTTCCACCCTGGTGATGATGGTGGTGCTGGTGCTGGTTCTGGTGTCCTTGAGCGTTTTCGCGCACTTCGCACCAGAGTACTTTTCCTCGGTTTTTCCTTCGTTTTCCTCCAAGGAAACTCCGATAGGCTAATGGAATACGGAGCGTGCAATACCGGTGCTATAAAACTTAGCGCGTTTCAAGGCCCCGCGATTAACGATCAGGTGCGACATCGAGTTCCTCGGGCAGAGCTCGAGGAGGACACGACGGAGGAGACGCGTTCCAAGTCCTCGGAGAGCAGTAAAATTCAAACGATTGGTAGCAGAGCGCGTTCTGGTCTCGGGCAAACGAGCGTCATCGCGATTTTCGACGGATACTCTAACGTCAATCGGGAAACAAAGTGCACTTTGACGCACGCCGAGTCGTTATGCGAGTTTCACGCCGAGGATTTACGTGGCAGTTGATAATGTAACGTGGCGAGCGCTACCCACGCGACTTTCCTCATTTGCATAGGTAATTTTGCGGGCCATTCCTCGACGGACCGATCCGTATCTCTTGGTTACGCCAAGATTTATGTCCGTCGGACGGACGGACGAACGTAAAGAACGGAAACTTGACTAATCCGGAAATTGCGGAAACATCGACGTAAAGATGTTTCGCGGATGCTCATCATCATCATCGTCATCGTCATCGTCGTCGTCGTCGTCGTCGTCGTCGTCGTCGTCGTCGTCGTTGTCGACGTCGTCGCCGTCATTGTCGTTGTCAACGCCGAATTTCGTCAACGCTCGTTAAATCCCGCAATTATCTTGGAAGGTGCCATCGTCGCATGCCCGACTCACAGGAAACCGTTAGCGCGGACTTGGCTATTTTATTAGTCGACTAATTTACGGGACATTTTATCAGTGGACTCTGCGAACGTTGCCCACGCAACTTTTGTCGTCGTTCGCATAATTCTTTGCATCGCTCGATTGCCATCTGTCCCTCTTCGCGGCGACTCCTCTAGCCTCGCCTCTCGCAACTGCAATATGAATGAACATACTCACGTACTCCCTGACCGTTTTGACCGAACGAGTTTTTTGCTACCAATGGAAATTTCATTAGATCGTATGCACAACAGGAAACTCGATTCCGTTCCGAAGTAGGAAAACGCCTCGCGCGTAAGAAGGAAGGTGGGGAAGAAGGATGAGTAGGGGCCGGGGGGATGGCGGGGAGCTCTTGCACTTTAACGTGGCAAATTTCCAATGAACATAATCATTAATCTTCGGAAAGCTCGAGGAAGCAATTTGATTAGTTGCGAGACCAGGAAGAGAAGCATGGTTCTTCCAGCAAAGTATCCGAGTTTCTTCATCGATTGAATTTCCTCTATTTTCGACAACTCCCCCCGTCCCACCCCTTTCATCCCCTTGTCGAAACTTTGCGTCTCCCGGTAACAATAGACTTGTTGCGTTCTGCTTTTGCGTTTGTAATTGTATCTGCGAGTGGCTCGGTTGTGGTAGACACGTATCATCCAGGGAGAGTCCAGGACACGCGCACCGACGAATACTAATTGCGAACTTGAACGGAAATTCCGGCGAGACGTGATACGACATTTCCGTAACCTCGGAGCGACAGCCCGGTGGCGGGATGACCAGCGGCTACTCGCGATAACAAAACCGCCGACCACCACCGCTCATATCCACGGGATCCACCGCTTCCCACGGGAGCGCTAGAGCTTTGCCCCAATTTCACGAAAAATTCCAATTATTTTAATTAAAGGAAACTTTCGGGCCAATCCTAATTAATTATTGGCCAGCCGGGAACTATGCGCGGTTCGCGTTGACAACGCTAAGAGTCACGCGAAACTTTTCTCCGATAGCACGCACACACAGTCGCGGACACTCGGAGTTAATCAATCGACTTGAAAATGCACCTCGAGAGTCGCATCGCGCGATGTCTCTGTTTTTCCAAGGATTATTGTCGTCCGATTAGCAATTCCAATCGTTGCAGGTAACGCGCGAGAAAGGTCAGAAAAGTTGTCGACGCGCCTTCAAAATGTTTCCGCGACAGGAAAATTCGAGGGACGTCGTCGGCGATGCTACTACACGCCTAAATTTCTCCGGGTCAATCGGATCGACTGCGAATCGCAAGGTCACGTTGTGCATGCGTGTGGAATCTCGGTCATGCGTCACCGGCGCGTGACACAATTCTCTCGAAGCTTCACTTTCGTCGCGGATGTCTCTTTCTCCGAAGAAGTACCGCCCCCGCCTGGACACGTCGTCGACGCGGAGGATCCTCTCCAATAGCCATATAATTGCGCGGGTACACGAGTCCGGGCGTCGATTATAGTCGCAGCGATAACGCTGGCGCAGCAGAGCCTGCGTTGGCCTCCTGTTAGGAGCGCTTTACTCGGCTCCTGATTCTCTACTCCCGGTGGCGACACTCGAGAGAGGCTTTGACACACGGTAGCTCTTGCTCTTGGCGAAACAGAAGCAGAAAAAGATGCCGAGGAAATTGGCCGATGCTGGCAGGAGGCAGGTGTTGTGGGATGGGGGTAGGAGAAAAAGAACGAGAGGAGAGAAAGATTGGAAGCGGCGATCTTGAGGAGGGTGGGGTTGGGGGTAGAGAGAAAGGGAGAAAGAGAGGAAGAGGATGAGGATGGACGTCTTGGCAAGATAAGCGAATTCGACGCGTCGTGAAAGCCAGAGGAGGAGGAGGAGGAGGAGGAGGAGGAGGAGAGGAGGAGGAATACCGGGAGTTCTCTGATTAAAGAAAGCAAGTGGTCGAGAACGAAAGAGGATGGGCAAACTCTCTTGTTAGATAAACAGAGAGTAAACGACTTGGGGATATGCTGCTATGGGGGCTAACGCTCCGAAGAAAAGAGAAACGGCAGTCGGTGGAAGAACGATGCGTGATTCAAATAGAGAGAGAGAGAGGGAAAGAGAAGCCATTCTTTTCGATGGCTTGCCTACGAGAATACAAGGTGGAGGGTAAGCGTCCACGAGATGATAAACAGGCGAAAAGTGTCGAAACGACGAAAGGGGGTTGTAATGAAAGAGGGAGTGTTGGAAATTGGCGGTCAGCATTGAACTTGACGCGGTTCCAGTGGCTGTATTGGCCGCCACTTGGTACTTTGCGCGGAATAAGAGAAACGTTGAAGAGTAAGACGAAGTAGGGGGAGGTGGAGGGGCCACTCTCTAAAGGAGAAGCAGGTTCCGCCAGTCCCGAGCCCCGTGGATTCGTACGGGCAGAGTTCGACAAACGATAAATCCTTCTTCGTATTTGAACTGCTCCCCCTCCACCCTCTCCTCCACCAAACTTGATTCCATCTTGCCCAGAGATTCAATCCAGGAATCGATCACGCTTCGAGTCTTCCTGGTCCTAGGGCTTCAACCCGGTATCCTTAATATCCCATTATTGCCAGGGATTTTTCTACCCTTGGCTTTTGAGAGACTCGACGCGTCTACGGGCTATTGTGGCCCGGGGGGCACAGTAGGCGAATCCTGCCTATGCATCCGCGGATATCTTCGGATCGCGAAACAACGTGGAAACAATAAGCTTTTGCGCAAATAAGCTCGTTCTCTCTCGCAAATGAACAGAGAGGACTGGACAATCGGGCGTTTCCGGTTATGGCTCTCGTTCTTGCCAAGTCTAGCTTTGTCTCTCTCTTTCTCCCTCCCTCCCTCCCTCCTTTCCCTCGGTGCCTTCCGGTTTTTCTCGCTCAAAGGATAAGCGCGTCGTTGCAGGGCTATTAAGAGAGGCGACTTAACGATGCAAGCGGCCAACGGATTTCGCGCGCGCTCGGGATAAAGAAGGTGCATTCTCACGGTGCATTCTCGAGCAAGCGGTGGCAGGAGCAACTGTCGGAAGCAGGACAACGCTCCCTTCGTCTTCGTCCCGAGTTTACACGCTGTCCCGATAAACGGTCGCTGATACTGTCGAATTCTGCGGGGAACGCCGCCGCCCGGAGACTGCGGCTGATTTATCGAAGGCGCGAGGACTCGCCAGGTAAATCGGCCGTGAGCTCGACAATCCGGCAGCCCGGACGTTCCTGGTCGCGTTTCGCCTTTTGCGTTTTGCGTTTCGCGTCTTCGATTGATCAGGGGTGTCGCGAAGGTGGCGCTCGCCTCTTGAACCTTTCGCGGCCGCCTCCGTGGCGTCGTTGCAAAACGACCGGCGCAATCCGAGGTGATTGCACGGGAGAGTTCGGATCGTTGAATCCCTCGATGGAAACGAGCGTCTCGCAGCGAAATTCGCGTTAAAGCGCAATTGCGTTGAAATTGCATAAAGCGGACAAGTCGATAATGTCGGTAATTTCCCACATCTAAGCGCCTATGACTCTGTACTTTTTATCCTCCTAAGCCTCTTACTCGCGCACAGGAGAATCTCTGCCTCTGTCTCTGTCTTTGTCTTTTTCTCTCGCACCGAGTTGAAGCGCGATAATCGGTCATTTGCAGGAATCGCCAGAACAGTGCGAGGCCGAGGAGTCTGGCGGGTACCGTTACGAGAGTTTCAGCTCCTAGCGCCGTATAATTAAGCGACTATGACCAAGCGCGACTGTTACACAACGACAGTCGAATCACGTTGACTCGAGCGGATTGATGATGCAAAAAGAAATTACGAGGTAAAATGAAAGCCCTGGGAATTACGCGCGACTCGAGGATTTCGTAGCTGACGCTCTCGCGATGTGGATGCTGCGGGGATGACAGTTTTTGCGCATCGCGTCGTCGTCTTCAAGGAGGAGAAGGATGCGAGGATTAATAATCGAGGGAGAAAGCAATAGGATTGTCCGTGGGTGATTTGTGTGACAGCGACGCATCCAGCGAGAAGCGTCGTCCACCACTCGGAATTGAAATTATGTTAACGTAGGCTCGTCTACATAGTAATGCCGTAATGCCATTTTCAAATGGAATACAAGAGCCAAGGTCCATTAGCTCATTTATAAACATCTGACAAGAATCGATATATAAGTGTCCGAGTGGTATTAATATTTAAGTATCTTTCAGATACCTGGCTAGCATAAAATGACAGATTTATTACGTTTCATCGGAAGGTACAGTTATCGCAATATCGTAAACGCGCACAGAGGAGGATAGAAAATTCGGTTTATTGCTCGATGCCTCCGCTCAGCTTGTTCAGCGTCGACCGGAGACCCGGAGAGAGGGGTTGTTGTCGATGATTCGCCAAGGGGGCCGAAATTAACGGTGTCGCCAGACTCCCTTCGACTCGATGCAATTAGCAACGTGGCAAGGGTCCCCATTCGTGTCTTGTATCCGTGCGTAAGGGACGCGTACCTGCGATGCATACCTGACTCTCTACGAGACCCTAAAACTAGAGAAATCGAAAATGTTCTGTATTACCGCCTTTTGCGTGATTTTCACCAGAAGATCCCTTTGAAAATTGGAAAGTTTAACTCACTTATAGCAAGCCCTTTAATTGGACCGTTAGGAAAAGTCGAGAATTTCCGATCATCTGCCAATGTCCCGCTTTGACTAATCGTTTCAAGAGCAATATTGGGGAAAAAATTGGGTTTTCTCGAGTACTTATAAGGAAGAGAACTTGCTCTTCCACACAGTACTGTGCGCAACAGCGACTTTGCAGTGTCGGAAGAGAGTTCTCTCGAGTGCGAACGGTCTAACCATAAGTGCGAAGAGGCGAAGCCGTCGAACAGGCTGCGAGCGAGGGGCAAACAGGCAGAGAGGCTTCCAGGCGTGCAGAAGAGGAATTAAACGGAGAAGGGCAAGCAAGTAAGTGAGTAAGGAAGGAAGGCAAGACGTAGCGAAGCAAAGTAAAGCAAAGCAAAGCAAAGTAAAGCTAAGTAAAGCAAAGCAAAGCAAAGCAAGGCAAGGCAAGGTATGGCAAGGCAAAGCAAGGCAAAGCAAGGCAAGGCAAGGCAAAGCAAGGCAAGGCAAGGCAAGGCAAGGCAAGGCAAGGCAAGGCAAGGCAAGGCAAGGTAAAGCAAGGCAAAGCAAGGCAAAGCAAGGCAAGGTAGGGCCTGGTGTGTTGCTGCTGCCACTGCTGCTGGAACAGATAGGTCAGCTTGGCGCCACCAGGCCGAGGCGAGCCAAGTGAAGGCCGGTCGGTTGCACGCTCGCCACGCTCTGCCTTACTGTTCTTCGACACCAACACCAAGAAAACTCGACTCGACGGCGTCGAGTAGCAGCGCACTGTCACTGTCGGCGAGCTGCCACCGGGCTGCACCGCGTTGCACCGTGCGGCGCCGCCGATTCCTCCCAGGAATGCGCGTGCACGTGCACGCGTGCTCCGCCAACTCGCCCCGGTACTTACCGAGCATCGGCTAGCTCCGATCGCAGATCTTCCCAACTTTTTCTTCCTCTTCTTCTTCTTCTTCTGCTTCTGCTTCTTCCTTTTCTCCTATCTTTTTCTCGTTTCTCTTTGTCTCTCCCTCCAGCCAACTCACCCAGTGCCAAGCCGCGCGTGCGACGGGGCATTTCGAGAAACTGATCGGACCGAGAGATTTCTAAGCGAACGATGAAAAATGAGAGAAATTATCTTAATAGGACGCTCTTAGGACGAGTGGCCGTTTAATGAGTGCGCGCGATTAAATGATCAAGCCACGTCCGTGTAGCACGGCAGTCCGAGTGACGGGACAAATATTGGGGGAGGATCCTTGAAGAATAGCAAGGATCGCTTTAATATCCTGCGCCAGCGTCGAGCGTCCTAATTTCTCCTCCGTCGAGAGTCGGTGATTCTCCCTTCGAGCGATTTCACGAAAAATTAGTTGGATCACGTAGCGCCAGAAAAAAGACATTTTCCTCGAGAAACTTGTTTGGAATAAAAGGATGGGCGACGTCGATCGCGACACGCCCTTCGCTTTCTCTAATATTCCTCTGCCAAGCGGCAGATTAAATCCGGCAGGATTATTGGAAAACTCATTGACTCCACCTACGCGAGATTCATCGCGAGCACTCGCTTGCCGGAAGTTTCCTCGGCGTATGAAAATTTTCCGCGAATTATGGAATTCCCGCTGGCGCGACAAATCGCCGGGGTAGAGAGAGGGCGCGACGAGGTACGGAGAATCGTCACAGGGCGTTCGAGGAATTCGGGCGGAGATCGTTAGAATTTCGATTTCATTATCGAGCGCCGTGACATAAGTGAGATAACGCCGAGGTATACGCCACCGAGCGAATCAATGAGCAATCGTGCAAAAGACGTGAATTTTTCAATGTAACGCCCAATGAATCACGGAGCTGTGACCGATAAATGGCCTCGTCGGGGCAAATGCGATTACGTTAATTTCGAGTAGCAGCAACTTCTCGAGGATTATTAGCACGGAATGCGTCAGGGAGTACGGTGCCCGGGAAAGCAGGAGCTCGCCGAGGCATTAATTATAAGTAAGCCGAATCACCGTCATTAATTACGATTAGCGAGCAACCGCGTAGGCTCCACACTCGTTTTCCGCGAGCGCTTAGCGAAAAAGGAAAGTACTTGAAAATACCGGGAGATTTTGAAGGAGAGAGAGAGAGAGAGAGAGGGAACGAGGGAACATTAGTCTTCCCAAAGATTAAACGTCGCCAGACACGAAACGGGCCAAACTGAATCGAACGCCAGCAGCAACCATTTCAGATTGACCAAGCAAACAGAATTTCTTAGCGTTCGATGGTGAAAAGTGCGCGCGCGCGCGCCGACGCGCTTTTGCCACGGGACGTTGAACAATCGCAATTTCATCTGGCAAATGAGCCACCGCCGAACGGAAACGCGACGAACAAACGAAATGATTACTAGAAAGGGAAGGAAGGGGAAGGAAGGGAAAGGGTAGGGTCGGGGAAGAACGTTCAACTCTCGATATCGCGCGATGCACGTGGTTTTTTGTCGGAGAGGAATCTTCCTCCGCTTCCAGAGTAGGTAGTAGCCCTCGCTCTAGCCCCGCGAGTCTTCTCGGAACCTCTCGATGACCTGGATCCCTCGAAAAACTGGAGGAACTTGCGTCGGGGCGTGCGATGGAACAGCTACGCCATTGATACGTGCTAGCAAATACGTTTCGCTGATAGAGCAAGCTGCATCATTGCACACGAGATAAGCTTTAATGGAAGTAGTCCTCGACTCGACTCGACTCGGCTCGCGCTAGGATCGGAAGAATGGCCCGCGCCGCGTCAAAGAAAATATTCCTCGAGATACAAAAATTGTCCCGTGATCCGAAACGCGGATCCTGGTCATCGCGGCGGCTCGCGACCGTCGATCGGCTATCGGCGCGAGGAAAGCTCGAGTCGTCGAGTCTGTCGAGTGCGTCGAGTGCGTCGAATGTGACGGTCCCCGGCGATAAGGGAGAGCGACTGATAACGTGACCAAGAGGAAGAAGAAGCGGGGTGGAGGAGCAGCGGGGGGATGGGAGAGCAAAAAAAAACTTATCATAGTTTGTACTCGTCCGCTCAATTACGAGGCACCTTGGAACTTCTCCAAAACAGCCAGTGCAAGGCGCCGCGTTTCCTCAGATAACGTCGAGCTGCCACTCGCTAATCGACGCGTATTTTGAACCGCGGAGCACCGCGCGAATGGAACACACCAGGGCAGAAAGTTGCTTTCAGAGTTGTGAAACCGATTCGCTTAGTCTGCTGCGTGCACTCGGTTTTCCGCCATTACCGTCCGTCCGTTCGGTTGGCCGGCCGACTGGTTGTTGGCCGACCAGCGGCTGGCCGGCGAATATTCGAGACACGCTTGTTCTTCTCGACGCTAATGCTGTTAAAACAAACGAAATTAGAATGAGAATGATAATGGAGAAACTTGTAATCGCGACACGCTCGCTCCCCGCATGCCTGCATTTATATGGATTAAGAGTTCCGATTGTTTCGCGCCACCCCCGGCCCCTTCCACCCCCGCTCCGCCATATTATTCACCGCAAGACCAGTTGTGCGCATATTCCACGCACGGACTCGCAACAGCAACAAACAACGGAACAACAATAACAGCAACGATAACGATAACGATAATACACGGCGCTTTCCATCGCCGGACGAAATTTTTTCGCAAACACACCAGTCCTGTTCTCTCGATCATCCACCCCCCTACCCCTGCTATCGAGCCATCGAAGGATCTCAAGCGCGTAACAATAAGTTTTAATTAATAAACTCGACGTACCCGAGCTCGCTCGTACGCTCGCGTTAAAAGCTTTCCGTGGTATCCGCGGTAGCGCAGAGTGGCGGGAGGGGGGTGTATGAATAGCTAAAAATAAGCTTTTTATACGCACAGCTAAATTAAGAAAAAAGTCCCGATAATGTTAATGAAGCGATAATGGTGTAATAAAAAGTGTATTGCCTACTTGCGTGCGCGATAACGCGGAAAGTGGACAACTGCGTTGGCGCATTGTTGTCGGGAAGGGAAAAAGGAAAAAGGAAAAAGGAAAGAGCGAGGCTCAGGGGGGGGGGAGAGGGAGAGAGAGTATGTACACCTTTATCGGGTGGAGGGAAACGACAACGTTGAACGGTGTCATCGGGCAGTAGCGTCGTTGTTCGCTTTTCGCTTTTCCCTCTTCGCTCTTCGCTCTTCGTTCGAGAAACCAATTTGCCAGCTGTGGCCTCTGGCGTGTAGCCCCGGCTGGCGGATTGCACTCTCTCGCAGTTGTACGTATTCTCGGGCCATTTATACTCGCGCGCTCTGGCTAAGGTGGCAAATAGGATCGTGACGATAATAGGCACACGCATAACGGGCCAGCGCTCTCGTAGAATTCTTCGGACGGCCGACGAAACGGCCGTTTTACCCGGCAGCCACCTAACCCTAACGGAATAATTCTCACGGCCACCAGCACTCGGGAAATCCGCGGACTGACAACTCCCGATCGTAATTCTCCCATGGCTCTCGCCGGTGGTGGACGATACATCTTGGCACGGAGGAGATCCCGCCAACGGGGCGCCGCTGACGTTACGCGCTTTTCCTTTGATGTGCAATATCCGCTCGCAGCCACACGCGCGTTATCGTCGTTCTCCATCGTTTTCTAGCGCTCGCGTGGAAACCAGCGAGCGCGCGTGCTGTCCGAACGAACGCCTCTCGTCTCCCCCCACGTGCGCGCGATCTGAAAAGAGTCACCGGCACCATCCGCTCCTCCGTAAGGCAAACTCTCGTCGTCCTTAGAAATCGGAAAATTTGCCTCGCTTGGAAAATTTCGCGCTGGATCGGGGGAGGAGGGCAGAGGGAAAGAGCGAGTTTTGCGTCCGAGACGGCGTCGGGACGCATCGCATCGTTCGATGGCGAGACTCGCGAGATTCGAGAGACTCGAGAGACTCGCGAGACGAGAGCGGATATAATTGAACGCCGCTACCCCCTGCCACCCCCGGCGGCTCGCTGTGCAATTGAGCGGGCAGGCGGCGCGCGAGAACCCATGGAAAAACACGAGACGGCTCACCGGTAAATTTCCTAGGTGGTGGCTGCTGGCTTATCCCTCGGCAAAAAGCCCCATGCTAATTCTCTATCGAGCCGAGCGCCGGTCGTTCGCTTTACGGATGAGCTGGCGCGCCCCACGACTTCTGCCCGAGCACCACTTTGCTTTCGATTTTCGCCCGCGCTCTCCAGGAAAATCTCCGTTCGACTTCACGACACCCGGCTTCTCTCTCTCTCTCTCTCTCTCCCTCCGTCTCACCCTTAAACCCCATGGATTTGACGTTGACGAATCTTGGCTTCCACCCCTTCTCTTCCCCTCGTAAATTAATTGGAAAGTACACGAAATTGCATTGGAGATTTTGCGAACGCACGTCCAAGCTCCTCCGACCTTTCTCCTTCTTCGTAAACAAAGTACGATCGGGAAAGGATCGAGAGCACGTGGGTGGCACGGCCTGCTGCGAGGGTTTCCCGGTGCTCGCCGCCGAGAGTCTCCTGCAATTCCACTCGACTGTTGGTCGCGTGCTGAATACTGATGGCTCGCTTAAAAGAAATTACCGATTGTCATTGCGCGCCAGCGAGAAGTAAAAGCGACTCCACTCGCACCTGGGCCAGTCGTCGTAACCTCGCGGAGGTCGCTCGGCGAGAGGGGTGCGGACACACGCACGCACGCATGCACAAACGTACAATGGCTGGAGAGGAAAAAGAAAAAACTGTCCCGGAATATCGGGGAAAGCATATCGATCATTGCGCGTTTCGTTGTAGTCCGCGCGGTTCTTCGTCCTGCGCTCCACCCCCAGGATCTCGACGAAGCATCGTCGAGTTACATAAACATGCGGATTTACAGAAAACGCGCAGCAGCGTTATTTCACAAATCATACCGGGGCTCCGGCTCCGGCTCCGGCTCCGGCTCTGGCTCCGGCTCTCTGACTCTGACTCTATTTTTCTCTCCATTCTTCGACGATCCAATTATTCTCGTAGCTCGCTCGCACGGTAACCGGGTGGCTGGAGAGGGGAAGGGAACAGAGGGCAGGGCAATTTGAATTTTACACAGGGAAAACGATTAAAACCAATCAATCCATCAAACGGCTGGCTCACTTATCCGCGTAACAATTCCGCTAATTAACATTTCGTACTGGAAATGTATTCGCGAGCGTCGATCCGTATCGCGCGTTTGTCTGTCGTCGCTCGATAAGCGGAGAATTATCGCGAGCTGCCGGGGGAAAAAAAAGGGAATGTAGGATTGTATGCGCGCCGTGGAGAACGCGCGCAAAGCGCATGCTGCTGCTTTTTTCTTCGGGATCGTTCGCCGACGGGCAAGGTTTCTCCGGATTTTTTCCTCTCTCGCTCGCTTACTTGCATTTATCCGCTCCACGGCCAGGCTTCGAGACGAAGCTGAGAGGAGGACTTCCTCCTTGGACAACTGGTTTGGCGGTGATAAGGTCGAGCGATAATAGGAATAATATTATTGGTGATAACGCCACTGATAAAAGTAGTAAACAAATCAAGATACAAGCTCCGGAGCAGCGGAGCAGCGGTACTCCGGCTAATGAAAATGTCGCAGATGCAAAGCGATTATTATCATTATCGATACAGCTGCACTCGCGTGCAGCCTCCTATAAGAGAAGTGACGAAACAACCAAAGAGATCTTCTTCTGCCGTTGTTGCCGCTGTCGTTGTCGTTGTTATCGTCATCGCTCTTTACCAGTACCGTTACTACCACTGGAGTACTTACCGTTACTACCATCACCGCCACCACTACTACTACCACCGTCTCACCACTACTCTTGCATCATTATCATTATTATTAACATATCAACGCGCGGACGCCTGTTTGGCGCCCCCTCGCTTTCATAAATCACCGCTGTCACACATGCACCGAATCGCGGAAATTCTTTTATTATCTCGCTATCTTGTACGAAGCGAATACTTGTCTTGCCGTGACACGAACAATATTTTCCCCGGATGGTAGTCGAGATATTCCGTCAATATTCTTGAACTCGAGGCACTCCATTCCGCAACTCGAGAACTCGGTTACTCCCCCGTTCTGGAGCACCGCCGCCGACTTGCCGACTTTACCCTTACGTAACCCGATTGTTTCGAGAATCCAGTTACGTTAGCGTTTTACGGCTGATAAGTGCATCGATTTTACGAGTAATCTTCGATAATTGAAAGAGTTAAGTCAATAAGTGACGAAACCCAGTGCAACCAGTGGAAGAAATCGCTGGGATCACTGGAATCGCCGGGCACTTCGCAGGAACGACGAGCAATTAAAAATTGCTCGCGCAAAATGAGTTTTCCAGGAAAAGCTAGAAACGCTGGAAGAGCCGGCAGAGGCGGCAGATAGGCGGAGCGTCAGAAGCGGAAGCGCGCCGGGGGAGCGTTTTTATTAAAAATTATATGGCGAGGGGAACTTATCTGCGGGAGGTATCGGCTTACCCTTCGGTCTCCTCGCAGACAGCCAATTATTGCTGCGTAACTACCCCACGTCGCCTTATCGACACTCGGTAGGTCGGTCGGTCGGTGTAGCTTAAGAATTATTAGGACGAACGATCATCGGCCCGAGATCACGAAGCTCCCTCGGCAATTAGATTCGCTGATTGGCTCCCGAGAGATCCACTTACCGAAAACCGAGCGCCTCATGTAAATTGACTCGATTGCATCGTTGCGCGCACACCCTCCGTAATGTCAAAACACGCGTTTAACGCGTCTCGACAGAGGAGAAGGGAGGAAAAATTACAAGAGAGAGAGAGAGAGAGAGAGATGAAACGATTAGATAGAGAGAGGAGATTGCCCGGAAGTCAAAGTGACTCTTGCGATGGAGTGCACATAACCGAGACCCCAGTCACCCCCTCGCCTCGCCTCTCCTCGCCTCTCCACTCTTCATCGTACATTCCATTTTTGAAAAGCCAACTTCAGATTGATTGATTAAGATAATGATCCTGTCCGGGCATCCTTCCAACGGGCCACGAACTCGCGCGCGAAATCCGGCTAGTCGCCGAGCACTTAATCGATCCCCAAGGACCTGGCGGCCGAAGAAATTTAATTAAGCTCGATGATTTCCATGTCGCGACACCTGCGTCGCGTTTGCTACTCTCATCTTCCGCCGTGTCGTATTATGCCGAGATTATTCCGAATCTCCTTCTCTCGATCTTCATTTCTTTCTCTCCAGATTTCTGTTCTTTACGAACAGAATTCCGATAAATCCTCCACGGTCAGACTTGGAATTTGCAATTATTTAACTCGACTTCAATCTTTCGCTTGATATTCTCTTTGTATCTCTCAATAGGTCAGTTTACTTCATCAGTGTAGCGCCAATATAACGCAACGTCATTAAGATAATGATAAGTATAACCGCATTAAGACACCATATGCAATTTGCTAAATTGCTGAATAAAGTACGGTGAAAAATGCGTTAACGGTACCTACGCCGGTGATGGCGGCGGTGGTGGTGGTGGTGCTGTTGCTGTTGCTGCCGATGATGATCGTGGTGTCGGTGATGAGAGATAAATATTATTGCTATCTCATGGTAATATCATTTATTCAATTTCACTAAGCAATTGTAATGATGATATGCTCTTTTCATTTGGAAATTTCGCGATGCCAGCGATAAACGTTAGCCGAAGCCTTAGTCATGAAATCAAACCGCAAAGATTGCGTGGATAATTAATTCGAAAGAAAATCCCCGATTACACCGCGTTGCGCTAGCACAATAATAACAGTGGAAAGTTTTTGAAACGACTGGGATATACACAGTTGCTCATTCGGGAAATTTGAATATTTCCTTATGACGAGGAATCAATCGAGTGGGAAACGTAATGTGGAGGAAAGGCTGTGGAGTAATTTTTTAACACATTAAATCTCGTGTAATTGCGAATGAGATATTATTTTACCTTGAATCACCCATGGCCAATTTCACTCAACCTTCGGAGAACGCCGAGAATTCAGAGGCCGAATTGTGGTAACCGCAAAACAAACAAAACAATCGTCAGTCGACTCGCTCTCGGTGGAGAAATGCAAGTCCATAATTTTAATAGGTCTCTCCCGATAGGTTTTATATTATTTATTCGCCAGACGCGTACGAGCGTCCACGAAATAATAACCGAGCAACGTATTCTTGCTCCACGCATCACTCCCCCAACTTTCATTTCCAATTGCGAGAGAGGGATCGTTGGTCCGAGTCCGTTTCGCCGAAAATTCCCACCATGCCCTTTATTCTCTCGTCTCAGGGAAATTCTTTTCTTGCCTGTGTGCTCGGTGGAACGAATAAAGATAGAATAAGACTCCCCCCGAGCAGCCCCACACCAGCATTGTCCCGAAGTTATTGCGCGTAGCGCTTTCATCGCCAGTGTTACTTCCTCCCTGCGAAAATGAAGAGTTACGATCGGACGCTATCAAGGGTCACGCTATACCTTTCAGAAGCTAGCCAGGATCAAGGACACTCACGTGCCACTGGTCTCCGGAGAATCCGCGCGCCATGCTCTTCCTCGAAATATCCTTAGAAAAGTCTCTGGGTTTTTTATAGCTCGATTCACATTGGAGATCAAGGAAAACCGGCGAAAAGTGAAAAACTGATTAATCGCGATCGACGATGGCGATGGCGACGACGACGGCGACGGCGACGGCCACGACGGTGGATAAAAGAGAAAAAGAGAGAGATAAATCCGTGCGAAAAAGAGATCGCTATCGAATTCGCTGCTGAGATTCGCCCTTTTGGTTTTTCTCCCCGCGCGCAGCAAAAGTAGAGCGATAAATCTCGGGGACGACGCCACTCGAAAATGAACCTTGCCAGTTTTGCGCTGGCTTTTGCGTTTCGTGGGACTCGTCGTGGCTCCTGTGGCTCTCGGTCGCGCAACAAACGGAACGAAACGAAACGAAATGAAACGAAACGAATCAACGAGTTTATGCATTGGCAGGAAGAAAGTTTTCCACTCGCAGGCTTGGCTCGCATTAAGTAGAATCGTTGCGCGCGAGCCCGTACAGCTCGTTGCCGCGCGACCTTCGACCTTGTTTCGAGCTGTCGTGACGCGCAGTAAAAATTTATGGAGCACTTCTCGTGCGCCGTGAAACGCAAACGTACACCACTGCGAAATACTCCCTTTTTGCACCGAGGATAGTTCCGTTTTTGCGCTCTTCCCTACTACGCCCTCGCCCCCTCCCACTCCGAAGCTGCGAGTCGTGCCAAAAGGACGACTGCAGACCGGCCGGTTAAGCAGCCGGAGTATCGATCATTTACCGAAATTCCCACAGTCTCGCTGATTTCACGACTGCTGCGCCAGGAAGATAAACAAGGATGTAAAACTTTTATTATATTCCAAGTGGGCGGCGAGGAAAAGCGCATTCGGAGCCGTTTAAAAGCTCTCCTCCGAGGTTGCTGGAATCCTCGCGGAAAATGCATCGGAGCCTCTTGAATTATTCCAAGAGTATTTCCAGCGAGAACGACAGAGAGAGAGAGAGAGAGAGAGAGAGAGAGAGAGGAAGATAGACTGCTTTTTTTTCTCTTTCTTTTTACGACAATGAGTTCCGAGTTCGGTAATTGCCACGAGAAGGCTTTTCCGAGTGACAAATCTGCCGACCGATAATTTACGCGCGCTAGATTGCATCCGCGCTTGATGCGCGAGTGCACGGAGGAAACGAGTGGTGACTGCAGTGTGCGTTTCTCGACGGTGTGCGCCGCTGACTCGACGAAGCAAAGGAACACGGCAGTCGCCGCACGTCTCGCTTTTATCTCGCTAGTGCGGTGCTCGTTCCTCTTAAAAATTGATCGGTTTCCACGCGGAATATCCGAAACTCGTTCCGCTGATCGATCCTGAAGATCCGCAAATCCGTAGATCCGCCGATACAAAATGGATCGGTACAGGAGGATCGGAGAACCTCGTGGTGGTCGTTGTCGTTGTCGTATATAGGGTACGGAGTGAATTTTCTTCGGACACACCTTGCGAGATACAAACACGCGGAATGCGATGAGCGGAATTCTCGCTGAGATTTAAAAGATTTTCTCCTCTGCTTTCAGGCCTGCATTTGCGGAGCATCGAAGAGCCAAGGATGACGGCGGAGACGGCAGCTCCTTGCGTGCAGGGGATGCAGGGGGTGCAGAGTATTATGGCCGGTCAGGGTGCGCTGCAACAGGTGCAGGATGGAAAAGCAAGCGGCGGCGGTGCCGGCGCCGGCGCCGGTAGCGGAGGTTATTATTCCTCGACCTCCGCCGTTTACGACCCGGAATACGCTCGCATGGAAGCCTGGCTCGACGAGCACCCCGATTTCGTCAACGACTATTTTCTCAGGTACGTCAGTCAATCTTTCGCGGTACATCAAGCTTTATGGTAATCGCCGCGCGATACCTCGAGAAACTTTCACCGAACCCCGAGTGGAACTCGAGACACTTTACGGAGCGCCGACGCAAACTCAAATTGTAACAGCAACCAACTTCCAATCATTTCGCAACGCTCTATCTCAGCTGATGCAAGAGACCCGACTATAATATATGTCGCTGCAAATGCAGCGATTAAGATTGTTCATGCTCGAAATTCATCAAGTCTTGAACTTACCGTCGCTACCGATCCCTGCCTGCCCTCCGCGATCCAAGGCTTGTCCGTGAGCCGGTATCTCGCGAAGCACACGGATATTTACACACACACGCTTAACAAACGAGGGAGCAACGCGTTAATTTCGAGCACTCTATTAGCTAATTTGTACCAAGCGGGAACTGATATTTCCCGAGTAACGAGCGATAAAGTTTCTAGCAAAGCCGATTAGCGTTTGCCGCCGCCAAAAAGACGCAGACCCCCTTCCTTCTTCCCTCCTTCCACTCGGAGCGATAATCATCGCTCGTTGTCGCTACCTTACTTTTACTTTTGCTTCTCATTTTCACGGGGTCCGCGCATTTCCGGGATGATTTTTAGCCGGCGCGCGATCGCCGGACTTTCGCATTCTTTTAATCGTCGGGATATTTCGAGGTTCGCCGTAAAACAGGTCGCAATTGCTAATGCCAATAAGTCAGAGACTTAAGCGGTGTGCTACGTTACCTGTGCTCGTGGCAGTGGGCGTAACTAAATTGGCGCCGATACCGTGAATACTAATGGTCGCCATTAACCAGTAATTCCAGACTCGGTATTACCGCATGCATACTCGCGCGCCGCGAATACGCCAAGCGCGCAAAAAATTCAGGCGAAAGGCGAAAATCGAAGAACGCGCCGTCGATCGATCGCCTCCCCTCCCCCGCTCCCCAGGTCCTTCGACTAGAGAAGGACGGAAGACGAGCTCACCCCTTTCGCCCATCCCGAGCGAGCGCTCGCGATTAAAGAGAATTTGGAGAATGTCGGATAAGTGGAAATCATCGGTTTTATGCCGGCTAATGAAAACATCCGTGGAATTCGATCCCTGCGCCTGCAAACAGTTCTCGGTAACTGATTTGCAATCAGCTACGAGAGAGCAGAATGCGCAGGGACGCGGACACGTACGGCACACACGATACATCCCCCGTGAACGAGGTCGTGGCATCGTGGGGTATCAATTGCGCAAACAGGTATATTAATCGAGCAAACACGGGACAGGCGGCACGTAGCTGCGTAAGCTCGGGATACGTAGGCAAAGGCAAATAAATCCGGAGGCACGGCCGTTCTCGCGGTAGCTCGTTCCGCGATGACCGGAAATAGAGCGAGCATCCTCCGGATAACGCGCGAGCGATTTGCAAATGCATCGTAATGCGGCGAAAGGTTAACAACATTATCGCGCAACGGTACCACGTGGTAACGCGCTGATATTTCCGTTCGCGTTGATTCACCTGCGAAAGCGGATCGCGACGACCTGCGGTCACTCCTGAGGTGGAGGATGCGTTCCCCTCCCTCCTCCGTTTCATCGAGCGAATCGCTCGGTTTATCAGCGCGCTCGCGCGACTTTCTCGTTTCGGCCCAACGCCGAGTGGAACTTGACGCGAAATTCGGCTGTCGTCGGATTTTTCGGTGTAGCGCGACTCGCGCAACTCGCCGGAATTCTTGACGCATAGCGCGCCTCTTCCCTCGCTAATTAATTCGCTCGATTTATTAGCCAGCCGCTCGTTACTCGTGCAAGCGTCAAATTGCGCTCTCGGTGCGAGCGGGCAATCCGACGCCGTTCAAGTCGGGAACACGATCGCCGGAACGTGAGATACGTATTCTTGTTGTTACAGAAAAGTGACGAGGCAGACAGTTGACATGTGGCTGGTGTCACACGCGACGCCGACGTCCTCCTCGAGCAGCTGCATGGAATTGTCGAGCCCGACGCATGCAGGTGGCACGTCGACTTCCGGTCGCGGAGGTTCCGGCGGCTCGGGGGCGACGACGCCGGTCAGGAAAATTTCGGCACACGAGTTCGAGAGGGGAGGACTCCTCAAGCCCATCGTCAACACCATCGACGGCACACCCACCTTCCTCAGCGTCTCGTCCGGGGACACGGGACAGCCTGGAGGACAACCAACGGGAGGAACCAACTCCACCAGACCTCAGAGAAGATCCAGGCACGAGCTCAGGCATCTCGACGAGAAGGACCTCATCTTTGAACTGGTAACTTCAAAATCCCTTTGCCCTTGTCCTAGTCCTTGTCCTTGTCCTCGCGCTTATCCTGATCTCTTTGCCTTCCATCTCCGAGGTCATGAAATTTCATTGATCCGCGAATCACTCTTGGAGAGGGAGAAACGCGCGACACCTGCTTCAAATTCAGCGGGAAATGACGGCTCAGTGAAATTACCGCGCAATTCTGACCTTCGCAGGTTAAAGACATCTGTAACGAACTGGACGTGAGGTCGCTGTGTCACAAGATCCTGCAAAACGTGAGCACCCTCCTCCACGCGGACCGGGGCTCTCTCTTTCTGGTTCAGGGCGAGCGAGCTGGAAGCTGCATGCCGTCCTCGCAGAATCACGAGGGCAACACCAATAATTCTGGTAACGGCAACAGCCCGCGGAGAACCGGCAACGGCAATCCTGAACGCGGTGGTGTCGGTCAGTCTTACTCGAGGAGCAAGTGCCTCGTCTCCAAGCTCTTTGATGTCTGCTCAAGGTCGACTCTGCTCGAGATGGAGAAGAAAGATGAAATCAAAATTCCCTGGGGCACGGGAATCGTCGGCTACGTTGCTGAAAGTGGAGAACCTGTTAATATACCTGACGCCTATAAGGCAAGAACTCTTTCGCTTTTCTCTCGTCTCATTGTTTCACTCCGCTTACGGAGCCTGTTTGTTTTTTGTTTTTTTTTTTTTTAACGACGAAATTTTCCAAATAAAACGGAGAAGAAAATTTGGGCAAAATAGAAATGTCCAGATCCCAGTTTTTCTCCATTTTCTCGATTCGAGATTGTTTGAGCGGTGAATCATCTTTAAAAGTATTGCCTTTTCATGGAATTATTAATATCTCCCATCGAGGCTGATAAGAATCGTGGAATCAATCAAAGATTAAATCCGTGTAGAAAAGTATAACTTATCGTACGCTGATTATGTTATCTTGCTTATCACAGAGTTTACTCGCTATGGAAACACTTTCGATCGTATCTATGCCGCGACACGAGATTCAGAGAGTTTCCTCGGTGGTGCAATTCACCCCTCCGATAATTTCCCTGACCCTTCGCGGGAAGACCCTAATCAGGAACGCTTTTCGTTTCAGGACTCTAGATTTAATCGTGAGATCGATGCCTTGACGGGTTATAGAACAAGAGCTTTGTTATGCATGCCGATCAAGGATTGCAGCGGCGATGTTATCGGGGTTGCCCAGGTAATTAACAAACTCGGGGGTGAGGGCCAATTTACCGCGCAAGATGAGAAGATTTTCGCCGGTTACTTACAATTTTGCGGCATTGGCTTGAGGAACGCTCAACTTTACGAAAAAAGTCAACTGGAGGTGAAGAGAAATCAGGTGAGGAAGGAGAATCGCTTATGAGCAGCACCGCGTTTTCGTAACGCTGAGAGTAACGATAAGTTTAAGGTCTAGACGGTAAAAATTTATCGTATTTTAACAGGTGTTGCTAGACTTGGCGCGAATGATATTCGAGGAGCAGAGCACGATAGAGCACATGGTGCTCAGAATTTTGACCCATACCCAGTCTTTGATCCAATGTCAACGCGTCCAGGTAAGACTTTGTTCCGAACAATGATAAATCGTCAAAGCGGAACAAGGGTACTTGTTACCCTTAACTCGTGGAGATACATCTACTAGATACTCTCTCTCTCTCTCTCTCTCTCTCTCTCTAGGTTCTTCTCGTGCACAAAGCGTCCAAAGGAAGTTTCTCTCGTGTCTTCGATTTCGAAGCGAACGACCTCGCAGTCGAAGATTCCGATTCCCGCACTAGGTGAATAAAGTTTGTAATTACGCTCGCACTTTTTTCCATAATAATTGCTACCTACAATTGCTTTCTCATGACCCAATAAATGTTCACTCGCTTCTGTTGCAGTCCGTTTGAGAGTAGATTTCCTATAAACGTCGGGATCACCGGTTATGTCGCAACCACCGGCGAGGTGCGTAACACTTATGATTCTCTCTATGGAAACAGCTTCGCCCGATAAATCCTTGAAGGAAATCGGCATCCGTCGATCAACGAGTCAATAATTGTCAACTTCACTTTCAGACTGTAAATATACCGAATGCCTATGAAGATCCGAGATTCGATCCCTCGGTTGACGATGGTACCGGTTTTCGACATCGTACCATTCTCTGCATGCCGATCAAGAACTCGTCCGGTCAGATCATCGGTGTCATCCAGCTGATCAACAAGTTCGACGACCTCGCCTTCACTAAGAATGATGAGAACTTTGTCGAAGCTTTCGCCATATTCTGCGGAATGGGCATTCACAATACGCACATGTGAGTACGCGTGTCTCGCGATCCCCGTCATTCCCACACCCACTGCCACCCCAGGACGATCCTGATGAAATTCAAGAATCTCACTTGTCCCGTCGGTCTTTCCTCCGCAGGTACGAAAAGGCTGTGATAGCAATGGCCAAGCAGAGCGTTACCTTGGAAGTGCTCAGTTACCATGCCTCGGCATCGTTGGAAGACGCCCAGAGACTGAGGGTTGGTATTTCCCCCAAGTTCTTTCTTTTTTTTTTTTTTTTGGTCTTTCTTTTCTTTTTCGTTTTTCACCGATACACCGATGTTTACTGATACACGGTATAATGCTCTGGTGGTGCTGCTGCGCTGCTCTCTCGCACCGTGCTTCGCTTTTAACTTCCGTCCCTTACCTACAGAGCTTTAAAGCTTCGGGGGGAGGTCTAAACTTGATTCTCGCAACTCAACTCGCAGCTCTACGCAGAGCGTTGCATTATCGGCGGCTTTAGTCAATAATCTCGCAGACCCCGTATCCCCGTATCACCAAACGCGATGATTATTCCCACGAAGAGATTGTGTGACTTTTTGCCACTGTCCCAACAGAGCCTACGAGTACCGTCATCGGCGCACTTCAAACTACACGACTTCAAGTTCGATGATATTTATATGGAGGACGATGAAACGCTGACGGCGTGTCTCCGAATGTTTCTCGACTTGGACTTTGTCGAGAGATTCCACATTGATTACGATGTTCTCTGCCGATGGCTACTGAGCGTGAAAAAGAACTACCGGAACGTCACGTATCACAATTGGCGCCATGCCTTCAACGTGGCTCAAATGATGTTCGCCATCTTAACCGTAAGTTCACTTATCGCTCTACATGCAGATAACGTTATTTTATTTAACTCAATGCAATTAAACTCTATATGTATTGTATTTTAGGCTACGCAATGGTGGAAGATATTTGGTGAAATTGAATGTCTTGCTTTAATAATCGCTTGTCTCTGTCATGACTTAGACCATCGGGGCACAAATAATTCCTTTCAGATAAAGTAAGCTTCCTCTCTAATTTACTTTTCTCGTGTCTCTCATAGTAATTTTGCTATCGAATTAATAATCACTATTTCAAGTTTCATTATTTTCATCGTTTCACCCTCTGTGATTCTGTTTCTTCTCCTACAAGCGTCGTCGTACCTTTTGTATTTTTAGAGCGTCCTCGCCCTTGGCGCAACTATACTCCACGTCCACGATGGAGCACCATCACTTCGATCAGTGCTTGATGATCTTGAGCAGCCAGGGCAATCAGATCCTGTCGAATCTGTCCCCCGAAGAATATTCGCGCGTCGTAAAGGTTCTCGAAGAGGCGATTCTCTCCACGGATTTAGCTGTCTACTTTAGGAAAAGAGGCGCTTTCCTTCAATTAGCGCGTGGCGGTACTTACAACTGGGCGTACAGCGATCATCGGGAACTCTTACGAGGAATGCTGATGACTGTCTGTGACTTGGCTGCGATTACAAAGCCGTGGGAAGTGGAGAAAAGAGTCGCAGAGCTGGTTAGCAGTGAATTCTTCGAGCAAGGCGACATTGAGAGGCGGACACTGAACATCACGCCCATTGTAAGTATAACTTTGACCGAGAGATAGGGGAAAAATAGGAAAACTGATTTCGTAATATCTTAAATAAATTTACATTCTTTCCCTCCTTCAAGGATATCATGAATCGAGAGAAAGAAGATCAACTGCCGATGATGCAAGTTGGATTTATCGATTCTATTTGCCTGCCAATTTACGAGGTAAGTACGACGAGGTCCCTAGAATATCGAGTATAATGTCAAGAAGCGTTTAATGTTCATTGAGACATATTTTTATAGGCATTCGCCTTATTATCGGACAAATTAGAACCATTGGTCGAAGGCGTGAGGAAGAACAAACAACATTGGATCGAGATAGCAGAGTCCAAATGTCAAACCGAAAATTGTACTAATCATGACAGGACGCCTTTGTCAATGTCGGATAACGAAGAAATTAGTGAACAAGCAGACCAATAGTCATTATTTTTGTGTCATTCGTACTCTGAAGTTTGAGGCGCGTGAGCTGTACGAGGCAAAATTTCTAAAGAATATCGATTGAATTTCGGCAAATTCCACAAAAATATAATTGCAGTTTGTCTTCTAAGATATTAAGATCCTCTTGAGCTGTGCACATCAATATGGGAGAAGAGAATCGTTCCTTCTCTCTCTATCGCTTTCTAAATTAGATCGCTAAACTTTTATCACAGGTGAGCATACTGTCGCTTAATACGAACCAATCTTACGAAAACTAGACTTACGTAATCTCTTATAAGGTAGTTGCTAAATTTATCAAGAATTTTTGAAACTTCATAAAACATTCGAATCATTCATTTGAATCTTGCTAAATTCAGCTCTGAAAGAAGCCCGGAAATAGATATTTTGTTTAAAATACACTTTGTCCTCTCTCCCCATTTTACTCATTCACATCCAAGTTTTTCGTCTTTCTCTCTATCTATCTATTTCTCTCTTTCTCTCTCTCTCTCTCTCTCTCTCTATCTCTCTTCTTTATTCTCCAAAAATCAGATCGTCCCTGAAATGCTACTCTTGTACCTGATCGTATTGTACGTTTATTGATATGGCAAAAACTTTGGTGTTGAGAGAGGATGAAGAAAATAGGGGGAATAAAAATACATTGCCACAGGACCAGAATATTTAGAAGGATCGCTTATTTTTTTTGTAAACGATTCTTCGACCACGCTGAACATTTTTCACACGCAAACTATACCTCGAAGAGCACAAGATTCTAGAAGAAATTTAAGCTTTGTCTGCTGAGTGCGTTTACATTAAACTTTTCTCGACGTCCCTTATATAATTAAGGATAACGTCAATGTCCGTGTAAAATGACACCATGTGTAATTAGATAATGTATTCGTATACCAAAGTGTACATTTATATCGAGGTCCATCATGACCAATATATGTACAGACAGTAATATTACTGTTTTTTGTGCTAATTAATTAGTAACTAGTAATACGATACGAAGAACTTGTGCAGTTCTTTTTAACTTCTCTTTGCTTTTTGTTCTCTCCAAATATTTCTCATCGTATTTGTTAATCATTCGGGCCAGAATAATACGGTTTCGCTCGTGTAGGATCGACTGATATTTTCGAATTGGAGAATGGGGAAAAGCCTTGCGATATGCATAGCAAAAGTCGAAAGAATAGGATCTCCTACCGATCATGTTTTCCATATTGTCGGAATGCGATGGTTGGCACTTGTATATATCATATTGAGAAAGCGAATATTCTTTCACAATTAATGTCCTATATTCACATGTAAAAGAGCTCAGTAACGAAAATGTACATATCATTGAATAATCATTCTTCCTCACTATTTTATACATAATGCGTTGAAGTATTATTTTAATTTGGTTTTAGTGGTTCCGCGCTGCTACCATTTCGATAAATTACGAAAACGTGATCTATCTAAACGTAAGCAAAAGAAATTTAGGGCATTTGTACCATAAATTTAATCACTGTGGTAATTTCGTCGATACGAGAACCAATAGAGATGCACTAATATCAATCAACGTTGTTAACGCAAGGCATTTATCAAAAGATGCAAGAAATTAAAGTGTGATCAGATTTTTTCAACTCTAATGGTATCGTGTGATCCGGTGGCATACATTACTATGTTTTGCGCAGTATTACCGAGCCGTATCTCTAAGCTGACAAGGGATCGGAATATCACGCAGTGATTAATTAATTTCCCGTTATTCAGTTCAGATCGGAGATTCAATAAAGCATACACTAAACGCCCATCAGAATTGCTGCAGCGTTGGCAGGGCGTACACTACTGTGTCATCGTAGTAGTTTCCAAAAAATTTTGTAACATAAAAATTCCTTCTTATGCGTAACTATTACATGTAACGTAATTCTTGTCTTCTGTATGTTCCTTTATCCTAAAAGTGTCCTTTTTTTTATTAATGTTGACTCGAAGCTGTAGGTAGTCTCCTACTAGTTATACTAACATCGGACTGCGGGGGAAGGGAGAGTAAGGAAGTGTGATAAAACTAAAGTATGCGTGAGAATAAGTGTGTATGTTTGTGAAAGTATGCTTGATGTTGCGCGTCGCGAAGAAGAAGCAGATGAAAATACAGTGTACAATTTATGTAAATTATTGACAAGCACGGTGGTACGCATGATTGGAGTACATGGAGTTTATTATTACGATTAACGATAGCACGAGAGTCATATATTATATAAATAATATCTAATATATTAAAGTGCGAAACATTAAAAAAGAAAACATGACTGCGTTACGCCTTTCTATCCTTACAACAGTCCTTGCCCGGCGAGTGATAAAATTTAAGATTATGCATCAAGGAGCGATCTTTCTTTCCTCGCAAGGTAAGTTTCTCGTCTTTTTACTCTAGCCTCGCGAAGGCAGGAGTTCTGAAAAAGACTGGTTTATGTGCCTTGTCATAGCTCCGATCCAGAAAAGCTACCTCAAAATGCACTTAAAAAAGATGTTATCAGAAAATTGCATTAAGCAATTTAGTCTTAAGTCACCAAGCGAATGGCGGATAGCTTGAAATTGCGAAGGAAACTCGATCGTTCGACGCTGGATCGATAGGTAACAAATTGTGCTTTACAATGTGGGTCAATCGACGACACATGTTAGTAACGCGATGTCGTAAGACGTCCCTGTGGACCTTGATCACGGCTGCCAGGCGGTCATGAACGTTAGCCAATAAATAGAAGTATCCAGTGTCATAGATGACTTAACATAGAGTATTTAGTCAAGGCGAAATACGCACACGTTCGAGCATTTTTATTTTTATCCCACTAACGAACACTTTCTATTTGTGAAATTTATTTATTGTCACAACGGTAAACAATCGTCGTTCGCTCGGTGTAAAATATTAATTAAAATCTGAAGAATACAAATAATGCAATGGCCTCCCCTCCTTCAATTATTTGATTCTTTAGCATGAATAGGCTGCGAAAGATCTTTCATTTGCAAAGCGTATATTCAACGTAATATTCCTTCTCCAAAGGTCTCTTCGGTCCAATTCTTAGAACTGTAAGATCATAATTGCCTCCCGCACTCGCAAATTTCTCGTGCGCCTGTTTCTGTGTCAACGCACTGAGGGGCTCTCCATTTAAGTGGGTGACTATATCGCCTGCTTTCAAGCCACATTGATCAGCCAAACCACCAATCGTCACCTTATCAACAAGAAAATATAAATATTAATAGGAATGCACATTGCAGATATGTATCGTCAGAACTGTGTCAGGGACCTGCCAGCGTATTACTTCGACACTCTATCTCGTTTTAAGCGAGTGTTAATTATTTGGAATCTTGAGAGAGACAAAAAGGGAGGAAAAACTTTGAGTTTAACGTCCATTTTATCAGTCCTTAAATATGCAGCTGTCCAATCATAGAAACTGATCTCAGCTACTACCGCCAGTGGAAGAGAGCAGGGGCTTTAGAAATCAATAACAATTTTGAAAACTGATTACGCGGAGTGCTGAAGCTCGCGTGATTGAGCAATTGAACGAAGCCGATTCTTCCCATTCTAATTATAACTATGCTTTATGCGTTCTTCTTTTTTCTTTTAATAATGGAAACTTCATATCCGACGACGAATGCAAATGTTCAGTCAACAAGAAGAGTTTACGCGCCGTTGTCGATAACAATTATAATTCAGAGATACGCATGTAGCGGTGCCTAAAACTCGATTAACGTTTTTCTCAATGTGATATTTATCGTACGAAGCCAGAAATTCATTGCGGAGTGAAACGGGGTCATGTGATTTGCGTTGACAAATAAATTGATCACTTTTCGGGAATAAATATTTTGACTAACGAAGGCGAATAGTTGGAGATTGCGTAGTTTCGCAAGTTGCTTCGGTCAGAGTGGACTTTTTATTTTCGTACTCCTCGCTATAAATCGCGTACAAATTATTCAAAGTTTCAATCAGGCAAACCTTGAAATTAGCGGTCGGTAATCTACCAATAAATGTCAATGTAAATTGGTCTCCTCATGTTCATTCTGCTCGTTATAGATAAGTCTCCCTCTGGTTCATTAAGAGACTGAGTTTATCAGACTCACAAAGAGAAATTGTATCCTCAAGATACGAGAATGTGTGCGAGGAAGGAGGGTGGAGGAATGGGAAGGAGGGAGTACACAAATGATTGCACAGTCAGCTAGTCAGTTTGTGTATGGGATGCACGTGTTGTCTGGCGAATGAGAGGCGGCATTTTATGAAGATTGTGAAAGAGAGATTGGAGGATGGAAGATGAAATCAAGGTGCAGGCACCCTCGAGGGTTACGGAAGCGATTCCGGAGTGATTACATTAGGGAGTAACTCGCTTGGTCAATGACCTCAACTTTGTAACTTCCTTCGTAGCTTTCACCTCGATTCGTTCCCGTGCAAATCTCTCCCGTTCGATGAAATCTTTCAATGTAGCATCGTACGCGTATTGTGTGATAAACAACTTACTCGTACAACTGTCAACGGAAAGCAGAAATCTGCTCCACCGGAAAGACGAAATCCCCAAGGCTGACTATTTCTATTGTTCCTCGATAATGTTATGTCCATCGCCATAATTACTCAGGAAAAGCAGCTGAAAGCACATATTTTATTAGTGCGCTGTAATTGTCATTGCTACAGTGTTGTTTTAAATCTAGTTTATTCTATCTCTCTATCTCTCTCTCAAAGTACGAGAATGATTTCAAAGCTCTCGTCTGATAAAAAGCGTACAGTAAAACTCTTCATTCCAAATATTTGATATACCATTGGAAAAATTCTGTAAAAAAATCTCGATTTATTCTGGCTTTTGATTTTATTTGAAACGTAATGGTATTTAGAGTAAAAAGTGAAAAAAGTTCATATCGAGGAATGAGTCTTATGAAGTACTGTTGAGAAGGGGAGGGGGAGAGGCAGTGGTTTTAATAAATCATTATAACAGTCAAACGAACGTCGAAGTACACGAACTAGCGAAAAAAAAAATAAGAGATTTCCAGTGGGCAACTTCTATGCCAATTAAAACTATCTTCGATCTCTGAAGTACAAACATCTTTGGAATAACAATCGCACTGTGACTGGAAAACTTTCGAAAGGATAAGGCACGGCCTAAGAAAGAATGAATCTTTCCTTAAATCAATGGCCCATCCAGCGCTGAAAAAAACTAGACGCTTTTTTCACCCCAATCTGTTGGATTGAACTTCATAAAATTTATTCGAGTGTGAGAATGCGAGTACGCGTAACAGCTTTTAAATTGTCTTAAATCGAAAATTATTGTTGCTCCGCAAAACTAGAGTGGTAAACATAGAAGCATAGAACAAATTTAAACTATTTATCGATACTCTAGAATTCATTATTTGCTAAAAGCTAAACTCACGATACATCGTTCGAGTATCCGAAGCGAGGAATTCTCGTATTTTGCATAATTCACGTAAAAAAAAAAAAAAAAAAAAAACGGAGTAATCAGAAGTAATTCGCGCACCGCCGAAGATTAACAATTATCTTCGCCATTGATCCCAGAAATATTGGAATCTCGGCGGCCCCCGAGCAAAGTTCGAACTTAATTTTCACCAAGTGATTTCGCATTGCAAGATGGCGATATCGGAAACTTTCACGGTAAAAATATGTAGACTGAATGGAACTCTTGCACAGGTTGTTTAGGTTCCGCGAAACTTTCAGATTGCCAACAGGCATGAGTGCGCACTCTCCTTAAAGTTTCACAATTGTTTAAAAGTTTGCCGCATTCTGCGGATATATTAGGACGGTGTATAAAGATTCTATCATTTCGATGGCCTCGTACATCCGCCTGAGTGGATGAAAAAATTGCTGGCGTATCGCGGAGAGCGATAGAAGCCAGGGGAAATGGCTGTCCGACGCCACTTACCGGTCAAGAAAACTGCTCGTTAGCGCGAAGGGGTTGTTGCCGGTGCTTTTCCGCAAGAACGAATGTGATCAGGTAGCGAGAAGGGAGTCATCAGCGTTGACCGTTCGCCAAAGCATCGCCTACCACCGATATGCAACAGGGGGGGAAAAGTGATACGAGGGAAGGTAATCGAGGAGTCGAGAAGGACTGCATGAATAATCGCCGCTCGACCGCAAATCACTCGCAATTCGCTATAGCAACAGGCTACCTCGAATTTTGGCCTAGCCCCACACACCTTGATGCACTCGCGTTTTATTTCCGATGCAATAACCAATACCACCACACCCCAGCCACTTGCGACAGGATTCGTGAAATTGTCTCAATGCAACGTGGATCTAGTCACTCGGGCTAAAAATCTACTGAAATGGCAAAGTGTCCTCGTCCATTACCTTATTTAAATAACACTCAACGGGGGAGGGGGAAAGTGCCCCTCTAGAGGTACCCCTGTGTGCACTCCACTGCGAGTACATTCTCTAAATCTGTACCGACGAAAAATAGATCAGTGATTTTATGGCAGGAAGCTTAATCATTAGCGTGAACTATATATTGCACCGATAAATAAATGTTATTTGATTCCACGTATTTTCTATTTCGTGGAGATTAACAAACAGCAATATTTCGCATACTCCGTGCAAAGCTTTCGCATGCTTCGCAGCACGGAAATTAAATGAAATGTTTATAAATATTTAACACGCGCTTAATATAAATATAATATAATATAAATAAATAGAGAAATATGTGTGCATGGAAAAGAGATTTATTCCGTTATTCGTGCGAATTCGTTTTCAGGAAAGTGTTTCCCAAACGCAACTTGAAAATCGCATGAAAATGCATCTTGCTCGAAGATAGCCAGTGAAAAGTTTACATGGGCCGTAGACTTTGCTAGTCCAAGGCCACCGGATCGAAATAACACCTGTGACTCATGGTTTTGCAAGACGTTGCATATCTGTCGCAAGGGCAATCTTGATAAAAATCTTAATTTGTTTATTACTCGGGTACCCGAACACGATGAATAGAAGGATTCCCGAAGCGAATCGCAATTTGCGCAAGATACAATTTGACGAGAAATCAAGCGAAAGCAGTGGGGGAGGCACGGAGGCTGTTGATCCGAGCTCGTGCACAAATTGTCAGATCAATTGCAAACGACTTGCAGAGCTTGTTTACACCTAAAAGTACTTATCATAGAAATTATAGCACGTGGCGTTTTCATCCCCAGTCAACCCTTCCAAGGAACTTTAACGAGACAGTCTAGCGCGGTGATGGAAGTCGGGGGTTGGAGATAATTATTTATGAAAGCACGGAGAGTGATCTGTCTTTGGAACCTGCGGCGAGCAAGTGTGTTCTTCTCGATAGCAGCAGTGAAACCCAATTGATTGCCAAGATGAAATTACAGTGCTTTCCGAAAGCTTTGCAATGCACGCGCCAAGAGATGCAATTATGCGGGCTTTGATCGACCGAGAAAAGCCGCCGCTCTCCATCTCTCTCTCTCTCCCTTCCACCCTTACTCGTACATTGAAAAAACATCTTTTTCCGCAAACCCTCTCCTACGGTCGTTTCTACGAATCCTGATATCGGGCATTCGCGACGATTTAATTTTACGAAAAATTCCGATCCAACCAAACGGGGGTGGAGTAACGTTACTCAAATCGAATAATGTAATGCAATATTGTATTCCGAAATATTGGGAGAGAATTCGTGAGAATGGAAAGAACTTTTCGCGTGACAAAGGAAAAGTAAAGATTGTATTAACAAATATTTGATTCGAGTGTGTGCTCCACGTTTTATATTCAGCAAAAATATTTTCTGTATTCACATTCGTAACAGGTTCCAAGCGGCAAAAATAACAAGAAAGGTAGTCATTCGATTTTGAAAATACCTTGTTGCGAGTGCTTACTCACGCGTGCGCATACTCCCCAGGGTACAAAAGCTACGTTACACCGATGAACTTCTGACGCGCAAAAAAGTTATCGAAACTTAATTTCCAGAAGTACATTTTATCCAATCGAAGACCAGTGGGAAATCGACCCCCGCACCCCGATTTACATCGAACGAGTTATTTTTATTAAATGATATATTCCAAACTGAAACGAAGAACGGAAATGTCAATTTTTCTTTGTTACTTTTTAACCAATCCCTAAAAGGTTCTTCATTAAAATGGGAAAATCATCGCGCACAAGCAAACTCGTCGATCCACCAATATCAATGATTTAACCGCGTAAGAGTTCTACCGTAGAAAACGTCGGAGAAAAGTAAGAATATGAAAGTTCGTACGTCTGCGCGACACGTGAGAATATCCTTGAAGATGTTAAAAGTGCAATAGGGGAAAATATATGTGATCGTATAAGTCAGTGGAAGACTGACGAACACTCGTGTTATAGAGATGTTGGGGAATCGAGAGAGCGAGGTGAAAAAGGAGAAGCGCGGGGATAATAGAAAATGAGCAGTGGGCAGAAAATAATAGAAAATTATCAGAGCTAGCGCGCGGTATCCGCGAGATCTCTCATGGCACAACGAGATGGATAAGAAAAGTAAGGAAAGAAGGAAAGAGAAAAATAGTGAGAAAAAGAGAGAGAGAGAGAGAGAGAGAGAGAGAGAAGTGGGTGAGTAGGCGAGGCGTGTTGAGAGAGAGAGAGAGAGAGAGAGGAAAGGGGTGAAGGGACGGCCCGATTTCCTCGAGTGGTGGGAAAGTTTGATTTTGCGGAGGGCGCACGCCCCAGCAGCCCAGCTGCACAGCTGAGTGGGCTTTAAGCAGTCGCGAACGAGCCTCCGCTCGCTGTAGCTGCTCCGGAAAATTCGTGAAACGCGCGGCGAATTCTTTTATCGCCAGCGGCTAAATATCGGCAAGTTTGTCGCCACTTCCTCCCTGCCGCTCTCAACCGCACAACCTACGAGAGAACAACATTGAGATTTTCCTGCATTTGCCCGTGCCTCTCGTTCCCGACCCCAACGATGCCCCCCGGCACCCGGATTGCAAGATGCTGTCCGTAAGTCGACGCCTTCTCCTCGTATAAACTTAGACATCGCCTATTCGTATTCTCCCATTTTCCCCAGTGTCCTCGCTAACTGCCATATTAACTCAGGTATCATTCTAAATTATACAGCACTCCCCTATTTTATACCACATCCCTCTTTTCGGAAATATAATCTTTCTTTTTTTTTAGAAATTCTTCCTTCGAATACTTGCATTTTGTACGACCCTCTTCCTCCCTCCTCCCTAGACTTCCACACCCCTCTTTCTCTCTCTCTCTCTCTCTCTCTCTCTCTCTCTCTCTCTGTCTTTGTCTCTCATATTGCAAACGATAAACTCTGTATAAAAGCTTGTTATATTTTCCACATTTTCCAGCCACTTCTCTGAAAAGTTAAACCTTTTATTTAACAAATTACGTGATCTTGTCACACAGTATCAATAATGTGATTATACATCAATTTTTAAAGATTGACATAACACGGATACTTTTGTGCCTGTTAATTATTCACTGTAGCCATGATACGTTATGAGGGATTCTAATGGAATCTATTTCAGTGATCCGAAAACCGGTTTGCGCATCCTTTTTGGATAATCATGCGTGTTTCATATTTAATTCTGACAAATTAGGATGTTAAACTTTAATACTTGTTAATAATGCGTTACCTTTTACATTTTGATAATGAAATCAGGTTACATTGGAATCTCGATTTTGTTGACTAAATTTACACCGAGTGTCTTATATTACGTGTAGCGAATTCAATTAGAGTCACATGTGGAATGAGTGTTTATGCGATTCGAGCGAAGAAGGGTAGAGTACTTGCATAAGGGAAGGACGCGTTACGCAAACTGTCGTCCTAGGAATCTGATAAGGAATGGAGAATCTCGGAAGAGATCCTCTTACGTGATATATTCTATATAGTTCCCTTTTCTACAGTATCTGATAGGAGAAAAAGATCTCTGCCTCCTGGTTACAATCTTGTCGAAAAAAGTTCAATCCCTCTTTCGAACGCGGTTATTTTTCAAAGCCCGACACATTAAATTGATTGCGACATTAATCCAGCTCAATAATATATTATTTGGAGCAAAAAGAATCCGTGGATATCTCTACGCGCCAAAGGGCCACTGGTGAAATAGTTTTATAACGCGTATACGAGAAAGTTTAGAAATGAATAATTTTTATTCTCAGTCCCTCGATGCTCCGCGCGAATAATTTGTTTCGCTAATGCTTCAGCTCAACTTCAACTTGCTGGGTGTAATAATTTTCAGCGATATGGAATGGGGTGAATTGATGTATCTTTGAAAGTTGAGAAAATTCTTGATTTCTGCGGAGAGGCATAAATTCCCACAGCCGTGAAACTACTACTGACTTTACTCTCAAATTTATTCATTGCCTAACTTTCTTCTTTATTATCGCTGAATTATAAATGGAATGTCCTAATCCGTTACGCAATGCAAAAATTCCAGAGGAAAGACATCTGGCAGATGGCCTCGAAGAGAAGAATAAAGGAGAAATTATGACTAGCATTGTTTATCGTATTATGCGTGAGTGATGTTAAAAAAACGGCAGCGCTGTTTTCTGGCCTACGCACAAATATAATTTATAAGAGAAAGTGGCTCGGGTGATATAGAATCAACTTAACGGCACTACTGAGAAGCCGATCCTATATTTTTACCCCCCAATTTACATAGTTATACCCAAAGCGGGAACTTTCCTTCATAAGAGGGATTAAGAATAAATTTTCTGCACGATGCATGAAGTGCTGGTCTGTCCATGTACCTCCTAATAAGATTGCTATAATTGCGTTCAGGGAAAAGCCAAGGGAAGAAGAATTTTTCAGGTAGCGCACCTCCACATTTCAGCAGGTCATTGCATACGTAAATACGATTATGAAGCACGTTTCTATACATTTAGACCCTCCTCTTTAGAGAAGATTTCAAAAGCCACCCCTAATATTTTGTTGGCCTGTGCACAAAGTACAAACGAGGAAACAAACGAAGAGAACCCGCGAGAATAAATTTCCTTATTTCTTACAGCATTTGCACGATATTCGTGTAGTGTTGGGTACTGTATACTCGTACAAAGAAAATTATCAAAAAGATTTCACCCACTTACTCCTCTCTCCCCCACGACATTAGCAATCATTTGTTCGTCGACGGCGCCTCGTCGCTATTTGTAAAATCTTACTCGATTTTTCTGCCGAAATTGATCTCCCCTCGACTACTTCCGGAGTCCTTTCTCAGAGTTGATATATTATATTAATGGCGGGGGAGAATTCTTTATCTTGGATCGCGAGAAACTTATTGGAATTACGATACAATGGATGTCCCACAATATTGATAGAATTTACTTTTCCCCTTATTAGCGATATCTTTGTTATGTGCTTGATTTGCTAATGGCCATGGGAATCCTTCGTTTTGATACCGTAGACTGACCATAGCGTGGGTAGTCGTCGAAAACTTTGAAAGAAACGCTCCGGTCAGCGATATCTGTCGTGATTCTCTCAGCGGCCTATCGATTTTTCCTAAAATCCGTTGTTGACCTTAATAGTCGCTATCGCCACTGTCGGTTTCCTCATATTCGCATATTCGGACAGCCTGAAAAACACGTCGACAAATTTTCGCCATTACAGAAACGATTCATTGTCCCGCGTAATTCCTGGTCTACCGTAATTCCTATAATTTCGCAAAGCATACCGCACTCGAGATATTCCGTTTGGAATACGATGTTAGACCGCTATTGTGATTTTCCAATAAACCAAGGAACGAGAGATACAAGCCATAGGTGCAATCTGAAATCCAAACGTTTGGATGCCCGGGGACGCGTTTACCTCCCGAGGAATAAACTTAGGCGAAGAATCTTGACGGAATTGTAAATCACAGGGGACGATTAATTCCGTCGCTTCGAGTTTAGGCCGTAATGTAACGTGACAAATAATTCAGGAGCATTATGCTCTCGCTTCACACCCACGAACGCATCTCGGAGGAAGCGTGTAGCAAGCTGGAAGTAAACGAAACAACAATTCGTTTTTCGTGGACAGTGATTAAACTCTACGGTACTTTTCCTGGATAGCGATACAAGACAGCTTTAAGGGAAACGGGAGGATGTTCTCTGGATATATTTTACGGAAACTACAGACATTTCTCATAGAGTGCGCGAAACCAAAATAATTAACGTATGCAGAAGAAACGTGGATTAATTTACACGTTAAAGCGAACAGGATAATTGGAGGAGAATGTACAGCCGCCGACAGATATGAAGTCACCGATGTCATTAAGAGCATCGTTCGATGGTCTTCCACCGCGCGTTTTAAGTGTGACAGATGATATTCATCTGTCACTCCGGTGCAAAGTCGATCCAAATATCAAAAAATACATTTTCCACGCTAAAATGCTCCGCGGGTGTGGTGTTCCGGTTAATTTATGGCACGAGATCAAAGAAAAATGCATAAAAACTCTTCACGCTGGCTTGTCAGGGTGATGATATCAGGTGACATCGCAGAGTCTCCATATCTGTCTTTGGCTGTACGTGCGAATTAGCCTACATAAACTAATGACTCGTGCCAAGGAAGACGTGGGTTCCTGTTTACTCTAAAGGAATTTTGCCAACTGGAAAAAGAAAGCTGCTCTAGATTCCATTTAATTATCTGGGAATACAGGAAGGACGATGCTGCAAAACTAGTTCTTCTTGTCATGCATTATTCCATTAATGACAGCCATTTGAAGATGGTTTCTCTTTCAATTCTTACGAAATATTAAGTAAATATCAGAGTTGATCATATTGCGAGTTGTGCCCGAGTTGTTTGCTAGTTAATTTTGTTGAAATGGGAGTATTGTGCGAGACGAAGTTTTTTCATTAATTTTATTAAGTCTGAAAAAAGTTTCGGAGGAAGTTAACAGAAATAATCGTCAAGATTCTGCACCTCGTAATACGAAACTTTATTCTCCTTTATGATTCAGCGATATAATCGTGGAAAGCATTCCCATGACTTGCTCAAAATCCAGATCATGTTTTCTTCGTAGATTCTGAAGAAGGATGTTTTTTAAAGTCTAATGTTTTTAGTACGTGCGGAAGAATGTTAAAAATATTGTTAACTTTACCATTATAAACACACACACACACACACATAAACACACGGAGGAATTTATTGAAATAGTCAGAGTACACATAACTATTCAAAGTTAACTTTGTGCAGAAGAACATTAAGCCAGCTCTCATAGGTACAAAAGGCTCAGGTGTGCTGGATTAAAGTGTTGCAAAAACGGACATTACGAGAGAATTAACTCCCTAGTAAAGCGAAAAGCACTAAATTTTTATACAATAAGATCTATAGAATGTGTGTGTGTGCTTAGATAAAAATGCTAGTTGGATGAGCCAGAAGTAGTTGAAATTTTTATCGAAGGAGATGCGTTTAATTCAAATTGGAAATCAGAAAACTTTGCTTACAATGTATAATACACATCATAGCACAGGGAAAGGAAAACACGATATTTTTTCGTACGAAGTCTCGTTAAAGTTTTACCCCCTAGCGATTTTATCACCTCGAATTATACATGAAAGAGTTTTAGAAAAGTTTTCAGGCGTCCCGTGATGAATCACGATTCTCTTTTAAACGTAAAGTGAAATCAGAGAAAAAGCCACGTCACGTGTCATAAGCTTTGAAAACGCTATTCATTTGCATGCATATTTCGATACTGCATTCGTTGCCGAACTTTCAGTAGCTTTCATTTGCAAAATGTCAAAACGCACACTTCAAATCATGTAATCAATATAGCCCATTCAACCTCGTGGTCCCACGGTTCTTCTCTCTCTTCCAGATCCCCCCCCCCCCTCCAACACCTTTTTCTCTCTTTCCATCCATAAAAATAATCCATTTTTTTTTATTCTAAGATAATAGCCGAGGGAACAATTCTCGAGATTAAGTATTAAAACGGCGATCAAATAATACTTTTCTCTATTGTAAGAGTTAATTAATTTTATGGAAAAGTTTACCACTTTCATTTTTCGTCTCGCGTGATTTTATCGTATGACGCCAGTAAAAGGGTTTCATTAAAATTTTCTTGCACTTACAATCGATTTCGGAGCCGTTCGTGAATTTTTGCTCCAAATACTAGAGGCTCTATCACGCTAATACGATTAGAGGAGATATCGAATATGAATAAGCAGAGGTATGGCGTGAGAATTCCTTATAACGCGCGGGGGAAAGGCTCGTTAAAATTGAACCCTTGATAAAGTTCAGCGGCGTTAACTATGTCTTAAGCGGGAGAAAATACGCTTGGGATCATCCCCATTAATCGAGAGTCACTCTCGAGAATCACTCATTGCCTCGTGCCCGGAATAGTCAACTGCTGTGAAATTTCTTAAACGAAATTGCGTTTCTTGCAATAAGCAATTTACCACCGGCGCATTCTAATTCCTACCGTTAATACCTTCCTGCCAATCAATAAGCCCTCAATATTCAATTCTCCTGAAAATCAAGTCAGCTTGCATAAATTCAATTATAATATCCACCCTGCTGAATAATGGATAATTCCGTAAATATTAAAATATGTCCAAGATAAATTAAATTTTAACTTTATGACCTCCGGCGATTCCTCGCCGCTCGACAGAAGTGGACGTTCGCTAATGATCCCTCATTTTCCTGGAACAAAATCAATCCTACTTGTGATTAATGTACACATTCGGGGGGAGGGCGGCGGGAGAGACTGGTTTCTGGAAAATCTTGTTCTCTCGGTAAGATAGTTGGCTCCGCTGATTCCTCTCGTCTCTCCGCTCCTCCGACATTTATCAAACGTTATAGTAGAGTACTCAGTGGCCGGCCAACTATATCGATAACGCGCTACCATTAAACATGAATCAACCTATTCCGGGACCTCTCACCCTTCTCCAACGCGCCAGAGATACTTCGGGGCAACCTGTTATCCCTTGTAAATGGTCGATCATCCCACGATCATTGCTCGAAAGTGGCTATCGGTGATTCCGTTCCACGACGATCCACGAAAATCCATACACACTTTCCCAACGCGTGAAATAGATCGCGGACGGAAAATCTGATCAACGCTGAGATCTCTCGTTCCTTCCAAGCAAATATTTGAAGCGTCGCTTCCTCTTTTACGACGCGCCCTATTTATCGATCATCTTTATTCTACCCTGTGCGGGTATCAATGCCCGTGTTTCAATGGACACTTCTCACGAGGGTCTGTCTTTCTGTCTGTCTGTATTCCGTGGATGTTGCGCGCATTGGACTTGGCCCGCTCGAAAATCACTCGCAAGAAGCTTCCATCGTTAATTTAATTATCATTATCAAAAGCGTCACTCGACAAATTCCTCAAACGCCGAAGAACCATCGACGCTGATAAAAGTGTACTCTCGATTTTGGAGCACGTAGCATCCTCCGGCCAGTCTGTTTCGTTGGCGCAACAGATCCAACGAGTACAAGCCGACATATTGGAAAACTTTGAGTTGACTTCGCCATTTGGATTCGATGTAAAAGCGCCCGCCGGCTCTCGCAGATGTGGAACGAAACGTTGCTGCTGCTACTGCTGCTGCTGCGCCAACTGTAGTTTCCAGTTGAAGGATCAATTTTACGGACGCTTAATTCTCGCGATGATTAGCGAACTCTTTCCCGGGGCGTTAAGCAGACATTCGCTTCGGCGTGTTCGGCAGGGGAAGCGTCGGCGCGGTTCGTTTGCACTCGAACTCGTCAAGTCGATTAAAAGATCCGGTCGCGCTGGTCGAATTTATCCGCGAAAAGTCGATTATTTATTTTCGATACAACGCGGTTAGAGTATCACCTGGTCCTCTCTGACTCTCCGTTAAATATTATACGATCAACGTCGCACTCGTTACGGGCCAGCTGCGTTACGACTGCACAACCACAACTCCGATGAAATTCTTTTCAAGTAAAATACTTGAAAGCACACCTCGGGGAATATCCCTGAAAATCCTCGGGTCTTCGTGCCGCTGCGCTAATTCTCCCCTTAAAAGCGAGGAAAATTATGAATCGGTAATAGGGGATGATACGTAATTATAAGGCAAAGTGTCGCGGGGCACGAGCTGGAAATAATGGGGGAAGCGACTTCTTTGGCATTTCTCTTGTTCCTTGCCAGGTACAAGTTCTTTTGATCGTTCAATTAGTGTAACGCTTTCCAATAAATTGCAATGCAGCATCGCGTGCATACATTATACATCGATTTCCTGTCAGCGCCGCACCACCACCACCACCACCACCACCACCACCATCGCTTTCCAGAAACGGCCGCAAAACGCTCAAACGTTTTGATCGGGCATCCAAACGGGCGGCGGTGTTTTATTATTATCCTTTTAATGGCAACGAAGCGCTAAGCGATCGAGACGCGATTGATCATTGTAACAGATATGTTTTTCAAAGTAGTCTGAAAAAAAGTTGGGCAAGGATGCGAAATGTTCCGTTCGATCGATTCGACGAAGCTTTCACGGAAGCTTAGCGGAACTTATCGTAGGTCTGGCGACGATTAATCATTTAAGCCAGAGGAGCCCGGAGGAGAGTCGGAGGAGTCGGAGGAGCCGGAGGTGTTGGTGGAGCCGAAGAAGCCAGAGACAATATGGCCCCTCCTCGATAGAGCAAACACCGACTGGTACCAACAATAAGATCAGAAATATTATCGTCCTTCCATGCCAAGGCAAATACTAACTATACACCCACTTAGAAACGCCATCTGACACGATTGACACGCAGGGAAAAGTAACTCGAGTATTCTTGGCGTGGGCGAGTCTATATAAATGTTTCTGCGATTTTAGTTCTTTTTTTTTTCTCCAATTTAAGCACTCGATTTTATCGCTGTAATAATTTGCAAATATGCCCTGCTTTGTTTGTTACTCGACCGGAATAATCTGGTTAAAAGTGATAAATCGTTAGCTTCCTCCCCGGTGTAGACTAATAAATTATTCGAGTGAAGAAACGAAGACTTATTCGAGGCTTCGAACAAAAGTACTGAAAGTGTAAATTTCAAGAGTAATAACTGCACTCTCTTGGAAATACCAGCAGCAAATACGACTGCTAGCGGGAAGAAAAATGTGGCCAGATCATCCCCCATAATGCTACCTTTTGTTACTCCACGCGATGGAGTACAGTCTCGAGTATAACTGGTATATCCACGAAGAAATAAAGAAAAATTTAAGTTCCTTAAAAATTAAAAGGAAGATTAAAAGAGTAGAAATGGTGACGAAGGGAGCTCTACTTACTTTTAGACTAAAAACACTGGTGCATAAATTAAATTGAAGATCGGAACTCTCAAGACCTTCTTGGAAAAGGAATGTTCAACATTATTCTAGAAGGTTGCCGTTGGAACTTCTCATTGGATTTTGAGGGAAACTTTCCAATTACAATTTCTGTCTATTAGTTCCATTATGTGCAAGGCAATAATTGTATTTTCCTTTCAACAACAGTTACTCGCGTGGAATTAATGTGAAATCTATCTAGGTAGTAGTTCCAGCCAATTAATTTCAGGCGTTTGGCAGAAACTAATTTAATATACGTGACGTAACTCTGTATATTCAGCGTCTTGTGATATTTCAAATAAAACTAATCTTGTGGCATGCAGACTGCGGTCCTCTCTCTCGCTCTCTCTCTCTCTCACTTTCTCTCATTGTTAGTTTCTGCCTGTTGGAACTCTTGGGACTTGGCCAATGAACTGTTCTGCAGATTAGGGTTAGAGTTAACCCAATATTTTAGATACATGACAGTTGCCTGTCTCTGACAGACCAAAGGGAAACGGAACACCTAAACATATGTGTATCGTATTACTCGCGGTATTTTACACTACTCGTTACAACTACAGGCGCACCCTGTGAAACGTGTAACTGATTTTCCACTATTTTTTTCTACGTATCGGATCCATGTAACGATACCTGCTATGACCCCGTTCTTTATTGCCTTAATCAGCGTTTTCATAAATATACGAGTAAGCAGAAGCGTAAAATTCATTTTATCGATAAACTCGCTTTTCGGAGACTTCCCCTTTCAAATCTTCAGAACAAACAAACAAACAAACAAACAATTATTTCGAGATGAACCGAGATAATTTGCAAATAACAATTCAAAGGGATTATTACCTATTTAATAACAATGAAAAAGCACTAGAATATGACGGTATGGTGGTACGTTTTATATCGGTAATGTAAAGCAAACAAGCCGGAAAATTTAAACAGGTTGGTGAAAATCGTTGGAAACTCAAGGCAACGTTCCGACGGAACGGAAATGTCAGTGTGCATTTTGCACTCGTGACAGAACGTAAATACTCGAAATAATTTATTTTATTTAATAGTAAAGCAGCGCTCCGGGGAAGTGGTAGTGTGTGAATTTCGAGCCGCTACCTGCGGGTAGCCAGAATGTCCGGACATCGATATTCAGTAAATTTCAAAATGTTTCTAGCGTACGTTTATCAGCGTTGCTCGTTGCTGGAAAAGGCCGGATAGAAGCACAGGGAAAACTTAATAATAAAAACCGCTGAAATTCCGACAGCGACACTGGAAGGTTGCAGGGGAGGAGGAGGCATATTCGCCGGGGACCAAAATGGCGGCGACCGCGCAAGTTTTCTTTTGCACGAGATGGTCACGAGTAGTTTAGCCACAGTGTCCGAGGATTCGCGCGGATTGCCAAAATTTTCTGCTGGCCAGGGTCAGCGAGCGGCTTGGCGAGCAATGCGAAGCAATAATGGGCACACGCAATCTCAGCCACCACCTGTGGGTCATCGGGATGTCTCGACTCGAAAATAGCGCGAGAGCATATGGTGTCCGATGGGGAAGAGTGCGAGCCTGAGAACGTCGTTCGAAGCCACCGGTTCGGTCCAACAGATGTAGAAGGCAGCGCATTCAATTTGTACCACCCACGATGTCACAAGCAGAGTAGAGCTTGCGGCGTAACCGGCCGCAAACACGTGCGGATAGACGCCACCGTTCTCTTCTCCCAGGCAGGATCAACGGAGACCGAATGATCGTTACGATGCACCGAGCAACCTACTCGCGTTGCATCTATACCGTATCGACCAACGGATCGGACAAAACGCAAATCGAACCCGCGCGAGCATGAACCAACAAAGATAACGTGAAAATGCAATTTTCCACTGAAGCAGAATGAGTGTTATGGGAAACAGATTAGGACGGAAGAAGAGTCATTAAGGCTGCGGAGACTGCGGGATCGTGGGAAGAATGAATAAAAAAGGAGATAGCTGTCTACGGGATAAAAAAGTGTAGAAGATTAAGAGTAAAAGCTAAATTCTGTATAAAAGGCGAGAGAGAGAGAGAGACAGAGGGAGAGAAGGATAGAGAGGAAAGAAAGTGATTGTAACCGGAGAAGAAAGTAAAAAAGGAGAAAGAAAGAGAGAGAGAGAGAGATAAAAAGACAGAAAATGTTAAGTACAAAAGTAAGAATAATGTAAAAGGATAGGTGACCAGGAATAGGAATGTTTCTACGGGGGAGAATGGTAAGCGACAGAGATAGAGAAATGAAAGAGGAAAGGGAGATAAGATAAGATAAACTGAGGGAAAAAGAGAGAAATAGAACTAGTGGATGAAACGAAAGGGTGGAGGGGGCCGTCGGATGGAAGAGAGAAGAGAGAAGAGAGAAGAGAGAAGGGAGAAGGGAGAAGAGAGAAGGAAGCATGCTCTGGGGTGGCTGGTTGTAGCGGTGGCTGCATCGATCGTCCCTACTGTGCTATATAGTAATCGTTCCTCTCTCCGTACGACGAAGCGGCCTCGCTACGCTGAAAAATGTTATTAATAGCGATAACTAGTCATTAGAAAATCTTCGTCATCAATTTGGCAGGTAGCTTCTCTCAAATGACAAGTAAAGGAAGATGCAGGGAGGGATAAAAGACATATATGTACATATATATATATATATATATAGAGAGAGAGAGAGAGAGAGAGAGAAAGAGAGAAAAAAGAGCTGTCTAATCGGGGCAAGTGTCGCCACTTCTGCTAACGAGCCCCTTCCGCAAATCATGAGTACTCTAATGCCTCTTTTAATGAAATACTTGATTGCATACTGCAGAAAATTTATGTATACGTATCAACGCTTCTACCCCACTTTTAAAAACGGACATCTCAATAATTTCAATGAAACGTAAAATTTGTACGATTTCCATCGAACGCTACTAGCGGCACTACTCTGGATATTTCTAAAAAACACTGCCATAATCCTTTAATCCCGAAACGCGATATTTTTTCCTATAGAAACGTTTGAAGCCATTGTCGCGGCTGCATTTCTATTTTTACCCTTCAATATTGTTCGCTGATTGCTTTATCCGTTTTTTTATGCGATTCATTCATTTTTCTGTTATTTAAATTCAACGCAATCGCGGATCCTCCGATGGCATTATTCTCCGTCGAAATCGTGCAGGTCTACGAGAGACAGAGTGAGAGAGAGGGGGAGGAGAGACCCCCCGCGAATCGAGGAAAGACGTACACTACGAAGAGATCTTGAAGCGCGCGACCTCGAGCCCTAGGAAAATATTATAAATCGTAGGATCGATTAAATCACTGCTGCGGAGCTTCGCGTTTCGATAGGATTTGCCTCCTTTGCCAAGTCAACTCAAAATCGTCCGAGTGGCATTTGGCGGACGACGATAACTCATCATACGTTACATTGACTTATGATGATTCAGTGAGATATCGAAATTGAAGCTGCAATCCACACGACCGAGAGAATCGACCCGCAAATCCGATGTCCCTGCAAAGCAGCATGTCCATTCGAAGAACTGCGTGTGCGAGAACGCTTTCCTCGATGAATATACTTTCATAAATATTGAAAATATTCGACAGAGGATGTTTCTCTCCCTCTTTCCCTCCTGCTCCTCATTCTCCTCTCTACGGAGGTTTTGATGAACGGAAAATCTTAGTAGCCGGATGCATCGTAAATTCAAAGGAGGATGAGATAAAACATCTATCGAGGATGTTTCCTCGAGGAGGAGATCCTCTTGCGGAGGTACAAAGTCATAAATCCGCTTCCCGAAAGATAAGAAGCTACCGAATGCTGGTGACTCGACTGCACTGCCGTCTTTATGCCTTCTTTTAATCGATCGAGCAGCTTTATCTCAGTAACCTTTAAGCTACCATCTATCCCAATGGGAACATTCTTTAATCCATCGCCTTCTTTCACGATCAGCCCATGTGCCGATTTCTCTCTCGACACACTTTTCCATTTTCAAGATATTTTCTATTTGCCAACAGCAATCAGATCGCTTTCTTTTTATTTTTTCTTCTTCTCTTTATTTATTCTTCTCTCTCTCTCTCTCTCTCTCTCACGCACACTTTCTTTTATTGCACCCCAATTATTTATCTCGCTCAATGAAGCTCTTTTCCAAGTACCTTTCTCCGCGTAGTTGAAATTAATGAAAGACAGAAATTGCCTTCATAGAAACTAAACTGTGGAGGGAAAACCGAGGCAAGAATTTGATTAATGCTAAACTTCACTGTTTTCTAAAGGCTTATGCGAGCTTCTTATTTACCAATAAAGTTTTGAAAGCTCTATCATCTCTCTCTCTCTCTCTCTCTCTTTCTTTATCTATCTCCTAAGGGGGAAAGGTTAGTTATGTAAAAAGCATTCAGCGGAGGAGAATTTATCAAGTTAGATTCCATTCCGTTACAGGAGCCGATCGAGTCGATCTAATCGATTAAAATGCACGTCGAGACTTCGTCAAGATATCATAATGGACTTTTACCAACGAGGGCTTCGAGGTCGAGGAAAGTAATTCTATGCTCTCCTCAGTCGAGGAATGCTCGTACCACTCGGCGTTCATTCTTGAAACCTTGGCCGTCGTCTTTTTATTTTCTCGCGTCACGTAGAACGATGAAGCATTTTGCCAGCAGCATCGCCAGGGAAATAAGCTGAATCGCTTCCGAGAACAAGAGGAACGGAGAAACGAGAGAGGATCGGAGATGTGTGGCTAAGGGAGAAAAGCTGTTAGAAAATAGGAAAAAAGGGATGAAAAAAGGAGGAGGACATCATCGCGATACAAAACAGGCAGGATAAGAGAGCAAGAGGGAGAGAATAGGGAGCAAGAGAGAAAAATGCAAAATGATTGGAAAGAGCGGAAAAAGTGAAAAAGCAGTGTTAAATGGCTGGAGGGAATAAAAGAATTGAAATGAAAGTTGAGTCGTCCGTAAAAGAATGGAATCGAATAGAATGACAGTGGATGAGAGAAGGAGAAAGAAAGAAAGAAAGAAAGAAAGAAAGAAAGAAAGAAAGAAAGAAAGAAGGAAGGAAAGAAAGAATGAGCAGGGGTGTCGTAGGATGGAAAACGGTAGCGGCGGGGGTGAACGGAAATGTCGTCCTGGCAAGTAAGCGTAAAAGAAAAGAATCAACGTATATAAAGCAGTCGGCAAGGAAAAAGACAGGAGCAGAGTGGGAACAATCGTGAAAGTAAAAGCTCAGCTAGAGGAGCACATATAGGCCGTAAAACTTCCAGTAGTATAGGTCGACCGTTGAAATCGACAGGTGGCATTTATTCCTCCGTTTTACGCTCGCTCTTTTCCTACAATAGCGAGGCGTTACTACCGAACGAAATCAAACGCATTTTTTTTAACAAATTCACCACTGCCAGTCGTACGGATCTTTCAAGGTTATTGATTTTCCCTTATCGACTATCGAGCAATACTGAGACACGAGTTTCCTCGAATATTTCTACGTCGATTATTTCACTGAGTTAGTACATTTTAGAAGATGGGACGAGATCACAGCCATTCTGAATAAATATTTCATTAATATCAATAAAACTTTCTCTCTCTCTCTCTCTCTGCTTGTGACATTTCACATCCTCGACGCTTTTATGAGAATCTCATAGAGAAATGAAAATTTCGTTGCCTCGTTTCAAGAGAAAACAGTCACCACCGCACGCACAAACTTACACACACACACACAACTTCGAGAGAAACACGTACTTTTGCGTATGCAGAACCCTAAGGTTGCGAGGGATTAACGACAACGCCACTCGAGTCTCTAATACCTGATTTTCGGATAATAAAGCACGCGAAAGGCAGTAGCGACTTCTCCCCACTTTTACGTGGGGAAGCTCGGAGAAATCTTTGGAAGCCTATCGTGCAAACGAAGGACTTATCCTCCGAATGGCCGAGTCGTCATTAAATCGATTTTGATCGAGTGAAATGAGAAAACTATCTTTATCTCCGAAAAAAGAATGCGCGATGTACCCGCTAAGAATAACGGAAGATTGACTTTACTCGCTTGTACGACAATATTTGCCAGTGTGTGTTGTTGCTCCTGGGAAGAGACGGATAAAACCATATTCGTTGCTTTTCCAATAGCCCAATGACGTTGACGAAATAGTGGATTTTCCATCGTATTAGATGTTGGCTATAACAAAAACGAACATCCCTATAACGCGACGCCCTTTTGCATCGGTGCTATTAATAAATACGAAGCATGTCATGCGCAAGTGTCGTGGTTTGCACGGAACGCTCTCTACGCTCGAGTATAAATACACAGGTGGTAAGGTAAGGAAAAGCCCATCGTGGGCGATATTTCGTGAAGACAAGCTCGGCCAACTTCCACCTTATACAAAGTTGGGAGAAAAAATTACCTCGCCCGGATCGATACTCAATTTCACGTGATCTCCGGAATAGAAGACCTTGTTTAGAGACCCGTACGAAACATAAAACCGGTGGCCGCACACCACGTGGAGTGGAATTGGAAATGGCTCTGGGGAAGAGTCAAATATGGGTCACTATAATCCAATAACTGTCGTTGACTCAGGGTCTTATATCTTCCATTCGATTACCAGGAGCACGCGTAGGAATTTCGAACGTATGCCAAAGCGAAACAGTTCAATTCCCTTTCTTCGAAAGAGGTCATTCCTCTGAGAAATTCATCTAAATACATGGAGAACATAAGTAGAACGATACTTCCTCCTGCAAACGGAGACAAATGGAGGAGGAATTGATCTCCCACTCCTTCGAGAAAAGAGAAATTAATAGAGAGAGAGAGAGAGAGAGAGAGAGAGAGGGAAACTTGCCTGAGTGGAAATAGAATAAAATGGCTTAAGTAGAAATGATCAACGATATAGCAGACGAGGGCGTTTTATGTGCACAATTACCTTGCGTATAACCGCTACTATAAAATATAATATTTTATATATAAAGTTTGATTTTAATCACTCTCTTATCTCTCTCGCTCTCCCTCCTTCCCTTGTTACCTGCCTGTAACCTGAAGTAAATAAGAAAAATCCATTTTACGAGAAGCAGTTGTTGATTCTCTCGCTGTTTATTCTCGACACTAATCCGAGCCCATAGACCTAGTACGATTTGATACGATCGTTGTACCTCGTCAAACAATATTGAACAATCGATACTTCATCGTGAAGGAAGTCGTATCATTTTATTGTGGTTCCCTATGCACTTTATTAAGGACAAAGTGAAAGCCGTGCAAAAGCTCCGCCCCTTCTAATGGCCATTATCGATTCGACATTACCGAGACCGTCGATCGTTGTGTTTGCTCAATTTCTTTTCTTCTCCTTTTAGCACGATCTCCGACTTACCGATGAATTGTAAATTAAATTCAATTCAAAATCGACCATGGAACTTGATTGGAATGTATAAATGTCTGCTGTTGTTTCGCCAAACTTTTCCTCTTTTTCTTCCTCCCATTTTTTCATTTAATGACCTGTTGGGGCCGTTCAGCTACTATTCTCGACCCGTGGAAAACTTAACTTCCAATTATATTTCCCAAGCGAAGAAAAATTCAATGGCCCGTGAATTGTACTTCTCTCGTTACATAGAAGCTTTTCTAGTGGAAACTAGAGAGAAAAGGCATAGTTGCTGCTAACTCTCTGTCATCGATTAATTTTAGTTTTCGTCATGCCACAGCATCTCCCTCTCTCTCTCTCTCTCTCTCTCTCTCTCTCTTGACAAATTGATTTTATGCCTTTTTCTATTTATCCTTCATGCATAATGAGCATACCTGAAAATAAGTAAGTGGATAAAAACAAAGTGTTTTGTCGTCGCTACAATTATAATAGCCTTTTGTATTATTCAAGCGCGATATTCTGATATCGTGACAAATTCTGTCGACTCCTCCAGTAAGAAGCGATAGTTTAATGTTTGAAAAGGATATTAATTTGCCAAAGCAAATTTGCTATCGCTGCACAAACTTCTAGATTCGTATGCTGTGGCAAGTAAAACAATTTCGATTGTTCAAAGTGCTCAATGCTCAAATATGTATGCTATGTGTGCCTCTACTAACCGACAGAACTATTTTCTTCATTAGAAATGCTCGGATTATCCGTTTTCCATATTAAGGCACTAGTTTAGTTAAAGAACCGGATAAGGCTTAATACAAATATTTGCCATGTCAACAACTTCGTGTCTCCTAAAAATAAAGCCAATCCCGTCAACATCAAAAGTAAGAGGATTGCGAGACCGAATCTAACCAATTTAAGTAATAATGAAGTTTGAGCAGTCTGCCAAAAGCGAGAGAGTAAATACCTTAAAAAAAGTAAGAGAGACGCATTAGCTACCCCCTGCTGTCCCCTCCTAAGTGCGCAACGATGCAGCAGCAACAGCAGCTATCGCTCCGATCCTTTTGATTTCATCCTATTTCTCGGCGTGACATAAAATAGATGAAGATATAGGCGGTTCCATTTTCCACCGACTTATCCGGTGGCCTTTGACAAGCCACACGTGAGATTCACTGAACCTTTAATAAGTTCTACAACCCTCGGCGTTGCGCGTTATACTTGTCTATATGTACCTCGAATCTTTCCTCCACCCTCCCCCTCTCGCGCCCTTAATCCCTATACCTCTTCATCTTTCATTAAAAACCTAACACTTTAATTTATACGCAGGCGCGGAGAAAGCATGTAATGCGCGGCGCGACACGACACGACACGGCACGACACGGCACATTCGCCAAGGGAACCCGTATTACGTGCAACCCCTATATATATTTCCTAGCGGAGTTTGCGAATTCTCTGCATTCACGTGTCCGCTCACTCACATCCGCAAACTATCGTCCCTCATACACAAGCATACGCATCCGCCATCATTGTTCCCCTCGTTCTCCGCGCGCGACACTAACGATCTCACGTGGGAAGCAAGAATTCGAGCAACGATACGATCTCTCGCGTGTCTTGAATCTCGCTGAACCGATGTACCCCGATGCAAAGCAAACTTTTTTCTCCCCCAATGGTCAGACTGAAAATATTAGACTTTTTCCCCTTCGCGTGGGTCTCGGATGCTAATCTTCCTTCTGCACGTAACACTAACGATGGACTCGCGCAATCTGCATCGTGACTGCGCGGGGGACACTTTTATGAAACGTTCCTCGCAGTCCTGGCTGCGTAAAATCTCCAAACGAGACCCCGCAAGAATTTTAACGATGGCCCGAAACGCGCTAGCGAACCTCAAACGCCAACCAGATACTCGCTTCGGCATTTTGCCTGATTGGCTGTCGCTTGAGAATCCCTGACTGCACCTGAATGCAACCACGCGTATCCGGCAATTGGCTTCTCTCGAGATGGAAGTGCTTGTTCGGGGAAATTGTCACGCGCGCGAGCGGCATCTCCAAATCGAAAAATGACACGGAGAGTAACACGAGAAGAGCGAGACGAGCCAGGAGGGGTGGAAAAGATACATGCGCGCGCGTGCACAACCCTCCGTGTGCAACCAAAAGACGCTGGAGTCGCGAGTGTGGAGAGCTCACCCTGATCTATCCACCGCGCACTAACTCGACATTCTCATTTTTATTTCTCCTCTACCTTGTTACATTCCAGTTTCCATCCGGCGAACTTTGTCTACTCGGGGAAGCAAAATTTCTTCAACGGAGTACTCTAGATTTCCTCTCCGCGGAAATAATATCTGAGAAATGTGATGGACCAACGCGTGGACCGGACTTCTTCCCATGCACGTGCACGCGCATCTCGTTACGTCGCGTCGTGTAAATAGAATAGAATAATTAATCATTCACGGTGAAACGCGTTTTATCTCCGTACACTTGCCATTGGGCTGCGATGGAAAAACGTGGGGTGGAGCTTTATGGGTTTCACATGGAATTTCTCTGTCGCCGAACTATTTGGCTTTCAATCAATTCTCAGCGCACGGCTACGCGCTGGAGATAACACATAAATCACTATGAAATATAAGTCGCTGAATACTCGAGGAACTTTAATCCTTGCTCTGTGAAAATTCATTTTTTATGACGTTGAATTTTCTCAGATTTTAGCAGAGCCACGACGATGTACTATGTATTATTCAGAGTCCACGTACTTAAGGGCGGAAGGGGGGAAGGGACGGAGGTGAAATCTTATCAAACTATTGCACTTTAATCATAAGTTCTCCGAGTCGTTGAACCGCTTTTAATTCTTCCGACTTTAATGAAATTTTCCAGCAAGAAATTGATGGATGTGGCTTTAGAAGCCCCGTTTACATCTCACAGCTTTCAGATCGCCAGTATTCTCCAGCGTATCGACCTTTCACGCTTAACGCATGCCAGCAATTATAACTGGATCGAAGACCTCGTTGTTTTTTTTAGGCTGGACAGAATCATCCTTACATGATGAACGAGCGGAGAGGGTGAGAGCGAGCAAACAGGAGTTACGAATACCATTGGAAAAATGCCGAGGCCATTAACGGGGGTCGTGGATCGACCCACGGATCCAGGGCTCAAGCTCGGCACCACTTGAACGCAAAACAAGAAGGTCAGTAGTCGCACTATACTCGCTAACTTCTAATCTGTTTACGCCTAATGCCGTTAGACTTGGATTGTTAGACAACTCGAGCCACATATTATTGAAACTTTAATTGCATTAAGCGCACGGGTCAAATGTCCCCCTAGATTGCGCCCGAAATTCACTTTGAGCCCCGTAACAAGGTCACCCTTGAGGACCACTCGCTTATTAACCGCTAGAATTTCGCACACCTCCGATATAAAGAATGAAATTCCCGAACGTCCGTTCGCCAGGACAAATGAGCAGGACGCGGGATGGGCAAGTCCTGGCTCACGGCCCTATTACCTGCGACGATGACGACGATGACGATGATGGCTTACGTCACCATCTCCGATGCTGCTGGTACCACGTCGCTGCCCTCCCCTCAGACGACCACCAACGGCGATCCTCTCGACTCGAAAAGGGTAACGTTAAGTTTTGGCGTTTCCTCTCTCCCTCCCTCTCCTTCCCTGTCACGACATTCGAAAACCCCAAGAAATCCGCCAATCCTGCAAAACTGACATTTTCCGGGAAATTCGTACAGGCTGATATCGAGGAGGCCCTGGACGTGATAGATGCGGCATCCACCGGGTCCTTGGGGGAAGATTGCGCGACGGCGGCAGGATTCAAATCCTTGCCAGCCGCCGCGGCCCTGGATCCTCGGCGATACGACACGGCACGTCAGAAAGCGGACATGACTGCCATGATGATTCAGAACCTCGGCGCCATTGGTGTCACGCGCCACAATGGTAAGTGGAATCTAACGAGGGAGCTTACCTGTCTTTTATCTTACTTGGGGGAGGTACGCAGTTCCGAGGGCGCGACGCTCCTTCGCGAGAAGGCACTCGCGCACGCATGCTGCAACATTTCGAGGTAAATCGATGCCAAAATCGATAGTCCGCTTACGTCCGGGAACCGCATTGTCAACAGCCTAATTTGCTGCGACTTGTATAGCACCGGTTAACCGAATTCCATGGAATCCAATAGTAACGAGAATATGCGTATCGCAGGGCGTGTATCGATCGATAACACACATACACGCACAGTCGCCAAACGTGCTTCCAAGCACACACATGCACGCTCGCGCGCATAGGTGGACTAGCTTCTATCCTGTCATTCTCTAAACTACAAGTGTACATATCTTACCCGCATACGCGTACACGCGCAAACTCGCCATGCGTTGGAGAGACGTTTCCGATATCTTCTTCCTTTGAAGCGTGTGTCTCTGTGTGTGTGTACGTAGCAGCGAAGGGAGCTAACACGCGTGCGAACGTGCACGTACGTACCTTTTCAAAACTTAATTAAGCGTCTCTGGAATTTGCCAGATAGCACTGAACAACTCGAAGAAGAGAGTAATTAGCTCCCGTCTGACTATTTCGCTATAGTTTCCCTTAAATAAGGACTTTGACATAAAAATACGGTCGCCGGCGGTGAGCGGTAGGCGATGCCTGAATAAACGATGAAAGGGACTCGGAGGGATTAATTATTAGGATCGAACGATCGATGAATCATTGAATAAAAGTTTGCGCGCAGAGTACGAGGGCAATAACGCGTGGTGGCGGAATCAATATTTAGCGGGATCGACATTTATTCCTCGGCTATAAATACTACACCTCAATTATCGCAGATTTCAAGGTTTTATAGAAAGAGAACGAAAGCCAGATAGAGAGAGAGTTTATACTCGTAATCGCAAATGCAGTCGGCCTACATATCCATCTGGGAAATGCACAGAACGAAATCCTCCGTAATTGCGCGCGAAATCAATTTTAACGAGCATTAATCAAGCAGGGTCGGAACGGACCAGATGGAAGTCGCGCGAATCTGTCACTGACCGAGCTTAATCATTGGCGCGAGCACCACGGCCAAAGTGAAAGCACCAAACCAAAATGGCGTCGTCCGTCCTTGCACCTGTTCCAGACGCCCTGGCGAAGTCTCTGCTGCTCTCGGTCAACGACGCCGTGGAGACGCGGGTGATCGCTCTGAACTCCTCCACCGGCACCGTCATCAGCGCTGCCTGGTTGAAGCGCAGCCCCGGAAGCGTGGGCGAGCCCTCCAAGGTCGAGAGTCACGCTCTGCAATCCGGCTCGAGACCAGACCCCAAGCTACCCTGGTTTGAGAACGCCGGCGACAGCAGAGGATTAAGGTTTGCCGCGTGCGTCCTCCGTGACGCATCATTTCCATTCTCTTCGATTACTCTGCACATCCGCGAAGCAATGCACATTGTACGACTCGCCATTGAATACAGCCATGATTCCGTTGCCCCCGCACCCCCAAGCCCACCCTCGAAACAATGCTCCTCTTTATGGAGGAAATAATTGGTCGATATTGCCGAGATAAATCCAGAGAATTCGCAGCGCCGACTCGATGATTGTACTCGCTTCTCTTCCATTTCTTCGTTTCGACGATGGCCCCCATTGAAAAGTGGTCTGGCCATTGTCCAACGTTTCTGGCCCATGCCAGAGTGCGGTAGTCGAGGGGGTGGATGGGGAGCGGTGGACGGGGTGAAACGATCACGCGACGCCTGTTTACGCGCGCGCGCGGTCGTTGATTAAAGAAAGAGCTTTATGGAGTTTGGATGGGGTCGCGACAAAATTTTACGAGACGCTCAACGCGCGTTGGGGAATCATCGCTGTGTTCACTCGACTTCTCGTATGAATTGATATACGTACGTGTATGTGTACAGTACATACTCTCTATATAACGCACTCGTGCACCAGCGCTATTCAGCCTCCAGCGCAGACTTTAATATCTTCCTCGCCACTTCGGACTTTGATTTCGCCTATGGTACCATCGGAAGTAATATCGGAATATTGATCCATGAAAATTCTCGAGAAACATGCTGCGGATGATATGCGGATACGGCTTCTGGCTTTTATAGTCTATGAAATGACATTTCCTTCCTGGCGAGTTCGATACTCCCGCGAGCTCTTAAAATTTCATTGGATTTTATTCTTAAATACCCCTTCGCAGTAACCCACGATGAATATGCGCGATAAATTCTCCTCGGTTAGACAGGAAATTAGCCCGGGATTGTCGCGGTATCTCAATGAAACTTCCTCGTAATTCTCGAGGCCATTTTTAACCCTATTATCTGAAAGGATTCAATTTCGCTGATAGTAACAGCAGCAGCGGTAGTGGTACTACTGCCATCAGGCTCGGCAATGCGATAGCGACGCGATATTATCATCGGGGAAAGAGTGCGTGGCCTGTTGTACAATGACGCTTTTCTTCATCGTTAAATCGAGTTTCTTTCAATCCCCGAACGATCCCGACGAATTTGCCAAACACTTTTGTCGCGCGACCCAGGTGCGCGCCGAGTTCTCACCTGGAGGAGTTCAATATCCGGCGAGTGCGATATTCCATAAGATGCACTTTATAAAATACTCTCTGTGTGGAAAAGATACGACGCCATAATGCGGCGTAATTACGCGTATACGAGGACAATAAATATCGTTGCACACACGACCAACCTTTCCGGAGTCATTAAAGTGTCCAGTATTTAGCTCCGTTATAAACAAGGGAAATGCGGCGAGAGTAACGCGTGTTCGGTTCTCTTATTAATTAACGCGAAAAACCCATGAAAAAGTTTTGCAACGATCAGAAAGGCCAGTTAATGTAGTCAATGCGGAAAAAAGACCCCCATCGGTAAAAAGGGGAGACAGCGAGAGAAGGAAAGGACGATGGGTGTTAGGATGGCTCGAAGTTCCCACAATAAGCACACATAGGAAAGTAATTATAAATTTATTCTTGCCAACATGTCGCTTTAATTTTACTGGAGGAACCCTCCTCCCTTTTTGGTTCTACCGTCGATTTAGCCGACACCCCGTATATCGAGCACGAGAAGCAACAAGTAGAGGTTGCTCCGATTTAGTCATACGTACATCTGGTTTAACGAATGGTAGAAATGAAATCGACGATGCTAATATCGCACGCGGATCTGGCAGATTTGCCAAAGTGTAAGAAAAATCGCAAAAACGCGCCAAGCCATTCTTGACAGCAGCTAACTCCACACACAAAAGAGTGTGCGTTTAACAAAATACTGTTTGCCGAACAAAACGACGAAGCTTCGTTCGCTTCGTTTCCTCTCCGACCGTTCGCGAATCGGTAGCCTTTAACTGAAATACAGCTTCCAAGCGTGATCCATCGAATAAAATCATTGGCATTCTCAGCACGATTCTCGAGAAAATGGCTACTCTCTCAAAGAGCATCGCAATTCCAATAAACTGCAAGATCCAGAAGTGGAGGCGATTCTATCTTTTAATTGTATCTTCTATTTACAGCCATACATATATGAATCTCTATAACAATCTTGTCTCTCTATAATCTACACACAATGCAGTTTAATATCGCATACAGAGGATACCACTCTACATACATAATGATATACGTAACATAAAACAGAACATTGGGTGTACGGTGTATCATTTAATGGCTCAAGGAAAGAACTTTCTTGGCACAGCCGTGTTACACTCTCTCGTCGTGTACAGTTTTAGAAAACATCTCGCAAAAGAATATTAACTGGTACGCTGTACACTCTAATGCGCTTAATCATATTTATTACGTAAGAACTAACATTTTCCACAGAATGTTTGATTGTGTGCTCTCTTCTACCACTTGAGCTTATTTTCCTACGATAAGTCGTCCTTTCATGCTATCTCATTTACTAATTAGCACGCGCAAGCACAGCTTCGCTAATTCGCACATTGCCAACTTTCTCGGTCAATTGCCTCCGGTCCTTCCTCGGCAAAATATCGAATTACACGATCGTTTCATTTTATCTCAAGCGCTCTCCGTTAAAGCAAAACGAAATCCATGAATTGGTGGATCGTTCATTTGGATAGCGACATTTTTGTTCATTCGGTCCACTCGGACCGATTAAATTGCGCGACACTCGCGTTAAGTTTGCCATTAGCGCGTGGTAATGGAGAGTCCGATTGGTAAGGAGAATCCTTCTTTCTCTCTCGGCAAAATTTCATATGCCCCGAACAATTTATCAAGCGGCAATTCGCAACTTTTGATCCGGATAAATCAGTTTTGCCGAGGAATTACAGCGAACGTTGTAAAGGCGCTCCACGATCATTCATCATCATTCATCATCCCGTACGTGTGAGGTCATAGAAACTCGATATACGGAGATACAAATTGCCAAATGCCGAACGCACTAACTTTATCCGCGCGAGCAAGCAAATTGCATAGAATTTTATGATCGTCGCGTATCACCAATGAGAGAATCATGTCCCGAGCGTTGCTCTTAATTCCAGGAAAGCGATGTTTCTTTCGACCAGTAACGAATGGCACACGATCACGGATCGTAAAATTTTCAGCGGTCGCTTCATAAACCTTGCAAAATCTGCGGATCGCAGCCCGTTCCTCCGCGTAAAATTCTGAATACTCTCCTGAAACGCGCGGGCACTTTTGGAAAACGTCGTCCCGCGTGAAATTCACTTAGCCGAGCGATTCCACGAGGTCCTCGCGATCGCTCGAGAAGGATCGACGATAGATCGGAAGAGCGGAGCAATCGGACATTTTGTTTTTTCTTTAAAGCGCGAATAAGCAAATTTGTTGATGACGTCACTGAAGAGCAAACCATTCAGGGATGGAATTCTCCCGGATGCTCGTCGACTTCTCCACAGGGACGAAGGACGAATCGTTCCTTGGGAAGAGACACGCGCGTGTTAAATCGTAGCAATGGGGAGAGGGGGGGTGGTACCACTCTCTTGAACGAGTGCCAGTGCTTTGCGAATAAAGTACCGACGTTACTGGTCGTTACACGCGATTATTGGCACGCTCGGGTTCCGCGAGTAGAAAAATGGCGCGAATGGTCGATTAATCGTCGTCCTGCCCTGCCTGCCTCGGATGACCGTGAAGTGCCGGGCACACAAGACCAGCGTGGCCAGACTGTTTATTATGCCGTTTCATGGGATCGTTGCACGAAAACACGTGTGTTAAAAAGAGTCGAAGTTTCTATGGCGGTTTGCGGCGTTTTGCGTGTGGTCCCAGGTCACCGAAGTTCATGCAGTCACCGCCGATTGAATCCTACAGGGGTTGGTGGACCATCCCGTACTTCTCCTGCAACAACCACCGATGGCTCATTTCCTACAGCGTCAACGTCAGACCACCAGATGCCCGACATGGGTTTGTATTATCTTCTCTTTCTTTCCCTCTTCCTCTCTCTCTCTCTCTCTCTCTCTATCTATCTATCTATCTATCTATCTCTCAACATCCTCACACACTCTAACTTTCGTCCGTGTACAAGCGCTCGATTCTATTGCGTAAAAGTCGATTCATCGAATTTTTTCAATTACACCGTCATCCCTCTTCTCCCGATATTCTCCACTGAACTTCCGGGGCTTCGGGATTCCTTACCGATTTCCTTCGTGGAAAAAATATTTTTCTTTCATCGGGGCCATTCCAATCTTACGTAAATTTAAATACGTTGAATTTTTTATATGCCCCAACGCCAGATTCGAGAGGAATGTTGCTTCTCTCTCTTTCTCTCCGGAAAGAGAGGAGAGAAGGAGAGGAAGGCGGAATTTTTTCATTTTCAATATTATGTAAAATTAACTGGTACCGTAAATAGTTGATAGAGCGAATGACGAGGTTTACAAGAATCCCAAGAATTTCTAACTTTTGGAAAATTTAAGAATAGCGATAGCAACAATCAACTTTCATTGAACAACCGATATAGCTGAGTTAAATAAGGAGATATTACACCTTCGACAATATTCATAGATTATTCGTAGGTACGACATAACCGTTCTACTCTCATAAATGTTTACTGAAAATTTCTTTTAAAGACAGAGAAAATCTACCTCCCCATACGGGCTTTATACACTGAATTATTAAAAGACCTACCTACTTCCCCATCTGCTGTCTTTCCCGTCTGTTTTCTCACGCAGCATTTGTCACTGTGTTTGAGCTTTAATTAGAAGTCTCCGAATTCTCTACTAAATGCGTAATTTCATTTGAACGAAACAATATGTGGTAATTCATTAAAGCGAAACAGATTTGCTGATTTGAAGTTGTTAAAAGCGACCAAACGAAAATAATTGTTCTGTCATAGGGTGACAGTTCGTCATGTCAGCAAATTGGAAATTAAGTTAGTTCACCCTTCAACGTCGTACTCGTAACAGCAAACTCCCGTCCTCTCTCTCTCCCTCTCGTATCATGAAAACTCATTCGTCCAACTGCGCTTTATCTTCTCGCCGCAGAAAAGTTTCGTGCGCGAGAAGGCACGAAGAAGCTATGATTTTCTGCCCTTGCAGAATACTCGCACACTTTATTTGGTGCCTAAACATACCGCTTATCTCAACACTCGAGTTTTCCGACTCCACGCGTTCGTGTCTTTATCATCGGTGAAATTCCACTTTTCTTATTTCCCGAAGAAACAAATTCCCTTTTGTGTTAGCCCGGAAAATGAGTTGTTCGAAGCACTCTTTCAAACTTATTTGTAAGCTGGAAGAATATGGCTAATGGAAAACTAGTTGATGAAAAGTTCACCCCTATCTTTTCTTTTCTTTTTTTTTTTTTTTTTAAATTCTAACGGGGGAAAATTGTAAGCGTCGAGAAAGTTTCCATCGAATTAACTACGCTGCGATTAAATTTTTTTGATTAAATTTTCAAAGTAAACGTAAATCTTGCGCGGTAAACGAATTTTTCGAAAATACTTTCCAGGCAACGATTTGAGACCGAAAACCCGTAGTATCTGTCAAAGCGAAATTATTGCTAGGAAACGTTAAAAGATATATCTTTGAAGGGTACGAGAATTCTTGAGCTTGGACGTTGACATCAGCGGCTTGGAAATAAATCAGTGCGAGAAGCCCGTCAGCGGAACAGGGACATGGAGCAATCAAATCGCATCATTTTGGGGAACGCACAAATGTCACAACGACACCACGCAAGTGATTATCGACACTTCTTACTTTCAATGAACTCTTCTAACTCACACACACACACACACACACACACAGAGCTATCTCTAGAAATTCTTTAAAATATGCAAAGCTTGTAGCGAGACGAGTAGTAGGACCCATTCGAGTGAACACGATATATCGATCAATCTCGAATTTACAGTGCGAGTACAAAATTCCCAGTAGCCGAGTGAATCAGAATGGGGTTGGCGCCGGATGGGCCAAGGGCGCGTACACTTGTAAGTGCCGGAAGGGCTTTTACAGCACTAATCATCATCAATCCAATTTTGACGGTATACTGGTCGAAGGTAAAATCCAATGCAATATGAAAATCGATCGTCTCTACTAACCAGGACGTCGCGTATCCTTTCAGCTGCCTGGAAGGAACTGCAGGAGAACAAGAGCGATTCCTACGAGAAAGTCTTTCGATGCTCGCGATGTGCGCCGGGTTGCGCCAAATGCAAAGGACCGGAGCCCTGTTTGGCCACCTACAACTGGCCGTTCAGGTACGTCCTTGAAATCTCAGATAGAAAGAGAAGGGAAAGGAAGAGGCGGTAGGATTTTGTGCAGATTGCACGTGATGCAAGTATATGTAATTCTGTTATCGAAAGGATCACTCTGTTGGCGTTCTCCATCTTCTGCGTACTCGGTACCGTTGTCCTGGTGGCCTACATGTATCAGCACCGTAAACTGAAGGTGTTCAAGGTCGCTTCTCCGATATTTCTATCCATCACGCTTCTAGGCTGTGCCATTATGTATCTCGAAGTAGGTAGAGCGTGAAATAGCGTGAAATGGCGCGAAATGGCGCGAAAGGGTGCGTGCCACCCTTGGACGCCGCTCGGACTCACACAAGCACTGAATTATTCGTACTTCAGATGGCGGCGATCTTTCCAGTTCTGGACATGTACTCGTGCATCGCTACGAAATGGACGAGGCACCTTGGCTTTTGCATTTCGTACACCGCGCTACTCATGAAAACCTGGAGGTGAGTCGCCATGGGCCGGGAAATCTTTGCTTTCTCAAACAAAGTTTCTCTTCCAACGTGTCTACGCGCAATAGTCTTCCGCCGATGGGCCTGGCAAACAAATTAATTAGCCCATTACAGAATGACAAAGGACAGAATGGTGTGTTTGACAGGGTATTCCAACCTATCTTGCTTTTGTTCAAATCTCTTTGGAATATTCATCGAGCACTTAACACTCAATAACACGAGACAATATCGTTGTTCAATACTCATTAACATACAAATCGATATTATGCTTGTTTGTTTGCAGAGTATCTTTAACGTACCGTGTTAAAAGTGCGCACAAAGTTAAACTTACGGACAAGCAATTACTGCAGTGGATGGTGCCTATATTGTTGGTAATGTTAATTTATCTCGGTACCTGGACCCTCAGTGCACCACCGTACGCCGAAGTGATCGCCGATAGCTACGGTCTTAAGTTTTATCAGTGCTCCTTCAATTGGTGGGATCACAGTCTGGCTATCGGTACGAAATCATAACGATAATGCATTATAGTTAAAACTAAGAAAGCATCGATACTGCTGCCACGGCGAGAGAACAAACAGATCAAATTGTCAATCGTTCTATTTCCAGGTGAGATCATGTTTCTAGCATGGGGTATCAAAGTCTGTTATAATGTTCGAAATGCGGAAAGTTTATTTAACGAAGCCCGTTTGATCAGCTACGCGATTTATAACATAACAGCTGTCAATATAGCTATGATAGCGATTCAGTACGTATGCCAATCATTCCGAGATTACACGCTCTCGCCATTATTAGCTCATAAGTATTTTCTCTCCATGAAATTAACGCCTCCATGAATTTCCCAGTGTTTTCATATTTCCACATGCCGGGCCAGACATTAAGTATTTATTAGGCTTTCTACGCACTCAACTTTCTACATCCGTAACTGTATCCCTGGTGTTTGGGCCTAAAGTGAGTAGTAGTAGCAGTAATGGTGTAGTGATCCGATCGTACCGATGACGACGCAATTGGTGCGTAATTATCGATGATGCACTGAATGATCGTAGGTGATCCGGGTGTTACGAGGCCAAGGCGACCAGTGGGATAGTAGAGCGAGAGCACGCGGAGTTACCGCTAGTTTTTCATTGAACGGAATCGGTTTGGTGCCGGAAGAAGCTACGGATCTTTTTCAAGAGAACGAGGAACTCAAGGTAGGGTACCCAGGAAAGGGTAGGGATGACGTAGAGAGACGTGGAAACGACGATTGACATACGACGATGATTGACAGGAGGAGATCCAGAAGTTGGCCGCGCAAATCGAGTTCATGAAGATTGTTCACATGGAAATGCACAATAGGCATATCAAGCCAAAGATGGGTGGCTACTTCAGCACTCATGGCCATGGACACGCGCACCCATCGGCTGCCCAGAGTCCCATCACGAAAAGTTCAACAGCTAGTTTTATACAGAAAGTATGTATCTAAGTCGATTGCAGGCTCGATCGCAGTGGGGAGAGCTTTCTCTCTCTCTCTCTCTCTCTCTCTCTCTCTTTTGGACACTTGTCGCTCGGTTAGTCTTGCCGAAAATAAAGTTGAGTAATTTATTGAGCAGACGGCAGTGGAGAGGGGTGCGACCGCCGCCGCAGCTGCGGCGGTCGAAGACTCGACTTTTCCTTCCGGTAGTCTGCACCGTGCAAGACGAATGGAACTCATCAGGGAGCGGAAGGCCGGTCGCGAGAAAGAACGAGAGAAGGAACGCGAAAAGGAACTCCACGAGAAAGAACAAACGAGCGGGGAAAAAGTTTGACTAGTGGTTAACAGTGAAGAGGTGAGTCACGGAAATGTCTTTGCGCGATCGTTCGATCGTTCGATCGTTCGATCAGAATCGAGGAATCCTGATCTTTTATCTTTTATCGAGAATTTCCATCGGGGTAATTGAGCTTAATTTAATGAAACTTCCTCCCTTGAATTCAGGTGTGGTTGTGACGCAAAAAATACATAGTGAAAAATGATAAAAAGAAGTTTGGACGGGGGAGAAGAAAATGGTAGAAAAAGCGACGGAAGCTCGAGTGGAAATCGATGAACGGAAGAGCGTCCATGAGAGTATTCGACGTCGCCGTGTTCATGCCAGTTATTGTGATAGCCGATCTCTCGTATTAGTATTAAAATATTTCCAAACGTTACACTTCGGTAAAGACTGTATCGAGAAACTGAAGAAGGAAACCATTCAACTTCTGTTCATCTACTTAGTGAAAAACTTCACGTTCCGATGTAATGTTATCCATTTTCTCCAAAAGTTTTCTCCACTCGAATAACTCGCATCGCGCGATGTACGATTGGTGTAGGTGTACATTGTATTTTGCAATTGTCATTTTTTACAATCGACATATTTTGGTCCGTCATCGTATCACACAGTTTCACTGTTTCTGCCGTACTTTTAAACGAGAGACATCATCAATAATATACTTATCGATCGTAACTCTACCATCAGAATACAGAGAGAAGCCTCTCGCAAAAAAACTTGATAATTATTTTCAACAGAGACTCAATATATCATCATAGTACAGCATATTAAAAATGTTCCTTGAAAGTTTGTGTGGTACAATGTGTAATATAAATTGATTTATCTCGCCATACTGTATACCATAAAATTGTTCGATATTCCAAACCATACTTATTCCATATAACATTGCAAACATTCCAATCTGCTATTCTATATTCTTATCAAGAACTTATCCTCGGATCTTAGAATATACCAAAGATATTTCTTAAATTCATATTTAAAACAATTATAAAAGAAAGCAGCTGTGCTTTCTCGAAGAACTCATCACTACATTGACAATATGTAAATCATAGATAGTCATGATTATTCTTAATATTCTTATGAGAATTTGTAGATATTATTATTATTATTATTTCATAAATATTAGAGACTTTAAAGAAAATGTGGACGCGTAAATTTCAGCCAGTAATTGAACTAATAACGATTCCTTTGCGTTCATCCTTTAATACAGATTAGAGAATTAAAAGCAGTAAGAAAAAAAAAAGAGACAAGAAGAGAGCGTTAAATAATAAGTAATAATAACTGAATAGGAATGACGTTGTTGATTTCAATTTTTACGAATGTTTGTGTTACTTCATAGACACATTATATTAGACGGCTGTATAGTTATATCACAATTGAAGGAGTATCGTTGTTTGTGTCTAAAATATTTATTGTATGTACCATCGTTGAATATGTTATTTAATTGACGTGCATAAGCATGTACGAATACGTACATGCAGATAAGTATAATAAATAGTTAAGAATTGAATGATAGTCGACTGATATACGGAAATAAGACAAAAGTTGTTCAAGTGGTAATTCATGATAACATCTTGAAAGATTGATACAGTAAACCAGACTTGCATTCCAAAGTGTGGATTTAATTACTGTCCCTCAATCGAATATTTAATTTGTAGCTACAGCTAGCAATAAGCTTTTGATAAGTATTAATTTATCAATTTGTATTTTATTAAAAAACAGAAGATAGTAATGTATTTATGTTTTTTGCAGAAATATCGATAATTCGTTTATACATGCGTACGTGTTTTGATTTAATTAGAAAGAATTAGATAAAGGCTACAAGCTTTTTAACTGTAATAAATTCTAAGTGTAAAAAATTGAAGGAAGAAAACTAAAGCCGATATAAAATTTACAATAAAGCAGGTTGTCAATTGGAAAATTACCTCAGTTTTAATAGTTTTATAATGAAAATTAGTACGCATGAGTTCAAAATCAAATCAATCATATACGCAAGAAGTCAATATTAATACAAATTTCATATGTCGAGACGAGCTTTCTGTCGTCAATCAAGTTCAAGTCTAATAAAGTACAGACAACTTGTGTCTGTAAACACGTGTCTTAATTAAGTAGTATTAAATAGAAATTATTTGTAGCATTAATCGAGATCGTGAACAATTAAGGAGATTGTAATAGTTGTAATGGAATGCAACGTTAGAATAATGTTACTTGAAACGGTGGAAAATAGAGAAGCAAACATACATTTCTCTCGATATTGGAAGGGATAATCACAGGTAGGAGAAATGTGTCGATTTTTCTCGAATGAAAGTATATTTGCAAGTCGAGAAAAATCGTATATGCATACAAATATATATTCATAAACACGTGAGAAAACGTTGCACTTAAGCCATGACATCCAAGATTGAAGATTTATAAGAATTCATTCTGAAAATATTTCTCGACTATTCTCCATCGATTCAGCAAAGATACAATAATAGAGAAGCCATAATGCGTATGCTATTAAAGATAAACGGTGGATGCGTCATAGATTAATTTCGCGAGGGGCCACGAGGAGTTGACACGAACCCAAGCAAAAGTAAAATTTTGTTACGTTGAAAGTCTTTGTAATCGACCATTCGGCTATCGATTATACGGACCTTCAAAGCTGCCCCGCTGTTCCTCGATCGATGTGATAAATTTGTTGTAAGCACGAAAAAATAAGAAAAAACGCTTTAAATGTTGATATGTGAGAACACTCATAAATATAAGTAAAACGAGTTACCGGTTATTGCATCCTGCACGAGATGCGCAACCAGTATTGTGATCTTGTCACAATAACCAGATCTTTACCTTGAACTTGATTGTGAATTACGACAACTCATCTCGCGTTTTTCAATATTTTTGTGGTACTTTGGGACAAACTAAACGCAAATGCAACCGAATGGCATTTCACACTCCTACAGTTTTATGTGTCTACATCCCCGGAAGAATGTCCCATAGAATGTATAATTATACTTGTGTGAGAACAGAAAAAGAATCCGTACTCTACGATGCAATCTATGTACAACCGAAACACATATTTGTAAAAATATACTGTATGTGTCAATAAAGAGATACCTGCGTTTATCGAGAATCTATCGAATTTATCGAAATGCATCCTAAAACTAAGAGCTGAACACATTTATCCTATCAGGGGATACACTTTAATTTACTTCGCTTACCCTATGCTTTTTTCTGTCTCATACTGAATCATAGACAGAATAGATTTTCCATCGAGAAGTCAAGTTTTGGAGCAGAGAATCAAAGTGGTGGATCTTTTTGAGAATATCAAGAAAGGATCATTATTAAAAACACATTGGTTGACTTTTCTTTTTATTTACACATGCTACACAATATACACTATAAGATATGGAGACCCGCATAATCCCACTCATTGGGTTTTGCAGGAATTGCAGAAAATTTATATGTCACAGGCAATAGACCTTATTAGTTTTAACACTACCAAAATTGCACGTTGCCTTTGTAAAGTTGTTCGTAAAGAACTAAAGAATTAACACAAAAAAACCAAGCAACAAAGATTCAACAAAATATAATGCCTTTTTTTTACAATAACAATAGATAATCAAAGAGATTGCACTATCTGATCTCTTGCTGCTAGAAAAAGTAGTGTTAACGACGCCTTCGTGAAATAAAATAAAAAATATTGATCAATTAAAAACAATATCAGCTAGATAACACAGATTCATTCATGCCGTGTACACTTTCCTAAATTGCAACTGATAACATTACTATTCTAAAAATTGTATAAATGGGAACATTAAGAAATTATGTGCTATTTAAACAAGAAAAGTCAGCCTTGTGAATATATAGCCGTTTTTCCAAGAAACAATAACAACTTTTGGTCGTGGATTTAGAAAACAAACAACGTTACTTATTTAAGAAACAATTATTTCTTTTGACGCTAGACCGCGCGCGCATACACACACACACACACACACACACACACATTCACTCATACTCTATTATTTGAACATTTGTACTTGAAGTATTATACTCATGTATGACAAAATATCCGAAGCTAATCTTTCGTGGCTCGAAAATAGTTGAGCCGACACTACGTAGGCCTAGTTCACACTGTTATGCGTATTTGGCTAGAAAATAATTAACACTCTTTTATAAGTACGCGGAACAACAGAAAACACCTCGATACTCGAGTCCCGTTCCAAATAATGTCGCATCTCGTAGAATCCTAATTGTGCAACAAAAAACTAGTACATAATTTAAGTTTCATGAGTCACATCTCTCATTCGCGATAGTTCGGTCAAACTATATTTATAGCCAAGCACATAAAACTGACAGTGCTAACTAGGCCACAGTCTTGAAGCTTAGGTGATTTTTGGTCGAGTGTTTAGTGTACATATTTATTTAATCTTATCGCTCGATACACATATCGATATTACGACATCAAAACGTCGTATATTATATCAAACTATCAGTACCTATATCGACTCCGCGACAACGAGAGATAAGAATTCGTTAACCGCTCTTTCTTGTGCTATCTCCTCTGATCGCTCGGAGATGCACTTACTCATGTTAGTGCTTCAGGTACTTCTAGGAAACACATGTATGTAAATTAAATTAATAAATTGTAAAAGGTGATGCAGATATGAATAAATTAAAAATTCTCCATTCAATTACAATACGAGAATGATAAATAATGAATTCTTATTTCTTATTTTTTCACTTCACATATTTACGATTATTCTAGACTTCATAGCTGTAGTAATCACACACAGTATATATATATATATATTTATTTATATATTTATAGTGTGTCGAGATTATTATTGTAATAACTCTCTGACTTTAGAATTCGGACTATACACTTGAAACAATTATACACACACACACATGAGCCATTAATGTTGCAAGTATCGCAAGTCTAATTGCACGGTGAAAATAAAGTTTCAAAAGTGAGTGTTGTGGCTTGGTAATAGTCTTCTTACCTTCTAAAATCAATTTGGGAGAGAATTTAAGAATACGAGTAAATTAGTCTTGCACTACTTTTATATGGAATAGCTCATATATGTACTTTGGTAACCATCGGTAAAGCATTGAAAATAAACTGTTTCTACTGAAAGTGTTCGATGGAGCCGGGCAATCAGTTTTCCAACTCCCGAATACACTTATAGATAGAAAAATAGTTTTCGTAGACACGCTACGAAGAAAAAATAAAAGTGAAATTTTATTAAACTATGTCTTGACCGTTCTCCACTTGACAGCCATAGTTATCCCTCTCTTTTTGCGTAGAATCATCGTCATCTTGCAAACTCATTCCCTTCTTTTCGTTTTCGATAGATGCCGTATTACCCGCTTTACTGGTTGAATTTACTGAATGAGATTTATTTAATAAAGAACTAAATTCGCCAAACTTCATAAATTCATCCATCGCTGTTTGATCTACGTTGATCTGAAAGTTTTTTTTTTTTTTTTTTTTTTTTTTTTTTTAAGAAAATTAAAAAACGTGCAAGCAGAGCATTTTATTTTCTCTTAAAAATCGAATATATTACCTTTCTTGGTCTGCCTCGTTTAGCTTTGCCCGGTGATGAAGATAGCGATTGTTGGCCACTCAAGTTTGACAAATTACTCTTTCTTTTGGGCCACTGTAGATGCGAGTCTAAATGCTGTTTTAATTTATCCTGTCGGGCAAACATTCTCGGACAAATATTACAGGCAAAAGGTCGCTCGCCCGTGTGCACTCTTCTGTGTCTGGCTAAATGAGATGCCCTTGTAAAAGCTAAAGTACAGAGATCACAGGAAAAGGGTTTATATTGTGCTCTCTCCGATTTCATTAAGACTCTTTCTTTTCCTTCGTGTATACCAGATTTCCTGAAAGAATCACTTTTTCTTTTTACTCCTCCTCTGCTCGTTTCTACGTTGTTGGGCGATTCCTGTGGAAAAATCAATCTTCTTAATATACTCCACAGTGACGGTGAATCTTTCTTAGATAAGAACTTACAAGAACGCAGTGAAACATGGAAACAATGCGACGAATTAGAAATGATATACAGAAGTACAATTCAGAGTGTGTTAGAGGCAATATAATACGAATAAGGACAGTGTACGACAATTAGAGTTATATCAATGAACATTTGTTATACGATTCTCGTATCATACAAGCTCCGGAGAAATGATTCGTAAACAAGATATCGAGCGTGCAAAAGAGTCAGTCTCTTAGAAGCATTTTTCTCCGTTACATGATAGAAAAATGATCGTTTACGATGATCCATCGATTATTCGTACCAGACTCTCTCGTTCTTGTAAGTCCTCGTTCATCTGAATATCCGGTACCGTTGGATCTGTGGTCTCGCCATTAAAATCAGGCTCAGATTTCACTACCCCGGATGACACTGATTCCTCGTAAGATTCATCCCTCGAAGCTGCGCGTTCTTTCGATCTAGTCTCTAGCGCATCATTGTGCCTGGACATTCGACCTACCGACACTCTCTTCTGCCCCTTGAATCTGGTCTCCCGTTTGAACATGGGTGGTGGAATGCGTCTCTGTAATCCATAGAATAACGCCAGTGAGTCAAGTGCAAAGCGAAACAAACGCATTGAGCGCGAAACTTTTCTAATACAGTGCGATAAGACTACGACGCTGTTGATTAAATCCAGCTTTCTTCCACAAACAAGATTGCCACTCGAAGGAAGCGTGGAAATGTAAATTATTCGAGTCAGTTCGAGTGCGTTTAATTCAAACTTTGCATCTGAAAATCCTGTACGAATCACGCGAACTCCTTTTCTTTCTTTTTTTTTCCTTAATTCGATCGAACTTTATCAAACTTCCCAATTCTCCGATCAGGTCATTCCTAGTCCACTCTCTCGCTTCGTGATTAAGGAAAGACCCGAATCCCAGCTGGGCTCCTTTATTTTTTACGTAATTTAAATTCCTTAAGTTACCGAGTAAGAGCAATAAAGAAACACACGCCACTTCCTTTGCAGCGTTGGACGCATTAATTAAATGGGGCTGCTGGTAACTTAAAAAAGAGAATGAATATAATTTTTTTTTTCTGCTCCCCGCTTCCTCGTCTCCCTCTTTTTCTTCTTTCTGCATAGTCTCATTATGGAAATTGTTACAGTATATTGACAAAAGTATATGGGGTGTTTGTTTGAGTAAGCCCTCTTTGAAGAATGCAATTTGTTACTCACAATTTGGGATTCCGGAGATCGCAGGGGTTCGTCAAAGCCTTCTTCGTGACCTTCCATCACCATGGGATCATCCTCGATCTCAATTTCTTCGACTTTGATGTGATCTTCCAGTGATTCGAGGCAGGTCTGCTTAGGTAGGAAAGGCAGTACGGATGGTTCCTTTATGAATTCTGTTGTTCGTGGCCTGTTCTCGACGAGACGTCTTTGCATTCGAGCCTCCACTCTGGTATAAGGACTTCTATTATTCTCTTGATTTCTTTGGTCTCCCGAAAGTCCACGAATCTCCAGGTCGGTAGCAGTTTTTATCAAGGAGGGCAAATTCTCCTCGGCCACATCTATGGACCCTCTGTACATAAAGTCCAACAAACATTCCATTTCCTCCACTGCTACACCTGAAACATCGGAGATTCCAGTAAAACCATTGGAAAATCCAGATTTGATTCGGAACAAACAATTTGGAGAAGGTAGCGACACATTGACCTCGTACCTTTTAAGATTAGAATCGGTTGTTCGCCATAGTGTTCCTTGAAAACCCTCTCAAAATAAGGACTGCATGCCGCAAGGACCAATCTATGAGCCCTCAGCATACCACCTTGGCAAACCAATGTGGCGTCTGTCAAAGAACCACTTTTATAAAGACCTTCGAACAGGCCCGATAGATTTGCCAAGTGATTGTTCCATGTTAAATTAAATGTTTTCTCCGCCATTGTTCGTATCGCGGCTTTTCACCACCTGAAATCAAATTGACATTTTCGTTAGCAGGATCCTCCATGGAGATCCTGTCCTTCGGGAAAGAGGAAATCTTTAATGCATCGATATGTTATGAGAGTCAACGAGATTTATGCAATAGTATCCATCGATTAAATGTAATTAAAGAGATTGACTATCGTTAGAAAAAATGAATTTGATAAGTCATAAATCTTCCCTGTGACATTATATCTTCTCACATAATCTATAATCGTTACGTCATAATTAAAGTAACCACGTGACCGCCATCAAGCAGACAACGCTTTAATTGACGCGCCGTGAACAATTATTCCTATGTGTGTCCGTGTGTGTGTGTCTCTGTGTGTGTATCTCGTAGCATCACAGAATATATTGTGCGTTCGCACTCTACGCAACGTAATTTTCCCCATATCGTGGTGGTACGCATCCAGCTTGTTTCTGCTCAAATGTTAACTCGCTAATACTAGTTTCTGACAAGACGGAGACACCTGCTTATTACGAAAGTTTCGCGTTTAATTGAATGCGCTAGAAAGTGCTTTGAGATGCCAGGATTCACTAACGTGTATGAAATATTCCAAAGAGGACACAATTGCGCTGCAAATACCTCGCTCATAAATCAATGTTTAAGAACTACCACTACATTCGCGTCCACCAACACGCGAATGCGCTGCGACTTGGGAAAAAAAAAAAAAAAAAAAAAATAACTATTCATCACTCACTTCTACACCGTAAGCAAATCGTTATTTTCGAGAATACTTTCTGCTCTTTCCTGCAAGAGAAACTTTAACGGATCATTATCATTTTATCGCTAATTACTGTTTATCTAACGAGGCATTCCCGAGCACAGACGCGCATGGTTCAAAATCTACCAAGAGACCCAGCCGTCGCGGACACTGATTATAAATTGAAATTGATCTTAGCATCGCTAGCGTATAAATAAAAGCGCGTCTCGCCGTTGTGGACGGCTTTACTTTCTGGAGAACAAGACCTGCACACTGCGTTAGAGAACTCGAGTATTAGCAGGGATCCGCCCCTGGCGCCGAGCGTTCCCGCTGGGGGGCACAGCCCCCTTTCCCCGTGCAAGTCCCCCGGGTATTACCGACGTAATCTTATCAAGGAAGCTAAAGAAAATGTGCTCATATGATGAGCCTGCAGAAAAAAAAAAAATATTGAGAACCTCGTTGTTGTCGACCAATATTTTCGATACATCGCGACGAGACGCTCCGTAAAACTCATCGTCTCCGAGAGGACGCGTGTTTGCGTGACATACGTAAGATTCTCACAGCTACGTGGCATTGCACAAATCTGTTTTATGTAATTTATCAGTTTAATTAATAGACGCCGAGAGACACGGGCTCTCCGAGTCACTCCCTCGAACCGTGATACTTCCTCCAATCCGAGCAACAACGAGTCACTCGAAACGATTGCGAGAGCAAAACTGAAAAATATATTGGTTAACGCGTATGAGCAATCTCGGTAGCCTCAAACGACCATTAAAACGCAAAACACATGCGATCGAGGGAACTTCCATGAGAAATTCCATTCCATTCCACATCCGCGCGTATGTTTCGACTCGCTGCGAGCAACAAACGACGACGACGACGGACGACGACGGATTCTTTGTTCGACCGACGACGACGCGTCGTCGCGCGGTGACGTATAAAAAAACTTTATTTTTTCGCGCCAGGTTGAGCCGCGCCGCTCTCAACTCCAATCATTTTAGAGGAGAGGAGAGGAGAGCAGTATGGACGAGGAGGAAACGCTTTGCCGATGCTTCATTACGGAGTAATGGAGACGTTACCGCCGCTCCGCAGAATCGGAGATGCGGAATCGATGAATTCGCTAAAACGAGAAAACCGCACTCTTATAGCTCCATGCGATTACCGTGAATTTTTTAAGGAGAACGCTACTTTTTCGTCTATCTCGTTACACGCGTGGCGGACTGTCGTGCACTCATCTGCGCGAACGTCAACGTGTGTGGCGGTGGCGGTGGTGGTGGTGGTGGTGATGGTGGTATTGGTGGTGGTCGCGAGCACCGTTGAACTTTTTATCACGTTAAACACTTTCCACAATCGGAGGCAGTCGGAGAATCGAATCGCATATCGTACGCGCGGGGGCCATATGAGCGACTAGAAGAAACTGGACGAAAAAAATTGACTAAAACCCCCGGTGAACCAGTGCTACTACCCCGTGGCAGTGGCGGAGCCTCCCGTCGACCCACGTATATTTATCGAATAATATAATTGCGGAAAATGGCGCGCGCGCGCGCGCGCGGAATCATGCAGGCCCGTGAGCGATACAATGATCAATTCGACACGCTTTTGCGAATGAGCGGCATTACGGGCAGAAAATATTTTCTGCGATTTGTGTTTACAAATGCGCAAAAGGTCGTGTGTGCGGCTCCGTCTTTGTATTTGTGTTTACATTCACGTATACGTGAAAGAGGCGCACACCACGTTCGGGAAACGTCAACGCGCAGACGTGGCGGCTCGAGTTAGCTCGATCCATAATTTCGTTGGTGGACCCCTGCACGTATTTCCAAGGGGCTCCCTACATTTCCAGTGCACCCCTTTTTTCTTCTCCTCCGCTCTTTCTACCCACGCAGGCCTCGCCGTACGACACAACGGCGAAAAGCTCCCCTTCGCCACCACGGGACGACGCGTCCTGGCAACGATTCCCTCGCCATTCCGGCGGAGAAAACTCCGCGGCGGTGCTTTTAATGGTAAAAAAAAAATGAGGAGAGAAAAACGCTAAAAAGCAACGGGCCGTCGTCTCGTGCACGTGTGCGTAACAGCACGGGGTGCTCGAGGCGCAAGGGGTGCTCGGGGTGCTCGATTGATATATTGATTTTTGAATTTGGAACCCGAGGAGGAACTACCGGGAGAGGGATCAATACGCCGTTGTGCGGGGACTCTGGCAAAGACTCGGAGAACCCACACGGGATTTATTCTTGAAATACGGAATCGCGCGCTACTCCTCCTCTTTTAGTTGCGTAACAGAAGCGAGCCTCGTTCCTTCGTGGAAACAAAAAGCAGCGCGACACGCTATTAATTTCCTACGTGCCGCAGATTCGACCCGTTTGTCTCATGCTCCATTTTTAAGGCGACGCGAAACCACGCGCTCGCTCGGTAAAGTCGCGCCTCGTTTGGCTTTTCTGAAAATCTATGGATTTTGATCGATCGATCGATCGATCGATAGATCGATCCGGGAACGGCATTAGTGGTAAAGTCGTAATAAACCCTCGATCGATGCGGGTATTTATCGCCAATCGCGACAGATAAGGGACTACCACTCGCTCGCTCGCTCGCAGATACTCGGAGAAATCCAAATGGCAACCGATACGCGAGCGCGCTGTGACAAAATAAAAAATAAAACATCTGTCACGTACCGTTACAATTTGCGAATCTCGCGGTCGGTACGTCGTATCGTGGCGCAGTAGAAAGTGACCGACCGCCACTACTTCGCCGCCACTCCGCTATTTTGCACGAAACAAGCTATAAAGTCCGAAGAGAATTTATGATTGAAGAAAAAAGAAAAAGGAGGAGAGAGAAAAAAGCGACATACGCAACATTCGCGTTACATTCGCGGAAATTGACATGGAACGCGACGGGCGAAGGACGGCGAGCAAGATAAGGAAGGAGGAAGGAAGTCGGAAGTAGAAAAAGATAAAATAGGAAGTACAGGAGATAAAGGCACTCACGGATCGCGCAGTTACGTCGCGTCTGCCGAGTTTGAGCCGCATCACGTGCGACGGGGAAAGGATGGTGGTCTTTGGTGGTGGTGGTGGTGGTGGAGGCGACGGCGACGGCGACGACGACGGCGAAGGTGGCGAGGAGGTCCTTGCGCGATTCGCGCGCATGGAAAATGAAATGAAACGAAACGAAACGAGCGATAAGAAAAAGGAGACAAGAAAAGATTTTCCGTGTTGAGAGGCAATCGAGGTCAGGGCGCGCGCTGGTGGAGTGACTAAGATATCCAAGAATGCGCGAGTGAGCGAGATCCCTGGTAGCTGGTGCTCATTCGTTCGCGTTGATTTGCGTCGGCCGGTCGTACGGTCGGTCGGTCTTCCTCTCGACGGCCAAAGCTAAAGCAACCAGCTAAGCTGGCTCGCGCTCCGCTTTGCTCCGTTTTGCTCCGCTCCGCTCGGCTCCGCTCGGCTCCGCACGCGACGCAGGCGTGTGTATCTCGTCGTCGACTGTACGTACTACTCTATTAATACACCAACCTCGACGTGGAGAGAGTAGGCAGGGACGTGTCACGAGCACGAATTTAGCCGCGTGTAATCGCGCACCGAACCGCCGGAAAACCCTGCGCGGCGCACGGAGACCATCGGTCACGCTCGTTTTCCCGGCAAGATTTTCCTCTTCCTCTCTCGTCCCTTCTCGTCTAGTTTCGCTTCTCTTCTCTTCTCTTCTCTTACCTAAAACTGCGGATGCGCGAGGATCTTCGCCGTCCTGGTAGCCGGATTCTCGCTAAACTCGAGCGAGGCGCCTCTCCTCCACTCCCCGAATGCGCCCGACGATGCGTACTGATCGGGGCACCGCGACGCGCGCGCGTCCTCCCCTCGAGCAAGACGAGAACGGGAAGCCTGTGTCGTTCCTAGAGCCGTTTTGCTTAACCTCTTCCAACGACGTGCGCCTGTGCCCGACTGCGTGTGCTTTTCCCTTGCCCTGCCTCGCCCTGCCTTGCCTCGCCTTGCCCTGCCTTGCCTTGCCTTGCCTTGCCTTGCCTTGCCTTGCCTTGCCTTACCTTGCCACAGCTCTGTCTCCTGTTACCTCGACTCGACTCGACTTAATTTCAATTTACTTGCCTCCACGATCTGCCCAGATTTGACAATACTCGACTTTGCACTCGCTCGCGTCGTACAGGAAACGCCGTGCTCGGAACTACGGCGACGACGTCCACGTCGTACGCGCCCGCTATACCGAAACTCGCGTCATCGATCACCCGCTCCAATCTGGCCTGGCTATCTTTAACGCGGTTTCTGCCAAATTCCTTAATCTACTCCCAGACTTATCTGTAGAGGAAGAGAAGGAGGAACTCTTTCGATAAAAGCCTCCGTAATTTTCGAGGTGAGATTCAACGAAAAAAGAAGCACGACGGCAACGACGATGGTTGGCGAACGGATTTCAGTAGCCGACGCTTTTTACACGTCGAGGGGCACGACGCGCTGCTGGGGCTCCCTCGACCGAGTCGCGACTGATATCATTTCCAGCGGGGGACTGTGGGGTCGGGCCGAGCCCCACCAGGGGGTCTGTGCAACCCCCACGCGGCCCATTTGAGCCGCGCTCTGCTTGTGGCCGTAGCGTGCTGGCCTCTCGAACCCCCTGCCCACACCCATACCCATACCCATACCCATACCCATACCCAGACCCATACTCCTACACATACCCATATACCCATGCGAGACCATACCGTAGATTCCACGTACGCTTGCATGGGGAGTCGTGATCTCTCCATCCTACTCGCTCTCTCCGTCTCTTCCCTGACCCTCATTCGAGCTTTTCATTCTCTCCCCTGTTCAATCTCTTTCGCTTTCTCCCTCCTTCTCGTTCTCTTTCGCTCTGACTATCACTCTACGTTTATTTTGCTTATCTTTCTTCTTTCTCTTCTTCTTCTTCTTCTTCTTCTTCTTCTTCTTCCTCCTCTTACTCTTCTTCTTCTTCTTCATACTTCTTCTCCTCTTTCTCCTCCTCGACCACCACCTACTCTTTCTCCTCCTCCTCCTCCGCCATGTTGTTCCTCTCGTATTTTGTCTCAATCCTGCGCATACCCTGCATCTATTTCTATCCACCTCTTGCTTATATTCCTACGCCTCCGCTTCCAATGTTTCAAGTTCCTCTCGCTTCAAACGATTAAGCTCACTGCGACTAGCTTTTTCTGCTTTATTTCGCTCCCTCTCATGATTCGTCACCCTTACTCCACCCCCTTCCCTCGAGGGTCTGCACCGCTCACTCCTGTTTTCATGCTATGTCCATCCCTTTTGCGCTCAACCCCTCACCCTTCTACTACCTATCACCGTCCTTCGTTCGTTGTGTCCCCCGCGCATCCCTCGGCAAACACCCCCATAGTCTCTCTTCGCTTTCTCGGTCCCTTTTCTAACATCGTACCCAGCGGCTTTATCCATCCCGAACCCTCCCGTGCTCGAAGGGCTGTCTCTCCCGACACGAACGATCGGGAACCCGCCAAAAGACAGGAATCTTTCTCTTTTCTCCTCCCGATCATCGCTGGCTCCAGTTTTTCACGCGTTATCTCCTTTACCTTTTTTCCTTCTTTCAATCGTTTGTTCCGCCAATTAAATAAGTCCCCGAAAAACAAACAGTCAAGTATGAAAATAGAGAAAAACACCTACCGATGATGGAAAAAAGGGAGAAAGAAAAGCACGAAAAACTTGCAACGATCGTTTCCCGATGATGTAAAATTGACTTTTCCATTTCTCAATGGGAGAGACGAGTCTAGAGGCGGGGAAAGTGTTTGGTAGTAAATTAGAAATTTGTTGAGAAATTCGAAATGTCGCTGATAATGGTTTAAGCCCCAGGATAAAAATTACGCAGCAAATTATTCGTCTCCAAACGCGGATTCACAAGACCTTGGGAATATGAAGCTGTTAGCAGAGTCGACGAGGAGTGTCGCAATTCGATGAGCAGAAACTGCAACGGAGACTGACGTAATCGTTACATGGGTAAACGTATACTACGATTTCACTCATGCATGCACCATGCACATGTATATTTTATATACATAAACAAGCTTCTTCCAAGATCAGTCTCCGGCGCGTCCATGGATACGTCACTCTTATCTTGAACTTTCTTAATAGTATCGTAAACCATACAAATTTCTTTAATAAACACAAGTATTCCTGTTGCTCATAGAATGGCCTTTTAATTTGATATCTTTAAAGCGTGCATGCACGCAAGCTTAATCGCTCTTCGTTGGCAATTTGGAATAAAATATTCTTAATATACGTGGAAAGTGTCATCAATTTTTACTGCAGCGAATAAACTTTCTTTTTGATTTTTCGCGCTCGTGGTGACCGGGCGACCGATTTGGGGGCAGCAAGCGAATATCGATTCGTTATTTTTAGGGGTAGACCATCTGGGAACCCCACCTATGCCATCGCTGGCTTCGAAAATTTATCATTAATGGCGAACTTGTTCCGCATAACTCGTCCCTAATGCGTTCAAAGCTCTGTGGAAAACTGTAATTAAGTAATAAGGAACATATGCATAAACAACTTTGATAAAGAAACACGAATATATTTATTTCAAATAAAAATGACTCCTGCTTCTTATTATTTCATGTTTCAGATAATTATTTCACAAAACAAAACTAAAAGTAGACAATTATTTCATATACGTATTTCGTACAAGGCGCGCACACACTTTCTATTTAATCAAACACAATAATATCATTACACACGAAAAATCCATCATGTAGAACGATTAGAATTCATTCAATTCATCGGATAAGCATCAAATTATATAATTAAAATCTAATATATTGTAAAGAGGATATTCAAAATAATGTATCTCCATGATATTCGGTAAAAGCCTGCAAATATTTTTCTCTATACTAAATACATTAAAGTTTGTAATAAGGAAAATTTACAAGTATCGTATATCGAAGAGTAATAAAACTTTACGACACCAGCCACAAAAAACTAGTATCTATTTAGAAAAATATATTACAATACCTGTTAATCAAACCTGTAAAAAGTATTCATGAAAAAGGTTTTACGATTTATTAATATTTTAAGAGTTGACATAGTTTTTATAGCTCTTTTTATATATATAGATATATGTAAAATCTTTGTAGCTACTATATGCATGATTATAATGTATAATTTGATATAAAAATTTACATATTACAAAGTCATACTTCTTATATAAAAATGTAATAAATAATGATTTATTTCTCTATACCTATACACACATTGGGCTTCTCATTGTCAGTCGGACTACTTCCATACAGCATCAATTAAAATTATACCATTTGATACGCTTAATATTTAATCCTTTGAGGAGTTATCTAGATTTACTTTCTAATTATAGTATATAGTTCATTCAATTGTATCTAAAAGTATAATTTTTGCTGTAATTTGTAGTTTACTTTGATCACGTCTTTTATTAAAATATTCACACTAATATCACTTAAATTTAATTATTAAGCAAATTGAATCAAGACCAAGTATATAATTCGTTTGAAAATTTTAAGCTTTCTAAAATATGAATTTTACTGGGATCTGGATTACAAAAATGCCGTAATAATTCTTCGCTAAAACCGCAATCGCTTAAATTTTCTTGTCCAAAAACGCTCTGCGGTACCTTTACTTTACTTTCCGAATTTTCACTTTGATCTGCAAATAATTACGATTGGGATTACATTTCGTGTACAATCAAATTTTATTTCTAAAGCAAATGAAAAATAATTACCTAATCCCTGTTTCGCTAAAGAAAAGGATGTTGTAGATGCTAGATGAGCGCAACTAACGGAATATTGTTGTAAATGACTTGACTTCATTAAATGACACAAAGAAGGTAAAACATGCGGTAAAACTGCTCCTTTTACTTCCAAAGAATAAAATTTTTCGGAATCAATTCGAACGACGCTATCTTTAACCTTTAAAACAAGTGTTAATACATAAAATGACAAGGTAACCATTTTATGAGAACAAATCTAAATCTAAAGCATAATCATACCTTAAGCGCTTTCAATGTAGCACCATGAAAAGCTGTGGGTGCTAATAAAGTTGGTGGTATACCAGCTAGTGCTCCTGTTACTGCAGTAGCCGATTTACAATTAATTAAAAAATTAAAAAGTGCTTGCGCTTCCACTCCTATCACAAATATAAGAGATTGTTTAAGACTGTCTATTTCACTTTCTTTTTCCAATGTTTTTCTTGTCTACGCATAAAAATAGATTTTTTCTTTTAGCTTCAATAAGATTACAATGCATCCAATTAACACACTTACCTGCAAATTATTAATTCTTTTAATTTCAGAATTGTCTACCCCTAAACTTTCTAGCCACTTATCATGAGTTTCATCATCATCCTCATCATCAGGATTCTCATCTTCTTTATGTAAAAGACTAGTAATGCTTGAACAAGAATCAAGGGTTTCGAATCCTGAATCAATAGTATCCGAACGTCTTTTACGATCACTTCTTAATGGCATTTTATATTCAATTTCTACAAATATAAAACATCATTAATATTTCCCTTAAAATATTATACAATTTTGGTTTAATATTATATATAACCTTCTTGTTTTAATGCCTGCCGAAACCCTCGTGTTGTTGGAGTAAGTAGTGCATGTACTTCTGATATTCCGCAAATACCCGCAGCACGAAATAAGACAGTAAATGAATTTGCACACACATAAAAGTATGGGCATTGTCTAGCTCTTAGTAAATGAAAAAGTGATCTAAAGCTTTCGCACCATTCTTTATACAAGGCATCTTTTATGAATTGATTATTTGCTATTATAGAATTACTAGACAAACTTACGCTAAGCTTGCCAGCTGAACGAGGAAACAATTCTAACCAAGGGATAGATGGGTGTTGCCATACTAAACAACACTGATGAAACCTATTTGATAATTAAACATTCAGTAATTGAGCATAGGGTAAAAAACAAGATCTTTTAGAGTCTACACAATTACAACCTTGCATTTAGACTGGTATCTAATGTCGTATCCTGTTCACCGATATCTAAACATCTAACAAATCCTGTAGTACCAGAAGCCTCTTCACTCGTCTTCAATTTGCCATTCCACGGGAAGGGTTTTCTCGACATGATTCTCATTTTTGTATTCAAAGTCCAATCTAGTGGAATATATTTTTCTCCTTTCTGAACCTCTACTTCCGATAGACCCTCTAATTTTGAGAGGGCACTTGTAAATGTCAATGAACTACTTAAGGATGGTTCATTTGTCACTGTAGTTTTTGGTACTTCAATATGAAGTAATTCAAATAGAGTATTATCATTACTCGTCTCAAGATCTGGATGATTTAGACTATTATGTCTTTTATTAGAGGATTCTTTGACAAAAGGATTTTTACGTTTCTGTGACTTATTTTCAGAATTTACACTGGAATTACTTGACAGACTGTTTTGAATTTGACTTTTGTCTGTAATTTTCGTTCCATTGATACGTGCTTGAAGAGCACGTTTTTTCAGCTTCAATCTATGTAGCTGCATCACTTGATCCGGACGCTTCCATTCTGAAATACTACTTACTTTCTCTGACTGCTCCATTTCATCAACTATACAGGGAAAGTTAGCGTCACTTTAAATACCCAAATAAAAATTCCCATAACGCGCGCCAAAACAAACAGCTGCAGCTGATCACAGCTAACAGCTGATCACTTCTTACAACATGAATGAAAAACAATAATGATGGGTGAATGCTATTGCATAAAAATCCTAATACCACAAACCGCGAAACACAAGGGCAACATACGAGTAAAGAAAATCCTTTTCCGCGCTAGCTCCATCAGACGGATCAACCTGAAGAGGATGTGCTTCTGAAGTTTAAATTAGATCTCATTATTATCGACAGATTGATAAATAATCAATACACAAACCTATGTACATGAAAAAAACGCTTATTACATGTTAATTATTGTGTTATTCTACATAATTTATCGATTTGTAATGTAAAAGTGTGTTAATTATTTAACTTATACAAACTTATTATATATATGGGGATAATTTATGGGAATTTTCTTTTTTAATTGTTCGGGTATTAAACCTAAATTTTGTAGAATCACGGGTCATGTTTTTATGGCACTTCCTAATCTCTTTAGAGATCAGGAAGTACAGCATAGAGGCAGAACCATCGGGTGAAGTAAGCTTTGCGGAGATACCATCCGGTGGTTCATAAAATGCCTAGGTGAGGAGTTTAGTGGGTCGAACCCCACACTACCCTCGGCCAAAGAAGTTCATTCTTCAGGGTAAGGTGGTCGAGGGTGTGTGGTTTCAGATTCTCCTCACCTGTCAAAAAAAAAAAAAAAAAAAAAAAAACATATTAACGTGAATGGCAATTGAAATTTATTTGAATTTCCAGTTCTCCTTAGAAACACAAATGAAGTTGTAATAGTGAGCGAGATTAATGTAAAATATTTTGTCAAAAGTATGTAAATTAAATGTATGTATATATGTATGATATTATAAATGAACAAAATTACTATTTATATATGTTTCCATCGTTTTTTCATCCATTTCAACCTAATATCCATTATCCTATATTCCAAGTGGTACCCCTTGGAGTTTTCTCAAAATTTTTTCGACTTTCAAAGTGTCGCCATTTCCACAAAAATGAATATTTTTGGAAACGGCTTTCGGATGTGCATTCTACACATCGAATACTATCTTTCTACGGAATTAGAAGCGATTCGGAGAGATGTCGATTTTTGAGAAAAATTGTAAGTGGTACCCCTTGGAGTTTTTTCAGAATTTTTTCGATCTTTAAAGTGTCGCCATTTCCACAAAAATGAATATTTTTGGAAACGGCTTTCGGATATGAGTTCTACACATCGAATACTATCTTCCTACGGAATTACAAGCGATTCGGAGAGATGTCGATTTTTAAGAAAACTCCAAGTGGTACCCCTTGCAATTTCAGTTGAATTTCAATCGCCATTCAGTAGACATCATGTTTTTTTTTTTTGTTTTTTTTTTGACAGGTGAGGAGAATCTGAAACCAGACACCCTCGACCGCCGAACTCTGAAGAGTGAACTTCAAGAGTTAGCTGATCGAGGGTAGTGTGGGGTTCGACCCACTAAACTCCTCACCCAGGCATTTTATGAACCACCGAATGCTTTATTTGATGGTTCTGCCTCTATGCTGTACTTCCTGATCTCAAAAGAGACTAGGAAGCGCCGTGAAAACATGACCCGTTTTATTCTATTTATAATTAAACAAATATTATTTAAAAGAAAAGTATTATTTTGTATCTCAATTGAAGTCCTAAGTAAGAAGTATAAGGAATTAAAAGAAATTAAAGAAAAAATTAAATTTTCAAATCAATGTCAAAATTATAATTACCGCCAGTATATTCGTTTGCCATCTATTGTTACTTAAGAGAAGTTTTTCTCCATGAAGTTTATAATAAGATCGAGAGAACGTCGTCTCATATACGATTGCTATTTAGTTTATGTTTCAATTACCGAATGCGATGGCGCTAGGTGTTGAACTTAGCAAAGACACGAACCCCGAAATGTACATTTGACTAGTGCTGCCACTGACAGAGGAAAATCGTACTATTGTTCGCGAGGAAGGATGCACAAAATGCATTAGCGACAGGTTGCGCGCGGATTCCGATGCACGATAATTGCATACGAATGCACGCAATCTTATCGATGATGACCCTCGATGCTTCGCATCCAATCTTGAGATCGATCGACGGAAAGGTCCATGAAAGCATCGTGCTTCATCGGAAGATGTTTCAACGCGGGAACAGGAGGGGGGAAATAATAAAGACAAGGCAGTGCGCTACGCGCAATATTCGATCGTTTAGTTTTTTTTTCCTTTTTTATTTCGAAACATCGATTTTCTTGACGTCTAGACGTCCGGCGCACTTATACCAATGACAAAATGATGATGAATTATTATCGATGGCTCGTTAAGCAGTATTAGATGGGACTGAATGAAACACACGCAGTCCTCGCGCGAAAAGTCTTTCCTCGAGTAAAGAAATTCTCTCGGATTCACCGATATGTGTTCGCCGATATGTGTTCGCCGATATGCATGATTCGTGGAGTCTACTTCGGCGTGTACATTGACAACATCCAATTTGACCTAAGTTGATTTCGTCGACACTCGGGAGTAGTAAAGGGAGTAGGAAAATTTTGGAGGATGGAAACCTCCGATTGTTGCGATTTCTTTATTTCTTTCACGTTCGTTCTTATTTGGCATTTGGCACAAAGTCATCCGGCACTCAATAGCTTAGCAGTTGAGTCCAAGAGAGGATCCCTTCTTCACCGCGGCCAGAGGACAGGTATGAAGAGAAACATCGATAGGAAGTTCCAGAACTGGCTGCCGCCGTCGCATCCACTAATTCTCATTATACTACTTCCGGTACCCGAACTTTGCGCAGCTTCCGCCAGACCTGTCCCATGGAAAAAGAAAAAGCAGACCGATGTGGCTTTAGTAGCAGAATTCTCCCTCAGTTTCTAGGGAAAACAGTTGTACGCTTACCACCTATAATGGACACGTGACCATTCCTCCGCGACGATCTGTCGTAATTATCGAGTTTGAGCGCTGCAAAGTTAAAGTGGCAAATGGCAAACGGTTAATATCAATGTCAAGGATCGAAGCGTCGCTTCGTAGCGTTTACGTTAGCGACGTGAAATAGTTTCCGGGGGATTTACCGTATAATCTTAAAAGTCCATCGGCTTTGCCGAGACTATTCGTTGATACACATTTGTAGCTGCCTGCATCTTCCAGTGTGAAGGATTTCACCGTCAGCGTCATAATAACTTTGTATCCGCTTAGCTCCTCGCGGACGCTGTACTTCGGTCTGTTGGCAGAAATAAATCAATCACGGTGAATAAAAAATTTCTCTCGCTGAGAAAAATTCGTAGAAACTCCCCGTTGCCACAGGGGAAAACGTAAAGAGGAAATCTTAATACAGTGGCAATCAATTTAAATCTTTAAAAATAGCGAATGCAGTTTGTCTAGGAGACAGATAGATTTGTCTTGCAAAGGCTCCTACAGAAGTCAATACGGTTCGCTGCCCGTGGAAAACAAATCTGACCCAATGGGATTCGAACTCGCACCTTGCTATTTTCCAACTTTCAAGCGTTCAACTATTCGATCTACGCTCGAGTTGCAACTATTTTCTTTCTCTCTCTCTCTCTCTCTCTCTCAGCGCAATGAGATTTTATTTATAAGAATTTCCATGCACGCGAGAAGAAGAGAGAGAGAGAGAGAAGCGCGCGAAGCAACGTGAAAAACCATAAAGCGCCAACAAGTTTTGCATGGAAAATTAAATATTAATGCGCTACCACGGTGGCGGAGAGGAAATTTCCATTAAATCCTTTCTTCCATATTCTTACCCTTCCAGAAGCATTTCCTCCTCGTTCTTTTTCATTTTCATCCAATAGTTGATTGTTTTCGGAAACGCTTCTATGTAACACTCCAGCTGAACGTCTTTTCCCAGCGGTGTTCCCAGTAGCTGACTAGGCGCTTTCACAGCTGGCGCGACTATAAAAATATTTAGCTGATTTTTAAAGCTGAGATTCGCCGTCCTCGCCTTCGGATATTGCAAAACCATCGTATCACTAATGAAAGGAGTTTGCCAATCTAATCGACGTATCGAACTTGAGCGTCGTCGCATCAATCTCACGGAATATCACTTTCATTTACATTTCTCATAAAGTGTCGCGTCGCGTCGCGTCACGAAGCGAACGATACATTTTATCGCAAAGGGAAATTCATCTAGGAAATTACGGGGATCAATCTCTGGAGGGAAGTAAGACTTAAAATGATGAAAGTACGCGTTGTCGCGTGGAAGACCGTAGGTAGAGTCGTTCGTTCCTTGGAGGAGAAAGAGAAAAATCGCGCGTGAGAGTAAAACGCGTAACACGTGAGAATGCTGCACTTAAGCCACGCGCGCGCGCGCGCGCGATATCCAGAGACTCGAAGATTCCGAAGAAATCGCACAGCCCTCGCCTCGTCGCACACGTTATGGTATTCTTTGAGCGTGGAAAAACGGTATCACGAGATTTATGTGGCGTTCGAATCCGAGCTTTCAGGAATCGGAGGAAAGGCGAAAAGTAACTTACAATTGACGGCGAGCGTCACTCTTTTGCTAACGGCTGGCGGCACGTTGTTGTTAGCGATGCAGAGATATGCCCCCATTTGTCGCCTCTCCACCCGATGAAAATGCAGCTGCGAGCCGTTGTACATATCGTACTTGTCGAAGGTGTTTCCACCTGCGGACCAAAAGAGAAGTCGTCGTTAGAACACATTTCTCGCAGCGAAATCACCGCCCAGCGCCGGTTTCTTATTCGCGACATAAATTCAGCGATCCGCTTGACTGCGACCTCACATTTTTAAGCCAGCGCCAAGTGTCGCCAAAGCTACCGGAAAACGAGCCCGAGAACATTGTTTAAGGGAGCCAAGGCTAGTTCCTATATAAACGCATAACTAGTCGCGATATCGACTTTTCCCCGACACACCACTCGTCCCAGTGTCCGTTACGGGCCTTTTGCTTGCTTTCTTCCTTCCTTCCTTCCTTCCTCCCTTCTCTCCGTACTTTCCACTTTCTCTTCGCCGTTTAATCATAAATCCCCAGCTGTTCTTACTCAGCCGTTCGACATCTTCCATTTCAGCGGAGCCGGAAAAATAGAGGGGGCACCAAAGCGGAAAAGAGCAGACTTATGTACGCGGCAAATATTGAAATTCGTCGAGTCGCTCCATCTCTCTCCGATATATCTCTCCCACGCATAATGAGCTGGCGTCGGATATTATCAAGTGTCTGAAGCGACAAGTTTATTCATCCCTGAAATCGAGCAATTATTGCACGCAAACTGACATTTATAGTCGGTCGCAAATGCTCGAGGCTTCCTTGCGCGTAGTACGCGTAAATGCGCGTAAGGTGTGAAACGGCGGAGCGGGGGGAGGGGTTGGAACGTAATCTGTACACGATGATGATGATGATGACGATGATGATAATAATAGCGTAAGTTAGTAGCAGGATAGCGGACCCCGATAAAGGAACGGAGCATAATTTATTTCGCAGATTGCATTATACATTATCATCGCTCGCCCATCTTATCAATTTCAATCTCGCCAGAGCAAACAGCTAATTACATTCATCTCTCCCTTTCATCTTCTCCGGAGAAACGATCCTACCATCCTTTCTCGATCCCGATATAAAGTTCCCGATGAAAGTAAAAGAGTTAACCCAATCAGATTGACAGAGTTCACCGGGACGGAGGATAAGAAGTAAGAGAAATTAGTTTGGGAGTAAATAAGAGAAAAGAGAGGAGAGGAGAGACGGGCCAGGGGGAAATGCTCGAGAAGGAAGATCAGGGAGTAAAATAAAGAAACGAAACAAAGAAAAGGAAGAGAGATGGAAAGAGCAAGAAGTCCAAAACTGAACGCACAACACTGGAAGCGAAAGAAAAGACGGGAAGATATATGCTTAATTCAGTACTTAGGTAGCTAACGAGTTCGCTAAGTGAGCGAGCGCTAACGAGTTTGCTAAGCTCGTAAGAAAACCAGCGGTGAAGAAGGGAAGGGGAGTCGGAGTAGAAGAGAAGAGAGCAAAGGGGTTGGGGGTGCAGCGCGAAGGTGGCGGCAGGCAGTAGTCTTCCCTCGTATGCTACCATGCGGTTTTCCGCTGAAAGGAAAAGCGGCCTGATAAGGACTCGCGGAAAAATACGCTCACCCCCGCACTACGAGCAACCGGAAGGGGGTGAATCGAGGGCCATTCTCTTCGCTATACAAGGCGAAGGCTGCCAAGGCTGCGCGTGCTGTGTGCATGCTCTTGCAATGCGCGAGTATCAGTGTGCTACCGCTGCTACCTCTCCTCTCCTCTTCTTCCTCGCTCCTCCTTCCTCCCCCTGCACACGCTCCAAAGTTTCAGTAACTCGAGTTTTCGCGAATGACTCTTTCGTAATCTCTCTATGTGTGTGCTTTTACGCGGCCGTTCCCAAGCGCACTTTCAATCCTTGTCGTTCCGCCGAAAGCTGCTGCTTGATAAGCTTAATAAACAGACTGAAAAATACGACGGTCCTCGCGCAAAGTGTAGAAATTCCCTCCCTGGCTATTGTGCGCACCTCGTCGCGTTAGGGAACTGCCGCGCGCGTACCCACCGACGGCCCTACCGAGCTGCTGAAATATGAAATGGCCTTGCTCGAAATACCTGAACGCTCGAAACTTTATACGAGCTCGAATTATATCTGTAGGATGACGCGCAATTATGAAGGTTTACAACGGCCAAAGTTAAAGTCTTCCCTAAGATATTGAACACGATAGTAAAGTTACGTCGCAGAGTTTCGTATCGTATAACTAAACTGACGGCGACATTCTATAGCTCTCCCTGTGATCCGGCTCTTTTAGAATATGGACGAATCGCATCGCATATTCCGTTGCTCCGCTATTTGCTTAAAACACCGCTGCAAAATATGGGGGTCCTGTTACCTTGTAAAATATTCCAGGCGCGCCGCCACCACCACCACCACCGTTGCCGCTATAGTCGTCGACATTCACTACTTACTCGTCCCTCCGCTTGTACGTGTGGGGCCAACCGACCAACGGCCAATGGCTATTTATTTTCTTCCCCAATTTTCCTAATACTCGAATTTCGCGAGTTTAATCAAGACACGCGCATAATTCGATTTCCCAGCGGATGCACGGCTGTATTTATTGATATTACCGCGGCAGGAAGATGTTAATAGCGTCGAATTTAATACTACTACTACTACTACTACTATTACCATTACCGCTGCTGCTGCTGTTGCTGCTTCTGCTACTACTACTACTACCACTACTACTACTACTACTACTACTACTACTACTGCAACTACTGCATCAAGCAACTGGTACCAGCGGCAGGCTTTCGCGAATTCTCAAACGTCGATTGTTCCCCTGAAAACTTGAAGACGCGAGGAAAGTTTGCGAGTGCCGTTCCGTTAGCGCAACAGAAATAATATTGTAACTCCGCTAACTATTCCGCAAGTACAAATCACTCGCGCGCGGATGTAAAGTTGAAATTTGAAATAGGGTAAACAAGCGTAGCGCGTTGCGCAAAGTCCTGCCGAGAAAACGTATGGCCGGAAAATGAATGTTCTATTTGCCGGGATGCACGGAGGACGTAGACAAATCCAATGCGAATATTAGCTTTGCGCTCTTACAAATGTTGCCAATTATTTATCATTATTCCCGTCATATTCTTTCGTCGACCCTCCCTCCTCTACTCTCCTCTCCTCTAGCAGGAGAAATAGTTACCGTCGCGTACACCACCACCACCACCACCACCACTACCCCCGTGAAACATTGCTATTTGCGATTTGGCGCGCAAGAGTTAATTAGCGAATCGCCAGGATTTCGTTAATTACACGCTAAATACAAATTTAGAAGATACTTTTCTCAAAGATAAACACAACGACCGTGAGGCACTTTACCGAGGCAGTTCCAGCTGCAGCAAACCGCACATTGTGAGAATGTTTGCAATTTTCTACGGATCCCTCTGTACTCTCCCTTTATGTACACATCACCCACACTCGTGTACACCGCGCGCGCGCGCGCGCACACACACACACATCCCAGTCCTTTTTCCGTAAAGAGGGATGACTAAGAGCAACTTGTTTCATTTGCAAACTATCCGTAATCATACACTTTCTCGCTCTTTTATTTTCACGTCGCTGTTTGAAAAATCTGGAAAAAAGCCACTTACTTGCAAACATGCATTTTTACATGCTAGCCCCGGCTACGAATAGGAAAACTTTTTTATCCGAAGCTTTTACCGCGTTATCTCCTGCTGGTAAAATATTTTTATCTGTAGCAAATAAAATGGCAATCTCATTACTCATTTATTCCCCAATGAATTTAACGGGATATACCTTTTAGGAGCTTTATTCCGAAGAAAACTTTATTCCGGATAAATCACTGAGCGCGCAAAACACACAAACAAGCAGACACGCGCGCACTCGCGCGTAATAAAGGAGCGCGTATTATTGATAAGAGTAATGATCCGAGTTCCGCGAGGAAAAAGCAAACCCTAGTAGTTTCGCTGAAAAGAGCGAACTAGACTCGTTTGTTCGGTAAATTCCTAATGAGAAAACGGATCGACACCGAGCGGAGGATAACCAATGTGGCAACCTCCGCCACCCACGTGGACGCGGGGGAAAAAATTGACAGGAGTGCGTCGAGAGCTGACTGGCAGACGTGAAAAACACCGGGGGATGTTGAAGGAAAACCGCGGAGAGAGAGAGAGAGAGAGAGAGAATGCAACCCCGTGGAAAACGTGGAGCAGAGTAACATTGGGGCCGTAGCTTCAGCGGGGTAAAACTTGCCACCTCGTCTAACCCGTGCGCGCGGAGGTTCAAGTGCAGATTTTCTTCTCGCGCGGATTTCCAAGCGGAACAAAGTGGCCGGCCGATCCTCGCGATGGTGGTTCCAGACGAGGGGAGTGGGAGGGGGAGGGAGCTTGTTTCGTAACGATTCTCCGCCCTGTACAGCGTCTCTCAGCTGCTTTACAGCGAGTTTCCCTATTTGCATTCGAAAGCGTGTTCCGCCTCGCCTCGGTCTCCCTCTCGCACCCCTCCCGACCAACCCTTAGAGATCCTGCACGAAAAGAGACGGCGAATAACCTATGCTCGACGAGGCGCCATTTAAATGACTAACGGGTTCGCGGATTCGCGCATTCGCGTGTTCGGCGAACTCCTCTCTCTCTCTCTCTCTCTCTCTCTCTATCTCACTCTTCTGCCAATGGCAATGGCAATGAAAAGGAACGCGGAAGCTGCGCTCTTTTCGTCGATGCTCACACAGTCGTCTGTTCGATGCTGGAAAATTCACTCTCTTAAAGCCGAGCCATCGATTTTACCGGGCAAATTAGCCCAGTCGAGTCCAGAAATCGAAGGGGAACTCGGCAATTCTGTGTACAGTCACGTTTCCTCCGAGGAAGTATGATAAAGTTTCTTTATTCGCGATGAGAAGCTAAATGGAAGTAGAGAATGGTCTCGGCCGAACGATCTGGCTCGTTAAACAGCGGCTCCTGCCCCTGTTTTACATCCAATCTGAATATTTGTACTCGGAGAACGGTTCGCACTTTGCTCGATTGTACACTTGCCGGTCCTTAGCGAGAGTAGCACTGGAAAGATGTATGCACAGTTGGTTGTTTAAGTAACTAACGAGTTTCCCCCTAATGCACTGGAGTAAGAAGAATCCGAGTGACCGCCGCCAGAGTTTTCGAAACTGACGAAGTGGAACATTAATAAGGATGCGTGGAAACTCTATCTTACCTCGCGTGACACGCGAAATACGAATTCGAACCTGGTAACCTCCTCCGACGGCAACACTGACCAAACTTTCCTCGACTATCAGACTGTACACTCTGCAGTGTGTGTGTGTGTTTATCGATGTGTCACTCAATGAAACTACGCAGACATGTGGGTGAAAATACCAAACGCTGCTCTGGACAACCCTCGCGCTCTTCCTTTTTCCCGACCCCCTCTGCTTTCCTCTCGAGAAGAATTTAAAAAGACGAACTTGCTTCGATGACAACCTCCCCCTCCCTCGTCTTCACCGATACACGTTACACTCTCCGTATATGGGAGGAAGCAGCGCGGTGGTAGTAATACCGTGGAGCAATGTTCGAAAATGTTTTGCCTCTCGAGTTCCGCGAGCGAGTTGAAAAAGAAACTGCCTAAATTCACTTTCCTGGAGAATTATAAATTACCTAAACTTTGAAAGAGCAATTGTATTTCGACTATTGCGAATTAGAAATCCTCCAACTGCTTAAAGAATGACATTAAAAAGTTCGCTCGGAGCGGCCCGAAGTACTTCTCGGTTTTACATCGGAACATTTTACAAGAGGTTGAAATTTTCGTTATCATACTTGTCGGCGTAACTTTCGCAAGTTTATTTTCTGTCGTAGACACATATTAGTCCCTTTATTCAGCGCGGCATATAAAATGTATGGCTCCGTTCCCCAACATAAATAACGGCTTAACGAGTCAAATAAAATTAATAAGCCGGTAACTCTAACATTCATTAGCATCGTTAAAAATGTTACGCGTTCCTTTCTATCGTTTAATTTCGTATATCGACTTAAGCGTTTAACGTAAAAAGTATATTATTGAAAATGCTCGAGTTTTACCTTAAAATACAGTTTTAATCTCTTACGCGTAGCGGTTATTAAATGCACAACATGCTCAAGGCGGGATTAAGTTAAGCCTTCTGTGGGAGACCCATATTAGCTCTCTAAATTAGAAAGCCCTTTCCACATGCAAGACTTATAACTATTATTCCATTTTATGAGGTTTAACTCGAAATGTGCTACTGTTTTAATCAGCGAAGAAAGCATCATGCGTAAATAATTACGGAATGTAACTTGAGAAATTTCTTGCGCCGAAGCTTTGCTAAAAACAGTAAATGTACATATTAGCAGTATACAAGGTACTAATTTTCGGTCCGTTCATCTCGCATACCAGCAGAAACGTACTACGTACTACGTAGGCCAAAGTTTCGCCAACTTGGAACTTCCTAACTACTTGGCGTGCATCAAAATGTACATACGTGTAGATACGTGCGGCTGTACGGGTGTGTGGGTGTGCCGACCCCGCGTATACCCAATTCGCGCCCTCGTATAAAGTACACGCGAACGCGATCTCGAATCTATGTGACTAATACGCGCGCATGTGAGAACACACGGTGCAAGATACCATGAAGAGTATTCTCCTCCACCTCCTCCTCCTCCTCCTCCTCCCCCATCCTTATGGGGTAAGTTCAAGGAGAGGAACTTGTTTCAACGACCTTCCTTGTTATACCCTCTTCTCTCTTTCCTCCTCACTGCCCCCCTCCCCACCCTTCTTCCCACTTCTTCAGCCAATCTGTGTACCCACTTTCGAAAATGCTCTCCACCTCGTATCATTGCATCCGCCGATTCAAAAGTCCCGCGATTGTTTGCGTTCGCGCGATCGCTTAATCTCAGGCGGGAATTAAATTTCGCTTAATGACGACGACCCACGTCGCGCGAATCACTCATCGTTCTTACAATCCTTGGAGAGACCGTGTCGTTCGCGTGTGAACGGTTCCTTTAGAAAAAGATTTTGCCGGAGCTGCAATTCCCCGATGCACAAATAGACGTGTCATCGAAATAACCCGACCTTTCATTTGCTCCATAAATATTCTCGGCGACTTAATGATCGAGAGGCTAAATCTATCGAATATTTCAAGATCCTCGAGCATGTGTGAAAGCGCGCAATCTCGCCGATCCATGACGAAAAAAAGTCTATTGTAAATCCGTATCACTTTTTATTAATACGATTCCCCGGAACGATTCGGGGGAGGGGAGAAGAAGGAGCAAAGCGGCTTAACGATCGATTTTATTTTGATTCATAAAGCTCAATTTGCTACTTACAGAGGGGAGAAAGTCCGTGATTGATAGAATATTTAAATATTACGTAAGACGTGATTGATGTCAGCTACTCGCGCACGTACACGCGTCGTACCATTGACACGGAGACTAAGTCCGGTGTTATCTGCTCTACTCTAAGACCCGGATGACGTAATAAATTAAATCCTCGGGTTTCGGTGTCAATGACTGTGTAACATTTTGACAGGTATTACACGAGAAGGATTTCATAGCAAATACGCACATTAATGCTGCTTAGGCACATGTGTGCAACATGTTATAACAGATATTGATTCTCTGTTTCATGCGGAGTTAGTGCAATATCCCTTAATTGAGTGCGCGATTCTGGATTGATAACGATACCTATTACGGAGCTGAGCTGCTTAACATTCATCTATTAAATACTCTATTATGCCGTTAAATGCGAAAATACTTTTTTCCCCTCCGAGGCACTAGCGAATAAAATTTTTTCCTATTTTCTCCATCGATTCTTTTAACGCGCGCGCGAGTATCATCAAAGTCCGAGTGAAACAACCTGAAATTAAGATGTAAACCGCTGCGCGTCGCTTCGTCCATTCCTCGAGAGAAACAAACGAGAACGGACGAAGCGTCAACTTAACGATAAGTCAGATCTTCCGTGAAATTCGAGGCAAATCCAACATTGACGAGGCGTGTCCCGAGTTTGAATAGATTTCGATGAAGCTCGATTCTCCCCTCCCATATCCCCCCCCCTCCTTTTTCACTCGCTATCCTCACGTACGAGTTTCAACAAATAATTAAAAAATTCCTGCCGTTATTACATTCCTATCTAAACATGCAAAAATGTAATTATTTTCCTTGGCGAGAGACCGACGACGTGGTGTGTTCTTGCTACTTTTATTGACAAATAAAATTTCCGTCGAATTAACTACGCGAAACGAGAACGGGGAAGGCGCGTAACCCCATCCGGGGATGTAGGTGAACGCGATGCCACCTGGCTCAGGAAAAGTTTATCGAAAATAAGCCGGAACGGGGGGGTAAACACGTCGGTTTGCAAGGAAGGAAGTTAAATTCCGGCAGAGTCCCCCTCATCTACCCCGGGATAACGAGTCGGGCGGGGAAATCAGCTCGCTACTATCTAGGTTTATGGGGTCGTTACGTACCGGTGGATGAGCTTCTTATGAGAATACGTTGGCCGTCTTCCCGTCTCCAGGACACCCTCGGTATAGGCCGACCAGTCGCGTTGCAACTCAAGGTCACATTGTCGCCCTCGGCAACCGCAAGATCAGCACTGGTATCACTTCCGGAAACTATATCCGGCGGCACTGGAAAGCCAAGACAAATTATGATATCGCTCGAACGCCTGATGGAACTATACGTCACACGTGCGTCTATGGTATACCGTGCGAGGGTGAGTGGGGTGCCTGCGGATAAATATATTCATAAGAACGAGCTACGGAAGTTTAAATTCATCATCGTGCATTGGGGGGTCGATGGGTACGGTCGATGGCAAAGAGGGCAAGTATAAATCTATAAGACCGATATAGAGATGATGGATATAATTTAAATTCATGATAAGGGCTGAGATGAGGATACACTGACTCGGCCTGAAGGAACGCTGGAACGGCGACCGTAAAGAGGGGAAACGTGAAAACAAATTTGAACAAGGCTCTTAAATGGAATTAACGAAGATTAATGTTGTTGATGGGCGTTGAAAAAAAAAAAAAAAAAAAAAAATTTGATGAATAAACCGCGGGCGTTACGATCTTCATAATTTTTATTGAGTATTTTCGTTCGTTGCCATAAAAAATTAAGAAAATTTCGGTTATTACCAAGAGAGTTTTAATTACCGCAGATAAATCCAAAGTTTTATCTCTAGTCGTTAAAAAAAAATCTTACGAAGGATTGAAGAAAGTAGATAAAAGCTCGAGTCCCCTTCACTGGCTACACACCCGAGGTGGATAATTATACGGAGAATCATAAAACACGCAGTTACATAAACGAAATACAGTTAACGAATCAGAATTCGTTAACTAGCTAACTTTCAATGTACTAAACTTATTATTATGCGCGTTGTTTATCATGTACACGTGAAATTAATTAAACATTTCCGATGGACATAACTTATAGAAAAATCGTTGAATTTGCAAATGGAATACGATATAAATGGGGGGAACAAAAATTAATGAAGCGCTCTTCACGGTGTAGTCGTGGATGGAAAATTGATAAACGATATATTGGGCTGCTAGTAACGAATCATAAAAACACAATTTTCATCGAAACACAACCAATTTATTCTCGTGCCTAATACGATATTCTAGGAAACATCATTTCGAATGTTGAGCCATTCTTTCTGCATTATCCGACATATTCTACTCCAGTAGCGTTTGGGACGAATTAAACTCGAGCGACGTAAAGCGCAAAAGAAACATATATCCCAGCCGAGGGGTAAGATCTGATATTGGAGAATTTGGCAATAGAAATTTAGTACCATAGGCGATACCGCGTGTACATCGCCAGCTCGCATGCAAGCACGATGGAGAAAAGTCACGTAATCTAGTACTAAATGAAGGAGAATGCTCCGCCATAATTGAAACTGTCGAAGTTGAGAAGGGACGATAGATAAATAAATTGATTGACTTATTGGCACGGATCCAATAACTGGAGGACTTTCATTCCACGTAGACGCAATCGTCAACGTGGAAGTCTCCAGACGTCGTAAGCTCGGACGAATGAGTTCAGTAATTTTTCCACCTAAAAGAAATATTTCAAAATATAATTTCCCCCGGCCAGGATCGACGAAAAAAGAAAAGAGAAGGACAGAGAGACAGACAGAGAGAGAGAGGAGAAAAAAGGGGTAATCGCGAACGAGAATGGCGCAAAGTGCGGGGAAAGGGAATCTTGTCGATTGCGATATTAAATTTCCAGCCGAGGAATCGCCGCTGAAGGAAATTATTCCGCTTAAAAATCTTTCGCGAGGCGTGTGCCACGATTCGTCGGCAAGGGGAAGGGGGGAAGGCGCTACCGCGACTTAGACGTCTCCGACTACGACGGGGAGGCGTTTTTACGTCGAAGAAATTAATATCCGTTTACGGTCGCGCGCGCCCTCTTTTTTCGCAGCCCTGATTCCCCCGGCCAGCAAAATCAGGGTGGTCTTGATTACAACGCTCCTGAAACCCACCCTCACCCTTTCTTATCTCACACTCGGTGGGAAAAGTGTCGTTTTTCTCGCCCATTATAATGCACTCTGAAATCCAATGACCGGTGTCAATTGTATTGGCCAGAATTGCGGCAGTCCGCTGAAGCATCGATCTCGACTACTTGAAATTTCTTCCCTGGCAATTTCAGCGCTACTTATACGCAGCGCGGGCGATTTGTTGCCAATTTGCATTTCGACTTTGTTCGACGCGGACGCTGAACTGGCATAATTCCTTAATTAAAGGCAAATAAAAGCCTAATGAAACCCCTAATGCGCAAACCTGCTTTTGACATCCCAATTAATTTGGCAAAATTCGCTATCTCTCCACCGTCGAGTGGAACGGATCAGGGATTGACCAGACGCAGCAGTGGATCAACTTTCCGAGTACTTTGCGAGGAAACATTTCTTTATTTTCATAGACAGTTTGCTTCGCACAAGTGGGGCGGGGAACGGGCATGGGTGCTTGGATAATTCCAACTAGTTGAATGTTACGGGAAGAATTCTCCAGCCAGATACGATGATATTGTTCTTGCATTAGAACCGGGAAAAGCTGTGGAACAATGATCCTGCCAAGAATGAGCAAAATGTAATTACCGCGAAAAATAATTAACCCGAAGATAATAACCACGGGTATAAATAAGAAGTATTCTCGAAAATAAAAGAAGTAGCGCGAAACACTCTGCGTGCGCGAGTGAGATAGACAGAGAGGGGTAGGGAGAGAGAGAGCAATAAAACAAGAGAGATTACATAACGAGGATTGCTTTAAAAGAGGAGGTGGAGGAGGAGGAGGAGGAGAAGGTGGACGGGAAGCGCAATTCTGAGGAAAATAACGAGCTTACCGAGTATGTCGAGGCAGCCCAACACAGAGAGCATCGGACTGGTGTTGATTTGACACATGTAACAGTCCCTGTCGGATTCCTTCAGCTGACGAATGTGCAGCCGCCACGTGCCGTTGACGACTTCCTCTGCGGTCTGGCTACTTCCAGTGACCCCGAAAGCTCCGGATGTGCCGGCGGAGCCGGAACTTCCGCCACCCCCGCTCTCGTACGAGACTGTGATACGTTGATTTTGCGTTACCGTTCTCGTGTGGATCGAGAGAATCGTCTGGTCCGAAGCACGAAGCCAGCCAACCTGCAAAATCCATTTGTGATTTCTGAGCTTCGCGACTCCACTCGACTCCCCCGACCCCCTCCGCTCCTCTCAAGCAGACTCCTCGCGGTCTCCATCTACGATCCGGAACACGAACAACTTAATGACTTCCTAGAATGCGCTCTGCTCGAAATCCGGCCAGTAGAATTGCTCTGGCTGTTACTGACCCGCCATTGCGGACCCTTTTGATAGCATAGCTTTTCCTTAGAAACTTGAAAGCGGAAGGCCAACTTACTACTCCGTGCAGCCACGTTACGCCCGAAATACCTGATAACAATGCGGCTCTGATATTTATTTCATAGCCCTCGCGCGCGCTCGCGTCTTCCTCTCTGTAATTGTTTTCTCACTGCCAAAGGGCACTCGTTGTTGAAACGTGGAAAATATTGCAATTGCAATATTAATCAAGGAAATAATAGTGGTCTCATTGCGAGTGACGTTACAACTCGTTATTGCTACCTACTACACGTGTTTCCAGCGTCTGTACGTGTGTGTGTGTGCGCGCGCGCGCTTTGGAGGTAGCAGAGAATGGCCAGCCTGGGTGAGAATGGCCATAATGATAAAGACGACGTTTAACGTTTGGCCGAGCAATTAGCGGACTAACGAGATCCGAAAGGATTAGGAAAGTCAAGGGGGACTCTTTCGGTTGTCGCATCTGCATCGACCATTTGCGGTGGATAGACCCGCAGACCCGCAGACCCACGAGTGACTTTCGATCGAAACTCGCCAAGCTACAAAAGCCATTGTCATTATGGCCTGTGTGCACTGCAAGCTCCTTCCTATCCACGTGACACCGGAAATTTCCATGCAACCGCAACGTCCGACTACAACAAACCTACCACGGACGCTATCCCCCATTCTCCATTTCTTCATTAAAGTCTCCCGAATATCGGGAGGGAAAACCCTTTCAAAACCTCGAATTTCATTTCATTGCCGCGCGGGTTTCCTCCGTTTTCCAAAATTCTGGCCCTTTTCATTCCTTTGAAGCTGGAGCAGCAACGATGCGCGATCTCGCGCGCGCACGCCATTGCCGCTGCCGTTACCGTTGCCGATGCCGAAGAGAATGGCTAACAGCGATACCAGCTCACCCCGGTACGATTTTCACGAGATATCCGTAATATCTGGGCCGGTACGCGCGGGGTCTCCGACGCGCGCAAAGCGTCATGTAAATTCGCGGATTTTTGGCGAAATCCTTTTTGCTCCGGCGTTGCGCGTGTAGCAGATAATGGTCCGGATCGCGCGCGCACTCGCTACGGATACAAACGCTATATGATTACCACCAACCCCCCACCCCCATTTCCCATCACTACCACTACCACCATCCCCGGCAGCGGCACGACCATCCCGCTGCTCGCACGAGCTACCACAATACGAAACATATCTACCGACACCGACATAATTTTCGCGAAAATATGTGCCCGAGCTTTGCTCTCTTTTACCCCGACTCGACCCGACCCGGCCGGTCCACCCCTTCCCACCCCGTCCCGTTCCATTCCGTCCCGTCCCGTCCCGGTCTAGCCCGGCCAAATCCCTGACAAAACAATCTGCTCGAAAATCGCACTTTTTACGCTGATTAATACCACTCTCTAATCCAGCCACGATCGTTCCCTCCTACGTGCTTCCACCGCTCCCTCATCGCGAGATAAATGAAATACAAGATATTTAAAATTTAATAGGAATTTATTACTAACAAAGCTAGTTACTAGTTTGTTCTTTTTAACGAGATATCTCTCGCGATTCGTCTACATCTGTTGAAATTAATGAAATATAAAGCATTTCAGATATGAATCATACCGGTGGGTGGGTGTTAGAGAGAGAGAGAGAGAGAGAGAAGAGAAGAGGATAGCCGGCGCACCAGTCCTGTTTGGTACGTCGTTTAAAAATGCAGAGTATTAAGGTAAATGAAATAATTTCATCGCGCAATTCAAAGACCGTGGACCGAGCGCGGGAGAGTGCGCGGGAGGGCGGGATCAAATAGGATATAACGTAATGACGTAATAACGCAATGAATGCTCGAGATTAAATAATTTTTCTAATGGCTTATGTTCCGCTGTTCGTCTTGAAAAACTATTTGCCTGGGTGATGGGAGTACGGGGGCTTATCTTAATCCGAGCATGGCCGCAACGTGAGCGGCTTTCTATAGAAGGAATATTTCATCTAGGCGGAGATACTTTACGGGCGGAATCTGTCGCGATGCTCGGCTGGGAAAATGCGAGAGCCCCCTCCCACACCCTCCGGAAAATATATAGATCCCGATCGGGAAACTTATTACTAAATATAGACGGTCGGATAGAGAGGGGTGGCAGGAGCACCAGAAGACTCTCGCCGGATTAGCAGGGAAAAGGGGAAACTCGCGGGAGAGAAGCGGAAGAGGGAGAAGAAAGATCACCCCCCGTTCATCCGTCCGTCCGTACGTACGTCCGTTCACAAGCACAAGCGCCGACCCAGCAAGATCATTTTTTTCTACCCTCGAGCTGATATCGGTTCATAAGCGTCACCGATTTAAGTCGATATAAGAACGATCCATTTCGCTTTCCGCCAACTTGTAAGTGGATCCGAGTGTCGGAAAATCATCGGCCGAGGGGAGAGACCGACACGTTTCTAATCGAAATTTGCATTTTTTACCAGATGGATATTAATCGTCGGTTCGTCCTTAATATTTCATGTACGCGCGCGAGGGTTCGGGAATACACCCTTGAAATATTTATTACACCGCTGATAATACAATATAATTGAGAATCGCTAGCAACTATTAGGAATTTCATTATTTATCTTGTCGATTCGCCAATGCGATACAAGAAATGGACTATCGATTACGCGGGAATCAACGCATTGCGATAATATACCTTTTAACGTCCGACTTCCGGTCTCTCTTTAATTATGCTTTATTTAATACTTGAGAATAGATCGGAGGAAAAGTGAGGCTAGAGAAAAAGAGGAGCGGAGAGATTGTAACGAGGAAAAACTACCGTGCACGTATACACACACGGTAGATTAAACTCTAAGATAATTTTTCCTATCGTACCACGACAACGATAAACTTACTCGTATCGGCAATTTAATCAGACTTTAATAACAGTCTGTTTTTGCTCGTGGTGGGAGGATATAAGCTCGTGTAGAACGATCATCAGCGAATACACGAAACATCATAAATTTGCAATTATGCGATATCCCCTCGTTTAATTATTTTTTGACTCCGCACCTCTCCTCTCTCTCTCTCTCTCTCACCAACCATATTTCCTCATAACCAATAAAGTCTCGCCTCTCCACAATAACAACTGTTTGAAGCTAAGAATAATGCTCGATACAAAATTAAAAATAAAAAATAATGCACAGGATCAAAATCATTGATAAAGATCGAGAATAACTCGATTATCAAATGTATGGTAGCACTTAAAAAAATATGCTCTCTACGAAGACTCCTCCCCCATTTATTATTTATGAAATTTCAAGCAATGCATTGTATTATTTAATCATATCACTTAAAATGTAATAGCTCCCTCGTACTTTTTTAAAGCCCTTGTAAAAAGAATTTAGGTCAATTCAAAGTTTATATGTTTAGCTTTCCATGGTAAAAGAGAAATATAATCTAGATTACGCATATGGTGATTAAACTACGAGGAGTAAAGTGAAAAGAATTTTACTAGAGGATAATTAAAAAATATTACAGGAAGAGAGAGAGAGAGCGTGTGAGACCTTATCGAAAAATATTAGAATTTCATAAAAACTTTTCTTATAATCATCAGGTTCACCATTATAACCTTAATACAAATTTTCTCTAAGCAAATAGTTTAAGTGACGTTGCAACGAACTGGATGAAACTATTCTTTTTTTTGCTCAGTCGTGGGTAATTTAAGTTCATTTATAGCAGAGATCAATTTTACTTGCCGTAACGGAGCAGCAATATAACTCGATATATGAGGATTAAAGGACTGGTGAGAAGACAAATCTGTGGCCAGTATTCAGCTTGAAATTCTCTCGTTGCCGGACGATAATCTACTGAGCGCTATACCTTATTTATTGCCACCCGATTCTCGCAGATTTTGTTCCGTATAATTTGAAGAGAAAGGAAAAAAAGGAGGGACAAAAAAAAAACAAATAGAAAATGAAAAAGAGAAAGAGAAAAAAAGCTGCAGGCTTTTTTGCAATCATCTGTCTACGTGACATATTGGTCATGCAAATTAAATAAAGGCAGGTATAAAAGAGCTTTTGTGAAAATTCTAATATAAATGGAAGAGGGATTTAATGCAAATACGAAACTTGGCCTTACCTTGTACTTTCCAATATTTTGAGCACTACAAGAAAACACCACTTCCCGGCCGATAGCAGCTGTCTGATTCCCGACAGGTGCGACGAAAACTGGACCCGCGGCGGTGGCTGGAGATTCTAAAACGATAGCCAGACAAATCTTATTAGGTATAAGAGGAAATTGCCGCTATAAAGGAAGGAAGCATAAAATAAAAGGAAACATCCTCTTTAAGGAAAAAGAGGGAGGAAGCATCGATTTAAATAACCGCGAGTCGCCTAGTTCTGCCGTTCAAAATTTAATTAAAATTTTATTAATTTTCATCCTAAAATATCCCATATAGGAACTCTGTAACTATACTTGAAATAAATTTGTACAGTTAAACTGAAACGCATACACACATGTACACACAGAGAAAGAGAGAGAGAGAGACGCAGTATTGCATTTCCTGAATAATTTAAATGATATTTTAAAGCATTTTCAAAATATACATAAATATAGATTTATCACGTGTATTATAGTTCAACGTGTAACGCTCATGAATTTGCTACATCAGAATATTAGATTGCGTATCTCTCTAAAGCACGCTTTACCGGTAATACTATTAAATGTTTCACAGTGAAATAAAAGCTTAAAGATTATTTGCGAATATAAACGCGGACGGATGCTGAAAGAAAATAAGTATATGCTCTCAAGCGAATTACTCATATTCGCCGCGTATCAACGCTCTCGCGTATATCTAACCGAGTGGAAAAGAGAAAAATTCACAAACTGCTCGTACGCGTCCTAGCATAAAGTACGATATGATGAAATTTAGACAATGCAACGGAAAAGAGTCCTTTAGGAGGATTCTAGCGAAAGGAAGAGTGGAAGAAAGGCCGAACAGTGGGCGGAGGAGGAAGAATTTCTTTATTAAGTTTTAGGATCAAAGTGTTTCGTAAAGTGGAAATAGAAAAAGGGAGACAGTGGTGGGCAGACGGGCAAGAGCGGGTGGCGGAGGGTAGAGGGTGGCGGTAGGAGATGAAAGCGGGATAGAAACAAAACATTCGGCGTGCGCAAGAAAATAAGAAGGAAGCCCATAACGGCTGTTATAAAAATGATAAGAAAAGTACCAGAGAGTGGGTAAAGAAGTGGAGCAACGGGGGGTGGGAAGAGGAGCAGCAGGAGGATGTAGGACCGAGTTGGAAGAGGAAAAGAGCGCCAGTTAAACTCGTTAGATTCGCGTATCTCCGGAGCAGAGAGTGCGCAAGGCGATAGGGCGCATTTGTATGCTCCGTTTACGTCGGGAGAGAGTATCGACATCGAAGAATGCGCTGGTTAGATGTTTTCCGATGCTTAACAGCCGCGACGCGATCCCAATACCTCTTGTCACTTTCGCCTTAGGCCAAGATTCCTCCTCGTTCGCCTCAGCTATGCTTCGTCACGCACTCTATCCTCACATCTAAGCTTTATTCGGCACACCCTTTGCTTCCTCGTTCGTTCATTCCTTCCTTCCTTCCTTCCTTCCTTCGTTTACTTTTCCTCCTTACACCTGAATCCTACTTGTCTGCCTTCTGCCTGCCTGCCTGTCTGCCTGCCTGCCAGCCTGCCAGCCTGCCTGCCTGACTACTTCCCTACTTTTCTACTTGTACTTCTAACCCACGATTCAGATGTCACACTGCCAGGATTCCAAATAGATTCTCGACTCCGACACGTAGCACACACGTGTAACACGCCTGGAATCGAGAAAAATCATCCCGCCTACCCCAATAATTTGTCCCTGCAAATAACGAGACGAATAATGCTGTGCTCCACCGTGAATTTTACCGTCTCATCTACTGAAATCTCAGTGGAATCGATAAATTCTTATCGCATTCGTAGCTCTCAAACGTATACCGCGCCGGGAGGAGCGTGCTTTGGTTTCTACATATAAATTCATAAAATCCACGTCTCTCGCTCAGAATAGATTTTTACTGCTTGAAAAGATTCAGAGGCAACGGATTGCTTTGAGACTGATTCAGGCTGATTCTTTGGATAAAGAGAAACACATTTTTCATTAATAAACACATGCCTCGGAGCGCTTGGTTTCTCCGTAAAATTTAATAAAGCTCAAGCTTGACTCGCTGCGTAGCAGACCCGTTGACTTGTACCACTCAAAAATTTAAAACCGTAGATTCGCTTTGAAAGAATTCAAAGTGATTCTGCGCGGACGAATTGAAAAAGGAATAATTTTATATATTCATGTAGGTGAGTGTGAGCGCGCGTGGGCGTGTGCGTGTGCGCGCGCCCGATGCGGCGTAGCTATGAAATTATTGTCAATTTCACGAAATGAGTGGTCGAGTCGACGATAATGCGTACGCAATAGCGTATGTCCCATCTACGACGAGCAGACGACGATGCACCTTTATGCAAAACTGTTAAAAATACGTCACGTGTCCCGCGCGAACGGAGGATTTAACAGTTTTGACGCCATACGAGACTGCCATCGAAATAGCAGGCCCAAATCGAAATTAGATAACCATTTTAATTGACTCGATATCGGAAACTTGGACGTATTGTCAGTACGTGTCTCGTACTCTTTGTCGAGCGCTATGTACGCTTCATCGCGCAGTTTATCTCCTCTCTCAAATCACACGTCACGCACGAAAAATTCCGATGAGAATCTCGCTGAAAATATCTGGATCCTCCCACGGATTGATCGGGAGAGCAATCGCGTTATCATCAGAGGAGAATGACTCGTTAACGAACAGCTGCAGAACGCCATGCATTTTTCTAACCAATTAGCCTGATATTCGACACGGTTTATTAATTATTACGCAAATTAACGAACCAAATTAGTTTGGTGCATTGAATTATTACGCAGGCTATAATAGGTGGAAGAAAGTCGATTGATTGGCACGAATAGATTATGAATCTGGCAGCGGGCTATTTTTGTACGGGGTTTCACGGCGATAAATAGCACGTCCCCTCTCCCCTCTCCCCCTCTCCCCCGATCCTGGACTATTCTATCAGGCTTGGCATTCGCCGAAATTCCTTCTCGTCGCGCGCGCCTCCGCTTCATCCATTACTCTTTTCCATCTCCGTTTCTCATTCCGGAGTTGCTCCTTTCTCCTTGACCCCCCACACGCCAAGAGTCAATTCGTTCCCTTCTGATAATATTCCAGTCGCTGCCTCGAGAGGAGGACTCGACCCGCTGCTCCAAATCCACCCTCCTCGAGTCATTTCGAGCAGCGGCGTCGCCTCCCACCGGCCGAATGCCCGATACTAATCGAAAACCCTCGGCTTTGTCTCGAAACCCTTGCGATAAAAGTGAGACGACGGTAATTCTGACACTTAATTCGACTCGCTCGATCCTACCTGCCCCTCTCTCCCACCCCTCACCCCATTCCCACGCGGGACCGCTGAATTTAAACAAATCTCTCACCCCATTCGGATCTCTCTCGCACGACCTACCACCACCCTTTCTTTCGGTTCGCATTCGCAAAAATTTGCGAGATCCTCTCGCTCGGTTACACATGATAATTTCAAGGATCGCATCCCCGCCGGCTAACGTTAGATTTCAATTATTTTTCCCAGGCTTAAAAATTCCTAGGGATACCCGTTGTTGCATTTTGCAAATCGTCGACGAGTGCGCGATTACAGACACACGCGCGTGTGCTCTATCCGTGAAGGATTCGTAACGTCGAGTGGAAAAAGAGAGAGAGAGAGAGAGAGAGAGAGAGAGAGAGAGATTCCGAGTCTCTGCACGATTAGAGTATTCTGGAAATTGGCACTGGATCCGGGATGCCTAAATGTGCTTTCTGACATTTAGCAAGACGCCGCGAGGCTCATCACTCTTGTCTCATTCGGCCCGGGGCAAGATTCCTTCTCGCGGCCCACCCCCCAGTTCTACTGGATGGCTTGCTGGCTTTTGGCCCCTGTTCCGTCTCCGTCTCTCCGTCTTCCTTCCCCTCCGTACTCGACGAGAGGGTAGGAGAAGTCACATCCGACGTAGGCAATATCCAAATTGCCTCCGTAGATTTAACGCTACCGAGATGGCTTCGCGGGACAAATCGCCGGGGGAATGAAACGAGCTGCCAGATTAGACAGTGGATGCAGCATTCCCGCTCCTATACGTGTATCCGTGTGTGTGTGTGTGTATGTGTGCTGGTGGAAAAAGCGGCCAGCCCAATTCCAAGCCCCGCCGACTCCTCCGTCTGGCCGTGCAAGGATGACCCAAATTCCGACGTGGAAGGATGAATGCCGGTTACTTGTTATTACTTGGATTGCATATTCCGATAGGCGCCGGAAAGCTTTCTGTGTCTGCACGCCATCGATGTACGCGCTGCTTCGTTCGCTTCCCCCAACCCCCATTTAATTTGCCCGCAATCTTCCCGATCCCCGAGACTTCCTAACTCGGCTGCTAACATGCCCCGTCCTTATCTACGGCATCGGTACCGCCAGAGCTTTACACTGATAGCCGACGCACGCCACTAACCATTTCTTTTCTCGCGATATTTTTACACCTCCCCCTCCCACTCCCCATTTGCACCTATCCACCTACCGACAACAGTGCACCAAAGTCGACCATTGCACGAATCTCGGTCACGAAATCTTTTATTTTCCTATGACCTCTTCCCTCTACACCCTCTTTTTGTTTCACCATGTGTGTGTGTGTGTGTGCGCGCGCGCGCGCTATCCTTTCCGTTGCCGCAGAATTCTCCCCCGATCCCCTTCCCTTCCCGCCAAAGACAGAACCGATACTTGGACCTCCTCGTTCAGCTTTGGTTCCGGAATGGGCTGGATAAAGGAAGGGGAAGAGGAAGAGGAAGAGGAAGAGGAAGAGGAACAGGTAAAACGGTAACGCGAAATTTCCGCTGGTGAGATTCTCCTCTCTTCTCTTCCTTCTGGTAAACGTTCCACCGCCGTTGGTCCAAGGTAACTCTACCAGCACTCTCCCTCTGGTAGTGGAGGGTGGTTGTTCGCATTGCGGAATTAAAGAGCGAGGAGCAACGAACCGTAAATGCTATCGGGGTATATCGCGAAGCTGCCAAGACTCGAGGAAGCCCGACGCTGACAAGGGAAAGCGAATATATCTAGAAGAGACCGCAAGCCTGGATTTCGCCCTGGCCAAAATGCATTTGCAGTGGAAATGGAGTAGAAATTCCCTATTACTCAGATTGCAAGCGTACGAGTGATAGGTATGTCGGAAATATTCTGATGATCAAATGTGGTTCCCAATGGGTCCGAGCGCAAGCGCCGCCGCGCATCTCCCTATGGTTTCAATTGCGTGTTACGTAAGCTCATATTATACGCATTATACTAAATCAAAGAGCGGAGATTAAACACTATATATTACCGAAACATTGTAATATTTCATTAGAACGGAATGACCATTAAACGCAATTTTACATTCAATATTTTAATGTCACGTGAATAATTTATATTTGCCATGATTTACTCTCCCGTTGAGCTTTCATGTGGTAATGTAAATTCTTGATACGCCTTTGATACATAAACTTTTATTAAATTATACACTTTTGTCAATGATTAATGCTTCACGCTCTGCATTACAAAGTGCAACGCCGTACAATTATTTTGCGAAAGATTCTTTAATTACAGAGCTCGAGCTCTCGCTCTCTCTCTCTCTCTCTCTCTCTTTTCTGTTTTACGAGAGTTTTACAACGAGGATGTAAAGGACTGCTCTCGATCAAGTTTGCGTGGTAATAGTATCCCATTGATAAAAGTTAACGGAAAACTATCAGCCAAGTAAGAAAACTAAATAATCACCGATGCCTGCAATGAAAGAGGGAATTTTTAGGAGTTTTATCGATGATTGAAATTTTTCTCTCGGTCAGTGCACTGAAAGGGTGAAAAATACTCCCATAAGTGTACCATTATCGAGTTGTCCAAGTTCTCTGATCAACGAAATATTATCTAAAAGAGCAAAAAGCACCTAAAAAATATCACCGGTAATATTTACAGATTTAATCCAGAAAGGTATTTAATGTTTTTTAAAAATACTATAAATAATCGCTTTGTAGTAGTTGCATCGGGGCAAAAATCACAAAATAACAATCGGAGAGAATATCTAGCGAAACAAAAAAATATTGAAAAATTAAAAACGCTTTTCATGGATAGTTAGAAAGAGGAAAATATTTATTTCATTCGTAAAAAAATCTGCCACGCGTTTCTGTTCGACATCTCTCCAGCAATAAATTTTTCATTAATTGTCTCTAGTTTGAAACATGACTGACGCTCTAGCGTAATGTTCGAGGAATCGCACTGGTCCTGAGACGCGTCTCACGACCACGACCCACGACTTCCGGTGAAAAGAAAGCTTCGAACATGAATTTTTTTCAAATTCTCAACCATTATGACTCTGGCCTAAAAATGATATTCGGTAAATATGCTATGGTGTTTGTTTCTCTCGTCTCGATGACTTCTATGAAACACTTTTATTTTCCAATAAAAAAAGAGAAAACCACACAATTATTATCGTTATTTTTTACCAATATGATTTTTCCAAGGTAAAGAACGATTTCCTCTCACTGTCCAGTTTTACGGTGTTTTACGATTCTTGCGTTCCTGTCATAATGAAAACCATCGAAAGACGGATGCGACTCACGCGTGCTCCCAAGGGAGTTCTTTTCGCTTCTCCTTTTTTCTGCTCGCTCGAAGAATACACACGCGAGTTTCGAAATGCTCCCGTATAGGCGACACGTGCAAAAAAGATGAGCTCGCTCGGTAGGCTAGCTGAGGGAAATTTGATTGCTATCTGCAAAAACAGTATCAACGCGTAATATGAAGCACGGAGTTTAATATATAACATTAAAAGCTCGTTAAATGAATACGGCCTTATGAAAGGCAAAATTTGATAGCAGCTGGGCTCTGGTTACAAGGTTGGTGCAAGCAATGGAATGGCGTGCAAAACTGAGAGCGAGCAAACCTGATCGAGCATCGGCATCGTCATTACCAGCGATATAGGACTTTCCTGCTGGAGGGTTGCCCACTTTTCACGCCGCGAAATGTCGATATCGCCCTCAATCATCGAAACGTTTTCTCCGCGAACAGCCCCGTGTCTTCTCGTCCCATTTTTCCCCCTATCGCGCAGTCGTTTCAGGGCACCAAAGCGAGAGCGATGGATGAAACAGAGGGAGCTGGATGCCGCTAACAAGGGAGCGGAGGGAAAAATGTGGCGGACGCAGGAAATGAGGATTTCAATCCTCCCGATCCTCGAAGGGGCTTCGTCGCTGATGTATCTCTTCTATACATATACGTATGTATAAATGGAGATGTGGCGGGAATTCCGATCACGAGAGGAGAGGAGAGGAGAGGAGAGGAGAGGAGAGGAGAGAAGAGTCGAGTTAAAAGAGCAAATCGTGGAATTGGAGGAAAAAGTGACAGGAGTCGAGATAAAGGGGAGTTGAAAGCGAGAAACGCGTAAACACGGGGTGAGATAGCCAGGGTGCCGTTGGCGGAGAGGTGTCGGTGGATAGATGGCGAGAGGATCGGCGAACCAGAAAGAAATCCCCTTTCGGGAATTCCTTGTTTCCGACCTCGATCGATTTTTTCCATAGCGAGCTGCCGCAAACTGCAGTTTGCGACTACCGAAAGAAGAGAAACCGACTATAATAATAATAATAATAATAGTCGTAGCGACGATAATAGCATCATGCGAAAGAGGAGCAAAGGAGAGAAAAAGAGAGGGGGGGAGGAGAGAAAACACATGGAATATGCGCCTCTCGCTAAAGTTGCTACGTGACGTCGTTCAGAGATTATCTCCGCAATTCTCGAACAAATCGGCCCAGGGATGTGGTGTAGCGGTCTCTCCACTCTAATCCCAAGTGTGAGCTGCGGCAAATGAGGCCGACACCATTGGCTGTTCCGGCTGGTCCTGACCGCTCCTAACCCCGTTCCTGGTGCGTTTTGGTCAGAAACAACACGACACTCGAAAATGTTAGCCAAAGTTCAACTAGACGAGTTGGTTGGTGAGTTGGTTGGTCGGTTGGTCGGTTGGTCGGTCGGTCGGTCGGTCGGTCGGTCGAGGGGCGGTCGTTTTATCAACCAGCTGGCCAACATGCGTGTTCGTTCCCAGGCACCTCAGCCTCTTAGGCTGTAGGGTGTTAGCCTTCGTATCGACCGGTTGCAAACTCACCACCGACTCTGACTTGCAACAGGTTTTCGTCAAGCTTTCATCCCCCTACATCCACAATCACACTCATAAACGAGCGCACGTCCACCACAAACACGCATACACACATTGACGCGAAGACACTCTTTCCCTCGTTCTCGTTCTCGTTCTCATTCCGGTTCTCGTTCCAGTTCTCACTCTCACTCTCGTTCTCTCCCTCCCCACGTTTCTCTCCGTCCGTCAAGCCCGCTCTCTCAATCTCGTCTACTAGCAGTCATTCCAAGGCCGAGAATACGTTTATTATTCAGTCGAACGTAGCTCGCCCTACGAATAATTTATATAACAAAGAAAATACACAATCATCCGGGGATAGTGGTTCGATGTTTCCTCGCTATTTCATACCTTAGCGGCAGGCAATAGGGTACGTGAAACCCCTCCGAAAATTCCATAATAATAACAAACATCGATCCTCCCGCTGGAAGCCCTCGAAATATTTTATCGATTCATACAAGATATCAGGTTTCCAGCAGCTCTAGCCTTAATGGACCCGTTTGGTATTCTCGGTCGCCTTTGGGATTATGCATTATCCAGAGAATTACCCGAATCCTCGGTTGGACTTGTTCCTCGTGAAAAAAAGCATCAATTATCGATACGATCTTTTTCTTCGAAACCCACCGAAAATAATACCTTCGTAAAAGCTCGACTTCGCCCATTAAGTTGGAGAGCGCGATATAGTCCGGTTACCGTCGAACCGTGCCCAGGCTTTTTCCTCCTGTTTCTTTCGATTAGCTAATTGAATAATCAGAGTATAAGAGGCAGGTGCGCGTAAAAGATCCACGAAAGAACCCAGTAAAAAGAGAGGGTCGCGTAAACCGATATGGCGCGCGCTGGGAAGAGGAATACCGTCGTACCGTCGTACCGTCGTACCGACGTACCGACGTACCGACGTACCGACGCACAGACACGGTCCGACTCGGAGGGAAATTGAAAAAGCAAAGAGGAAAGCGAAAACGGAGAGGAGGATAAGTTTCAGCAACGCTGAGTTTTTCGCGTATTGCCCGGGGATTATCGGGCGAAATGTGGAACAAGTAGTAAGAATGCTAATAGTAGCGGCGGCAACGCCAACGGTAACAGCAACAGCGGCAATTAGCCAAGATAGCAGGTAGCTCCGAGACCAGGTAGCACCTGGCGTGTTAAGGCCACGCGAACATACGTCCGTTCGCTTGCAACAGGTTTTCGTGAAACTCCCAGCTCGGCTCGCAGTACCTGCTAAAACGCTAAAGCCTGGCCGATACGTTAAGAAGATCATCCCGGTCGTCGATTCGATTAATTAAATCCAGCGTGCAGCCAGTTACCGCGCCGTTCCTCAGTCGGGATCCTACCACGATTAATAGGATCCGATTTGTTTAGCTCCACACTCGCAACTTTTCACTAGCCGCCAATTCAGCGGAATCGAATTCGTTTACAAAGGATTTCCCGAGCAAATCCAAAGTTTGCAGCAACATCCTGCGCGCGCGGCCTGTCACTACGAACGCGAGCGGTTACTCGTCTCTCGCCGGGTCTCAACCAGACCAGAAATTCTTATAATCGATAGGACGAGCGCTGATCAAAGTTGCCTTTAATCTCAGTGCTCTGGCAGCACCTCGCACCTTACACCCCCCCCCCCCCGCCCGGAGCGTCTCGCTCCCACCCTTTTCCCGGTAATCGTATCCGCCAGAGACGGATTTTTGCCCATCGTTATCGTAAAATTCACCGGGACACCGTGGAACTCTCCTCCGAGCTCGTAATTGTAGAAAAGCCCGACGTTAGTCGAGCGCGCGCGCGCGCGCACTCTCTCTCTCTCTCTCTCTCTCTCTCGATACCACACAGACAGATGGAATTACTCCTAATGGTTTCCATGTATCTCTTCCTATAAACCGTCGATTGCTGAATTTTTTGTCCTGAATTTTCATTAGAATTTGCTTTGTCCCCCGGGAATATACGCGTAGCGTGTGTTTGTGTGTGTGTGTGTGTGTGGTGCGCATACGGGCGTGCGTGCGTGCGTACGCGTTCGCAAAGTGAAAAATGGAAATGAGACTCGGCTAAGTGAGATTGAGAGGGAGGAAGAGGAGAGCCCGCCAGTGGAGGAGGAAAAAATTAGTCAGACATGAAACGGAGCTTGCAAAAAGAGAGCGAGGAACGTTGCGGCGGAAAGTAATCGTTCGTCCAAGTTTTCTTTCTCGTGCCAGAAAGAAAGCAAAGCTAAAGCTTCTAAGGAGAAATGCTAAAGTCGACAATGGCTTTGTGTTCGTTACAGAGCACCAACGCCATACAGATGTAGCCAGTAGTACAGGCACAAATACAGCCAGCCAGCCAGCCAGCCAACCAGCCAGGCACGTGCTCCGTGTACAAAAGTCAAATGAACGCGGTTAAATGAACGCTCGACTCAGACAAGATAAATCAAACAGAATTCACGAGTTCTCGTTGCAGTTTTGCCACAACATAGAAATTCTCTATTTACTGTTTGAGCGCGGAATTGAACGTGCCTACATCGCTTTGCGTCAACCTGCCATTTTGCCCGCCGCTATTTAGTCGCGCTGTCGCTGAAATACTATAATAGTCGACAATTGCGTTTCCGTGCAAATCCCTCTGGCCTCCCCTATGTACCTCAACCTCGCACCCCCTCCCCTCGCCCCCGCCCCTCGTTACGGTACTCTTATAAGATCACCGGTGAAATTGCGCGTGGGATGTAATTTCCCTTAAACAACATGCCCATAATTTTAACCACGGCTCATTTTCAAGCTGCCGGTATTAGATTAATGTTGATCTAAATTTGTTATCGTAAAACGAACATAATCCGCCTAATAGCTAGCGCAAACCTGATCATAAAACACGGGGAACTGATGCAGGGAAAATAGTACCCCTCCCCCTCTCGCCAGAGGATAGAAACGGGATATAGAAAATTTCTCGCGACACCCCATTTATTGGCGACTCCAGGGTGGAACAGGGGGGATGATGTTTATAGAAATTTCTCCGCGGTAGATTAATATCGCACGCGAAATAAGAAATGGCCCTTTTTCGCGCGCGCGCGCGTGGAAAGAGAAATTGGTCGTCGGTCGTCTCTCTCGACTCTCTGTTTAGGGAACTTTAACGAGTTAAACGACTCGTTGGATCGATCTAATTAGCCCGGAATGTCCTTTGAGCAATTTCAATCGGAGCATAATCACTCGTGGTATTTTAGCGATGAAATCTCATTGGAACGAGGGTGTGCGCGATGATAATACGGGCAAAATGATATTGCGCATAGGAGTTGGCCGTACCTTGCCATAATTACAAGAAGCAATCCAATGATCGTTAAAGGTGGATGCGCGCAAGTAGCTGCGAAGACAATTCAGCTCGCTTCTACGAGGCCGGAAGTGGACTCGGCACTAAACTGTATCCGCACCCAGGGGAAAGTTTCAAGATGCTCCTCTGCCCCTTGTAGTCGTAAACAAAAAGACGAGGAGCGTAATTAGAGCGTGGATAAAGCTTCAATTGGATTACGAGGCGAATTACGCGAACCAATGGCCAAGGGTTGCTCTCGAGGCTTGAGAAAGGGAAGCCGGCGCTGCCGCTCCGGGCTGCCAGCGGAAGAAAAAATCTGGAGAAAAAATTGCAAGGTTCAGCGAAGAAGAAGGAAGAAAATCGTTTGTCGATGCCGGAAAGCTCGCTAACATAATTTCTCTCGATAGCAAAAGTTTTTGGAGCGGTCTTGCGCGCGCCATGAAAGAACATCGAGCGATGGGAGGGGTGGTTCCTCCTTGTGTATACGCTGCAGGGGGAAGGTAATGTTGGTTTCCTCCTCTCTTCTCCCGTCCTTCCTTCCTTCCTGCTTTCTGTAACCGGTACTGCTTACAGAGCGTATATGAAACATTCTTTCTCGACTTTCGACTTGTCCGTACTCTTCGGCGGGCCACTAATTGTCGGTAGGTCGAAATATCGAAATTAATGGGAAATCGAAGCCAGCCGGCTAGCGGTTTATTGAATTCCTAGAGCGTACTGCGGCTAAATGCATGCGGCGGCGGCGACGGCAGTAGCGGCGGCAATGTTTAAACTCGCGGAAGTGAATTAAGAGTATCGAGTAACCCCGTGCGCAGGGAGTTTCGGAGTTTGAAGAAATTAGCAAAGTTTGTACCGCGAGTGCCCCGCACGAAACACGGGAGATACCGAGGTTCAATGCTTCCGAATAAGAACGTGGCGAAACAAATAAAATTCTCTTGTAAGACGTACGCCGGCACCACCACCGTCAGCATCGCTGCCATCGCCACCGCCATCGCCACTACCACCACCACCACCCCCTCTGGGACTACCCTGGAAGAAAGTTGGACGATAGAATATTTTCCTCGCGATATCACGCGAAATATAATTTCGCTACGTAAACTGACGCTTACGGCCCGACACGATGACGTTTAACGGAAGTCCGTTCCCAGGAAATGGAGGCCATTAATATGCAATGAGCAAGCTGCGAGTTTATCACTGCAACTTTATTCGCACGAAAATTCTAATTATAGTAAATCATCGTGACGCCGAATAAAAATGCCGCCTCCATCGTCAAACTGTGGACCGTTCTCGTTCTCGTTTTCCCTTCCTCTCTCCCTCCCCCCCGTTCGCCGGGGTCAATAAAACTGAGCAATTAACCCGGAATTGCCACGCGATCGAACCACGTGTCACACCGTTCAAGTACCAAGACTACACTTACTTCAACTTAGCCATCCTCCATGCTGCATATTTCGCGATCGTAACTCACGAGCGAGTCTCTAATATGAAATGATATTAATATTCATTACTCGGCAGTTTATTCATAAAGAGAGTGTCATAATTAACCAATATATCGCGGGCGAAAAGGGGCATGTACACATGTCGCGTGGGTCTAATCAATTTTTAACCTCGCGTCATGAATATTCAGAGGAGGGCATCGGCTTATTCGGCAGCGCTGTCCGGAAATTATCATAATGAAAGTTGCGCGTGGCCGGAAAAACGTTGGGCGAGCGCCAGGACTCGTCGCTGGACTTCCTTTCCCTCCCGTTAATCTCGCCAACTATTATCGGCTCATGCAAGATCCCCGAGTGTCCCTTATGAACCACACTGAATCATTCGGAATCGGGGAGAGAATCAGAAAAATACTCGAACCTCGACAAACGACCGTCTCGAGAACACGTTTCCTTCTTTTCTTTTTACAGACTTTGTGATTTACGGGTAGGAGCGACCTCCTATAAGCTGGCGCCGGTACAACGACAGTCAGGCGAAAAAATTATAGAGAGAGAGAGAGAGAGAGAGAGATTAAGCGTTAATCAGGTTCTCATCGCTATAAAATCTAATGATAGAGTCGAAACGTTTCGTTAATGCTTGACATTGCTACTGCGATATTCATTATTGCCTAATCTTCTCTCCGGTCTGACATTTCGAAGGTTTCATCACTCGGCCAGGAACATGTATCACGCTGGGTGGTTAAAGACCCGGTGATTTTCAGCGAACGAATTTAGTGCGAATCATTAATTGAAAACGAGCAGTGTAAAACAGTGATTATAAGTGAGTGCGCTAAAGCTGAATGAAGCCAGCGCTGCTCCACCAATTTGTACCTTTTCGTCATTTAACCAACCATACAGTTCGAAAATCAAAGTTCCCCGTTGAAATCCCATTTAATGAGAACGTTTGAACGGAGTGGAAAATTGAACGTGAAAGATATAATAGTTTTTGATTCTCGAAGAAAACTTGTAGTCTCGCTAAACTGTTGAAAGAAGAAGAAGAAGAAGAAGAAAAAGAGAAGAGGCAGATAAAGAAGAAGAAGAAGAAGAAGAAGAGGAAGAGGAGGAAAAGTAGGAGAAGGAAAAAGATGAAGAAAAAGGAAAAGCAAATAGCGGAAAATATGATTTATCACTGTACGTTAAGTTGGAGCAACTTTCTTCAGTTTCCGCTTCATATCACTTTAATTAATTCGGACGAGTATATTTCATTGTCCTAGCAGAGGCTTTATGCCCAAGTCCCCGCGATCTTTCCGTGGTAGCTCACAATTTAGGAGAATACAAACGACTATGGAAAACTTGAATGTACAAAAGAAGTCACGAGCCGTTAATCGAGAAGGAAGGGGTGAAATGAAGAAGCAGAAGCTGCGAAGGCTTCTTGAAGAGAGCGAGAGAGAGAAAGAATAGAAAAGAGATAAATAAGGAAAGCATTGAGGAAGCGCAAAGGTGCATAGAAGGAGAGGCGTTAACGGTGCTTGAAAAGTGCTTTAAACGAACTGGCGATAAGTGGAAGGCTTTATCCACCTGCGCCGACCATACACGTGCGCGTGTAAGCATACATATGGCGCATTAGGTAGGTACGTCTCGTTCGCGTGGGCGCATATAAAATGGCCAACGACCATCAAATAAAAAGCAAAAGCGTGTAGCGCGAAAATACGCGCCGTAAAATTCCCGTTAAAAAAGAATATGAGCGGCAGAGGTGGGCAGAGGTGGGCAGCAGCACCAGCAGCACCAGCAGCACCAGCAGCACCGGCAGCACCACCGGCAGCAGCACCAACCCTCTCGCCTCTACATTTCGCGACAGGAACGATCGTACGTCATCCAGAAAAATCGAACTCGACGCTGGAAAATCTTCCCCTTGGCCGAAGCGGGACGTTTTTCATTTTATATACGACAGGGTCCCGGCTAGTAAGTGGAAAATTCGCCGAGTCGAAATACATAAATTAGTCGTATTTCTTGGTTCCATCCGGTTTTTTCAAGTCAACTTTGCCAGGAGAGCAGAACGTGGAAAACACGAAATTTTCCCATCGTAGATTTCCCCGTACGCTCCCAACCCGCGCACAGCCGACACTTTGCTTTTCTCTTCCGCGTGACATCGGCAAATTTTTACCCGCTATAAGCAAATTTCGCACTGCCACTCTCTCTCTCTCTCCTTCCTCTTTCTCCATTTCTCCATTTCTCCGTTTCTCCCCCGGCCCTCGCTAAAACGTCTGCTGCTGTACGCGCTTTTTACGTTCAACATTATTCCTTTCCGTTGAAATAAAATGATGAAAATCTGGATTATACTGGTTGCGCCGGCGCTGAAATCTCCAATTTAACTTTTTACATTAAATCTGATAATGGTAAAAATGGGCTTGAGCCCAGAGCGTGGCCGATTCGAAAGTCTTGAAATCTTGCAAGGGGATAACCGAGATGGCTCGATAAAAGGCAACGGCGTCGGCAGCCAAGTGCTCGCTGACTTTTCGCGGCTCTCCTCCGACACATTTCTCCCGATCCCACAGGATCTCTTCCGCTCCGCGGTCGCTGTTATATCAATAATAATGTTCGCGTTGACGACGAGCCTTAAGGGTCACCGTCGGATAATTCCATCCTCCTCCTCCTCCTTCTCCTCTTCCCAATCGAGACGTTGACACCGCGGGGGATGACGGAGATGGGGATGGAACGGGGATAATACTTGTTATGCGCAAGAATGCAGAATCGCGCATCACCAGTACTTCCATATAAATTTCCCACTCGCAATCAGTTTCTCTATCCATTTTCAGGAATTTAATATTAGTCCGAGATAACTCACGTTTATTCGTGCGCGAGCATGGCGCGAATGAACGCACCTCGAAAAATATTTATTCGCCTTCTAAAATATGTCGACACTGCCATGCTCCTGGCTGCTGCGCGTTCTATGGGTTAATATAATTCCGAAAGCTTTGCCTTGCACGAAATTGAAATGCCATCGCGACTAAAACCTCAATAAAAGTCAGCGCGTAAACACGCAAGGCGCGCATCGGTATTTATAGCCTTGTTCGAGAAAAAAGATTAATCTCGTCCTTAAAAAATTTTAATTGGCGGAGCTGCTTTGAGTTTTTCATTTAATCCCTTGTACAAAACTTTACGGAGGATGAGAAGAAAGGAGGTACAGGCTATGGTGTATGTGCATGAGAGAGAGAGAGAGAGATAGAGAGAGGGGGGTAGTCGGGGGTTGAAAAAGAGCGGGGGGGAAAGATAAAAGCGTGTCCTGAGAGTTTCGCTCGAGTAATTAATTCTCACATTCTGCAAAAGAGTCGATGGGAGGTCTTTAGAGTGAATCTTCGTTCGCGAAACCCATTTGAAAAGTACGTTTTAAGGCTGCTGCTGCCGCTGCTGCAAAGACCAAAGCGGCGAGTGAAGTTAAGATATGGTGGAGTGGATGCCGGCACCTTAATCTTTCCTCCGGAAAGTTTCTCTCGTCGCAAATCTTCCGTTAGCCGTTCGTCTTCCCGAGGGATACAGCAACCAACGTGTAAATCAGAAGACATTCGACTTTTTAAACAGATTACGTTTTGACTCGGAAGCGAAGAGAGGAGAGAGAAAGCAGCGAGGAAGCGGAGAGAGAGGAAGGCACCGCGAAACCCCCCAGCGCAGCTTGCGCAAGAAATATCGGCACGAGCGGCTCGCCAAGCTCCTATCGATAGAAATGTCTGCAAATATCTAGAAGAATCGTTTCATTATTTTTACATATTCCGTGAAACACATGTTCGCCTGCCAAACAAGAAATCTCTTTATCGACAGAACTGTCTACAATTATAAATGGTTTCAGCCTGTAAAAACAGTGTGAAACATATCGCGATAAATAAAAATGGAAAAGATCTCGAGGAAAGTGCTTTCTCCTTCTTTTTTTACACCTCCTTCTTCCTCTTCTTATTCTTATTCTTATTCTTCCTCTCCTCGATATAACCAATCCCATTCCATAAAGAATCAAAAATAAGGAGCGAGACTTTCTCTCCAATTTTCTCTGCTTTCTCTTAAATTGTCAAATTCACGTGAAAGCAGAAAGGAACGAGAGCGAGAGAGATACGATTAAATCCTAACTTTGTTAAATGATTCTCTAGCTTACGGTGGAATGGGGGTGGGGAGGTTTTGGAGGCGTGTTTCCACCGTATATCATAATTAATTAAAGATAACGATTAATGATTTGTAGGAAACTCCCCGTATACATTAGTTTTATGATCTCGAAAAATATTCCAGCTAATCTGCAAACGAAGCTTTTCCCCGTGGAGCAAATATTTGAATAAAAATGTCTTTCTCATCGTCTATTTGCAGGTTCCATTATATTAAAGCTCGATTTGCATCACAATGCAATTTCACGCACAATAAAATCCTGCATACCCGAGAAAACATCTACATCGATCCTACGGAATTAAATAACATCCGTCAAGCACAATCGGGAAAGGAATATTAGCTCGAGCAAATAATAGTAAAGGCAATAACATCGTTGTTATACAAGCATAACTTTTTCCTAGTGTCAGCAGCCAGTGCTTCTCAACACAGGGCAAGAGTGTCGGGGTTGGGGCAGGGATTGGAAAAAGAGGAGAATATGCGCGCGCGCGCGCGCGGAAAGAGAAAGCGTCGGGGGCGTAAATGACTGTCATAAAATCGTCTGCCAAATAATCGGGGTGAGCGCGATAGCATCCGAGAGGGCCGAGACAGAATGGAGCTCGAGATAGGAAAACCCAATAAAGACGCAGAATAATCCGAAGGGTTTCTCGATTACCCGAATGGAATGTGTGATGAACTTGAGTGTGAAATCGTTGCTCCCTGCAAGAAAGAGGAAGAGGGACCGGGGGCGATGGCGAGGTCGAGGGCGCGGCAAGGGCTCGGGGAGAATCCCGGGTAAAAAAGGGATGGGGGTGGTGGAGAACGCGCTAAGAATGGGTGGGGGAGGAGGAGGGGATGTAAATGAAAGGTCGTAGAGAGCATGGAAGATGGAGAATGGGGAGAAGGATGAGTTGGAGCTTGAAAGAGGGCAGAGGGGCGAAGAGTGGGTGCAAGGGTAGGGGGTGTAAGAGTAATATGGGTAAAGTAGTCGCAAGAACAGCGGTGCGAATAGGAAGGATATAGCATAAGAGAGGGGAAGTCTAGGTGAAGTGACAAGCAGCCCAGCGGGACTTTAAGCTCAAGACATCAAGAGAGTTTAGTGAAACGGTTAAGGGATCGACCTAACGAGAAGTCCCTTTGTCCCCCAGGATAAGCTTCCTCTCCATTAACTGGCCCATCCGATAGACTCCAGGATGTATCAGGAAATCCCTTAAGAACAAATTAGGCGAGAGTTGTAGCCACAGTCGGCCGCCAGGCCGGACGTCCATTAGCCAGACTCGATTCGCACCGGCAGGCCAACTCGGCACTCGCAGTTACTTTGATTAGTTCGCGCGCGGCCATTCGTCATTTAATATACGCCTCTGCGTTTAATTCCCATCTGGCATTTCGCGCCATGGCCCAGCACCGCCGCCGCCGCCGCCGCCTCCTCCTCCTCCTCCTCCTCCATCGCAACCACCACCTCCGCGCCGCCGGTACGCCAAACTTTAGCGTTCATCGCAAAACGGAAAAATACTGGCTAGTTACTCGAGCGCGCGCAAGAGTACCAACAATTCTCGCTGTCCTTGCGACCATCCGTTGTGGGGTTTTTTGCTTTTCACTTTTCTTCTCTCTTTTTTTGGGGGGAGGGGAAAAAGGCAGAAAAAGCAAGCAAAACGGAGATAGAGACAACCTTCGCAGCCTCTACGGATACAGCGTGTGACCGAAGATTCGCTCTCTCTCTCTCTCTCTCTCTCCATTTTCTCTCTTTCCCTGCCCATTCCTCCTCGTATATATAAAGTCCGAAAATTCCGAGCTTACTGGACGAGTGGACAAATTAATATCACTTGGCACCGCTGGCACTTCGTGAAAGACATATTTAGAGCTGCGGCGGAGGCAAACTTGCGTGATTAGCACGCCGTCCAACTGAATTACAAGGAACGATTCTGCGGAAAGCACATTTACCTTCCCACTGACTAGTAGTTTCCAGAAGTTTCCCCTTTGCCTTTAAAAGAGAAGTTGCGTAAAATAGCGTAACATTTCATGAAGAGGGAGCTAACGAGGAGAAGGAAGAGACGCGGGAGAGAGGGAGGGGGCTGATAGGGAAAAAAGTTGAGAGGAGAGAAGGATAATGCGAGCGAAAGTTGGCACCGCCGCCGCCGCTGATCGTGGAAAGCGTGGAAAAGCGGAAATGCCTTGTCAAAGCTGAAAACGGCTGCGTTTCGATAATAAATGGTAGTAGTTGGCACTCGCACACACGCTCGAGTCCCGCGCAATTACGGCTTTTCCGAAAAGCAAGTTGAGCAGAGTTGGTAGGAGCGATGGTCCCGTGACCAAAGTGGAACAATTTCGTCGCGGAGGACTGACCAATTTGACATTGCGACAAGTCGATGAAGCCGCACGCTTTTTCCTGGACGAGTCGCGGTAAGCTGCGCAAAGTGCCGTCATTTTTCTTTATGAGAGCACACGGAGAGAATCTGGCTTGGTATTCGTGCGTTCGCTCGCTCGTTCCTTCCTTCCTTCCTTCAGCAGCTCGTTGATGATGGTGGTGGTGGCTTTCCCTTAAACGAAGACAAGCTGGAAACTCGCGAAAACCGTTTAACGATTCTTTCCATTAACTTGTCCACGAGAACTTTAGGATGTAACGAAAGATCCCTCGGGAAGGAATTAGGCGAGTGCCGCCGCGTAGACGCTTGGGGATTACACCGGCTCCTTGGGGACCCACCTCTACCTACCTACCTACCTACCATCTTCCTTCCTTCCTTCCTTCCTTCCTTCCTTCCTTCCTTCCTTCCTTCTTTTCTTTCTTTCTTCCTCTCACCTTCCCTTATACCCCGACGAAAAGCTCTGATAAGAACGACCACTATTGTTTCTCGAGAAAAATACTCTTAAACGCTATTCAACGGAAATTGCCGATCACGAAATTTCACGCTATTCGCTATTCCGCTCACTTGCATTAGCATACCACTTAAAGCTAAATGCAATTAGCCTAATCGATTAGGCGTAATGTATATTGTTTTTGCCTTGCGTTGCCTTGCCTTGCTTCGCGTCCTGCTACTTATGCCTCGCGAAAAAAAGAAATTTTATACTAGATCGATCGCCGAAGTAATAAAATACTTTCTCTACTGTATCGCATTGTAATTCTTGTTTCTTTTAGAAAGCAATATATAAATTGGTTTTCACCGGGATAAAAGCCAACGAAGCTACAGCTTTTGGAGGGGTGCTTAACTTTGACAAATAAGTTTAGTTTGAGGTCAGGGACAGAAAGAGAGAAAGAGAGAGAGAGAGAGAGAGAGAGAGAGGGAAGGGAGGAGGAAGAGGAGAGAAACGTGGAAAACATTTAACGTTTCTTTCCATTAACTTGTTCACGTGGTGAGGTCCTGTGAACGTATCAGGGAATTCTCCCTCGGGAGGTAGGAATTAGGCAGACCCCGCGTAGATGGTCAGGGCTTATGGGAGCATCTGATAGGGACGACCACCTGTCTCGTATTTCAAGTTCTTCGAGACCCAGCGAGTTCACCTAGGGATTGCACGAAAATCCCACATTTTCAGCACACTCTCCTCCGCCAGCTGGCTGGCTGGCCGGGCCACTCTAAGGGAAGCAGCCAGACAACTAGCCAGCCAGCCAGCCGGGCAAGCAAGAGTGGAACACCGGAGAGTAGAGCAGGCCAAGGTAGGGTAAAATTGGGAGGGAGACAAGGGTGTAGGGCAGGCGACCGGGAGCCATTATGCATTCCGCGCGAGCAACCGCCGCGGGCACTTCGAGACGAAAACACTGTCGGATTAGGACCATTTTGAATCCATCGGGCCGTTACAAATGTCCCTGAACTTTTTCGACGATATTTCCCCTTGGCGAAAATTCATATCCCTCGTGTTTTAAAAGCTTGGACATTTATAACATAGTGTAATCCAGGAGGGAAACTTTGAATTATCTCTCCGTCTTTATTATTCGCACACGCGCACGCACGCACGCACACACACACACGAAACTTGCCAACAGTTCCAAAAGGGCTGTGTTGCTTTTTTCCCCGCCGTTTCAATTTTCCCAGCTATTAGAAGCGTCACCGGGTTAAGACAAATTTCGAATCCGTAAGAATACTCGAAACAAATGTGCGCGCTCCCTTTTCCCAGGGAAACGTTTCAACGTGGAAATTCGCTTTGAAGAAAAAGCGAATGGAGACACGACGTACGTGCGTGCGTGCGCGCGCGCGTGTGTGTGTGTGTACTAGGAGTATTCCAAAAAACTAGTGGTAAATGAAGTTCCCGTAGCGTAGTGAGATGTAAAAGCAGTAGTAAAATAAAAATTGTTGGTAATGGTCTGGGTTGTAAAAAATGTGAAGGTTTTTCCTGAACTGGAAGGAACGAAGGAAGGAGGAGAAGGACAAGGACAAGGGGTATCCGATTAGGGACAGCCGTCCCGTATTTCAGCTACTTCGAGTCCTGACGTTGGGGCTGGCTCTGGCTGTCTCTAGTTGGCTCTAGCCGGGGCTCCCCGGCTACGGAGCAAGGACTGCTCGACGGCTGGAAAATCCCGCATTTTCCAAGTGGCACTTTGCAGCGAAATGGCGAGACATTATACATTCGGCACGAGCGGGGGTGTGCGGGGCTGAACGGGCGAACGCCGCGAGCGCTTCGAGACGTGGACCGTGCACGGGATGGAACGGAAACAGTGACGGATTAAAAGCGACGGTACATTCTCTAACGCGGACATTTCTATTTTTTACAAGCTTAATGAAAGTATTTGTATTCGCCGAGGAAAACGTGCGAGGCCGGACTAAAATTAACGTGCGCGAAATTAGCTGTGCAGCATTAGGGGGATGAAACGAATTAGCTTCGTCAAGGTTGCACCTTCTTTCTCTCGTTGCTCCCCCTTGCCCTCACCCTCGCCACCACCACCATCACCACCACCCTCCTCCTACACCTTCCCCTACCACCGGTCACACCGGTGGACTTCCCCCGCGTTTCACTGGCCGGATCAACGCTTTAACGCCAAATTCTCCGACTCGCTTAGGCCACGGCGACCTTCCATTCGCTTTCGATAAATTTCTCCGGGGGAAACACGATAAAAAAGGAATAGCCTCGCAATTTATGTAGAATGAATCTGTAGAGCCGCTGCGAGATATAGGATGTAAAAAAATTATCGCGGAAGGAACGCTGGAAGATATTTTTCTTTTATCTACGCAACATTCATTTTTGCGAGCCGGCCCCGCCGGAGCTTCGATTTATTTTAGGTGCTTTGCGCGTATAAGTAATAAAATATATATGCACCGATATATATATGTGGACGCGATAAATCGTCGTATCTGATTCGAGCGCGGAAAGTCGATGGGCGAGCTCCGCGGCGAATAAAAGAATTTTTACATCGACGAAACAAATTTCAAATGGAGAGCAGCCTCCTCCCGCCCTCTAATCTCTAAGCTCTCCATTTCATTATTAACGCAATCGCAGCCGGTGATTTTATTGGATATCCCGGCTATGAGCAAACGAGAGCTGCCTCGATCGGTGTTATACCGATCCACCGCCGGAGTTTATCCTGAAATCGAAGATCCATAGCAGCAGCTCGCGCATTCGGAATTATTCGATAATGCCTTCCCAGTTAAACAACAAATAAACAATGCTCGCACATGTATGCATGCACCTAATAGTATCGTTTTCAGAAGGTGCATGGCTTATATTGCAGAAACTTAATTGTACCATCGATTTTCATTTGTGCTCCGTTTAATGTTTAATGAGACTGACGCGAGGAAAAACTTGTTGGAATCGAAAGAGAATTTGGAACCCCGGCTATTGTCGGGACAATGTCATTATTGCTTAATACGCGCCGCTCTAATAACCCAATGCGAGGCGTATACCGATAAGTGTAATAGTTTGTAATTATTGGCTATCAGAGGGATTCGGAGGAGCGGCGTCTCGAATATGACGGAGTTTTTCACTGAATAAGAACCGCGCGATTGCTGCTTTACGTGTAAATAAACGAGAAGGAAAAAAGGCGCGCGAGCACGCGTTCATTTATTTCCCCTCCATTCTACATTTATGGATAAAAAGCACGAGAGAAAAAGAGAGCATGTGTGTGTGTGTGTTTGCTAAGAATTTTTTGCACCCTCGCGAAAATTCATCCAAAGATACGGATCTCGTTCGTTAATTTAATTAGACGCTAAACGAGTGCAACCCAGAAAAACTTGCTGTTTGATTTATTCGCGTTCCATTGAAGCCTAATTGAAAAAATGAAGCCTAATGCTTGTTTCGCACAATAACCATCGATATTTCCCTCGCTAACAATTACAGTTACAAGGGAGAAGCAATGAAGCGGTTATAAAATGGCGCAAATGAGAACAAAAGTGGGTTAACCTACATTTTCTCTTTTTCCGTTTACGGTTTACGCGTATCACATAATTACCTTACATTTTCTATATCGCTGGTAATGAGAGCCAAAGTGGACAGAGCTCGATGTTGTTGTTTTGTATAATTGATGAGGTAAAGAAGAGAGAAAACACGAGGTCGCCGCGTTAGCGGAGATACACGGGGAAACGAGAGGAGAAGTAGGTTAGTCCCTTTGTCCGAAAATCGAGTTGTTTCGAGATCTTCCATTGAGAGAGAGGCCGGAGTGGCCATTAGGGATGAAAATGTCCTACCATGCAAGAACCATAATAAACGAAACCTATGATTTTCCGACGTGCCAGGAATTTCTTCTTGGAACTACTCGGAGCAGAATCGGGGTGACAAAGGGTGAGAGAGCGGAATAGAGCGGAAGGAAGGAAGGAAGACAGGCAGGGGAAATCAATTACGCACCCCATTCCGGCAGGGTGTAATCGTCACGAGTATTCTGATGAAGGTTAGGCTAGGGTTGCAGATCTTGCGGAATTGCAGTGTCGATGTAACCCAAATCAGTCAGTCCTGCAATCCCGGTTCCACCGATCGAGCTAGGCGATGGCACACTAGGCTGGTTGTAGATGCAGCATAGTAGGCGGAAGAGGTGCGAGGGTACAGGGGGTGCGATAGATAGAGGTTGAGGGCTACGGTCGAAAGAGCCGGGGTACGGGGTATTGGAGTTGGTGGTGGTGGTGGTGTTGGTGTTGGTGGAAGTGGTGGATACCGTAGGCGGCTAGAGTCGCTAGCATACACGACAGAGAAGGAAAAAGAGAAAGAGAGAGAGAGAGAGAGAGAGAGAGAGAGAGAGAGAGACAAATAGCGAGGAGGAGAGAAGGAGAGAACGTGTGAATACCTCGGGCGAAACATCACGTTCACGTCGACCTCACATCGAACCGGAAAATTGTACGGCGCGCGAAACAGACTTGAACCAATTTTTTCCAGCCGCCATCTCTATAGCCCCTGCAGAAAAATATAAGCGCACAGCGGGTCCATCCGGTAGAAGCAAAAGCAGAAGCAGAAGCAGAAGCAGAAGCAGAAGCAGAAGCAGAAGCAGAAGCAGAAGCAGAAGCAGAAGCAGAAGCAGAGGCAGAAGCAGAAGCAGAAGCAGAGGCAGAGGCAGAGGCAGAGGCAGAGGCAGAGGCAGAGGCAGAGGCAGATGCAGATGCAGAGGCAGAGGCAAAGGCAGAAACAGAAACAGAAGCAGAGGCAGAAGCGGGTGTTATGTGCTGCGTCTCTCCTCCTGTTTGTTCGCCGCTCCGAAACGAGATTTCGTCGAACCGAAACAGAATCGCAATTGGTCGCTGCTTTGATTGACGAAACAGAAGCAAAACTTTGATTCGGCGCTGCGGCATTTGCAGTCCACCGGTATGCATCATAATTGTAGTGGCACTCGGCTCTCCACCCTCGCTCTATCTCTCTCTCTCTCTCCCTCCCTCGCCCCTCAATTCTTTCATCGCAAATAGTCCGATCACAAATACAACGACGACGCGAGACACGAAAAACTAACCACTGCACGGAAATTAGGGCAATTATCGTTATCCTTGGCGTTCGTTTCACGTGGATGCTGCTGTCCCGATCGAGTTTCTTCGCTTGGTTAATCCCATCGAAGCGAATGGGAGGCGCGAGGAAATCACCTGGAATCGAAATGCCCGTCCTGACGATTCCAACGATGGACCCGACTCTCAGACCGGAAACGGCAGATGCTACGGCTCTCGCCGAGGGGGTGGGAGAACGGAAGCACGAGTCGATTTTCCTGCCGCGTTTATAGCGGCGGGCGGTGTTTAATAATCGCGATGCAATTAGTTGTTTGATCTGCCTCGGCTATGTCCGATAAATATACTGCAGCAGCCGTTTCGGCGTAAAACATGGTCGGGCTCATATTCAAATATACATTTCCTGCGCGTGCATTGCGTTCGGATACAAATTACTAAATCCATCTGCTAGCATCTGATAATTAATTCCAGTTTAAGTTATACCTTCGTAGTTACGGCACACCGGTCCCCATTTATATTACTTCCATATCGCGCTCCAGTCGCTTGTTCCAACGTTAAAACTACCGACCTTCCTCCATCCCCGTGATACTTCCGGTGTATCGGCGGAAGAAATCGCTAGAGACGCGCGCGCGTTCCTCCGGAATCTCCGCGTGGAAATTACACGCTCTCTCCCTGGCTTGCGCCGGCGATCGATACGGAATTTTTTCCGTCGGTAATGCGTGAAGAAAAATGACCGGGAACCGGTCCCTCCCCTCCCCTCCCCTCTCCTCTCCCCGCGCGCGCGTTGCCTAAGGAAGAAATTAGATCGGATAAGTAATGGACGATGTCGTAAAGAAATTAGTTTGCCGACACCGGCCGATCGCTAAACTCTTTCCACCATGGGGGAACTTTTCTTAATAATGGAAAGCCGAATTTGGATCGTTGCCGAACTAGGTCGCGCGATTTCTTTCCTCGTATTTCTCCACGCTTGCTTTATGGCGTCTATATTTATCCCCACTGTCCGTTGCCACCACCACCACCACCAATACCACTTCCCTTCTCTCCATTATCTTACTCGCGAGCTAAACCCCGATTTCGTGAATACTTGATTCCTATAAGGCAAATCGAATATTCTTGCTCAACCAAAAGAGAGGAGAGAGGGAGAGAAGAGAGAAAGGTATTTAAAATGCACGTACATACGTGTATGGCGTAAAAATGAATAAATAAAAAAACACTTTATTCGTGGACGTGGGGCTTTCGGTATTCCTAACGAAAATGTAATATCTTCCCGGAGTCAGTTAGATATTTTACGAGGCATCCACGACGGGGCTCCAGCTTCGAAATATCAAAGTACAAGCCCGGAAATTCAGCGAGGCTTATTTTACGAATGCAAAGAGCGCGTGGTGAATGTTTAATCGCATGATTATTTTAGAGCCGGAGTGTTTCGCGATAAAAGTGTCATTTAATTTACACCGTCAGTGTGGCGAATGACTTTAAGTATTCTTTATGAATATTTATCCGGACGTACTCGCGCGCGCGCACGCACGCGAAATAGCATCGCCATAAATAGGAGACCTGTCGGTTTTCGAGAATCGAGCGAACGCCCCACGCTAAATCACAACCCCTAATTATACGACGATAAGCGGCGCGCGATGCTCGAGAAGGTGAGAAAAATATTTACGACAAACTTCCCTCTGTCGCACCCTCGCGCGAAGGGACTCGTGAAAAACTTGCCATTTATAACGCAAATGCGTAAAGCGCGAGGTGCACCAGCCGAAAAAACCGGAAGTTCACGCGCGGCGTCTGTCGCTCCGGATCACGAACGGAACCGAGAGGCGCAGGTGAAAATAAATTGAACGATCGACGACGTCCTCGCGATCGCAGAATTCATGGCGGGGGGGCGTGGATACGGTGACAGAAAAGTTTTCTTAATAACGAATTCTGGAATTCAGAGTGTACCCGAAGTAGGTCGTGTGTTCGATGCGATTTTCTGTTCTCCGATCTGCGTATATCTCAACCCCTGCCTTCTCTCTCCCTCTCTCTCTCTCTTTACCTATAACCGTTTCGTTTTCCTCCGCAAGTGGATAAACCACCCTTAAATACGATTGCCTGATATCCGCATGCATGCGTTACCATGCGAAGTAGCACGGTAAATATTTTCTGAAATATTTCCAAAAGCGATTCCACGACAAACAGTCGAAAAATTCAACGGGGGAAAAAATTGAATCTCAATACAACGGCGATCACGGCAAATCCACGATTTTGTCGAGGAAATCGCCGAGGGGAGGTGGGGTTGGTAGAGGGTGGGGGATGGCGCGGTCATAGTCGAATCGTGACAGATCGAGCGAGTAGATCGCCGCCGCTGTACCGAAGTCATTATTCAGCGGTTCCTGATAAAGTGTCACGTTTCTTTTTACGAGTACACCCAGGGGAGACTCGCGCGGTTGTAAAAAGGAAACGTGTTTGTTTGATTAGAGTTAAGAAAATAAATGAAGCAGGCGGCGTTTCCGCGGTTGGAAATTTCATGCTGGTGACTCAAAAGTTTTCTTAATCAAGGCAAACCCGGGGATAGCGAGCGTGGCCCAAGTAGGTCGCATCCTATATACGATTTCCACTCCACCTTACATCTTCCGCCTCATTTTCTTACTCCGCAAAGTAAACCGTGCGCCTTCCTAAGCGTAACTGACAGGTGCGTATCTCCGGTCTGTAAAATTCATATTGGTCTCGCGTGTCCCGGGCTCCCCCACCCCCCACCACACGTCCAATCCTTTCAACCCGGCAAGATTTAATTTTATACCCGGAACGCGAAAAAATTTCTTTCAACTACTTTGGAAAGCAGGAGAATGGATGGAAATGGATGGGCTGGCAGGGGGGAGGGGGGGCTCTTCCTCCGAGAGAGAATAATATTCGCATTACGCAGGAGGAGTCTGCGAGAAGTTCCTCGCGGGCAAACAAGTTACAGGAAATTAATATTCTTCCGAGACAGAGATATCCGCCCGGTCCCCTTGAGCAACAACCATTAGAAAGTAGCGTGCGCGCGCGCGCGCGCGTATTAAGAAGACCGGAGGTAGAAATCGTAGCGGAGCAAGAGAAATTCCGTGGAAGAAATACAGCCATTATAAAATAGGCAGAGCCAAGCCGTAGCAGCAGCAGCAGCAGTAGTCATCCAGGGGGTTAATAACGTCACCCTGCCAGTTCCAGCCGATTTCCCTCAAAAGCAACAGTGGAAATGAAACCCTCCGCGCGTCCGCCAACCAGGTTTCTTCTCCGGAAGGGTGAACCGCGTCTCTCGAAGAACGATTGCTTGCTGGCCGAGTGCACGTGTCACGGGCCAACGCGGCGCTGCGCGCACGTAAACGCGGAAAACTTTGCTCGTATATCACTCGACGCTACATTCCGCATAAACGCGTGCGTGTGAATCACCGAGAGGCGGGCGGCGGGCAGAGGGGAGCCTGGGAAAAATGGAAAGGGCCACAACACACGAGGCGAGCACCGCGCGCCGATAGCGAGATTAGCCGGGCCAAAGTGCAACGCTGCAAAATCTGCCACGTCACAACACAGCGGCACACGGCACGTCTTGCCCCGATAAAAAGTACACTGTTGACGAAACGACTTCTTTTCGCGGAGAAAACCTTGAATGCTTGAACGATCGGCCCGATGGAGACCGCTGACTTTTTGCCAGCACGTAAGTCCCAAGCCGCCGCCACCGTTCCCGCTTCTGCCGCCGCCACCCCCGCTATCGGCTCTCCACTTTCCGCGCGTGTATGTTTAAAAACAGTCCATCGTGATGGATCGCCGACTAGAATTTTAAACAGCCGTGATACAACCACGCGAGGGAATCAATTGCCGGATACGCGCGTGCTCGCTCCAGGAGGTGGGTGGTCGTACGAAAATTGAAGCGGTGGAAACGCTCGGGGGGGGGGGGGGGGCGAGGGGGTGAAAAAATGCTTGGCAAACAATTTGTTTATTTCTCGGCCGACAAAGCGATGCTCCGCTCCGCTCTACTCCGCTTTGCTCTGTCCGCGCAATCCACCGGAGTCCGGACGAATTAATGTCTCGAGCGAAATACGCCCCCTGTCACCCCGGCCACCCCCGGCGCCGCGCTTCCTCTCGATGCTCGGCCACCCCCGTGCGGCTGCTTTATCATAAGCGTTAATCGCGAATCCTTTCTCTCGCGGTGCCGGTCTCGCTTTCGAGTTAATTCGAGCATTCATCAAAGGGAACCGGGGAAATGAAAGAAAGAGAGGGTGGAGGGTTGTTAGAGGGATGAACGTTCGATTATTCCAGCGAAGTATCGCCCGTTCCATCTCGCGAGAGCTGCTTATGCTCAATCGGCCGCCGGCTCGTTTCAGATCTCGCCAAGGTGGTCGCCTAAGCAGCGTCACGGTTCCACTCGCAATTCCACGCGGAACCCGCCCTCGATTCGGGGGTGGCGTTCGCAAACGTTTTATATTAGCCGTGCGAAGCGACGATCGCACCCCTCCCTCCCACTCTCGTCACACGTGCAAAATATTCGTCATGGTCCAGTGCCGACACCGCTGCAGCCATCACCACCACCACCACCACCACCGCCGCTGCCGCCACTATCAAAGCGGTTGCCGCCACCACCGCTACGAAGGGTTTAGCCGGCAAAAATGGTTTCGCTGCGAGGCCATCGACAAACTGTCGAGTTACTCGAGTTACGCCAGACATTTACCGATGGCCTGTCAAAAATTCATTTTCGCGCTTTCCACCTGTCAATACGCGTTACTGCGTACTCTCTAGCCTCGAGGATTGCATGTACTACCACTCGTTATCAGTGGATCATTCAAAAACGCGATTTCCAATTTTAATGGCGAACTTGCTCAATTGCCAGTTGAAGCTGATAATCGTGGAGGACCGGAAGCGGAGGGTGGATCGCTGCGTCGCTCATGACTCACGAGCTGTATTTTCGCGAGTTTTTCCGCGAGTGCCATCGGGCTTTACGCGATTTTCTTAAAATATGAAAAAGACAAACGTCTTCCCCCCCCCCTTATCCTGCGGCTCCTCTTCCCCCTGGCTCCGAACAAACGCAAATATGGCGAAAGTTTAATTCCACTCGAAACTTTTCATCGCGTTTCTAAAACACATTAATTTATAGTGGCCGTCAATGAGTTTTACAATTAAAATGTTTAACGCTGCAAAGTACTTACACAATTAGACAAAGTTTTACCGCAATTGTTTATATTTGGTTTCCAATGTTTCATGCGCGGCAAACATCAGTAATAAAGTTGACTGCAGTGCGGTTCGGCAGTGGGAAGCAAATATTTTCATCGGCCCGAATATTTGATCGAAACAAATCAAATAGAAAATTATTATCGTGGCCATTTTCTCCGCAGAGAAAATGCTAAATGCTCGCGCGCCCGCAACCCCCGGGGAGAGGACCGCCGCCACCCTGTTTAGCCCGTTCGGTCTCTCCGTCGAAAAGTTCGCACGGGCGACAGCATGCGAGGGGAAACGAATTTCCCCGATCACACGTATGACATAACGCGTTTCCTTATTTGTAATTTAAGACTATATTCATGCCGAGGGAGAAGGGGGTGGAGGGGAGCCATCATTTTGCATACGTTTATCATAAATTCATCGCAAAGTTCGTTGATATATTCCTTTCATTTATTCACTGTTAATCTATTCAAATGTCTATTAGAAGGTAGATAAAGTTGTTTTGCTGATGGATCAACCTATCCATCTCGGTCATCTAGCCGAATACACGCGAAAGTAGCAGCAAACTTACATTACCGTACTAAAGAAATATTGGAGCGACGCTACGTCACCGCGCCTGCTGGCGAAATTCATTTTTGAAAGCTCTTACTTTTTTTACCATCATCATTTACAAATCGAGCTGCGCTTGGCCCTCTCTCTCTCTCTCTCTCTCTCTCTCTCTCTCTCTCTCTTTCTCTTGATCGACCCTCTTTCTTCTTCTCCGGCTACTCCTTTTATTTCCCTCCCCAACCTCATCCGAAACTACACCACGCCGAAATTCACGAATGGACAATCGATATTCTATTCGACGGGAAAACCTCCGAAAGAGGAAACTCTTTTAGAGATGTAGCAAGCGAAAGGAGTAATTCAGGCATTTCGTCCGATCAAACTGTCAAGTCTAAATTCAACCGAGATTTCACTGAAATAGCGTAGAGTCGCACTATCATTGACCAGAAAATTATTTTTCTTCGTGTCATCGTATCGTCATCGCCGTCATCGGCATTTCAACGAGGCAGTACTGATCGAGCTCCCGTAAGTAGAACAATCAACGAATGGAACGGCACGGCACGACACGGCACAGCACGGCACGGCACGGCACGGCACGACACGACACGTCACGAATAAAGCAATTCCCCGATGATCTCGTAGAGGGTGTTTAACCGGGGTGCTCGAGAAGCGGATGAAAGAGGGGAAATCGTAAAGAGTTCGAAGGATCGAGCTGCTTTTGGGGTAAATCTCTGTGGTTCTTTGCTCGGGGAGAAATTACCTTGGTAAAAGGAAGTGCGGGGTCCGTGTCCGTTGGTGTGTCCCATGCCGTCGATTGCGACGAACATCATCAGTAACGCGAGGATAGCGAGTACCGGCGCCGTCCTGGCGTCGCTGACCGGTCTGGGGCCCATTCCTAATTCGACTGGAAGATCTGACGAAGGCGAGGGGGGTAAGGGGTGTGAAGAGGGCACCGCAAGAATCCCGGCTAATTAGCGAGAACACTGCTCGTGCAGCTGCTGGCGTCTAGGACGCCTCCTGCGTGCGTGGCACGTGTCCCGAGAGGCCCTCGGTCGGACCACCCCGTTCATTTCTCCTTCAGGGACCGGACAAACCCCTTTTTTTTAACGCTCCTTCTTCCTCGTGTCCACGCGACAGGCCCTCCAAATCTCTACCCCCCTTTCTCGTATCTCCTGTTTCTTCCACACAGTATCCTTTTCTTCTTCTTCTTCTTATCCTTTTGCCTCTTCTACCTCCAAATCCTCCTCCTCTTCTTCCTCTTCTTTTTCTTCCTTTTCTTCAACTTAATTTTCTCACTAAATCAAAGCTCACCTCATCGGTCACCCCACTAATATCCTCGAGAAACTTTTCCCACGCAAGTTAACTCTGGTCACTGGGATTCAATGCTGAGCAAAAAAATGTAGCACGTCTCTGGCACGCGAACTGTTTCCAAAGCTCAAGGTCACGGCACTCGAAGAGAAACTATAGGGATGAATGAACGAGGAAAGAAAGAAAGAGAAAGAAAGAGAGAAAGAGAGAAAGAGAGAGGGAGAGACTGAAAGAAAGAGAGAAGAGAAGAGAGAGGGAGAGAAAGAGAAATGAGTAAAGCTGGGTAAAAAAGGAGAACAAGAAAGAAAAGAATGAAAGAAAGGAAACGGTGGTTGAGAGCGAGGGGGTAGATTTAAGATAAAAAGAAAGGAAATAAGAGATGGAAGGTAAACGTGGTTAAGAAGAGGGAGACACTCGAACCCGGCGGTTGCGGTTGCGGTGTGCGTGCGGCATTGGCGTCGGCGTCGGCGTCAGTGTGGGTATTGGTATTAGTAGAGGTAGTGGCAGAGAGGCAGAGAGGTAGAGAGAGGTGCAGAGGTATTGGTATTGGTATTTGTGTTGGTATTGGTGTCGGTGTAGGTGTCGGTGTCGGCGCAACCTCGCCGCTCGTGTGTAGCAGAGACTGGTGCCTCTCTCTGTTCGAGAAAGCGACGGTAGCTCTCTCCTCTCTCGAGGCTGGTCCTGGTCCCTCTGTCCCGGGCCGTAGACTGCTGCTCGCTGGAAAGCTTCGCAGTACGGAGCGTGCTCGCGCGGTTCCTCTCCACCTCCACCTCCACCGCCGCCACCGCTCTACCTCCCCCACCCCCAATCTGACTCCCCCCGCGCCTTCTCCACGCCGGCCGATAAACTTCCTACGGGCAGCAACCCCCTCTCTCCCACCACTTTATCTATCTCTCTCTCTCTCTCTCTCTCTCAACCCCCGAACCCCTCGATCCCATTCGTACTCTCCTGCAACCCTCGAAGCCTGTTCGCGCGCGCGTGCGCACGCGCGCATCCACCGTGTGCCCTGATGCCCGGGCACCGCTGCTGCCACTGCTCTGCTGCCACCGCTGCTTCCTCGTACCTTCACAAATCTCTTGCCGCCACCACCACCGTTGCCGCCGTCGACGCCGCCGCCACCACCATCGCCATCCCCATCCCCCGTTTACCTCACCTCCATCCTTTTACCCTGTCTGCCTACCTGCCTGCCTGCCTGCTGCCTTTGCTTACTCGCTTACTCGCTTACTCGCTTATTCGCCTACTCGTCTACTTGCCTCTCCTCCACCTGCACCATTTCTCCTGATACGTCTACTCCTGGTCCTGTTGAAACTGCCACTTGCCAAATCTCTCTCCCTCTTTTTCTCTTTCTCCCTCTCTCTTTCATCAAACTGAACAAACCAACCCTTGGTCTTTTTAGTCCAGTATCCCGTCCGTCCCTCCTTTCTTTGTCCTGAATTCTCTACTTTCAGTGCCACTTCCATTATCCAGCTTGGTACCTATGATCCAGTCGTTATTGAGGAAACTCGGTTCATCTCAGTCCTCTTCTTCTCTCCCTTGCGGTGTTTAACCTGTCGAACGCTGCTTGCTGACTTACGCTCGGCTAATAATCACTTCCGTAAAGAGAGGAAGGAAAAGAAGAAGCAGGGGGAGAAGGGCCAAGGGAGGATGCGAACTCCAACGCTCGTCGCTCCTCGTTTCCACTACTCGTGGAAAATTGATCTTTTTCCTCGAGGGCACAGTCGTAAAATCACGCGTTTCCTTTGTTTTCGCATTAGTCAAAGTCACTCCTTCAGCTGCATGCGAATACGCTCTTAAGCATGCATTACAAGTTTCCCTATGGTAACGCACTTTGAATTTCTCGCGGTGCTTTCACTGCGCTTTTGCCGCTTCTTCTTTCTTTCTTTTGGATTGCGCATACACGCCGCGGAAGTTATGGTTTCGCGTTGATTTCTTTATATGCTGATATTCCTGAAGCGAACGAATGAATGCGCCGCGGTCTAGATCGACCGTGTACCAAGGAATTGACTGCAGAGAGCTGTGCTGTTGCCGTTGATGTTGATGTTGATGTTGTTGCTGCTGCTGCTGCTGCTGCTGCTCGTGTCTGCCTACTGCTGCTGCTACTACTGCTACCACCACTGCTCGTGTCTGCCTACTGCTGCTGCTACTACTGCTACCACCACTGCTCGCGTCTGCCTACTGCCTGCTACTTCTACTCCATGCTCCATTATTCCACTGGAAAACACCAAGGCCTTAGGTTTTATTGTATCGTAAAGGTACTGTGCCGGCTTTCAAGCAGTGAATCTAAATTCTGTAATATCGGCGGGGACCATTTCCCAATATTTTTCAATTCCGCTTCATTGATCTTTCCTTTTATCTTATTCCGCTTTGTTTGCCTTGACCAGCCAGCATTGCATTAAAGCCTTCTCCTTCCGGAAAAAGTGCATTTTCCTCCCGAAGCTGGGGGTGGCGGTATCTCGCCGAACCCCCTTCCTCCCTCCATCCCTCCCTAGCAGACTTCCTAAGTAATTCAGTACTCGCCAAATCTACGTCTCTCCTGCGACAATTGAAAATGGTCGTCTCTACGTTACGAGGGGAAACAAATTTCCTCGATCGTCATACATTTTTCCAGCATTCGCCCTTTTTAATTAATATCCTACCCATTTTATTTCCTCCTTTTCGATCCAACTCTCGAGGCGCGCGCGCGCGCGCGCTCTCTCTCTCTCCAGCTCTCTTTCCGCTTTCAGCGGGTTACTGCCGTTTTCTTTTTGCTTTCGATTCCACTCGCATTCCTTCTGGATCGCGTTTACTGCTGCGTTCGACTTTGAAGTCGACTCTTTTCGCCATTCCTCATCCCTCGTCAGCACGTAAAACCATAAGGAAAAAACGATCAATTAATCTCACGAGTGCTTTTTTGCGCGCTCGGCTAACAATTGCCATTTCGCCTCTTTCACTCCTCCCACCTTTTTTCTCACTCTACCTTCCCTCATACTCTTCACCACCGCCCCTCCCCTCCCCCTCCCCCTTCAACCCTCTTTCCGATCAGTCTCATAGTTGGCGGTGGTTGCTGGTGGCCCAGTGGTTTTATTTCTTTTGGTTTCGCCAGCGTTTCGTCTCGATCGCTTCCTCCCTCGATTGACTCTCAAACTGACTCGTCTGTTCTTCCCTGCTGACAGCGGAAAACGAGTTTTATTACGGTGGACCGGGCGTCCCAACAGATCGGTGACGCCGATGGCGTGTGGACTAGCAGACTCTATTACCGAGCGAAAAGAGAGACGACCAACTGGATCTGCCAATGCAGTAATATGGTTATTACATCGACGCAAGAGAAGAAAACTTTTCGATCTCCCTTCGTTCGTTCTCTGGACTCTCTACCTTCTTCTCTCTCTCTCTTTCTCTCGCGCGCGAGCGCTTCTTCCTTTTTCTTTCCTCTCCTTTTCCTCTTCTTCTTTTTCGAATTTATCCAACTGCACTACCGGCAGCATTCTGCATTTTCTCCGCATCTCTCTCACGCTTCCCTCAAATTTCATTTTTGATATTTTATTCCTCCGACTACTTTTCGATATTACTTTATAGATGATTTTCCATTTGATTCGCCGCCCTACGAGATGCTCTCCCGAGAAAACGTTGCGCGAATTTCGTTACGAACTAGTCGTACTTTTAAAACTATTACATTCCTGCCAAATTTCCCCCATCGAACTCGTCGAATCGCCAGACCCACCAACCCCTAAAACTCCAAAGCTACGATTTTTCACATTCGCCTCCAAGATTTTCTCCGATCATATTCCCTTCTTACACGGGTGTCTCTCGCGTTCGTTTTCACTCTCCTTCCACCCCACCTCCACCTTCAAGCCCGACAGGTCCTGGTCTAGACAGGATCTGGCTAACGAGCCAGGAGTTTCGTTAAGCACGACTCGGACGTCAAATGAACGCTCGTCGCGATGCGTGGGATGACGGGTCTTTCGTGTCGTCGAAAGAAGAGCGGAAGGAGCACCGTCGACGAGATTGCGATTATAACGAGCATAATTGGCCGAAATCACAATGTTACAATACGACCTTGCCGCGAGCACGCTGCCGTAATGTTTATTATCGGAAAGACGTTCTCTCTCGACGGAGCACATCGAGCGCCCGAGGAGAGTGACCTTGAACGCGAGACTCGCGCATCCTCCACCGACATTACCGTACACGAATTTCCCAGGAATTTCCCCGTCCGCAGCGTCGACGAAGAGAGCTCCTAACGACGGAGCTTCCGAGCTCCTCCCCTTCACCCTCCAGCCGCCGCCATTCTCTCTCCTCCGATTCGCATTAGAAAAAAGCAGCCGAAAAGCGGATACGGAGAAATTTGCCAGAGGCCGAGGAATTTGCTAAGGGAACATTCACAAATCTTCCCAGTCCGCTGGGTGCTCCGTCTTGCTTGCTTCTTCCCCCACCCGCGACGCCCACCACGTCTCCCTCCCTTTCTTCCTATCCATCGTTTACTCCCCTGGCAGCTTTCCTCCTGCCAGCCACCCCCGTCGCTCCGCCGGGTAACGAGTTCCGTTACGACAGGCCGAGCACGGGATCGGCGACTCTGACGGGACCCTCGCCCCTCAACTCTGTTCTGTTCTGCTTCTACTCTGCTCTGCTCTGCTCGCGTGCGTTCCCACTGCAGATAGAATTAAGAGCGACGGAAGCGATTGTTCCGAAATTACAGCCCGTACGATTTTCTCGCCGGAAGATACGGCAATCGCTCGCGGAAATTGCTTTTGAGTGCACCACCGATCAAAGCGCGTCCTGAATAATTTATGGACCGCTCACCGACGCACCACCGCTACTTGCTCCATCCTCAACCCTCCCTCTTGTTTACAATAGTCGACAATTACGAATCGCACTTTTATCTCCCCCCGCGCCAGCCTCGCCAGCCAGCAACAATAAGAATGCCCGTATTTCCGCTGCTGCCACCCCCTCGCTCGCTGTTGCTCCTCCCGCACACTCGGCGGTGATCGCTCGGTCGTTCGGCTACTCGGTCGGACCGAGAAAGCCGGAAGAAAAATTGTGGAGAAACCGCCGGAGATTAATCTTCCACGTTTCTTCTGGGAGATTCGATGATAAGAAGAGCGATATCGGGGCGATGATTCGTCAGAAAAATGGCGCAACAGATATTAAGATTTCAGTGGTTTCCGTTGATCGACTTTAATGAGTTTCCTCGCGGGGGTGGTAAGGGTTGCGGAGGTCGCTCGCTCCGGGATGTGGAAGACGAGCGGAGGAATTAAGGCCGATGGAAGCGATTGTTCGGGAATTACGACGAACCATTCTGTCGTTAACGCCTGCGAGCTACGTATGAAGCTGCTGGCTGGCTGGTTGGCTGACTGGCTGGCTGGCTGGCTGGCCCACCACCATTAATTAAACTTGAATGGTGGGGGAGGGGGTCTAGATAAAAGTGCTCGCGCTGTACTATTCGCACGGAACGTTATTGTATCATACACCCCCTCCAGAGAATACACTCTATATATAAACTTTGTATATTTTGCATGACTTAGAGGTTCTTTGTTGGGTGATAAGCATAGTCCAAAGTATATCGACCAGGTGAACCGTGGAGGGAGAAGGGCCACCGTGAAAAACCAAGAAGATGGAGGAGGGAGAGACGCGAGACCCCACCGCTATCGCTAAAAATTTCACCAGGGATTCTTTATGGAAAATCTGAGTAGGCAATCGGACGTACTCTACTCGGATGTTTGTTAAAAGGAAAGACAGAGAGAGAGAGAGAGAGAGAGAGAGAGAGAAAGGAGAGAGAGCAAACTATCTATCAGCCGGCAACTTCATTAGGGTGATCAAGGAATTGATTCGGCTCGTCTAGACAGAAGTATACGGTATCCCTAACCACGTGCGTATAATACAATACCAGGCTACCTGGCTACTCTCCGGCTTAGCGGCAATATTCGATACTTAGCGTTAACGAGTTTCATAACTATTCGATATGACCAGCACCCTCGGCTCCGCCGCCGAGCCTCGCCCGGCCGCTTATTAGCCCCGTTCTTCCCTCGAGTAAATGCTGTTTTTTTACTACGTCAGAGTAAACGAAGCTTTGTTTAATAATTGACGTTGTGTCACGAACGCTCCGGGCGATTGGAACTTGGCTTAAATAGTCTACGTGACTACTACAATAACAATCAGCGGGATAACGGAGCGGCAGTATAACTGAGAGTGTTATGGAGGAAGTTGAATGTCGAATGCAATTAGAAATTTCCCTACGTACGTATGAGGAACTGGTCCGTTGACTTGGCAACTGGGAAATATCGCGCGCGATCCAACGATATGGATCGATCGATCCAGGAACTCCGCGATCTACGCGTCCCTCTCTCGCCATCGACGCGCCTGTGCTTTACTCTTTTCTCGCGCGCGCGCGCGGTCATCGCTGCCGCCGATTTGTTAGCGAGTACTTTGATCACACACGCTCGAACGACATGAATATGCAGCGGAGAAGTATCGCTGCGAGCCACAGAAATCACCCCCCGACATCGAATTCCAGCTTTGCTACTCGCCGGGTTAATATACGAGAATATGGTTTTTCAGGGGTTTTACCGTGTAATAAGTCAGACAATCGCGCGCGGAATATCATTGACGATTCAAGATCGAAGCTTTAAATCAGAGAAGTGACGAGTGTGACCCTCCGCAACCCTTTGACATTTTTGCGCGTATCATTGTTGCACCCTGTACGCGTATATCCACAATTTCGAGATTCTGATGAATACGAAATTACTTTTTATTTCTCCGCGCTTTGAAGCTGCCGCCACCACCGCTACCGCCGCCGCCACCGCCGCTGCTTCCACTGCTGCTACCGGTGCTACCTGCCTCAACTTTATTTCGCTCATACTTTTAAAACTTTTACGAGCATCGCGCGTATATATCTTTTAGCAAGGAATAATAATCATTCGTATAGGTACGATCTAATTACTTGGAGCTAGTTAGGCGGGTAATACATTCGGTTGGACACTTTACTGCCTCTCCTGCCACCTCCCCCCACCCCCCGTCCCGCTCCCTCTCCTCGACTCTTTTTATAATCGTTTTAAAGACAGTTCAAAATTGGAAGTAATTACGAGCTAGTTTCATAAAGAATTTAAGGCGACTTTAAAGTTTAAAGTTTGCCTTGCAGCGTGCCCTGTCACGCAACCTGTATATTAAAGTCACCGTTAACGCTTAAAGCGGTTGTAAAATCTTGGCGAAACTAGCACGGACGCATATTGCTAACCATATCTCGAAAGTGGCAGAAATCACTTTCGTCCTTGAGGGAGGGGAAGAATATATGGCCATTTCCCAGAATCCTCCGCGTCTTCCCCGCGCGATATCGCCACTACCTGTCCCGTCAACGTGGACTCGATTCTTGCGATTCAGGGGAGGGGGAGGGATGTTTCACGCAGTCACGCACGCCGAAATTACAGGAGCACTCCGCTTAATTAACAGCTGCGTATGTGTCGAAGCGAAATTGCGTCCGATTAATCTCGCGGCCGAAACCGCGTGCTTCTATTCATTATGTCGGCGAGTAAAATGAAATTTGCGTTTGGCTCGACGACCTTAATTGGGCTCCTGCGAAAATAAATCTTGAACGACGTATCATTTCGCCGCTCACCGAGCTTGCAAGCTCCGTTCCGTCGTCTCTCTCGCTCGCTCTCTCGCTCTCTCGCTCTCCGTGAACAAACAGAGCCGGAGGCTTCCGGTAGATTCACCGCGTGCGTAAGTACGTCCTTAAGACGAGAGTGTAAATCAAGCCCGAACATACACCCTACCACCCCCGAACCTCCCAAGACACCCGAGCCAGGCTGCAGCGACATGTCGGGCACGAGCCTAAGAAGTTCCCTAATTACTTCATTAAGCAATTCGAGCAATGTCCAGGCGTGTCAGTTTGCCAAGAAGGAAATTTTCCAGGATCTCCGGACTTCTCGGAACTGGAGCGGGGCAGGGGGCGTTGGCCACCACCCCGCCGGTCCTCGGGTTTGAGCAGCTTCGTCGGGTTGATCCGGACTGACCGAGGGTCGGGGTTGGGGTTCGCGGGAGGAGGGAGGAGGTTCGAATCGAAACCCGAAGCCCGTGCGCTGGATAAACAAAAGGCGCGCGAGCGGAGCCAGATCGTGGCGGAGATAGGCGACTTAGAGCGAACTCCTTCTCGATAGTTAATTATTAACGGGCGAGCCTGATTTGCAAGTGCGTCGCTTATAATCCACTTAGGAGCTAATCGAATTCCAGCCGGAGCCGACAACACGTTGTCCGATAGCCTCGGCGATCGGTTGCTCTACAGTTATACGTGCCCCGTATACCCGAGCGATTCCCCGTATAATTTTCAATGGGGAAAAAGGAAGATTGCGCGCCGGTTGTTATCTAGCCGTGGGTAATTTCGATTTGTACGCGAGGCAGGCGAGCGACATGAAACTAAAGGCGTAAAATCGTGGCGAGTCAGAGATCGAAATGATCCGCATAAAGATGGGACGGTCAAAGCGCGCGAGCGCGCTCTCTCCCATAACATGAAAAGATGAAAAATGACTTCGAATGCTGCCAGGAGAAGCGCGGGACGGACGGATGGACGAACAGCGGGGAGGGAGAAAAGTTTTTAGTGGATATTTTTTAAATAATCCTTCCTTCTTCGAGGCAGACTCTTTTTTATGCGCGGCATAAAGGAACGGGGATAGGGGGGGAGGAAGTAGGTAAATAAGTTAGCTGGAAATAAAACAGCAGCGCGCAGGGTACGTTAATAAAGAAGGGCACTAGTCGTGACGTAATTTTACCGACCAAAATGGTAAGAGGGCGACATCAGGCATATCGCTATAAAAAGCAAGCCAGTTGGTTATTGCCGGCTTAAAACGTCGTGTCGCTCATAAATATAGAGGTGGACGCGTCGTTGAGGAATGAGCGCCGAGAATAGCTAATCAGGCAAAAGGAAATGAAAGAATTTTCATTAATAAGGAAGTAATAAAAAAGATGCGCGATGGAGAAATAATAATAGCGCATCGGGCCGAGGAGAGCAAGGAAAACAGGAAGCAAAAAGAAGGTCGGATATATCCCGGTAGGAAGACGACGAGCGGGAGCCAGCAAGAGGAATTGCAAAGAATAAAAGAAGATTGCTGCCACTTGTTATTCAGCTGTTGTTTCATTTCACTCGAATGCGAGGTAGACGCGTTCAGTGGCGTGCGCGCGCGCGCGCACACCCGGAACTTTGGTCTTCGGTCGGGGCAAAAGTGAAAATAGCAAATCGAAGTTGACGGAAGGAAAGTTAGCGTTAATAAAAGTAGTACGGATCAACGATGTCGGCGGCGGCAGCGGCGGCGGCGGTGGTGCTGGTAGTGGTGGTACCGCGAAAGATAACGGAAGGCGTGAAAAATGCGACACGAGATATCTCGACACGAAGACGTGTAACACGAGGATCGTACACCCCCTCCCACCCCCTCGCTGCCCATATAGAAGATTCACGATCCTTGAACACTTACGTGCCCGGTGTACGTACATGGATGGAGCACCGAGAACCACCCCCTCCCCCTTTCCGTTCCCATATAATTTCTAGCCGAATGTTTCTACATTTTTTAGTACTCTCGCATCTCGAGCGAGCACAAGGTCCTGCGCGAAAGCACCGAGGAGAATGCACCGTCCGATTATTCCGATGAACGACCTTGAATCGATCGGAAACTATCGTTGGACGATTCGCTGGAAACTTTGAAGGCGAAGCTTGTCCGACCGAGGAGGGAATATTCCAGAAAGAACTTGTCCGATTGATTTTCGATATCAATTAATGGACGGACGAGGAATTAACGGGACGGACAGAAATAAAGAGATAAGGAGAAGAGGGAGGGAAGAGAGGGGAGAGGCTTGGGAGTCCCCAGGCTCGTAAGAATTCACGATCCTTAAACACTTACGTGCCTGGTGTACGTGCCGTGACGATATAGGACCGAAAGTCAGGAGTTGGAGGGAATCCCGTGTAATTTTCATTGGGAAAAAAGGAAAGTGAGCGCGCGGAAGAGGAGGGAATCGACGTTAACAAAGAGGATCGAGAGGAGCCGAGAATAGTTCAGCGGCCAATTACTGTTGGAATTTTTACGGGCGATTTAACCGCCCTGACTCTCATCCCGTGAACGCGCGTGAGTCAAGTGGTATCTTCTCCGTCGTCGTCGTCGTCGCTGTCGTACACCTCGTCGTTACCCTAGTCCTAGCACGGTGGCCTTGGCCACAGGACAAGAGCCGGAGAGCCCGGAGAAACTCTGCATAGCCAAGCAAACCGGAGGTCCGGGGAAAATAGCGTGAGAAAAAGAAGCGTCTCGTTAGATAAAAGGAAAACAGGAAAGAATTAAGTTCAACCCCGAGGAAATCTGGTTGGAAGGAATTTCCATGTGGAGTCTCGCCGCAGGATTTAGGAGAAAGGGCCACCTGGGAACCAAAACGAGCTTCCTCCTTTCCCTTTTCTCCCGTGGCACTCTCTTTCGCCTCTACCCCGCCGTCCCCCACACCCCCCTCGACGTCTTATCCTATCGCGAACACGCCACATTACCGCTCTTGCATTCTTTCCCTCTGCAAACTACATATTCAAGATTTCCTCCTCAAACACCGGTCTTCCACACCTCGCAAGAATTTATCTTGCCTTCTTATTCCGATACTTCTTTTCTCCCTCAATGATATTCCTTCCCGATCCCTCTCCTCCCCCGCCGACCTTATCTCGCCAAGATTTTTTGCCAGCCATATTTTTTCCCAGACTCCCGCCAGTTTTTCGCCACTCGGGCCATTGACCCAGATAAGCCCCAGTTAGTTTGGAAAAATTGAGATGCTTCGGTCCGATAAGCCACATTTTCATTCGATTTAGGACTACTCTGGCTGCGAGCATCGACTTCCGGCCCCTGCAAAATTCCTCCCTTTTTCCCCCGGAGGAAAATTCAGCGTTTCCCTTTGTTATCTTTTCACAGGCTTGCTTTCTCGGCAACGCTTGCACTTCCTTCTTCTTGAAAACCCACTTAGTTGCGGAGTAAAGTATTATTTGCTTTTTCCTTGCTCTTCGGATTTCCTGTTCTTTGGCAGGAGCATTCTCTACTGGTGGTTCCCTGTAGCTTCCGTCCGGTGTACACGCTGATGCTACGTAACGCAGACAACGCGCGCGCGCGCCATTCGGGTTCCACCGGCTGGAGAACAACAGCCGGGGAGCAACCGGATGAAATAAGAGTGAGTCGTACTACTGCGGCAGATGCGGCGGCGGCGACGGCGGATCCAACGCCGACACTGGCCACAGCCTCGCCTCGCTGCCTTTGTCGCCGGATTTTAAGAACAAGCACCACGCAAGTGTGCGCTTCTTCCTTCCTATTTCACCCCCGCAAGTCTCCACTCACACCCCTACCCCCATTCACCTCCGCCACTGTATAAACGCGCACAGTGTGTCAGAGAGCAAGCAAGTCTAGCGACGGCGCCGTTAAATATTAAACGGAGATTGTGTGTCGCGACCGGGGCATGCTCGGGGACCACCACCGAATGGCCGCTGATGAATCGATAATACTCATGAATAGTGAACGTTACGAATTTTCTCGTTAGCTCGCTACGTCTTGTCGCTTTAAAATTTATAATGACCGCCTCTCACTGCCACCTCCACCTCCACCTCCACCTTCATCCACTCTACTCCGCTCTGCTCTACTCTGCTCGTCCGTTGACATTCCTGCCAGCTTTCCAGATTGAAATCATCCGACGCCACACCACCCTCCACCATCCACCGCGATGAAGCAGTTTTACTTCCGTAATTATAATTATACTTTTGGCATAATGTCTCTGTACACAGCTATGCCACTGCTAGGTACTTGTGGAATAAATGTTTCGCATTATTAGTTTGCCCCAGTTTCTATTGCAGATTCTAAGAGTCCTCGCTATAAAATTCTATAAAATAATGTATAATGATTGCACCCTATTCCTCCCTTCATCCCTTTTCCGCTCTTCGCCCCTTTCTCTCTTTGCGAATGCACTGCTACACATTCTCCGTGGATATTTAAATTCATTTCAACCGAGATTCTGGGTATAGGTGTGTGTGTGTGTGTGTGTGTGTATGTGTACGGGCGAGCCGGCGAATCCGTGTGTGTGTGAGAGATTAGCGAAACTGATTTTTAGCTGGCTTTCTTAAAAAAGCAGACATCCCATTATACGTGTTCTCGGCGTAGTCAAGATTATAATAACTGCTGCGTTATCGCGATTATACTTTTGCCTACTGTAATCACAATCCTACGTGCAAACCGGACTACCATTTTATCTCTAAAGTACCGCTCTTTTAACCTCTTAAGAGCAAACTAAAAATTTTACAAACTAGCCCCTCTCTATTACGCGAACTCCACCGAAGAAAATCATCGAATTTCTTTGCTTCACCGCCCGATCGTCACATCCACGGGAGTCGTAACGATTTTTCATTTCGGAAAATTATCGATACTCTTGGCGAGTTCTCAAACGCGGCAATACCCTTCTCTCCTTTTTTCAGCAGAGCAAACTGTAGTTATCTCTTTCTGATAAATCTTTTTTAATCGATGTCCAAACTTATATTTAAGTTTGGCAATTTACACCAATTTCCTAATTAATGGTCGTACTTAGCTGTAAGTGAACTACATCGATAGACATAAATTTTGAGCTTAACCACCCTTTTGCGAGGTATTTCCACGAAACTCACAGTTCAAGCACAGTTAAAGAGCTGTAGATCCCGTTCCGAATAATATGCTGAACCCACCTGATATAGAAATTTTAACAATGGGACAAGTTTAAATCAAATTGAGATTTAATTTTTAGGTTTAAGGCTCACCCAAAAATATTACTCGGCTGCGCTAACTGCTAGCTTTCATGGGGGAAAATTCTCCCTCTTCTCGTCCTTTCCAAAGTGTATCCATTAACTCGTGAGACGTGTGACGAAGAAAATGCTCCGGGATAATAAACATAGTAGATACTCGGATAAATGAAATTTTCCAATGAATTAATTTTCAAGTTTTTATTGGTTTCCTACCGTAAAGGCGGCTATACTCCGGAGAAAAGTTTTCCACTGAAAAGCAATAATTTAGATAATTTTAAATAGCATTAGACAAGGAGGAGAATAATCCAATAAAGACAATCGACTAGAACCTGATACACGTAATTGCTAAATGTAAGTTTCAATCGATATATTGGAAATTTAGTTAAAGCGAAGGAAAGTGGAAAATTAGGTTAAATTTCACATTTTGAAAAAGTCTCTGGCATGATTTCCAAGCAGTTATCCAGAGATAAGTTTTGTTTCTCGAATCGTTGACTCTGCAGGAGAGGAAACTGCAAGTAGAAACTGTAACCGTTGGGTCGGCCGAGCCTCGAGGGATCGAAACTTGTAATAGCTACGAAAACATCGCAGGGTTTTAACATCCAAATTAATGCACTCGCGCATTGGACAATTCGGACGGAAAATCATCGCGTGCGTACACGCGCGCGTCGGACGACGATTCGGAAATTATCGAGGAAAAGCGCAATTCGATAAGAATCGACTGGAGTAATCCGAGTACACATATTTAGCGCGGTGCTAATATTGATTTGGCACAAATGAAAGTTGAGCGCGCTTAATTTACGAATGTCAAACACGACGAGAGGTGTCCAGGACCCATTGGAACCCTCGTGTACTAATCGCTGTGTACCGTTAATTATTGACAATTTTCGGTGGCCTGTAATTAACCGAATATGTCGGAGTATTACGTGGCATCCAGTTGCTTACAGCAAAGCATGAAATGCGCAGCAAGATGCCGCAGCTCGCAAATACACGACTACGCGACTAGCTAGCTATTTGGAATCCCTGATACCCAGTTACCGAAATAACTCGAAGTGAAGGTCCAGTGGCAACATTTGGTTAGTTTCGCCTTACACCGATAGGTTTCACACCACCATGATTGCGTTTACCTTCCTCATTATCGGGGACGGAAGAGCAACCGTTTCGTATGCCGAACTCCAATTAATTCAAGGACAAAGGGTCCAGAGCGGAGCTTTGCAGAAAACTGAGGGAGCGAGAGAGAGAGAGAGAGCCTCGATGTTTCGCATAAACAGAAATATTACGATTAGTTTCGTTACGCGAGGAAGGAGGACAAGGGAGCCAATGCATTTGTACATTTAAAGCCAGTTCGGATTTCAAGTGATATAGCAGTGGGTACATTCGTGACGCGATAACAATAGAACCGGCTTGAATCGACTTGAATTTTAAAGGACGCCGTAGTACGGGAAAAGGACCTCTTTTCAAGGATAGAGCCGAGCTTTAAGGCTCAACCTAGCCAACTGCGGGTGAAGCTGATCGCGAGGGAAACCAAGGTTGGTTTGTCGTCTCCGGTCGCCCGACAATGAGTTTCTCTCTTCGATTTATCGTCGAACGTGCTGACGGATTTTCCTCGCTGCCTCAAATTCCCAGTTCAGTCACGTCGTGACGATTTTACACGCAATATTACGATTTCCATTTTCCGCGAAGCTTAACGTTAAAAGTTCTACCTACCCTCTCTAATGAACCCCCCGCGAAAGGCTCATATTCGCCTCGGCGGCGCGTACTCGCCTCGAGAAAAAGGGTAGAACCTCGAAATAAATCAGCCTTTCGAGCGAGAGAACGATATCTCGAAAAAGCGATATCGGTTCGCCGTTATCGTTATCATTAAGAGAGGGAAAAGAAATGGGGGAAACGAAGGAATTTCGGGAAAAAGAGCAAAAACGAAAGTAGCTACGATGGGTGGTGATGGTGGTGGTGGTGGTGGAGGTGGTGGTATGTGGTCTGGTTAAAATGCAGAAGCCAGCTTTGATACATTGTGAGAGAAAGAGAAAGAGAGAGAGAGAGAGAGAGAGGGAAAGGGGGTAAAAGGTAAGTCGTACGGCGACAATGGGACGCGTTGAATTTCAAAAGACGAGAGGTCCAGACACGAGGATGGTTCTTCGTCCTTCGCGGGGGAAGGTGGAGGTGGGGGTGCGAAGCAAGACTGAGTCAGCGGAGGGAGAGAAGGGCTCGTGTCCCGATCGCGAAGCCAAGGAAACCAAGGTTGGTTTGTCGTCTCCGTCGCCTGACAATGAGTTCCACACTTCGATTTATCGACAGGGGCTACCCCCCTCCCCTCCTCCCATCCCCATCCTTTTCTCTCATCCCCGACTGCACGTTCCATCCGAAGCGGCTCTCCGATTCAGACAGTCAGGTTCCGAGGGTCCCACTTCCAGGGCGGAGGCTCACCCCCGAATCCCGAGCCTTGGAATTTCGATGCGAACTCACCCTAGGATTTAGGGGCAAAGCTCGAAGGAGCCGAGTTACTCCGGGGCACTTGCCTCCTCCACGGCCCGGTGCGGCTTCACAAATCTCCCTCCAATTCTCCCTCTCTCTCTCTTTCTCTCTCTCTCTCTCTCTCCCTCGACAAAACCCTCCCGCAACCCCCTCTCTCCTCACCCATTTCGCTCCCTTCCAGCTATCCGGTCGACGTAACAAGTTTCGTTACAACAGGGACACGATGCTCGGCCAAACTTGCGCCATCTCCATCTCCATCTCGCTCCATTCTACTTCTCGATATGTATAGGCTGCACTACCACCGTCGCCGCCGCTGCCACCCCTAACCATTGCAGTATCACGCCGCACAGTTTGCGCCAAGATTCACTGCGCTGTCCCAACAAACTCTCTCACTCTCTCTCTCTTTCTTACTTTTTCTCGAAAATTTACTTCCTTCCTTTCTTCCTTCCTCTCTTTATTCCTTATTTCTACGTTTACTTTTCGCTAGCAACCGGATCAACGCGCCAAAAACTGTAAAACGGTAAAAACGCTGTGGGCAATGAGGAACGAGTGGCGGGAGAGAGAGAGAGAGAGAGAGGGAAACAAGCAAACACTACAAGTTTGGTTATATGGAAACGCAATTGACGTTTCACAGTTAATTTTACGTCATTTTACGATAATTTGTATCGACGCGCCTTTCACCTCGCGCGCAATATCGGAATTCAATTATAGCGTTATATTTTCAATTTGACTTTTATTTTTTTAGATTTTTCATTTTGTCGCACGGTATACGCGTAATTCCGAAGAATTGCAGAGTCCCAGTTAATAGGGGTGGTGGCGGCGGTCGCTGCTGCTCCGACGTACTCCGAACGATTTTCAACTCGTTAGGGAGCAACGCGAAAATCCAGATTATTTTTAACTTAGGTCGATCCCGACTATTCCAGGCCTCTCCCGGTGCTTGCTCGAGCCGCAACACGCGGTGCGGCTTCACAAATCTCTCTCCCCTCCTTATCCCGTCGACGTAACAAGTTTCGTTACAAGAGGGACACGATGCCTCGGCTGAGCTTTGGGGGAGAATTTGCCGCGTAGGCCCTGTCACATTAGGGATTTCCGTTCCGTGCATATGCCGCCTTCTCATTATATCGGTAAACAGACGTCCAAGAAGAAAAATCCAACCAATTGAATCTAATCGAAAATATTCCAAGGGAAGCCTCTCTCCTCCCCCCGTCCAATGCATTATTCCTCGAATGTCACGCGTTGCAAAGAGAGGAGGAGGAGGTGGAGGAGGAGGAGGGAAGAGAAAGATAAAACCAGGCGTTTTACAGCAATAATATTTTCACCTTTATTATTGGTATAAAAAATTGCGGACAAAGCAACGAAACTTGTATTTTTGGAAAATAAAAACCTCCGAGTGGTAGCGATGGTAGTAGTGGCGGCGGTGGATGGCGATGGTGGGTCGATTCATCGATGGAACACGACTAAAATTTTAGTAACGTGATTTTTGAAATAGTGGTTGCTTTAGCGAAAAATTAGTTATGACGGGTAGCAGAGGAATTTCACAGATAGCGACGCATATGAAATAAATGATTTATCCCGCTAGCCGGGCGACTGGCCGATTCGGGCTGGCAGGCATTTGCTTTCACCGCGACAAGGTGCGGTTTCACAAATCTCCACCCCCCACGCGTTCTGTCGACGTAACAAGTTTCGTTACAACGGGGACACGATGCCGAGGCAAACTTTCCAAATATAAGGCCCGTATATCTGTATGCGCGCTCGAGCGATGTATATGTGGGGAAGCGACGAGGTAAGGTCCTGGGAGACACGGAGAAGAACGTCGTCGTCGTCGTCGTCGACGTCGTCGTAGCAGAATGCCACTCTCCTCGTGTACGAGAAGAGAGAGAATTGTCGGAAAAGGGAAGTAGAAGACGTATGGTATACGCGCTGTTTGCGGGGAACAGACAAACCAGGACAAAAGACTGTGCTCGCAGTGTTCGCAAGGCGCGCGCGACCCTCGGAATGTCGTCGTCCCATTGATAAAATATTTTTATACCGCGTTGACCTACGATTCGCCCGCGACCCATCCCCGCCGCCCACTCGCCTCTTCGCCGAGGAATCGATGATTCAACGTTTGCTCGTCTCGACGACCCTCGCCAATCAGCAAAATTACGAATATCGCTGCGAAAGCAAATTCCACCCCTCCCCACCCCCCTTCCGACAGCGAAGAGGTTTCTCCGGGGAGAGCAGCGACGACGGGTGCACCCCGTCACCCGGAGGAATTCCACTTCCTCTCGCTACCCTCCGAGAGTCACCCCCCGAAACTCTCGGGGGTGGCGCTCGTCCAACCAATTACAAGCTAAATAAAGCTTAGGATCCGTCATAACGTGGATTTAATCGCGCGTAGAGATGTGACTCCTGCGAGTGCGACGACGCTCCGGGTAGTGGAGCGGCGAGGGGAGGGGGAGGGAGGGAGGTCGAGTCCAACTCGAGCCTGAGTTGGCTAGTTTGGCAGGATAATGGAGTGCACGTCGAACGGTGCCAAAATTGTTCCACGGTTAAGTCGAACATGCCGGGGGTCGATCCAATCGGAGGGGGTGGTGGAGGGGGCTGTATTACGATCTCGTGCTCTTCCGCCGGAGTTTCTAGGAGCCCGGGCCGCCGTAGGATCCATAAACTCCGGCGGACGTGTTCGACAGCGTTTCGACTGGTCGGAAGGTCGAGCTCGTGATCCGAACTGCTGCCGGCTGCTGATACTGTCTGGTCATCAAAACCTCCTATCCAGACGTAGGGAACCCACTACTGGAGAAGAAATTTGCTGTTTACGACGGAACAGCCGCTCTTGATCTGGACGGTCTCTCCTTTGGCGCGACCACCGTACCTACCTACGTACGTACGTACATGTCTCCCTCTTTTCTGACTCTACCACACGTTTCCTTCCTTTTTCCCCCGACTCTCTAAGCTCGACCCCCTCTCCTTCCTCTTCCTCTTCCTCTGCCTCCTCGTTGCCGCTGCAACCCTCCAACTTTCTTTCCACCGCTCGTAATATCGTCATTACGACGTTTGTAATCGGATAAAAGCTTACGTTCCCCGCGATTCCTCCGGCAATGCAGGAAGAATCCGGCAGATCGCTGTACTTCTTTCCTTCTTTCATCATCTTGATCTTGGCTCGTCCGGTAAACGATACCGTTACTCCGACATAACATGGTACATAGACCCTAATGAAAGAGTCCGTATAAGCGAACAATCCGTTAGAGGCTCAGCCTCTTCTAGCGAGTACTTGGGAAATTTTTCAAACTGCTTTTCCCAGACACCGTCACCTACTGCTACTACTACTACTACTACTGCTGCTGCTGCTGCTACTGCTGCTGCTGCTACTACTGCTACTACTGCTGCTGCTGCTGCTGCTGCTTCTCTCCCACCTCTTTTCTCTACGAACCAACCCCCTGCAACCCCTGACTTGTTCCGGCTATCTTTCTTCCCCTCTCATTCTCTCTCTCTCTTTTTTTCTCTCACACGAGTCCCCTCTCCCTCACTCGGGGGGAATTGACTTCCACCTACTTACGATAAGGACTCCAGGGTGTGAAATCAATAAAAGACTTAGCCTTTGCCCTCGATCATTATTTCACGTCGCGATAATATCTCGGATTCTTATCTCCTTGCTTTCGTGCGGCACGAGTGCAAGCTTTTCAATCGAGTATCCACAAATAACTGAGAGTAAACAGTCTTTTGTCGAGGCGAAAAGAAGATGTTTGCTCTGTTCAGGTGCTCTTAGTCGCTAGTGGGACGGATCGCGCGGTTCGATGAGTCGACGACTGTATATCGTATCACAGGAGAAGACATTCTTCCGTCGAGCTGTTTCCTTTAGCTTGGAAATCAAATCTTCTCGCGTTTTCGACCGCGTTACGCACGAGATTTTCCAATAACCGGATACTCTTATAACCGCTTTTACGGTCCTTCTGCGTCGAGAAGGCGTCCTTAACTGCTTTACTGTTTCCTCCTCCACCTCTGCTTTTTCCCTCTTTTTCTTCTCCTCCTCCTTCTCGTTTTCTTCTTCTCATGGTCGCCATCGCCGTCGTCGTCGTCGTCGTCGTCGTCGTCGTCGAGGATCCGTGGTAAATCTACTACCGAGGGATTTCGTTTATTCGCCTTCCGGACTGCCGGCAACATATTTCACGATACAAAGCTTATAAAAGTGGGAATTACAATTGGCCGGAGAATTTCAGTCCCACGTTAAAATCCGGACTAGAATCTTGAGGCGCTAAATACGGGAGCTCCTCCAGGCGGTCCGTGGAGGCAGAGTTTACGCAGTAAATCGCTCGCTAAAGGAATAATGCGTCGATAAACGGAGCGAACGAGGCGGTAATGGTACGTCAAAAGCATTTAACACTCGCTAAATCGCTCTCGTAACGCCCCTGTCAATCGATAAACCTCCTCCCACGCTCCCGGTGCGTTCAGCCTCTTCAACGAGACTCTTGTCCAAACCTCAAAAAACAAGGTTAAACTGCAAAAAGACCATGTAGTTTAGTCAAGTTCCCGCGAAACCTTGTATAGTAATAACGAGGCAAAAATATGTGGCTTGAATAATGTTTTAGACTCGCAAGAAAAGTCCGGAGGTACGCGGGGAATAACAATTCATGGATCTCGTTGCACAACCCGCGGGAAATGGATATTATTTAGAATAAGTGTGCCGAGCTACGGCTCCTTAGTCCGCCAGAGAGAGAGAGAGAGAGAGAGAGGGTATCCGGAAAATAATGAATAAAAGTGGAAACATCGATTGGATTTTACGTCTCGTTTGAATCTCCGTGAAAGAAGAAGAGTCTCCCGGTAGTCCGACAGAGTCCCGACGAACAGTCACGGCCGTGTCCTTGCGAAAATTGAAAGGCTTGCGAAATATGCAAATTATTTTGGATTCGTCAGCTTCCGAAATCGAGGGCGAACCAGAGGGAAACTGCGCATTGGGCTTGGGGGGATGATGATAATCAGTCTCTCTTTCTCTCTCGCTGACGTTTCATCAAGCACTCGCGCGACGGGAAATCCTCTCTCACTGCCCTCACCCCCCCCCATCCCTCACCGCGTCCCTTCAACACTTCCGATTTAACGTATACAACGGTACAGTGTACAGTAGAAGGTGAATTTCGTCGCCAGACTGCACCCGAGCGTCGGGCTTAATTAATGGTTACTTCGGATTTCGATGTACGTCAGGTGAAACTGATTCCACCGATAATTACGGTAGTTAGAAACTTATAAATTACTCGTAATTCAATTCCCGATATCGATCCGTTGCACTTGCGACTGCGATTGCGGAATTTGCAAAGTTTTTCTAGTTCGCCGTGGTAGCCGCGCCGACATACGTAAACCCGAGCCCCTTGTTTTCCCTAACGACGAGAAGCCAGCGCACGAAATTGGCTGGTGTTCCTTTATCGCGTCCCCTCATTTTCACCCCGAGCACTCAACACCACGATCGAAGAGCGGATAATCGAAAACTAAACAAGAAACCCTCGACAAACTTTTAGCGCGATAACTATATACCATTCATCTTTAAGAAGTTCTCTCTGCCTTTGGAGAAAATAATGAAATAAAGTCTAGAGTTACGAGAATCAAAAATAAAAGAGGCGCTCTCTTCCCAACAATCGATTTTCAATTATAAACTGGGTTAGCACACTCAAACAGACGAGCGCGCGCGGCCTTTGAGGATTTATTAGAAAAACCGAAAATCACATTTCCATCGTTAATGGATCCGTGCGCGCTCGCTCGCTTTCCCCCTCCTCCCTCCAATCAAGGCAACACGCGCGTATAATTTGGACAAACAAACGGTCTCACGGGGAAAATTGATTCGAATCGCGGGAATAATTATCGGAACTACCTCGAAAACTTGTCTAAGATGGATTCTCCTCCTCGGAGTAGCCTCAATTTACCCCAATTTCCCAGCTTCTCCTTTAATTAGTAAACGACGTAAAAGCGATACAATCTCGTTACCCATTTTGCATTAAAAAGCCAATATTCCCCTTCGGCAAAGCAACGCTGACTTTTCAAGCTATTCGAGAACTTGGCCGAAAGTGGAGCATAAATAAGCGTCTAGTAAATAGAGAGCTGATGCAAGGGCCGCGAGAGTTTATCGGAGAGTGATGAGTGAACGGATAGAGAGAGGGAGAGGGAGAGAGAGAGACGAAGGGAGAGTAAATTATACGAGGTGGAGGTTGGGCGGCAGTGGAATAGGAAACACTCGAAAGAGGTGGTTTGCTTGAACGCGCTGATGCCGCAGCAACAGCAACAGCAACAGCAGCAGCAGCAGCAGCAGCAAAGGCGACTCGTAGGAAATGCACGTCACGATGGGAAAACGGCACATTCGTGACAGCAAAGCCAGCAGACGTTATCGATTTACCGGCAGTAGGTGATGGCAGTGGGTTACCACGATTGTCCATCAAGCCCAAGAAGACGATAGATAGAGTGGATGGTCTCCAGTTTGAACGAGAGGAATACTGATACGCGGGATTCGCGTAAAGACCAGGCGATTCCCGAGATGGTTCTGGTCACACGCCTCGCGCACCTCCACCCCCTCCCACCCCTCTTGTCCCACGACCTCTTCCAGCATCGTCACCACCACCACCACCACCACCACAACCGCCAAGACTCGAGTGGCTTTATCAGTGCGGGCTGCTGCGCTAAATCCGTGCCACCAGAAGGGGTGAAGGGGTGGGGGTGGGTACGTGCTCGTGACGGACGTAAAACCCGAAATGAACTTTCTCGCTTACGGGGATTGCCGCTTTGCCTCGCGGACGGCCGGCGCGAACCAGACAACTTGCGAGAGGATGCAAGAGCAAAGGGAGAGGGAGAAAAAATAATGGGACGTGCAGTCTGAAGAATAAAAAGGGAACAGGGGAAAAAGGAATGTCGAGAAAGATGAGACGAGTGAAACGGACCGGAAGGAGAGAGAAGAGAGCCGGGAGAGATAGGTGAAACGCGAGGAAGTTGGAGAGAAGGGTGGACATGTGCGCGAGCGTGTGTATATGTGTGTGTGTGTGTGTTATCGAGGTAAAAAAAGATGCGAGTGTGCTGGCGCGTGCGTGTGTGTGGAAAGCAAATGAACGTTGCAAGGAAGAAATTAAAATAGAGATAGCTCGAGGGGACGAAGGATGTAGAGAGAGAGAGAGAGAGAGAGAAGCGCGCGTGCTCTATCGGCACTTCCGGTGGCGTCGATTGTTCCGCTATAGCAAAGTCGAAAAATTGACGAGTTTCGAGGACGCGTGCCCAGCTTTACCCGATCTCCATTCTTCCAGCTCATCATCGTTCCTCCTCCCCCCTCCATCCCCATTCTCCCTTCACCTATCGGTAGGTACTCCTCCACTCTTTCGCTTGATATACGAGTTTGATGGCTCTCCATACTTTCCTGACTTGGATGGACCTACTTTTACTTTTCCCCGCTCTTGCCACGTCACTTATGAACTTGCCATTTTTTCAACTTAATCTCTCTTAGCCTATCCATCACTGTATTTTTCTTGCCGACGGTCTACTTTCGAGATTTTTTACTCCTTATTCCTCGCCAAATAGGTTTAGTTTGATCCGTCCCTTATGCCCTCTCGCAGGCCTCCCTTCGCTCCGGTACCCCGCGCACCCCCCTCGCCACCAGTCCTATTTTTCTTCCTTTTACCCCCTACCAACAATTTCCTCCACCCCTCATCGCGCGATTTCTCCCCTTTAAACGTGTCTCTACACAGTTCGCATTGCCGCGACTCTACTACCTACACGTACACCCTCCTCCCTCCATTTACGTGAACCGGATCTCTCCCTCCCTCCCTCTCTCTCTCTCTCCTCCATTATTGTTCCCCGGGTTCTTTTCACTCCCTCGGCTCTTTGGCTTCGGGGCCATTGGCTTTCATTAGAGACGCACGCACGAACGAACCAACGAACGAACAAACGCACGAGAACCAGAACCAGGACCAGAACCAGAACCCTTCGGATATCGGGAATATCGGCTGCGAGCGGCTTTTGTACGGGATCGCTGCCAAGGAGAACATCGGATCCGATGGAATGGGTTGGGAAGCGTCAGATGCCCCGGGGACATTTTTGGATAATCGTTAGCGCAGCCGTTGCTACGTAGAGCGTCGGGACGTCGGACCGCAGTCACAGACGACGCTGTCAACAGGTGCGGTGGCTTCCGTGGAACGGCTGCCATGCCGGCCCACTTCAGCACGCCCGACGTGTTCTCGAAAGCCCGAGAAAATTATGGAAGCGCGAGTACCGGAATAAATTCCACTCGGTGGATCTCTTTGCAACGAGGCTTAGCGCCGCTCGGCTTACGCAAATCGGCATCCTCCAAATATTAGAAATTATACATTCCGACGCCGAGGCGGAAGACGAACCGTGGAAAAGTGTTCCCTGGACAAATATTTGGCTAACAGATGGATGGATGGTGGCGAGGAGAGGCCGAAAGAGGGAGAGTTCCCCCATCTTAATCGTGCCCCGCAAAATATTCCTCTCTCTCTCTCTCTCTCTCGTCCGACTACCACCATTATTCTCCTCCGAGCATCTTTCCACCTTCCTTTTTTCCCCTTCTTTTATCATCCTCGTTGTTGCTGCTACCGTTATTATTATTATTATTATTATTATTATTATTATTAGCGTCTCTCCCCCGCCCCCGCCCCACCCTCGGTATCGACGACGGCAGAAGCTCGCGCGCGGCAGCGGAAATACTTTGAACTTTCCGATGGGGTTCCTGAGCGCGTCTGAACCTACCTGAACTTTCCAAATAAAGGAAAGGGACTGTAAAATAATCCCATTAGGAGAGAAGCGCGAGAGGAAGAAGCGGATGTCCAGCCCCGGTAAGCTTCGGAACGCGAAGAAAAGAATAGCGAACATAATCCCGAGCCATTTAGGAAATTGCGATTTAACGGAAGAGGAGCGGCATCTTAATTTAGAAAAACTCTAATCAGGATCGTTCCCGTAACATTGTCCCGGGGACTCTGATCTTTCTTCCCGTCCGCGCAGTTTCCAGTCTGCTTATCAGGGTGCGCTCTCCTCCCCCCTCCAACTCGTGGGCGCGAGCTTTTTACCCACCCGGTCGCTCATTCATCCAACTATTCCGCACGCCCGGCTCTCTTCGACCCCTTCGACCTCTTCGACCCTCTCGCGTGCCCGGCCTCTTTGTCATCTCGCCCCTCGCCGCGTCCCTCTCTACTCTCCCGGACTCTGCATCCCTCTCCCGCACGACAAACCGAAGCGACCACAGACAAATGTTCCGTTGGAGTTGTGTGGAACTCGCGGCCATGCGAACAGAAATGTACGCGTATCGCCGAAGCGTGCAGGTTGTACGTTTAAACTAGCGCACGGCCCGCACCCGCACCCGCACCCGCACCCGCACCCTCGCAAACAGCGGCCGGTAACGGGTAACGGCAACGGGAACAGCAGCGGTTCGCGCGAGCGCATTCGAATTCGGGCTCGGGTTACGGCGGCCTGGAAGAGGGGGAGGGGGCGTCATGCTTCGTCTGACCCTCCGTGAGATTGCAAACCGTGACCAACAAACTACCACGGTTTACGGGGTATAACTCGCCAGGAGGAGAAGCGGCCAGGGGGAACGACGCCAGGAGGGAGGAATGAAGACGGCTAGAGTTAAGAGAGCCGTGAAGAGTAGTACGCAGGGAGAGAGAGAAAGAGAGAGAGATAAACCGAGAAGGTGGACTCGTAGAAAATGGGAGAATATGCGAGGACCAAAGAAAGGAGCTATGGAGTAAGTTCTCGAAGAGAATAAAGACGGAGAGAGAGAGAGAGAGAGAGAGAGAGAGAGATGGAAAAGGGAAGGGAGAGGAGAGGGTGGAAAAGCGATTAGGAGGCTAGTACTCTCCGTGGTTGTACAGTGGCTCCGACTACAATGGTACCGATGCTTTCGTGGCCTCTTAAGGGAGACCGGAGCTTCCAAACCGTTCGCTACAGCCGCCACCAGCATCAGAACCAACACCACCACCACCACCTCCATCACTATCACCATCGCCACCACCACCAGCGTCAGCCAAAACCCAGGCCCATGCCCATGCCCAAGCCCCTTCTATATTCTCCGCGCTTTATCAGATGCCGCACAGCCCACGATGGGACATTCTCCTCCCTTGGTAGAGCTACCACCATCCTCCACCCTCCTCCCCCTCCCCCTAGCTAGATCAATCTATTATACATTTTACTCGATCTCTCCTGGTATTTCGCTCGCGAAACTTTTCCACGCGCCACCTTCTTCCTTCCTTCCTTCCTTCCTGCCTTCCTTCCACTGTTCCATCGAAACTTAACGCGCTCTCCTCCGCAGTTTCCCACTGAACTTATTAATTGCCGTTATCTCTCGGGAGTATTACAGTCAACTATTCCATTTCTCGGCGCGCGCCTTGTTATTTGCTCGAGCGATACCAGGAAATCCAGAGTCTGCAACCGATGCAAAATTTATACGCGGAATATAATTAATGTACCACAGCCGTGTCTGGAAGTTAATAATGGCTCCCTCGGCCTCTGGGGGGAGGGGTGGCTACAGGGAGAGACGCCAGTGACACATTTCTGATCGGATCCCAACGCTCCCCTCCCCCCTCCCCTTGATCTCTGCATCCATCGAACGACGCACGTACCACCCACGCGTGGGATCCTTGACTACCCTCCTCCTCCTACATCCGTGCATTCACAACCATTGAAACTGGATATCTGTACGGATGGAATTCCATTACTCGCTGGTATTATCGCGTTTGCACGAGAGATCGGATGAAACAAGAGGATTGCCGCGCCGCTGTTTATGAATATCACTCGTTATTCCGGACATGAAGCGTGGGTGCGAACGCGCGAGGCGAAAGCGCGAGAGCCGATCGAGAAAATCTAATAAATTCTCTAATCGAAGCTCCGAGTACAATAGCTGTAGTTCAGAGAGCAGTCTCTATAGTGGCAAAGCGTCGAGTACAATGGGGTGGCGACGCTTTCCTCGGCTCTTAAGGGAGAGCAAGCTCCGAAACGTTCCGCGCCGGACCTTTCTATATTGTAAGGTTTATCAGACAGCGAGAGAAGCCAGAACCGAAATGGGGAAGCATTCACGAGCGCCACTGCCGCCACCCCCCCCCCCTTACCACCCCCTCCGCCAACCCCATAGATCGATCGATGTAGCTATTTTACTCGGCTCGATCTCGCCTCCATTCGGACCAGGTGCCAGCTCTTACCCTCTTCCACCACCATCACCCCACCACCGCCACCCTCCACCCCCGGCCTCCCCGTTTCATCCCTCTTCCATCCCTCCCCCGGCCGTCTTAGCAGCCATGGCTTTCCACGCTACAGAATCTGTCTCGTACGTGCTCCCGAAAGCGGAAGCGTCAGCCAGCCTCTTTCCATGCACACGCACATGCACCCCAAACCTTCTCACCCTCCTCGTTTATATCACCCCATCCCCCCGTGTATCGATCTCCATCCGCGAATCTCTAATGACAGCCGAGCAATATTCAACGGCAACCTGCGGTGCTGCTTGAATTACTGCAATTACTCTTAATAAAGTATCGATCGAATCCCGCACGATCGATCTCGAGGAATTTCAACAACGAAAGCGCTTCCTTCCTTGCTATTATTATTGTTATGAGCGTTTATCGTGTATTTCCGCGAGCAGGTTCTCCCTCTCTCTCTCTCTCTCTCTCTCTCTCTCTGTCTATCACCCTCTCGCTAAAATATCACTCGACCCGTAACAGAAATTGCTTCATCCGATTCGCGAGAGACTTTAATAGCGGAGAAAACCTACGTAATACGCAAACGCGCGGAATATTTTCCGGGAAATCTTTCATTCCTGAAATATCAAAACATCTATCTCCAGCAATAACCGGATGCAACCAGGTAAAATTGATATTAGCATCCGGAATATTTTATGCATTTTGCATCGGGCTCAAAGTATGCTTCAGAAATAGCAACATACGATGGAAATGTGCATGGGCGCGCACCCTCCGCTCCGCTCCACCCCACCCCACCCCACCCACCCCATTTCCACGAACGAATGTAGATGAATTAGTTTTTGCAGTTAGACTTAATCTGGGAGCTTGAGCGCGTTGACAGTTTTATCCTGCGGGAGTGGATAGGTTGTCGGGCGGCGTCGATCAAAACGGCTCTTAATTGACAAGGGGGAGCGAGAGGGTAGGGAGGGGAAGGGCCGTCGACTAACGAATGCCAGCAGCCAGCGGAGCGGCAACTTCCGGTCGCTGGGATGCGCTCCGCTATCGAACAACGCCCGGGACAACGGGGCAGGTTACAGCTCCAGGACGGAGGCATAAACTCAGGCGATTTCACTTGTCGTAATTTTGGCGGCCGAGCGAAAAGCCAACGGGCGATATCGCGAAATGAACGGATGTAATACGCAGCCGCCATTATCGCGGCAGAAGCGTCGATCGAATAGACAAGCCCATCGATGCTTCAGTCGCTTCTACCGTGGTGGATGCTGCGAAACGCAACGCGTGGCGCGGACTGGGCGGGCCCGCCGTCGACTTTATCCCTGGCCCTGGCCCCCGTTGGCGGATACACGAGCGTTCCATAGGCCGATCGATACCAACGAGAGATACCTCTCTTGGTAGCTCCTCGCGTTCACACTCACCGACGAAAAAGCAGCCTCCTCCAGTCAGCGGACAACTGCCGGCAACTTTCAACCCCCTCACCTCGCGCGCGCGCTACCCATAAACGACGGGGGATGAAATTTTTCTTGGGACAACTTGCGCCGGCCCGACTTCCGGCGATTTATATGCTTATCACTTGGAAAAACTCTCGGGGCGATCCCGCGGTTTAATTCCCCTCCCCTCTCCCCAGGGATGACTCGCAGCACTTCCCGCGTAACCTCGGAGGAGCGAGAGGCGGCGGCGGGGGGAGAGCGACAGGAGAGAGGGCCCTTCGTTCTTTTCATCCCCCAGATTGAAGCGGCAGCGTCGAAGAACGATGTTGCTCGATGAAAGTTTAATGAAGCGCGCCCCGCTCGCCGTTGGTGCAGCTTCCAATGTTATTAGTGAAAACATTTTGCATTTGCACATTCGCATGCGAAAAATAAAAACAGCCGGGCTCGCCCCGGGCGAGTCCTCGTGCATGCCACCGCACTCGAAATGCAATTCGTCGGTAAATACGTAATCGTTTAGCGTTCCCCGCTACCGGCGCGCGGCCCCCATTGTACTTAATTGTTAACATTTGCACAGTTTCCCCGTGAAAACAGGCTTGGCAGCGGCAGCGAATTACTCCTGTTTATGCTCCAGGCGGTGAGCATGGAAACGTCAACAGTGAGGTGTGCCGTGAAACGATTGAATTAGTCGTCTCCTATTCTGATATCTACGTTATTATCGGACTAGCGCATGGAAACACCGACGATGGAACTCCGATGCGAAACAGAACACGCGGAATTCTCTGGACTCCGTTGTCCTCCTCTCCCCCGCCCTCGCATCCTCAACCCCTTTCCTTTCCTTTCCTTTCCTTTCCACTCAGGTTCCGTTCCGGTCACCACAGAGACTCTTCTCCTCGCCATTCTCCCCAAACTTCCGCAACCCTAGTTTTCTCTCGCCTAATTTCGGTGGGAGGCTGACACCACCACCACCCTCCTAGAAAATTAGGGGTGCTTGAAAAATATTCATCGGCGCGCGTGCGCGCAACCCCATAATATTTGGCCGGCGAATCGAAATTGGCCGGCGAAGAACGTAAAGTAAATGTTATGGGAGCGAACTAAATAGATGAATGTCACAGCTGCGGCGGAGGCACAATAGGGACTTTAATAACAAGTGCGGCCAATCATCCATGAACTGTTTAACCGTCCGTGGACAGTTACTCGTTATCGCTATTGCAATTCTAATCCTTTTATGTGCTGTTGCTGGCGAACGCATGCTATTTTCAACAGATACAGGCCGTACTCGTAACATCGAAATATAGCCTCGTTTGAAATTTTACACACAGCCTGACACAGATAACGCAACGCCGCTGGAAGCACCTCGTAAGATCGTGAAGCAGCTACGATAACGCTCCTCCGGCAAATTTCAGGAAATCTTTCCCGGAAATGAACGATGACGCTCGCACGGCGAGAAGCGCGGGAAGGGCGGCGCGAGAAACCCCGTTTCCGGGGACTCTACCGCTGATGACGTCACTGGGGAGACCGTCGAAGGAGGATCCGTCGATCGTCGCGAGACCAACGCCGAAGGCTCGACGCGATCGAGCATCGGTGAAACTCCCGGGCTCCTCCGACGCTTACCTTACCCACCGCGACCCCGCCCCTCACCCTCCACTCACCGCGATATAATTACGCCTGGAACATTGAACGGCTTCTTTTAAAGTTTCCTCGAGCTTTCTATCGAAATTAATGAAATTCGCATAACGCTAGGAAAGTTTCTAAAGACGGTAGGGAAAAGGAGGGGGAGGGGGAGGGGGGAGAGTGCGGTGGCGGTACCGCTGGAGCTTATTAACACAACTCATGTTGTCGCGGACATAAAATTTTGATATCGCAAAGTTGAAACTACGGAGCCCTTTTATACGTCACCGGCTACAAAAACTGTTATGCCGGCATAAAAGTACTGTATAAGGCAATCTGGTTATATTTAAAGAGTATCTCGAGGCCCCGATTGCGTATTTCCTAATTTCCCAGTCAGGATTCGCAGGACGACGACAGCGAGAGGACGAGAAAGAAAAGTTGAGTGAAAGATCAGGTTCGGCTCGGCGGATCGCGAGGGTGGTGGTGATGGTGGAATCACCCCGGGGGGTTGCGATACACTTACGTAATTGACGATGAAAGGAATGGAGCAGCAGCAATCTTGATATGGCAAAGACGAGGTTATTAAAACTTGGACAGTTTGCACGTGCAAACGAGCTTTCGGAATGGAGGGTGATTATCGCTGTTTACGCCACAGGCAGGAGCTAGCCACCAGAGGGGTGGTAGGTAACAGTCGGGGGTGTGGGCAAGAGAGGCCGAACGAGGTCCGCGCGTCTAGGCGTACCGTAAAACGGCCGAATTAGCGGAGCTACCCCTTCGAGCGAGCAAGACGTACCCAGCCGTTGCATTCCCGCGGCCATTATCAGCGTAAAACGCAGATTATCAGAGTTATACCGCGCGCGCATTCGAATTCTACAACGTTAAAAGACGTTGCTCTTGTAACTTTGCCATTACCGCGCACAATTGCCAAGCGGCACATTATTTCCCCTCGTTATAATGCTTGTGAATAAAGCATAATCTCCGCCGCATAAAGCCATATAAATCCTATTTATATAGGGCATTAATTAAATACGAGCCCGCGCAAGATTATTAATGTTAATTACAACATCTCTGACACCCCCCCCCCCCTCCCTCCCTCCCTCCCGCGCTAACGAAACGACGAAAGCGACGAGAACGATGTCAGAGGTTCCAACGCGCGAGACTCGGGAGTGCCCGATTCCGCGTCCTCTCTTTTCATCAAACTCACCCCTCCCCCCCCCCCCCCACGCACCCCCTCGACCGCGTGGAAATCCGGCGCGATTGGCCCTACGAAGGTTTCAACCGAGGGGAAATCGGACTCCGCGCGGAACTGTTGTAATATTCCCGCGCTCGAATAGCGAATAGAGCGGAGAGTAATGAGATCATTGTTAATTAATGGGATCTCGCTCGATCCCGACCTCGATCTCGGTCTCAATCTCAATCTCAATCTCAAGCTCAATCCCCGGGACCACTCGCTATTAATAAAGACAATTATGCTACTACTCTACCCATTGATAAAATTAACAAGAAAATATCGCATTAGCGCGCGATCCAATTATGGGAGGGAGACTCGTTATTATTCTTCGCTTTGCACGTTTATTTTTGCAGGCTGAAAATTCCATAATTGCGTTACACGCGTGTAACGGGGCTGTAACTGAAATAGATGAATAAATTTTATAAACGTTGTTTTCAGGCAAATTGCGGCGCCGACACGCGTGCGCGTTTCGTTACGCGTAACGCGAGCTTCGGCAACAACATTTTTCCACCGTATAAATGCCAAGTTCCGAAGGATAATTATATATTTCGAACAAACAATTGCCGTGCCCGCGCGCGCGCATCATTTTACAAGAGTCGCGTTTCGCACCACCCCCGAGAGTAGCTCAGGGTTCCTGCTGGAGAACAACGTCTACTCGCGATATTTTCGATGCCAATGGCATCGTCCACTGCCCCCTGGCAAAAGCATTTTTTTCCAATTACGAGAATAATTATTAGCTCTTCCCGGCCAGTCTCCTCCGTCTCTCCTCTCCCGCGCTCTCTCCCCCGTCGAGAAACGCAGCGATTAAGGTTATCGAGGCATTATTGTTCTGGCGCCATTGTCCGAGTAATACAAGCACAGAGAACCGTATTCAATTTTGCCGGAGAGCACAGAGACGCTTTGAGCTAAAAGTGTAATGTGCATTGAAAGGGTTCGCCTCGCCGGTGGAAAAAGCTGAAATCTGCGATTTTTAAATAAATACTGACGGAGCCTAAAACTACCGCCGCCGCGCTCGCTCCGTCGTCGAAACCCTCCCCCGCGTCTTTTTCCACTTTCAGCCGATGCCTCGCCGAGGAGAGACCGCTGTTTTCCTCGAAGATGCAATCCGCTTGATTGAATTACCAAGTCGCTTTAGCCAGCCAAGACGCTCGTAGGGCTGGCGCGGGCGGGTCCGGAGGGGGGGGGGGGGCAAAGTTCCCGTTCGATTTCACGCATGTGTGAGCGATCGGGTGGTAAGTCATCCGCGCTGGACTCTGGCCGCCGGGATATCCTTTATGATCGTGGTGGCCGGGGCTGGAAGGAATCGATCTGAGCAAAGCAGAATCGCTCGTTCGGTTAGCCGGTCGCTCGATTAAAGCTGCAATGGCCTGCAGGTGCGAACGCCTCTCGAAATTGGAAGGGAATTACCGACGTTTATGATGCTCGCCCGTGCGGGATACAACGAAACGACCGAATCAGCGACCCCTCCCCTCCCATCCCCTACACCGGAATTTCCTCGCGCTGTTCTTCAGCATCCCTCGTGACGGACTACCAATTTTGCGCGGTCCGAGACGCGTGATTAATCCTGGGATCAAAAGATTGCAAGGTCGCTGCCCGGGGAAGGGTGGAATAAAAATGGGGTGGGGGTAAGAACAGCACAGCGGCGATTAACAAGCAAGGGGAGGCGGGGTGGTAGGAGGAATGGACGGATGGGAGCACACTGCGCAACGACAGCTGGCTAGATGCGGAAGAAGGGACGTGAAGGTGGTGGTGGTGATGGTGGTGGTGGCGGCGATGCTGGAGGTGGAAGTAGAAATTGGCAGAAGGGAGCTGGGAGGTTAAGAGGGTGAGTAAGCACGACGAATCAATTATGCAGCTTTCTGGGCATAACTCATGAAGCTACTAGAGAGACGAGCAGATATCGACTACCGGCTCGATTCATCTAGCGATTTATTATGCTCAAGGACATATCCTAGTGGAGTAGCACACAGGGAGAATCAGGTGGAACGCGATTCGAGGTAGGGAAAAATTATTCGACTGTTGTTCAAGCGTCTCTCCTCTCCTCGAAAAGAGATACGAGATTAATAAGAATACCGATAAAAATATTCCGCCGTTCCAACCCCCCCCCCCCAAACCCCCGGTCCGCCTCTTCGACTTCATTGATTCGTTATTTCCGATTCAATGGACTGGGATTTTAAATGGGTCAACAAAAAAGTTTTTATGTGATTGCGTCGCACCTTGAGAATATCCATCAAATGTGCCCTCGCACCCACCCCCACCGGGGGTGGGGGATGAAAGCCTCGTTTGCATTATATAAAGCGAGGTTAAAAAGGGAAATAGCGATGATAAAAATATTGACGCTGGCAAATCGTAAGGCGGTAAATAGAATATATAGGGTGCAGCAAACAAGGGGGTGGGATGGGGGAGGGTGGTGAAATAAAAGAGAAGAAAAATGTGGAATCAGGCGGAACAGATGGAGATGTTGGCAGCTTTATCGTGGATCTCGCTCTGCGCGCTCGGACCAATGTCTCTCCTTCCCAACCCCTGGGCCCTCCAACCCCCGTTTTCATCGGTGAGAAGCTTCGGGTCAGGAAGCACCGGAGAGACGTGTGTTACGGTCTCGTCCAACGTCCAGCGAGGATTTAGTTCTCGAAAGGAACCGAAGGATGAGTTTGCTCGAAGGGAGAGAAGAGCCTACGATGCTTCTGCTGCTGCTGCTGCTGCTACCGCCGAGTTCTCCTGGAAGGGGGGTGGTGGCTTCCGAAGGATGAGGAGAAGCGAGCCGAGGCGCCAGGGTGCGGGGCATGGGGCGCGGGGCGCGGTCGGGTCGGAGGCCAGTTGATGGCTCGACGATATCTCGGACTCTCGAAACTTACCGGTTAGACGAGAACTCGAGGAAACTTTCCTAGCAGCCTTCCCTCTCCTTCCCCCACCCCACCCACCCCTCTTCCACTCGCTCCTTGATAGTTAAAAGTTTGCACGGCGGTGTTGATCTACTTCACCCACGGCCGGATTAATCGTGATTCCGGCGCATGGCGAACTGACTTAAGGGAATCTGGCGACGGTGTGAAAATTATGACGTAGTGCCTGCTTAATTGAAAAGACGAGAAGACTGCGAAGAAGGAAGAGGGGGAGGGGGAGTAATGGGAAGCGATGGGAGGAGGAAGACCGGGAAGAAAAGAGGATATCCTGCGAAGCTTCATAACGAAACCGAGTTGGAAGCACCATGACGATACCTAGACGTCTCTCAGAAAACTACATGCGAATCAGCGCGCTCGCGCGCACACACGCACGCACGCTCGTCTCTCGGTATCTCCATCTCCCTCGCGTACCTTCTGGATAAAATGATATGCATGGGAAATTCATAGGGCTCGTAGACATGGCTCGCTCTTCTAATTCTATGCCTGAGTAAACACCGTGGCTCAAAGGAGAAACTTAAATGAACGCGCTCCGTATGAATTTAAGAGAACCTAACTGCGGAAATTGTCACTTAACTGCTTCGTTTCTCTTCGTATTCTCTTTTCATAAGCGGAATAATGCGATAAGCGGATATTAATCTGGGTACTTTGAAATTTTTCATTTATCAACTGGTCGCTAAAGGAAGACACTCGGCAGCTACTCGCCACCGTTCTGCCAGGGGGGAGGGGGGAGGGGGGGATACCACGGAAGGACGAACGGGGAGCAAGACAAGAAGAATTTATAAGCAGCTCGACGGTCCTCCGTTCGATTTGTGGAGAGAGGCGAGCTCGAGGACCTTCGACCAGTCTCTTGAATGTCACTCGTCGTCGGTGACTCTCGGCCGATGTCGGAGAAATGATACGGTCCACTCCTGAAAGTATCGTCTCTCGTTGGTAATACTGCGAAATAAAGGGGACCGCGCCCGATTGCCAATGAGTTCATTAAGCGGGGGCGACTATCAGCGAGCGGCTGAACTAACTTTTATATTTATCACCAGTGTCGAGCTTTAGTTGATATTAACTCGCACCTATCTACCTACCACCTTCCTACCTACTACCCTCCACCTATCCAAGCACCGCCGATGCTCACCCCCCGGCTTACGCCATAAATAATCTCTAATAGCTACAAGCAGGTACCTGCATATTTGCTCGCACGCAATATGCAGGAGATCCGCGAAATATAATTAATACAGTGAAAATAAAGTCATCGAGAGATAATTGGGGTAATGTTAATTAAACCGCGAGTACCGCCGGGGGCTCTGGACGCGACGTAAAAACAGAGGGGAGGGACACATCGGGAAGAGAGGAGGAGGAGGAGGTTTGCGGGAGAAAGTTTACGGGGAAATTACCAGTGGGGCAAAATTGAATTTTTTCCGAGATTACCAGAGGGAAAATCATCCGTTAGATTCTATCGGGGGTGGGAGAGCGGGCAGAGCCGGAGAATGCGGGAATGTTCTCGAATAAGTGATATTTATGATAGGGCCAGTTTGCCACGAAGGCTCCACGCGATGTTACAGGGGCCTCGACGATAAAGATTATTCGCCGCATGGTTTCCCGGAAACGCTCGACAAAACGTATGTCCTCCACCTGCTCGCGGGACACGCGATGTCGTACATGCAGTAATAAACGATCCGAGGAGTGCACCCTGCAAAATCAATAGTGCCGTCGCCTTTCTGCATTTTATAGTTTCGGAGGAGGTCTCCGTCGTACTCCGCTTACACATGCCCACACGCGCGCGCGCGCGCAATCCTCTAAAACCAACTACCAAGGTAGGCAGAAAGTTCGACTCGACTCGTTCCACGAGAGTCTGTACGCGGTGAAGAAAAGATACTGAGAAAAAAAGGGGGGAGGGGAAGGGGTTCCGCGTAACGCGTGTACGGAGGAGAGAGAGCGGGGGTGGCAGGAGGCATATGGTTCTCCTCCACTTTCCACTTTCTCCGCTCTCTGGCAACCGGTATTAGATTAGCGAGTGTGTAGCGGCGTGGCTGACTGGCTGGCTGGCTGGCTACTGGTTGACTTCTTCTCCTTTTAGAGCGCGAAGGAAAAACAGAGGATAAACCTGCTGCCTCCTCTAAGCCGTAGATTTGTATGTACACACACGCGCGCACACACACTGATACACCTACATACACACATGTACACCCCCGTGTGCGCGCGCGCGCGCGCGCTTCAATAGGGGGTGGGCCGAGAAATCCAATTAGTTGTATTTCCGCTAGAAAGAGACTCGGGGGGCCTATGCAAATAAATTCGCCCGGAGTGCCAGCTCGTCTCCTCCCGCTCTCTTCCCGGTCTCCACCCTTGAAGCTCGATGGACCTCCCCGCACCCCCGACCCCAACCCCCATCGCGCCACGTTTCGTCTTTTCGCTTTTCCATCCTTGAAAAGTCCCAAACGAACGAGGGAAGTGAACGAACGAAGCAAAGGACGAGGAAGGAAACTCTAATTTCACTCGTTACATCGTACGGGGGTGTCCCGGGGGGGCACTCGATTCCGGGACATAAACAAGAGGATTTCCTTCCGGTTGCGCGCGGAGCTTCGCGATAATTTCTTCCGCTAAAGCGCGTATCTAGGATAATGGATCCGGATTCGCCTCGACGCTGGCCACCCCCAATGATATCCGCTACCCCCGCGTGCATCTCAACTGGAAGCTCCGCGCTCACTGGCGCGATCGGGCCCGACTCGACGCTCGTTAATCGCATCCCCCATTTCCACCCCTGTGTGTGCGTGTGTGTGGCGCGATCCCTTCCCGATCATTCAAGCTTTCTCGCCTTCCGAATTATTTTTCAGCGAGCCACACGCGCGCCCATTCAGAGACACGCGGGCGCTCGAGAGGATTCGCCCGATTCACCGCAATCGCAACGGAATTTCCCAGCCGAATGGCCACCCCCGCCCGCGTCCAACCCTCCAACCCCCCATTTCGCGCTGCGATTCGCCGTAACGTTTCGACGTGCGCGCGAGAGACTCAATAATTCCGACAGCGGCGCGCCCGATGTTCGTTTGGCTTCCAGGACTTAATCCGACATTTATTGGCCATTTCGCAGCGTTCGGGAAATCATAGGCGCGATCCGAAGGGGTGGTTGGGGGTGCCGGAGATGACGGACACCATTGCCAGATTCTTCCGTGAGTGTGGAGCGCCCGGTGGATTTTAGGAGAATTTCATTCCACCTTCGTTAACCATCCCCCCCCCCCTCCGTTTCGCTCGGCGGCAAACTGCGACGCGACGCAACCCCCAACCCCAACCCCAACCCCCGACTCTACTCCTCGTTGCTTGGCCGGATTACGCTACTAATGCACTGGCGCTGTTTTATCCAATTTATACGCTTCGCTTATATTCATTGACACTTGAAACATTAGCGGGACCCAACCCCCAACCCCCAACCCCCAACCCCCAACCCCTCTCGATAATGGAATGTTTGCTGTACTCTCGAAATCATGCGAATTGCCAACCCCCGAGTCCACTCCCGACGCGGCTAATCTAGTTTCTCCATTGGTCTGTCCGTGGCACCTCCACCACCACCACCACCGTCACCTCCACCCCTGCGACATCCGCTACTTAAACTTTTCAACATCCCCCTTATTATTAAGCGCGGATGAATTTCACGCGGTATTTCACAACCAGTTGTTGCAGCTGCCGGTTGATCCCCCGAACGCTCGTATCACTAGCGTGGTACAGCGATCACACGCGTACGCACGCACGCACCCACGCACGCACGCACGCACGCACGCACGCAAAATCATCCATTTAAACGAGGCAACCGCAATCTTCGCCGCGATATCGACTAATTAGAGCCATGATACGTTACGTTAAACTTTTATTAACGTTCCGCCGGACACTCCACGCGTGACTCTTTTTCATTTTCCGAGGCACGCGATACTTCCCGCGAAATATTATAAAATAACGGGAAATTTGTCCACGCGTATAATAAAACCTCGATTACACACACGATATTTGTTTTACCTCTAATTATTATATTACGGGATTCTCGCGCGAGTCGTACGCGAAAAATATGAATATTTCACCGGGTATTTATTTGTTAAGCGCACAATCTGATACTTTTAATCAGCGTTCCAGGCGAGCGTGCTGCGAGCCAACTGAGCAATTTCTCTCTGAAATGTGAAAATGTGTTATCGCGCGCGCGGCTTTTGCGAATAACCAATGGGGGTCCTTTTGCCGGTTTAATTAGGCGTTTACGAGTTAGGATGAATTTCATTCCGCGTTCATTAGTCGGTTCCTATTGGCGTCCGTTCGCCAAAAAGGGAGGAGAGGAGAGAAGAGAGGGAAGAAAGAAAGGCACTGTGGAGAGAAAGGAGAGACCCGTGAGAGCGATCGGCGAACGGGGCAGGGGGAAGGAGCGAATAGGCAGGTGGCCAAGTAGTTGGACGAGAGGAGGGTGGCAACGCATCGTGGTAG